>CM035115.1:107868384-109098384 GCA_020205555.1 Panax stipuleanatus
GGTCAAGTCTGCTCTAAAAAGCGCTTTGAACTAGGATGCCATGCCTGATCAAAAGGTTGAATAGTCTTAATTCTCTAATCGTTCCCATGATTCTTTCTCCACGGACGCTTATCAGAATTAATCCAATTCACAACAAGTTAAGCAAAAATCTTCTCTTTTTTAAAACCTTTTTCTAAGAATTCTTAACATGTAAATTATCGCTAATGCATGTAAATGGAGACTGAAAGCACATAGAGTGATGAAAGAGTCGTACCTCACATGTGGGTCGATGTATTTTGAGAAAAATATAATTGGAAAAGAGACCCATTAATCTTACCAGATCGCCATGGAAATGTCATTAGGGAAGCTCTGATGATGGAGAACCATGCTGATGGTGTTGAATGAACATTCTCCTTTTTAGGATGACCGACAAATGCCCTAGTGTTGAGTTGTCATTATTTCCAAAATTACCCCAGTCTTGCTTGATGTAAAGGTCCAAATATTGGGTTGTCGCCAATTCTGAAATTGCCCCAGTCTTACTTGTCATCTGGGGTAGTCGCTTTGATAGATAGGCTGATGAGATGCCGAGATCACAAGGGTCTTTTACCTCCAGACCCACATGGTGAACAGGTAGTGGATTTAGGCTTTGATGCTTGGATGCCCCAATCATTGTTTTTGACTTGTGGGTGTAATTGGCTTTGATGATTTTCTTCTGATTTGATGATTGTTTCAGATTTGATGGAACAACATTGAGGTGTCGTTGTGTCCTCCCAACATGGGTCATCGATCTTGAGTGTCTTTCTTGGATGTAGGCTTTTCAGGTTTGATTTGGTGTCTTGAGACTTGTATTTGGGTTTATGTTTGGGGTTAGAATTTTGGATGTTTCTTTTAAGGGTTAGACCGCACCAAAGGTAGCCGCCTACGTACTCCCGTGGCTGTGGGAAATCAGGTCTTACGTAGTTCAGGCTTGTCCTGAATAGTTAAAAAGTGTTTTGAGCTTGGTTTGAGGGGTTTTTGGATTTCTTTTGATTTGATTTGAACGCACCATAGATGGCTGCCTACGTACTCCCGTGGATTGGGGAGATCAGGTCATTTGTAGTTCAGGCTAGGCCTGAACAGTTGAAAAATATTTATTTGGGTTTGAGCTTGGTTTGAGGGGTTTTTGGATTTATTGATTTGATTTGATCGCACTATAAATGGCTGCCTATATACTCCGTGGATTGGGGAGATCAAGTCATTCGTAGTTCAGGCTTGGACAATACCTGATTGGTTTGATTTTTTGATTTTTTTTGCTTATTTGATATTGTTTTTTTGGTTTTTTGATTTATTTTTTCAATAGTTACATGCATGGAAAATAAAAGGCATAACGCTAAGAAAGTGATAACGTCCCAACATCTCCTGAAACTCGCAACTTTCCTTTGGATCTACGTCTTCTTGGCTAGCTGAGGCCTAATAGTCCAGTTGTCAGTAGTTATGTTGCCTTCGAGGCTCGTGATAGAGGTTACTTCTTGGTCATAAATGTAAGACCCCAACTTTTTATGAATAAGATTTAATTTCCTCCATATATTATTTTAAATAGTAAGGTGTTGATTTGATAAATGTGATAAGTTATGGGTTGTGGCGCCCCCAAATTCGGGACCGCCACCTGGTCACTCGAATTCGGTTCGTCACGTTCTCACGATAATACATCATAATAATAATACGACTAAATGTCGCATCACACAGCGGAATATAATGCACGACTGCTACCGAATAGATTACATTTAGATAATATAATTTATTCACGTCCCAAGGTCTCGTAACTTAAACAGTGATTACATAGCTTAGACATATCTTAAGCATAAATAACCTTAACTAGTACATAATATCATAAGTTCTTTATTACAATCATAAGTCCTACATAATTAAAGCTACACAGTAGACTTTCCCTTGCCCTTATCTGTGCCTGAAGGTCTGCACTACTCTACCTTAACTGAAATGTTTTAGGGAAAGCAAGAATGAGCATAAATTGCCCATCAAGTAATATACAATAAGGGTGAGTAATAAAATTCTCAATTCTTGAAAGGGTATGGCAAGGTTTGATAGTTCAAGGATAACAAGAATATCAACAATTCTCAATAACAGTCGCTAAGGACAGAATAATATCAATGTGATTCAATAATAAATCAATTCAAGATTTCAAGATAACTGAATACTGAGCAGTCACTAAGGACTATGAACTTCTACTAGAATTAACAGTATTAAACTGATAACCCAAATCAAAAACAAGTACAACATGTGATCAGCCTAAAGTACTCTATGTTATGCATAACAATCAAACATACTCAAGTGCGCACGTCGGTTCTCCGACAATGATATATTCCCTTCAAAGAAGGTTGTTCTTCTCAGTCAAATACGAGATCCCGCACCAATCAATTGGCTTGGGTCACTTTTCAATAATATAAGTCTAGCCGAATCAAATGGCATAGACACTTTCACAATATTCAAGAACAATACAAAGTTCAACATGAATAATAGCTTTAATGAAATAAGAGTTCAAGTATGCTAATTCAATTCAAACGAGCAAATAAAGAAACTAGCTCGCAATATACAAGGATAGAATACTTGTACCGTAAAAGAGTGTAAGTTAGGAAACTTACCTTAAGCGTAGTTTATCCCCGTAAATTAATCAACACTTTTCGAATCCTATCATAATATAGTTATGTATATATGATATTCATTAGTCATATAGTTTAACATTATATCTCATCTCGTATATACGATAATCACATAAGCTAAGTCTTGACCTAGCGACAAAGTTATATAGTATTATATTAATATAATTTCTATCCTGAACTTTCCTCTTTTCTCAAGTTAATCATCTTCATACATCATTACTATCATGTGAGACTACCACAAATAGTAAACATATTCAAATTAGCTAGTTATAGCATTACTATAAGTTAACCGTCAAATCGGATTCAAGTAACAACATATGATATTACATAGCATGTATACATATTAAAGGACACTTTTATGTTTATACAACCTTTCCTCATCACGAACATACATTATATAGATTCTAAGTCAATACTTTCAATAACTTAAAGCCATTCAAGGTTATGAAATTACATTAGCTATCATGCTTTGTTATACGAGGTGATCACATAACTTGTTTTAAGCATGCTAGCAAGAATCTATATTATACACATATAACTAGCACCGCTACAACTTAATTCATGTTTCACTTGTGCCTAACTAGTTCTCATGGCATCTAACATGGCATGTGTATGTTTATGACATTTTAATGAGGTTATGAGCACTACCAAACATGTCCAAAATTTTCAGAATCTAGGCTTCGATATAACATGTCAAGATTTATGTTTCAAACTTAAACTTTCACCTAGTAAAGTTCACAAATGAAGCCCACATGCTCATGTCATACTATGAAACATATATAAGTAAGTCAACATGTCTTTCATGCATTTCTAAGTCATCTAAACATGCTCATAAAATCAGAACCTAGAACCCTAATACAACATGTTAGAGTCCATGTTTCAAGCTATGTTTTCGTTAGAAAGGTTCAATTGAGGTTCACATACTCAAGTTACATTATGAAGCTTAGATACGCAAGTCGACATTCATATCAGGTGTTCCTATGTCATACAAACATGTCTCAAAAGTCAAAATATCTAAAATGAATAAAACAAGCCACTGTCCCTTTTTGAAACTTTAAGTTTATTTTGAAAGCTATAGGACATTTCATCAATCGTATGTGCGACCATAGTCAAATCATGTTTGTGTTATCTCCGTATACTTATACAAGCATGTCCAACCTATTAGCATGCTCATCTAAGCCATGCAAACAAACTAGCACTTAGCAGATTTTAACAGGATGCAGAAAACTGGAACTGCAAATTGGCGCGGTCGCGCGCTGGTTATACTAGGGAGACGCGCGGCAGCGCGGCTCCCGTTCTAGGCCAGGTAGCAACCAAACTCGGCAGTTCACAAACCAAAACTCAGAAATTTCTTACAAAATTGATATCAAACCAACTATGCTACCTTACTAACGCATATATAGCTTAAATAACCATCAATTGTCATCATCAAATCACCAATTAAAGAATTTTAACTCAATTCAAGAATTGAGGATTTTACAGAAATTTCAAAAATTGAATTAAAAAATAAAGATGATGAGCAAGGAAGTTAAATTGTAGTTCCAACAGGTATGTAAGACCATAATACACTACACAAACTTTCTATAATTCAATTATACTTTAATTCCACATGATCAAGAATTTGAATTTTGACAGAAATAAGAAATGGAGTTTTGACAGAGAAATACGAATGAAGAACGAGAAGTGTAGATTATACCTCTATAAATGGAGTAAGCTTGCTAATGCTGCTAAATCTAGAATGCTCACACTAATATATGTATATGCTCTCAATTCCAAACTTAACAATTCTCAGCAATGAAAATATGAAGAGAAGGGGGCCATATATATAGCAAAACCATTATCCAGACTATGCAATTACTCAACAAATTAAACCAATGGGATTTGTGAATTACATGGAGGTTAAGGAGTGGTAGGTAAATGGTTGGTGAATCAAATCATCAAAACCACTCCCCTCATGATCATTAGCTAGGATGGAGCTTGGGAAAAGAATGAGGAAGTAGACTCTAGCCTTTGAGGTTTACACGTGAATGAGAAATGGGAGGTGTGACTCCCTTTGGGGGACAAATAATGAGAACCCAGCATTTGCAATTGGGAATGAACTACTACATATTATATATACTTAGTACACATATCTACACCTTAGCTTATATTCACTTAGGATGTATATGGACTCAAAGTGTCACAAAAACATTATACGGTAGCACATTGGGGTACAGGTATACACATTGATATATAATCCATGTACATTTTAATATTACCAAATTATTACATAATTGGGTTGTAACACATCACATTATCATAAAGCTCATTATTCCATCCATGTCACTTATTGAAATAATTGTTATTCCTTATTCACATGCTTTAATATACCATATAATATATATTACACAGCCTTATTAAAGTGTCACACTACACTTTATATATTATATAGTTTCTTGTATTGTCACAATACACTTTATATAGTATAGTTTGGTTTCACATTGTACCATGTACACATAACATGTATTCTTTTAAGTCCACCCATATGGCTCACTTTTTCTTATAATATAGTTTCTATATTACATAGTTATACCAAATTGTCACATTATACCTTATATTATATAATTATAGTTACTATATGATATATGATTACACAACTTTACATTAAGCATTTAATTGAACACACATTAATCTCAAACATTACTTAACATGTCATTACTCATAATAATCATTAATTAATATATTATTAATTAATTATCCATTCATCAATTCTTTCTTTAATGAATTAAATTACATACTTCCCATTACTGTGCCACACAAGGCATTCATCGGGCTAATAATAAACTCCACATTCTTTCTCAATTATTATTAATTCAATCTAATATAATTGAGTTAACTCACCTCTTAACACAAAATCATTCATGTTCAAATAAATATTCATTTCCATTAATATATTCACTTAATAATACATAAAAATTCTCGGGTATTACATCCTCCCCCCTTATAAAAATTTCATCCCGGAATTGCTACAAGGTTACAAGAATAGATGGGGATAGTCCCTCATCATCCTATCCTCTAACTCCCACGTTGCCTCCTTGACATCATGGTTACGCCAAAGTACTTTTACAGAAGATATAATTTTATTTCGCAAAGTTTGCCCTTTCCTATCTAGTATTTGGACAGGAATTTCTTCATACGCCAAGTTCTTCTCCACTTGAATGGGCTCGTAAGAAATCACGTGCTTGTAGTCGGCCTTGTACGGTCGTAATATGGAAATATGGAACACGTTGTGGATTGTGCTCCAACTCGGGTGGTAATGCAACTTTGTATGCCACTTCGCCCAATCCCTTCAATATCTCGAATGGTCCTATGAATCTTGGACTCAATTTTCCTTTCTTGCCAAAACGGATCTTTCCCTTCCATGGAGATACCTTCAGGAAAACAAAACTGTCGACTTTAAAGTCTCGATCGTGCCGATGCAAATCTGCGTATTTCTTCTGGCGATCTTGAGCTGCCACTAGTCTAGCTCTTATCACTGTCACCACATCTGTGGTTTGTTGTACTAGCTCTGGTTCGAGTATTCGTCGTTCTCTGACTTCGTCCCAACATAATGGCATTTTGCACTTTCTTCCGTAAAGAGCTTCGTACGGTGGCATGCGGATACTCGCATGGTAACAATTATTATACGCAAATTCTATTAAGGGTAGGTGGGCGTCCTAATTTCCCTTGAAGTTCATCACACAAGTTTTAAGAATATCCTCCAGCGTTTGTATTGTTCGCTCACTCTGTCCGTTTGTCTGAGGATGGTAAGCAGTACTCAACCTCAACTGAGTTCCCATTCTTTCTTGCAAACTCTTCCAAAAATTTAACGTGAAGCTTGGATCTCGATCGAAAACAATTGACACCGGCACTCCATATCGTGAAACAATCTCCTTTACGTATAGGCTCGCTAACTGATTCAAACTGTAGCAGATCTTGATTGGTAGAAAATATGCGGTCTTCGTTAGTCGATCCACGATAACCCAAATGGCATCATAACCTTTCTGTGTAACTGGAAGTCCTACCACGAAGTCCATCGTAATATGCTCCCATTTCTACTCTGGTATTTCTAACGGTTGGAGTAAACCACTCGGCCGCTGATGTTCTGCTTTAATGCGTTGACAAGTCAAACATTTACTAACGCACTCTACGACTTCCCGTTTCAAATTAGGCCACCAAAAATGTTGCTTCAATCTTGGTACATCTTAGTGCCTCCCGGATGAACGGAATATATCGTATTGTGTGCCTCGTGCAAAATCTCTTCCCTCAACTCGGTTACCACTGGTACCCATACTCTTTCTTCAAATATCAAAATACCGTCTTTATCCATTCAAAATTTATCTTCCTCATTTTCTGTGATCCTCTTTCGGATTTTCTCACACTCTTCATCCTTTTCCTGGGCTTCCTTCACTCTATCCAACAACGTCGGACAAGCTTCCATTACAAATAAGTTCTCACCAAACTTTTCTGGTCCTTGCACTTCTATCTCCAATTTCTCCATCTCTCTTATCAACTCTTCCTGAGTCGTTAATTGAAATAATTTCTCCCTTCCTTTCCTGCTCAAAGCGTCGACAACCACGTTTGCCTTCCCCGGGTGATAAAGAATATCGCAGTCATAGTCTTTGATTAATTCTAACCACCTTCTCTACCGCATATTCAACTCCTTTTGTGTGAAGATATATTTCAGACTTTTGTGGTCCGTGTATATCTCACATTTCTCCCCTTATAGATAATGCCTCCATATCTTTAACACAAAAACTACTGCCACTAACTCTAAGTCGTGAGTAGGGTATTATTTTTCGTAATCCTTTAATTGTCATGATGCATATGCAATGACTTTGCCGTGTTGCATGAGCACACAACCAAGTCCCTTATGCAATGCATCACTATACACTACAAAATTTCCCGCATCATCTGGTAGTGATAACACAGGCGCTTCGCTCAATCTCTTCTTCAACTCTCTTCGCATTTGTCAGTCCATACAAATTTCACCGTCTTCCTCGTCAGATTAGTCAACGGGGTTGCTATCTTAGAAAAACCTTGGATAAATCTTTGATAGTACCCAGCTAACCCTAAGAAACTTCTCACCTCCGTCGGTGTTCTCGGTTGTTCCCAATTACTCACTGCTTCGACCTGTGCAGGGTCTACTAAGATTCCATTCTTATCTACTACGTGACCTAAGAATTGAACCTTCTCCATCCAAAATTCACACTTTAAAAACTTTGCATACATCTTCTCTTTCCTCAGTGCCTCCAAAACAATCTTCAGATGTTCGGCGTGTTCTTCCTCTGTCTTCGAGTAGATCAAAATATCGTCGATGAAAACTACCATAAATTTATCTAAGTATGGCTTGAAAACTCGATTCATCAAGTCCATAAATGCTGTCGGAGCATTAGTTAAACCAAATGACATTACCAAAAACTCGTAGTGTCCATAACTGGTTCGAAACGCAGTCTTTGGTATGTCCTCATCCCTCACTTTCAGTTGATGATATCCTGTTCATAGGTCGATTTTTGAGAAACACTTTGCTCCCTTCAGCTGATCAAATAAGTCGTCTATCCTCGGTAGCGGATATCGGTTCTTGATCGTTACTCTGTTCAATTCTCGATAATCGATACAGAGTCTCATCGATCCGTCCTTTTTCTTAACGAATAACACCGGTGCTCCCCAAGGAGACACACTCGGTCGAATGTAACCCTTATCTAATAATTCTTGTAATTATATCATCAATTCCTTCATTTTTACTGGCGCCATACGATATGGAGCTTTCGAAATTGGTGCCGTTCCCGGTGCTAAGTCTATCACGAATTTGATTTCTCTGTCTGGCGGAAGACCAGGCAGATCGTCTGGAAACACATCTTGAAATTCATTCACTACGGATATATCCTTAATTTATACTCCCTTCTTTCGAGTATCAACGATGTAAGCTAAATAACCAACACATCCTTTCCTCAACAATTTCTTGGCCTGCATCATCGTAACGCAACACGATTTCTTAAGCGATGAGCTACCATAAAACACTACCTTAGACTTACTCGAAGTCTTAAGGTTTACACATTTATTCTGACAGTCAATTATCGCTGCATGGTTATACAACCAATCCATTCCTAGTATCACATCAAATTCTCTCAGTCTAATAGGAATCAAGTCTACACTCAGTTCATGTTCTCTAATGTTTGCGCGATAATTTCGATAAACGTATTCTACAAGGATTACTTCCTTATTCACAACTTCTATGTTCAAGGGATTTTCTAAACGTTCTCGGGGTGTGTTAAGTCTACTAGCAAATTTTTTAGACACAAAAGAACAGGTGGCACCCGAATTAAATAATACATAAGCATTTATATCATTGATTGGGATTATACCTGACACCACGTCCTTCGCAGCCACTGCGTCCTGGACGGTCATGTTAAAGGTTCTGGCGGTTAGGCAATTGGATTATGTCGGTCCGCTGATCATCAGCTTGTTTCCCCCTTGTTGGCTCCCTCCGTTACTTCCCTTCTTCGGGCAGTCCTTAATATGGTGCTCAGTCGAGCCACATGCAAAGCATCCTTGTATCTTTTTCGGTTTCGGGCAGTTGGGCGAAATGTGCCCTTCCTGTCAGCAGTTTTAGCAAGTGTCGCGACCCTTCCAGCACTCACCCTGATGGTTCTTCCCACATCTGGCATCCTTCAGCCTTCTTCTTAAATCCTCCACAAAAATTTCCCGATTGATTGTTGTTGTTATTCTCCCACTTTCTCTTTCCCAAGTTACTTCCTCCACTACTTCTTCCTCCAGTACGGTTCTCTCCTCCAGTATTCTTGTTTTTCTTCTCTTTGTTATACAAGCTCAAAGCTTCACTTCCTCCCTCGGCAATAATAGCCTTTTCCAGCAGCGTTGCAAAAGAATCGATCTGAAGAAATGACACCTTATTGAATAGACAAGGCTTCAGTCCTTGTTCGAATCGTCTAGCCTTCCTCTCTTCATCACCAACTTGGTGCTTCGTAAATCGCGCTAGTTCGTTAAACTTAGTTGCGTATTGCGCCACCGTCATCTCACCTTATTTTAGTTCTAAAAATTTCACCTCCATCCTATTCTTCATGCTCTTCGGGAAGTAATTCTCGAAGAACAGCGTCTTAAACCTATCCCAGGTTGTTGTCCCTTCTCCAGCTCTCTACTGATTAGTCTCCCACCAATAGTTCTCTTCTCCCCTCATCATGTACGTAGCAAACACCGTCTTCTAATTTTCGTCCACACGAGCTATAGTGAAAGCCTTCTCGATCTCCTTGATTCAAGTTTGTGCGACGATTGGGTCGGTAGCACCCTCGAACTCTGGGGGTCCTACACTTCTAAAGTCTTTGAAGGTTGTTACTGGGACAGCTTGAGGGTTAGGGCGAACGGGTTTATTGTTCCTTCCCCTTAAGGCCTCTCCTAACAGATCAACTAGCTTTTGGATGGGATCTACTTGTTCCCTCTCGTTGTTAACGGATTCTTAGGGTGCAATCAATCTACGTCTAGGCGGCATTTGTTGCATCACAAATTTTCACTATATTATTACTTAATTATATTACTTAAGCATTCCTTTAGTACTAAAAGAATAAAATTTATAACACATTTTCAAAATAAACTCATTTATATTCATATGCCAATCGTTTCATTACATGATTTTTCCCTAGCATATTTCTATAAATGTTATCACATATACCCCTTAATATCACAAAAGATAGGGAATATACCAACCTACTACCATACTACCCCTCTAACAAAAGCTTACACGGGGTGCACATCACTATCCCACATCTTACACAAAAGATTGGGATTACAACATAGTATATACAACACATAAAGAAAATACTATTAAACTACTACTTGACTGACTAAGGATCTCATCCCATCATGCCACGCTCTACAGCTCTATTATACTCTAACTGTGCTATATACGCAACCAGCTCCCAACTCATAGTATGTAGAGTCTGTCCCTGTTCTGCCGGGTAATGGTACACACCATCAAGAACCCTCTCGGATGCCGAACGGAACACATACCCCATCTTGTTCATTTTCCTCTTCTTACATCTGACCTCATCCTCCAGGTCATCAGCCCTCTCATTAGCCGCCTCCCACTTCTCCTCGAAGTGTATCCTATCCATCACCTCCAACTCTAGCTGAGTACGGAGTGCTTCCTTCTCTGTCTTCTCGCTCAGTTCCCTCTGCTCGACCTCTTCTAGCTTCCCTGCCAGATCTACATTTCTCACCACCGACCTGTGGAATAAGGTTCCCATCTGGATCCCTACCTCCCTGCAGTAAGCAATCTCTACCTCTAACTCCTGCATGGCCAGCTACCTCTGATGGTCCTCGTCCCTCAGCTTATGGAACTCAGAATCTCTCTCCTCGGCCTCGGCCTCCAGCTCCTAGACTCTGCAGTCCAATTCTAGAATACGCTCCTCGTACTCTCCCAACATATGCTCCTCTAGGTTAGGCTCGTAGGAGTCCTCCATGGGCTCCTCCTCTACAGGCTCGTCCTCAACAAGCTCGTCTTCCATAGGCTCCTCCTCGGGGTCAAACTCCACCTCGATCTCATCCTCGTCGTCAGACTCGGATGGTGCAACAGCCTGCACTGGCACAGCCTCTAAAGGTGCCTCGTATACTACATGTATGTCTCTAGGCTCCTCTTCAGTCATTCTACTGGGTACTCCCATATCTGCTATCTACAATTACAAACACAACACAAGAAATAGCAACTCTATTAGAATGTTAAATAAAACATAAGTTCATTATATAAAATAAAGTTACATTTCATAACAGACTAAGTCTCTCAAGGAAAACTCTACATGAGTTTTATCTCCTTCCTAACTTTTAAGTTCTCTTAAGTTATAGTCTAAGGACACTCGTTCCTAAGGTTTATAACTACAGCTCTGATACCAACCTGTGGTGCCCCCAAATTCGGGACCGCCACTTGGTCACTCGAATTCGGTTCGTCACGTTCTCACGATAATACATCATAATAATAATATGACTAAATGTCGCATCGCACAGCGGAATATAATGCACGACTACTACCGAATAGATTATATTTAGATAATATAATTTACTCACGTCCCAAGGTCTCGTAACTTAAACAGTGATTACATAGCTTAGACATATCTTAAGCATAAATAACCTTAACTAGTACATAATATCATAAGATCTTTATTACAATCATAAGTCCTACATAATTAAAGCTACTCAATAGCCTTTCCCTTGCCCTTATCTGTGCTCGAAGGTCCGCACTGCTCTACCTTAACTGAAATGTTTTATGGAAAGCAATAATGAGCACAAATTGCCCAGTAAGTAATATAAAATAAGGGTGAGTAATAAAATTTTCAATTCTTGAAAAGGTATAGCAAGGTTTGATAGTTCAGGATAACAAGAATATCAACAGTTCTTAATAACAGTTGCTAAGGACAGAATAATATCAATGTGATTCAATAATAAATCAATTCAAGATTTCAAGATAACTGAATACTGAGCAGTCACTAAGGACTATGAACTTCTACTAGAATTAACAGTATTAAACTAATAACCCAAATCAAAAACAAGTACAATAGGTGATCAGCCTAAAGTACTCTACGTTATGCATAACAATCAATCATACTCAAGTGCGCACGTCGGTTCTCCGATAATTATATTTTCCCTTCAAAGAAGGTTGTTCTTCTCATTCAAATACAAGATCCCGCACCAATCAATTGGTTTGGGTCGCTTTTCAATAATATAAGTCTAGCCAAATCAAATGGCATAGACACTTTCACAATATTCACGAACAATACCAAGTTCAACATGAATAATAGCTTTAATGAAATAAGAGTTCAAGTATGCTAATTCAATTCAAACGAGTAAGTAAAGAAACTAGCTCGCAATATACAAGGATAGAATACTTGTACCGTAAAAGAGTGTAAGTTAGGAAACTTGCTTAAGCGTAGTTTATCCCCGTAAATTAATTAACACTTTTTGAATCCTATCGTACTATAGTTATGTATATATGATATTCATTAGTCATATAGTTTAACATTATACCTCATCTCGTATATACGATAATCACATAAGCTAAGTCTTGACCTAGCGACAAAGTTATATAGTGTTATATTAATATAATTTCTATCCTGAACTTTTCTCTTTTCTGAAGTTAATCATCTTCATACATCATTACTATCATGTGAGACTACCACAAATAGTAAACATATTCAAATTAGAGAGTTATAGAATTACTATAAGTTAACCGTCAAATCGGATTCAAGTAACAACATATGATATCACATAGCATGTATACATATTAAAGGACACTTTTATGTTTATACAACCTTTCCTCATCCCGGACATACATGATATAGATTCTAAGTTAATACTTTCAATAACTAAAAGCCATTCAAGGTTATGAAATTACATTAGCTATCATGCTTTGTTATACGAGGAAATCACATAACTTTTTTAAAGCATGCTTGCAAGAATCTATATTATACACATATAACTAGCACCGTTACAACTTAATTCATGCTTCACTTGTGCCTAACTAGTTCTCATGGCATCTAACATGGCATGTGTATGTTTTTGACATTTTAATGAGGTTATGAGCACTACCAAACATGTCCAAAATTTTCAGAATCTAGGCTTCGATATAACATGTCAAGATTTATGTTTCAAACTTAAACTTTCACCTAGTAAAGTTCACAAATGAAGCCCACATGCTCATGTCATACTATGAAACATATATAAGTAAGTCAACATGTCTTTCATGCATTTCTAAGTCATCTAAACATGCTCATAAAATCAGAACCTAGAACCCTAATACAACATGTTAGAGTCCATGTTTCAAGCTATGTTTTCGTTAGAAAGGTTCAATTGAGGTTCACATACTCAAGTTACATTATGAAGCTTAGATACGCAAGTCGACATTCATATCAGGTGTTCCTATGTCATACAAACATGTCTCAAAAGTCAAAATATCTAAAATGAATAAAACAAGCCACTGTCCCTTTTTGAAACTTTAAGTTTATTTTGAAAGCTATAGGACATTTCATCAATCGTATGTGCGACCATAGTCAAATCATGTTTGTGTTATCTCCATATACTTATACAAGCATGTCCAACCTATTAGCATGCTCATCTAAGCCATGCAAACAAACTAGCACTTAGCAGATTTTAACAGAATGCAAAAAACTGGAACTATAGATTAGCGCGGTCGCGCGCGGGTTGTACTAGGGAGACGCGCAGTCGCTCGGCTCCCGTTTCAGGCCAGACAGCAGCCAGACTCGGCAGTTCACAAACCCAAACGCAAAAATTTCTTACAAAATTGATATTAAACCAACTATGTTACCTTACTAACGCATATATAGCTTATATAACCATCAATTGTCATCATCAAATCACCAATTCAAGAATTTCAACTCGATTTAAGAATTGAAGATTTTACAGAAATTTCAGAAATCGAAACAGAAAATAAAGATGATGAGCGAGGAAGTTAAATTGTAGTTCCAATTGGTATGTAAGACCATAATACACTACACAAGCTTTTTATAATTCAATTATACTTCAATTCCACACGATCAAGAATTTGAATTTTGGCAGAAACAAAAAATTGAGTTTTGACAGAGAAATACGAATGAAGAACGAGAAGTGTAGATTATACCTTTGTAAATGGAGTAAGCTTGCTAATGCTGCTAAATCTAGAATGCTCACACTAATATATGTATATGCTCTCAATTCCAAACTTAACAATTCTCAGCAATGAAAATATGAAGAGAAGGGGCCATATATATAGCAAAACCATTATCCAGACTAATGCAATTGCTCAACAAATTAAATCAATGGGATTTGTGAATTACATGGAGGTTAAGGAGTGGTAGGTAAATGGTTGGTGAATCAAATCATCAAAACCACTCCCCTCATGATCATTAGCTAGGATGGAGCTTGGGAGAAGAATGAGGAAGTAGACTCTAGCCTTTGAGGTTTACACGTGAATGAGAAATGGGAGGTGTGACTCCATTTGTGGGACAAATAATGAGAACCCAGCATTTGCAATTGGGAATGAACTACTATATATTATATATACTTAGTACACATATCTACACCTTAGCTTATATTCACTTAAGGTGTATATGGACTCAAAGTGTCACAACAACATTACATGGTAGCACATTGAGGTACATGTATACACATTGATATATAATCCATGTACATTTTAATATTATCAAATTATTACATAATTGGGTTGTAACACATCACATTATCATAAAGCTCATTATTCCATCCATGTCACTTATTGAAATAATTGTTATTCCTTATTCACATGCTTTAATATACCATATAATATATATTACACAGCATTATTAAAGTGTCACACTATACTTTATATATTATATAGTTTCTTGTATTGTCACAATACACTTTATATAGTATAGTTTAGTTTCACATTATACCATGTACACATAACATGTATTCTTATAAGTCCACCTATGTGGCTCACTTTTTCTTATAATATAGTTTCTATATTACATAGTTATACCAAATTGTCACATTATACTTTATATTATATAGTTGTAGTTACTATATGATATATGATTACACAACTTTACATTAAGCATTTAATTGAACACACATTAATCTCAAACATTACTTAACATGTCATTACTCATAATAATCATTAATTAATATATTATTAATTAATTATCCACTCATCAATTCTTTCTTTAATGAATTAAATTACATACTTTCCATTACTGTGCCACACAAGGCATTCATCAGGCTAATAATAAACTCCACATTCTTTCTCAATTATTATTAATTCAATCTAATATAATTGAGTTAACTCACCTCTTAACACAAAATCATTTATGTTCAAATAAATATTCTTTTTCATTAATATATTCACTTAATAATATATGAAAATTCTCGGGTATTACATGGGTGATATGTGTAAATTTTACAAAGTAAGTGGTCATAAAAATATTCGTTGTATTGGAGAATATTCATTTGGTCGGAGAATATTCGTACGACGGCGCAATCATTGGTGGGTCCCATAACAAAAAATTGTCAGATGAAAAAACGACAAGAATAAGTTTTCTAAAAATAACGGCAAAACCTTTACCGTTAAAACTGTTGAAATACCTGGTGATAAAAAAATAGTAATATGCGTTGTTGCACAGTAGCACACGGTATTGCACAATATTTTTTAATTATTGATTCTTACGTAAGAAGTCACTTATTCAATAATTGTTACAGTAATTACTGTTTAGTATTTTATATTAGTGAGTTAATAATTGCTACATTGATAATTGCATAGTATTTTAAATTATTGATTCAATAATTATCACAGTAACCACTGCACAGTAGTTTACAGTATTAAATCAATAATTATCACACTTATTATTGAAATGATATTTAGATAACATTATTGACAATGTCTAGAAAGTTCTGTCGAGGAAAGGGGTTAGGTTATATAATTGCGCGCCAATGAAAAGAAATTCTTATCGGAAAGCCTCCTCTTTCCTGGGAACGACCTAGTTGTCAATATTGTTATTCTATAATATTAATTGTGAATGATAATTGATGAATAAATAAAAATTATTGATAAATATGATAAGTAAATATTTGTTCAATTTTGATATAAATGAAGGAATTTTTAGCATGAGACATTTGTTGAAAACTGACATTTTATCTTCTCCGATAAAATAATTCATTCAAATATATTATTATAATATTACATTATAATAGTATAATGTGATAATATAATAGTATAATTTTATAATTTGAATTGTAACATTATTATAATAAATTCATGGTATAAAAATAAAATGAGGTGAAAGAAAGAAAATAAATTTAATTCTTTTTAATAATTATAAATTTTTTAATATATATATATACATATATATATATATATATAAACATGTGGTTGATGGAGTTTTCCTGGTTTAAAGTCCTTGTTGGTATGCTGTGGAAATTTCAAAAGTGGCATGCTGAAGTTTATTCAAAATCGTGTAAACTTTGTCAGAGATGCTGTCCTGGCAATTTCCTATAAATAGGATGCTTAGTTAAGAAATAAAAATCACACCAGAATCAGAAAATTATCTCTCTATAATATTGAGCGTATTTCTTGTGAGTATAAGGATAGTTTAAGTGCGAATAACAGTGCAAGATTTCTTCAACATAATATTCGATATTCCAGTCAGATCTAGTGTGACACCCCAAATCCGAGCACTTCATTTTTACATGATTTGGTATTCACTTTCTAAATATAACATACATTTACCCAATAATAAATACTTGCAAAACAAATTACAACCTTTATAAATACTTAAAATCTTCCTTATCAAAAGGATTACAACTTTTCAAAATAAATCCTAGGGTTTAATCTAACCTTGACATAAACATTAATGCGAAAAATAAAACATGCTATAAAATCTTATTACAAATTCAAAATAAAACAAGTATTCACTTGTTCAGCTTTCCTTTGCCATTACTAGTTGACAGGGCGTCAACACTTTCAACCTTAGCTGCAATGGTTATTTAATATGCAAGAGTGAGCAAACACAACTCACTGGAATACAACAATAATAAAAACATAAAAGAATATCTTTAAAAAGGTTTGAATAGCTTTTTCATCAACAATAAAGAATTGAATAATAATTCTTTCATCAACATTTAAAAATTCGAATATAGAATTCATCTGAGGGTCGTAAGACCTTGAACTTTTGTCCTAGGTTATAAACATTTCTATTTAAAACCTTTAACAGTCATTAAGACTATGGACCTTAACTCGTACTTAGGGGGATCAACCCTTCGTACCATGTATTGTGCACAAACATCTTAACGCTTCCGCGTAGTAATCTCCCCTAGTAAATAGGGTTGTTCCTCTCAGTATTTGAATACAAGTATGTACCAAAGAAAGTTTGGTTTGGATAAGCTTAAAAGGAAATTTGGAGTTTTAACTACCATCAACTAAGGAGTAGTTGAATCGACTCACAACAATCAAGAATAATTCAATAATAACGAATTATGAATAACTTATGCTTTAGAATTGAAATTAAAGCATACGAAAAATAAGATAGACCTTACTTGAACAATAAGTCAAAGTCACTTTAAGTAAATCATGAATTTTAAATACATACTTATCCATTGCAGAAATAAAAGGACAATCTCAAATACAATAAATATTTGAATTAAAAACACTTGCATAACAATAACAAGTTTGAGTTTAGAAAACTTGCCTCAAGCGCAAGCTACAGTTACAACTCACGTTCTTTAACACTTCCTACACATATATATATTTAACCATAATAATCTAAATTAGCTATCACATAACTAACTCATATAATTAGTTAACCCATCTAGGTTAACTCACTCCTCTTTAATTATTAAATAATTAATAATTAATTATCACATAATTAATCACATCACATGTTCACATAATTAATCAAATAATAATTATGTACTCAAACTAATTAAATTATAATTTAAACAAATTATAATTTAAATTAAACAATTCATTTTAATCAAATTATAATTATATTTTATATTAAATTATAATTAAACAAATTATAATTTAAATTAATTATTCACTTTAATTATAATTTATCAAATTATAATTAAATAAATTATAATTTAAATTAAACATGTACTTTGATTAAAATTAATCAAACTAAATTTATGCATTTATATTAATTTAATTATAATTTAAACCAATTATAATTTAAATTAAACAATTACTTTGATTATAAATAATTAATTTCAATTCATGCACTAATTAAATTATAATGAACAACTTATAATTTACACTACACATTTTCCTTAATTATAATTATTCAAAATATAATTACATATTATATTTTATTAATATAATTCATTACTGTCCAATTAGCATTTTAATTTTATCAACATGCTTTATAATTTATTACATAATAAATCTTATAATTTTGTACAATAAAAATAGTTTTCTGCCCAATCTGCAGGACCAGCGCGGCCTCGCTCCAAATTTCCTTAGGAGCGGCGCGGCCGCGCCACTACGCAGACCAGTCTGACAGTTCGCGAACTTTGCAGAGAAAAAACCAAATTGGCTTATTTCTCCACATCAATTCACATCAATTTCTGAAGTCAGTCAAACCAATTCACATAAACAATAACAGAACATGATTCTAACATGTTCTAACACATATAGACATCAAAACACATAATTTAAAACTCTTAATTTTGTAAAAATTGGAGAAAAACCATTTTTCAGTGTTCTTGATGAAATTGAACACTGTGAATTTATTTTGAGACCAATTCACATAATTCCAAGCACAATCCATCAGTTTCTAAACATATTAACTTAAGCTACAATTAATTTACACAACAATTAACAATCAAACATAAATTTTGATTTTTAAAAGAAAACTATATATTTTCAAAATAATTCACTATAACTTTTGATGAACATGAATTCCTCATGTTCATCATATATATATGAATTAAACTTCCTGTCGACGTTGGAAAATTTAAAAAATATCGCGGGTCGATTATTAACCCGTTTTTCCTCAAATCGATCTTCCTAAGTTATCTCTACCCTTATTCTTTTTATTGCAAAAAAGGTTTTGAAGGGCTTTTTAGGAAAGAGGCCAACATGTGTATATGTCGACGATTTGATTTAAACAGAGTCGTTAGTTGGTAGTTTTGAAAATGGTTGTACCAACTCAACCGAATTTGATTTAAAAATAGGCCCAATTGCTGGACACTGTCGAAACTTGATCTTTTGAAATCAGAGTTTTGAGTTCGGGGGCTTGGTTAAGTGTGGGGAAGGTGTTAAGCACCCCACGACTCTCGTGTAAACACGGTACCGCAATCTTTTCAATATTTCCCTTAAAACTGGAATGCATGAGTGAATGCTGTTTAAAAATTGGGCCTTTTGATTGATTAAAAGCTTTGACAGGCTTCGTTGAGCCTATATACGAAGGGTTTGATTTAATTTGAAAATCAATCTTTGATTTGATTTGCTAAAAGCATTTAATTTGATTTGCGAAAGCTTTTGAATTGAATTGACAGTAATGTTTTGAAAACTGGTTTTATCAAACCCTTACGCTAACATAGGAATTGAAGCACATCGCCACTTTCAATTCTATCTTTATAGCCTTAAGGCTGCATGCAAGTGGTGATTTGTCAAGCTGCGAAGCATCTTCGACCGCATAAATATAAAGTGTTGGTCTCCTCATGGGTATGAAAACCATCGGAGGGAAGCTGACACGACAATCCATATTTTCACTATATTGAGACCTTAAATCCGGATAACTGTTTTAAGGTTTGTGCATGTACATTTTACAAAAAACTGGCAGGGTACATCTATAAATCAGAGTTTGTCCATCATGGGAATCAGATTCTGATCAGTTAGATCACGAATTCCATGATTCCTAGGCTCACATGTGAGTGGCTAGAAAACCTTCACAGTTCAAATTTGTACAGAAATAAATGTATGTATCATCACGTCGCAATGGAACCAAGGATTCATCAGTAAATCCTGGCTGTACATGGCCAAAGCGTCTCGTTCCCACTAGATAGCGATCTAAGAGATGCGAGGTTGCTTTTGAAGCTGAAACTATAAAAATAACTAGATTTAAAGAAATCTCAGCCATTATAGCTTCCAGGTTCTGTCGGGACCTATTTGAACCGTTGAAAGATAGAATTGGCGAGATTTAGATAAATCTAGTCCGCCCGCAGGTATGTTAATGCAAATTCATAAACAAATGAATGTTAAATGCAGCAGTTGAATAAATTGATTAAAGCAATATAAATAGTTATATGTATATAAAAGTTGTAAAAGGGCGATGGGTTTTTCACTCGAAAGCCCGGACTGGAATTGAATTATATAAATGTTTATAAAAACTTTAAATAGCCATGAAATAATCCAGGCTGTGACAGAAATGAAATATATATATATATATAGTAATAAGGGCAATGGGTTTTCACGCCGGTGACCGTACTGGAATTGAAATTGACAAAAAGTAGTCACCCAGTGACTAGGGAGAGCACTCAGTATGGGGAAGTGTGCAAAAGCAGTAAAATGGCCACGAAGTAATCCATGCCGGACTAAAAATATATAAATATATATATATTGACAGAAATGTAGTCAACCAGGACTGATATGAGTACCAGTGATGGTGAAAGTCGTTTATATATGCGTAAATATATATAAAAGTAGTAAACTACCACAGATTTGACATCCGGGCTTGACAGAATTGAAATGTTAGTACATAAACAGTTAAATATGTACAGAAAAAGGCCAAACCCAGACTGGGAAGATAACCCAATCCGACGAAGTTGCCAGAATGTGCGTGCTAGTGCATTAAAGCTGCTGGAGCTGACGGATCGTCAATCCGAGTTGTAGAAATGTTGAAAACGGAGTTTTTTTACAAGAATATATTAATTTTTGATGAAAATGGCCATGGAACTAAGTTTTGGGCATATTTAGAAGATGAAACTTTGTGTGCAAGTGTAAAGAAGTGCAAAGTAGTAGTACTGACTTTCTGATCGTAAAAATATATACAATGGACTGCAATACGTGTTTTTTTCCAAATCGTAGGCTTTAAGCGTCCAAATCTATCGATGGTTTTTTGATATGTGGTAGTATATGGGTATATCTACGTGTTGGAGTGAAAATATTTGGGTTTGGAAGAGGTGTAAAAGTCAAAAAATAAAATTAGCAGAGCTTCGCTGTGTTCCATTTTTTTTAAAATGAGCGGGGGCACGTTTATTTATAGGCCGGGGAGCCTCCACTCTACCTGCGGCAGCTGCAGGTAGAGCTGCGACTCCCCTAGGTGGGGCCCATGTGCCCGGCTTGGTCGTCTCGAAGTACATGCACTTCGAGCAATGCGATGACCAGTTGGAAACTTTCTAACTTTTGATCGGAGCGTCCGTTTGAGGCGTGCGATACCTTTTCGGAAAGCTCTCGCTGAGAGTGTCACAATGACAGGGAAAAACATTTTTCGGGTCTAGGAAGATGGGTTCAAAACCAGGTCTTCAATTCCACACAGTTTATCCGTTGAGCTGTCTTGCGTAGTTGCCACTCGGGATCGTCGTTAGGGTTCATTCTGACTTTGTCGGCATCGATTTGGCTTGAGTTTGACCAAGTCGGTTGAGAGTTGATGAAATGACCATTGTACCCCACCCGGGGCCGCCTGTAGTGTCGGCATGGTCTCTAGTTAACTTTCGAGAGCTGATTCCAAGACTTGGATCTTCAGACCTCAGGGTTGTCTCTGAGGCTGACGGGGTTATTCCAGGTTTTGCTCTTGAGTTATTGTGACGCTTTAGGTTGATGTCTGAAGTTGACCTGATGTCCCGGGTTGAGACCGGGGATGACCTACACTTCTTAGGTTGAGACCGGGGTTGAGTTTGACTTCCCGGGTTGCTGCCGGGGATGAACTGTGTTTCCTGGATTGAGACCGGAGATGTCTTAACATGTCCTCAATTGATGTCGAGGTTGCCTTGACTTCTTGAATTGAGACCAGGGTTGACTTTGACTTCCCGGTTTAAGACCAGGGTTGATTGATACCTCCCGAGTCTAGACCGGGGTTGATTGATACCTCCCGGGTTGCTGCCGGGGTTAAATTGACTTCTCGGGTTGAGACCGGGGTTGAGCTTGATTATCCGATCGACTGTTGGACCTTGATTGATGATCCGATTGACTGTCGGAACTTGATTGATGGCCCGATTGACTGTCGAAGCTTAATTGATGGTCTGATTAACTGTCGGAGCTTGATTGATGGTCCGATTGACTATCAGAGCTTGATTGATGGTCCGATTGACTGTCAGAGTTTGATTGATGGTCCGATTGACTATTGGAGCTTGATTGATGGTCTGATTGACTGTCAGAGTTTGATTGATGGTCTGATTGACCGTCGGAGCTTGATTGATGGTCTGATTGACTGTCGGAGCTTGATTACTGATATTGGGAATCAGATTTAGGTTAAAGAACCGGCGTTGGTGGCCGGATTTGGATTGATTGATGGTTTGCCCTCCTACTGGGTTGATATTGGGGCAAGGAAAATTTTGAGTGTTTACAGATGCCCCTCTTTATCATATCCATGTAACGTGGTGGAATGGACAGGATAAAGACTAGTAGACACTGGAAATAAAGAGTGTCAGAGCCATTTCGAAGCTGGGCGTCTTGGAGTAGAATGGGGCTACTTTTGGCTGTGTGCGTTATCACTTTATTGGGGATGACGCTATCCAGTATAGCCATTGATGGTATTAGGAAGTTATCGTGAGCCAGTTTTGTTATTTTCGGCGGTGGATGACATCATTCACGATAATTTGTTTGACTCTGATGAGTTCGTTGAAGATGATTTGTCACAGACTTTCCCGTCTTGATCTGCTGGGGATGACGTCCTCTACGATAGCTTCGTATATTCTGAGAGGGTGAGCTATCACAGATTTCCCCATCTTGATTTGCTGGGGATGACGTCCTCTACGATAGCTTTGTAGGTATTAAGGAAGTGGCTATGATTGATACTACCTCAATGATCTTCTTTGAGGCCGTGTATAACAGATTCCATCATCTGTCCTTTGTGAAGATGGATTGTTATATGACTCTCAACCGTAGATCATCTCCTGACATCTCATGGGACTAGTCTTAAGGTTGAAATTGATTTCGGTTGCCACCTGAACTTCGTTGGGGTTGCACCAATGGCTGAGTTGTCACCGGTCAGTACTTGATGCTTCGCTGGGGCTGAGCCAACGACTGCATTATCACCGGTCAGTACCTGATGCTTCGTTGGACTGGAACCAACAGCTGAGTTGTCACCGGTCTGTACCCGATGCTTCGCTGGACTGGAACCAACGGCTGAAACTGCTTTGGTCGGAACCCGAACTTCGCTGCAGCTGAGCCAATGGCTGAAACTATTTCGGTCGGAACCCAAACTTCGCTGGGGCAGAGCCAACTGCTGAAACTGCTTCGGTCGGAACCCGAACTTTGCTGGGGGTTGAGCCAACAGCTGAAATTGCTTCGATCAGAACCCGAACTTCTTTGGGGTTGAGCCAACGGCTGAAACTGCTTTGGTCGGAACCCGAACTTTGCTGGGGCTGATCTAACGGCTGAAACTGCTTCGATCGGAACCCGAACTTTGTTGAGGCTGAGCCAATGGCTGAAACTACTTCGGTCGGAACTCAAACTTCGCTGGGGCTGAGCCAACGACTGAAACTGCTTCGGTCAGAACCCGAACTTCGCTGGGGCTGAGCCAACGGCTGAAACTGTTTCGGTCAGAACCCGAACTTCGCTGGGGCTGAGCCAACGACTGAAACTGCTTCGGTCAGAACCCAAACTTTGCTGGGGCTAAGCCAATGGTTGAAACTATTTCGGTCGGAACTCGAACTTCGCTGGGCCTAAGCCAACGGCTGAAACTATTTTTGTCGAAACCCGAACTTCGCTGGGGCTGAACCAACAGTTGAAACTGCTTCGGTCGGAACCTGAACTTCGCTGGGGCTGAGCCAATGGCTGAAATTGCTTCGGTCAGAGCCCGAACTTCGCTGGGGCTAAGCCAATGGCTGAAACTGCTTCTGTCAGAACTCGAACTTCGCTGGGGCTGAGCCAACGGTTGAAATTGCTTTGGAAATGGCAGTTTTTCGCAGTTTTGCACAATTATTGCGCAATTCTTTCGTAGTTTGATCTGTTGACCCCTAAACATGGCTCCAGGATGAATTTCAAGGGTCTCTGTAGAGTTTCCCTCTTCGTCAGGATTGCACTACTTGAACGCGGGATTTCAGGACAAACCGCTCAATCGCATAGCGATTTCTCTTCAGATTTGATTCGGCAGCCCGTTTAAACTCTGTTTTGACTCAAACCGAACCGGGCCCGGGGCAAGTGGGACCCACCTGGGCTACCATAGGTGGAGGTGTGGTAGTCATAGGTGGAGTTGCGGCCACCTGGGGTACTTAATGTGCTGCGGGATTTTCATTTTGCAAGTTTCCTGTTTGAGCAGCGAAAGGATTTTTGATCTTCTTTTTCAGATTTACGGAGTTCTGGCAGTCAGATTCTGAATTCGTCAGCTCATACGCGTTCATTGCGGTGCAGGTAACGTTTTCCATCCTTCTTTCGCAGTTTTTGACCGTTAAAAGCATGTGAACCACCTAGGGTGCTTTTAAACGTAATGTATGAAAAATGCATGTCTATATGACCTGTGAAAAATTTTATGTCTACATATATATGCATATCTTACTGTAATGCACGTTTGGATGTAAGAAAATTTAGGTTTTGAGACGGTTAATTTTTCCACTTTTTGATCAGTTTAATCATCCTTTTTATGGCCTAGTGAGCCTGGACTTTCAACTAAAAATGCCTATGGTATTTTGGAGATCATGTGAGGCTGGTTTTTAATTTTTTTAGTAAATATAAACTGTTTGTTTTTTTGGGTAGGTGTGCTACTGAATGGCCACCTAGGCATGCCTGTGTGCATGTGGAAAGTCCATTTTACAGAGGAGACTCTGGCAAATTTTTTCCAAAATCTTAAGTTTTGAAAAGCTTGCATTTTTGACTCTGTGGGGAGTTTTTTTACTGACCCAATGCAGGTTTTGAGCTTCTGGGATTTTAAAAACATGCAGTTTTGACTGTACGGGGTATTTTTGATGGACACGTACATATTTTAGGGCTTAGATATGTATGCTGGATTGATTGATTAATAAGCCACTGGTTTTAGGCTTACCACACCCTGTCTGAGGTGATTTCGAGTACTGGTGTATGCGATGGATTGTGATAGACCCGGCAGTTCTACCGGGGTTTCATCAGGTGTTAGACAGAGGAGGGCTTCTGCCGTCCCACAGGCCCGTCCAGCTAGGACGCCTCGTAGATTGGTAGAGAGCAGGATACGTCCAGCACAGGATGAGCAGCCCATTGACATTGATGACGAGGAGGCAGCTTTTATTGCTCCTGTTCCAGCTCAGGTTCCATGTGCGGAGGTCCCGGGCATTGCTGTGCAGACACAGGAGTTGCTGGGCGACTTGAGTCGCCATCCTTCGAGATATCTTCAGGACAACAAGGTGACTTGAAGTCTTTCTTCTCTCTGGACTCTTTTCCCATCTTCTGGCCATCGTCGGCTCACAGGTTTTTAACATGGGTTAATTTTTGATGCAGGTCCCTTGCTTGACACAGCCTCGAGCGAACTGGTTTAGTGGGCACTCCCTCTATCAGACTCTGCACGAGGATTATAGGGAGATCATGGATGGCTGAAGATTTTAGGCATTCTTCTCGATCCTGCCCCGCCATTGCCCTTGGGGGTATCTGAGGGCTTTGTCTGAGCATTGGTTCCACCAGACTCAGTCCCTTCATCTACTTTATTGCGAGGTGATGATTTATTCAATGTGGATTTAAACGGAGGAATTTTTAACATGTGACATTTGTTGAAAGTTGGTATTTTATCTTATCCGATAAAATAATTCATTCAAATATATTATTATAATATTACATTATAGTAGTATGATGTGATTATATAATAGTATGATTTTTATAATTTGAATGGTAAGATTATTATAGTAAATTTATGGTATAAAAGTTAAACGAGGTGGAAGAGTGCAAATTGAATTTGAACTCTTATGATGCAAATAATGATGTCATCGGAGCGATGAGGTAAGCAAAGATGTCATCGGAGCGATGAGGTAAGCAATGATGTCATAGGATTGATGATGTAAGCGATGATGTCATAAATTATGACGAAAAGACTATTTTACCCTTACTCTGCCGAGCCTATAAATAGAAGCTCATTTCTTTATTATTTCTCACCAATTCACTAAAGCTATAGAGAGAGAAAGTATAGAGAGAATAAGAGAGAAAGAAGAAGAGTATTCTGCTATTACACTAGCGCAGTCTCCAAATTTTTAAGGTAAGGGGTATTTTTTCTTTCGTATTCATGAAGAGAGTTATTTTCTTTCAATATTCGTAAGGGTTGTTATTCCATTCTTTATTATTCTGTTGGAATAACCTGTCTACGCGGACTATCTCATGCATGGTGAAATCCTATTGTTATTCTATTCTTTATTATTCTGTGGGAATAACCTGTCTACGCCGACTACCGCATGCCTGGTGAATAACCCTTTGTATTCAGTTGTTACTAAATTGTGGAAATAATCTATCTGAGCGGACTACCGCTAAACAGTTGAAAATTCAATTGCAGTTTCGTATATTATTTTATTTCAGATTCCTAACTCTAAACTTATTACGGTAAGTATTGCTTCTAGAATTCCTAAAATGATCAGAAATTTCTTAAGTTTTGCGCTTCATCTAGTATCATTTCACCGGAATAATTTTCTGAACTTTCTCGTAAAATTCTTATCTTTTCATGTTGAGTTACTATTCACGAGTTACTATTCACGGTAAAAAAAAATTATTGTATCCAAGTTTTAAACTTCATTCTTGAATTTTGCTCCACAATAGATTATTACGGAGTATTATTGAACTTGGATAAACTAAATTACGAATCGCTAATCATTATTCTTTATCTCACTGGATTCGTTCCTTATATTGTATTTCATCATCCTCAGTCATAAATGGTGATATAACTGAATATCTTTGGCCTATAGTGCAAAGATGAAAGATTACTTGATGAATATCTTTGGCCTGTAGTGCAAAGATGAAGGATTACTTAATGAATATCTTTGGCCCGTAGTGCAAAAATGAAAAGGTGTTGAGATGAACATGACCAACTGGTGATACAAATGAATATCTTTGGCCGTAGTGCAAAGATGAATATTGATTTAAGATATATATTGATTGATGTTACAGGGATAAAATATTGATGATGGACTTTTAAATCATAGAAGATAGTAGACTTCATTCTCTACTTAACTCTTCTAATGAATTATTTTTGCTGCGAATATTGATCTAAAACTTGTTGTCCATTATATTTTACCTGATTTATTGAATACTAACGATAATTTATTATTCATTATCTTAGTCATAATATTCTTTACTGGGCTAGTTGAGCTCACCTTTTTCTTCCATTGTTCTCTTCAGGAAATGGGAATATCGCGGGGACTAGTCGGGGATCAGAGTGATGGTCAGAGTTAGATCAGTAGAAGTCCTCACTATTCTATAAAATAGTGGGATAATGATTGTAATTAATAAGGAGTGAATTTGAATGTTTATATTTCGTATTATTTACGATTTGTATTGAAATTCATAGTTTGTGTGGTCGTAGTTTGTACGACCGTATGTTATAAAAGATTGTATTTGAATTATGTACCATGTATTTGGCAACTTAGAATGGGTTGGTATTGAACCTATTTTGGGGGCGTCACACTTGCGTGTTGCGCGTAGAAAATACCCAACAAGTTTTTGGCGCTATTGCTGGGGACAGTAATTACATTTATTACTTACAATATCGATTTAAGTAGATCAGTTTTAATTAAACATATATATAATTATTCTTATTTTTGTTGTTTGGTTATTTCAGGTACTTTCGAGTAGTGCATGCAAACTAGATCAAAGAAGCCAGAGTTGTTGCCCTTGGAGGACGACATTGACAAACGGTTTTGGAGATTAACCAAGTGGATTGCAAAGAATCGAGAGGGATTTGAAACATCCAGAACAAACATGGCAGATCACCAATAAGAAGACAAACCAATGAAGGACTATAATATACCAAAAATCTCAAAAATCCATTCAAGTATATTCAGGCCAGCAATCAATGCAATAACTTCAAAATTAAGACTGGGACAATACAGATGGTGCAGAACACTTGTCAGTTTGGGGGTCTTCCGAATAATGATCCGAACAGTCATATTTTCACTTTCATTGAAATATGCGATACTTTCAAGGTCAATGGGGGTGTCAGACGATGCGCTCAAATTGAGGTTATTCCCATTCTCGCTCAAAGACAAGGCAAAGGCTTGGTTACATACTGAACCATCGGGGTCAATTACGACATGATATGATCTAGCACATAAATTTTTGGCCAAGTTCTTCCCTCCATCGAAGACACACAAGATAAGGTCGGAGATATCTGCTTTTGCACAGTACCAAGGGGAGTCACTGTATGAAGCATGGGGAAGATACAAGGAATTGTTGAGGAAGTGCCCACATCATGGATTTCCACCCTGGATGCAGTTGAGTAAATTTTACAATGGAGTATCAAGTCAGATACGGTCTAGCATTGATGCAGCTTCACAAGGAGCCTTCCTGACGAAAAATTTGAGGACGAATGGGCATTGATAGAAACGATGGCTTCAAAGGGGTACCAATGGCCAACTGAAAGATCGACTCAACCCACAGTAGCAGGTGTTCTGCAAGTGGATAATTCGACAGCTATTTTAGCACAACTGGCATCGTTACAAAAGAGTATTGAGATCATGACAAAGGGAAACATGCAGCAGATAGCAGTCGTACGCGAACTTTGTGCAGGAGAACATCCGATTGAACAGTATGCAATTAACCCAGCTGTGGTTCATTATGTGGGTAACTATAATAGACCAGCCAACACCTACCAGAATACATACAATCAGGAGAATAGGAACCACCCAAACTTCTCATGGAGTAACACCCAGACTCAGAACCAGCCGCAGGATCCACAACAAGCATACCCTCCTGGTTTTCAGAATCAGCAACAACAGGCAGCACCACAGCAGGAGGAAAAACTAGGTTAGGAAGAGGCTATAGCCAGATTCAGAAAAGAAAATGAAGTGGCGAGGAGAGCTCAAGAAGTAGAGACAAAGGCTCTTGCGGCGGACATGAAGAATCTAGTAATTCAAATGGGATAGATAGCGAGTGCACTGAATAATCGACCCCAAGGAACATTGCCAAGTGACACAAAAAAGAATCCAAGGGGAGGCCATGAGCAATGTCATGCTGTAACACTTCGAGGTGGGAAACAATTAGTGGAGTAGGATTTGGAAAAGCCGGGAACCGAAGAGCAAGCTGAAACCAGTAAGGAACAAACAGTGGAAAAGGAAGCAGGAGAAAAACCTGCAAAAAAGGAACAAGTGGCTACACCAGTAGTTTACCCTCCACCACCATTTCCACAAAGGCTCCATAAGAAAAAACTACAGCAACAATTCACAAAGTTTCTGGAAGTGTTCAAGAACCTACATATCAATATTCCATTCGCCGAGGCACTAGAGCAAATACCCAGTTACATGAAGTTTATGAAAGACATACTATCGAAAAAATGTAGGTTGATCGATTATAAAACTGTGGCATTAACAGAAGAATGTAGTGCAATTCTCTAGAGAAAGCTGCCACCAAAATTGAAGGATCCGGGGAGTTTCAACATCCCTTGCTCAATCGGGAACCAGTTTATGGGAAAAGCATTATGTGATCTAGGAGCGAGTATCAACTTAATGCCACTGTAAATATACAAGAAGTTAGGTCTAAAGGAAGCTAAGCCAACAAATATCACTCTACAACTGGCAGATAGAACGACTACGTATCCATTCGGCATAGTAGAGGATGTTCTGGTTAAGGTTGACAAGCTAATTTTACCGGCAAATTTTGTGGTACTAGACTATGAAGAGGACAAAGACATTCCAATAATATTGGGAAGACCATTCTTGGCCATCGGCAAAACTGTGATTGACGTCCCAAACAGTGAATTAACTATAAGGGTAAATGACCAAGAAGTGAAATTTCAAGTGTTTAAGGCAATCACATTCTCGAGTAGTGCTGAAGATATTCCCGTGATCACAGGAAGCAACGAAGATTCTCAGAATAAGTCCAAGGATAAAGTTGGTGAAAGAAGTGGAATTGGTGATGACTGTCGCAAACTTAAGCAGAATCCAGATGAAAAAGGACAAACATTGAAACAATGCTGGGTATGTGCAATGAAGATCAAGAGCATCCACAACATTCCAGCAGAGCCAGATTAACGAAACAGAAGGAGTCAGGCTAAAGACTTAAAATTAAGCGCTCGATGGGAGGCAACTCATCGGTTATTTTATTTTTATTTTTAGTTGCATTAATATCATTTAACTATAATAATGTAAAATACTTAGAAATCTTTCTTCATAATACATGTCTAACAAAATTTTATGGTTGCGTTGATACAGGATACTTCCAAGGTAATACCACTTAAACATAGCATCAAGGTGAGGGCCCAATTATCACACAAAGGGAGTCAAAGAAGTTCAACTTCTGGAAGGATTAAGGCTCAATACAAGAATCAAAGAAAGGGGAGTAAAAGGCCATTTGCACCAGTCCACCTAAGTTGTTGATATACTTAAGCTCTAGAATAAGAAGACAAGGAATGGCATAAACCAAAGCAAAGTTCAGTTGCACAACACATGATCCCCCGCTGGGGCGGGGATAAAAGGTAGCACAGACCCGCTAGGGCGGGTAGATGGCAACCCAGACAGAAAGTTCCCCCGCTGGGGCGGGACTCGGCAAGCAATAATAACCGCTAGAGCAGGGAGGCGGAAGCCATCAACCTGTCCTATTTCACTACAGCCCCCAAAAATCCATACCTCCACTATCATACATCCCCACTACCCCACAATCCTTCCCACTACCTTCCCACTAACATCCCACTATTCATATCCTATCACCCCATTACCCCCCACCAAATCCGTAACCCACTACAATCCTACTCCCCTTACAAAATTCCACTAAACAATCTTTAACCCACTCATCAATCCCACTATACACACCAATCCCCACAAATTCATCCCAGCACAACTCCCACACTCATCAATTTTAAGCTCTCCAAACTAACCCACTACATCGCCACCCCCACCATGTGCTCGACGAAAATCCTAACCCAAAATCTATAGAAATTCTTCAAGTTTAAGCACAACAACATCATGCCACCACGCCCCCAGAAGAAGCAAAAGGGTGAAGGGTCATCCTCCGCCGCCATTCCACCATTCGACAAGAAAAAATTTAGAATGCGGCCGCCACTGTACGCTTTGATTATGTGTCGGGCAAGGCCCTCATTCACGAATGTGGATTTCGACCGGATGCTTTGGATGGACAAATGCACTTGCTTGCTTGACCGAACAAGAAAGTCCTCGACACTTAAATTTTATATGTTTCACAATGAGGACATTGCTTAGTCTAAGTTTGGGGGTGGAGTTTATTAATCATCATAATTTTGTTAGCATGATTGCATTAATAGTATAGGTTGGTATGACATAATAGATTAGTTTTCTGTGTTTTAGTAGCGTTAGTTAAGTTTTATGCTTATATAAAAAAAATGAAAAACATATAAAAGACCAAAAAGAGTTTGTAATTAGAATTGTCTGAGTCATATGTCAGTAGCAAGAAATAGCTTAAGCCTGTGATGATACTGAACTTACATCAGAAATTAAACATGATGATAACCAGAATGTTGATGTGTATTCAGACCTTGACATGAGTTCTTACCTGTTTGACATTATTGCACCAGTTAGCAAGATAGACAACAATGTGGTCAACTTAGTTCAAATAGTCACATAATTGTCATCTGGAACAGAAATTAGGTTGAAATGACAGAAATTTAGTAAACTGGTGTTAGTGACTAAGAGTAGACTGAAACCTATGTTTGGAGGAAGATATGGGAGCTATCTAACAAGAAAAAAAATATGAGAAAAGAAATAAAAAAAATTGCTAAATGAAAAAAAATTAGAAACTTGAATAAACACCGTGACTAGTTTAGTTTCGTGGCCGGTGGTACTCGAGTAAGTATTCCCTAGGGGATGTCTCTACACCCAACGCCCTAAAGCCATTCGGTTTGGGAGTCGTTGGTCGAAAGCTTGCTACATGGGTATCATTGAAGAGCCTAAGGAAACTAAACATTGCACAGTCATGAGAAGAATTGAGATACGGAAAAGCGCAAATTGCCTCCGTGAATAAAGAAAGATAGAAAATCTCCCATACTGACTTTCGACTTGGTTAACGTTTGCTTGAATTCATTGTACTTTGTTTTACGTGAGTTCTTGAGTTGAACTCTGATTGCATTCTAAGACGCATATTATGTTATATATTTGATCTGTAGTTGGGTATAATGTTGTTAAGCACACACACAGCGTCAGTGTTGATAGGTATAGAGTTATGGACTGGTTTGAATTACGGATTCGTATCTGGTTGGATTTAATGCTTATATCTGTTGTAAATTCTCTGAGGTATGACTAGTTAGCTTTGTGTACACTGATAATTGCACTCATAAGCATTGTATATTCTTGCATATGTATGGTTTTGCTTGAGGACAAGCAAAGTCTCAAGTTTGGGGGTATTTGATGAGTGGGTTTTATACCCACGCATCGGTATTCATTTTAGCTTGAGTTTTGTTATTTTTAAGTATTTTTATTATCATTTGACTCGGATCTATGTTACTGTGTGCAGAAAGTAAAATATTTGTAAAGTAGTATGAAAGAGTCATTTTTAGCATATATGGGCTCGTGATTTCGTGATTTCAGCCGCTTGCAAAGAGATTGAAGCAACATCAAGTGGGGCGGATCCATGTTAAAGAAATTCAGCAGCTAATGGACCAATTAGGCTGACCCAGTTGGGCATCAAGAATCCGTGCAATTAAGCAGGGGACCCACGAATTTCACCAAAGTGCTAGCAGGTCATGAATTGAATAATATATGGGGTCATATTCAACAGCTTGAAATTTAATTACATTAAGCTTGCAAAACAAAGGATCAACTTGTGAGTGGGCCACAAAAAGTGCTAGCAGCTAAAGGGTCTATGCCTTACCAATTCGGTGTTTAAGGAGTAAAGAGCAGATGATTAGATCCATGTAAGCTTCCAAGCAGCTCAAGGATTCTAGAGCAACACTATGTCCAGGCACATGTGTACGTGGGCCATGGATTTATGGTTGGAATGGAGTAGCCCATAAATCATGTAAGCCATGCATGCAATTAGTAATGAAGACGGCTGACAAAGGAATGGCAAAGTGATAGTGGGACTCGCTTGTAGTCAAGTCGCGTGGAGCATGAGTGGGCAAGGAGCAGCTATGAAATTATGAAGAGCCATGAAAATAAGGTGATGGACAGAACATTATCCCGCCGGGGCAGGGCTCAAAGGCAAAAACTCCCCGCTGGGGCGGGAAGGCGCGCACGCATGGAAATGTTCCTACTTTGAGTTGGACACGGAAGCAAGTTTATGAGGAGGGCGGATAAAGGGATGGAACGGGTATGATATAAAAGGGATTCTTATAAACATATTAAGAGATACCTAGCCACCATAAAAGCATTAAGTTGGGGATTGTCACTTTGAGTGGAGATTTGAATCAACAAGTGTACATGACGAATGCAAGATTGGAGCGGAGATTGGTGATACTATTCTGGATTTTATTAACTCTCTCTCTTTACATCTTGTAATCATTATGTTTCTTATGATGAGGATTATGGATTTTATTTCATTCGTTATGAACTAATTATCTTTTTAAGCCTATGACGGATCTTAGTATGTAATGGAAGATTAATTATTCTTGAATTCAGTTTATGGAGGTTATTCCCAGATTATTTGCTATGTGTTGTTCTTGATTTATATAATTGCCTGATCAACAATTATCTGTTATCCTTTATGAACTTGAGAAAGGACATATAGGATTAGAACTAGCCATAGTGACATATGTTCGTGATTTCTGCGTAGATGGAAATTATAATTCGTGTTTAGGATAGAGATATGCCTTTACGCCATATGCAATCTTATAGAGAACTTGATATTAAACTCCTTTTAATGATAATTCACATAGAGATATAGTGAGTTAGTTAATTAGGGTGTCTTGCTTAAATCTATCGTTTGTGGATGTAAGTAAGTATGGATATTATGCATCGAGAGGTGTTTTTATCTGCGTTAGTGTTCTTGATTAATAATCTGGGGGTAAATGAAATAAACTGGACAAAAGGATATTATCTGAAGTGAAATAATAAGTGAAGTTGTAGGCTTAATTCTCTCAATCTTGTTAAAATCTCGATTTAGTGTTGCGACTGTGTTAAGTAGTAATTTAGTTATAAAAAAACACATTTTTACTAATAGTTTGATAAAGCTGAAATATTATAAAGTTGGTACTTGTTTGATTGAACAGTGATTATTGTCTCTATGGGTACGATATCTGATTTATCACCCTATTACTTGTTGACCACGTACACTTTCGTGTTACGCGTAGAAAATACCCAACAACTCTCTCATAGAAAGGGGCATCTTATATATCAATGAAGGTTGTCACCATCTCACCCTCATCTATTGGTGGGTTGACTTGGGCTGCTATTCGCTTCCACTTTTAAGCGTATTCTCTGAACGATTCATTACCCAGCTTTTTGACTTTGGTAACCTGGTAGCGATCGGGTGCCATCTGGGATTAGAAACTGTATTAATTTAGGAAAGCATGGGCCAAATCTTCCCAACCTCTAACTTTAGAATTGTCTATCCGTGCGTACCACGTTCGGGCTTCACCAGTAAGGCTCTTCTAAAACAGCTGCATCCGGAGGTTTTCATCCTCAGTGTAAGTTCCAAGTTCACCTATGTAGACTTTCAAGTGAGTGTATGGGTCTCCTAGTCCGTTGTATTTCTCGAACTCAGGGACTTAAAACTTATCCGGGTATCTCACCTTTGGGAAAATACACAGATCCGAGTAATTCACGCACCCGTGGGATCCTGTCCCCTTCATAAACTGGATAACGTCTTCCATTTGTCTTACTTTCTTCCTAATGTCTCCAGTGTCTCTATCCTCCCGAAGGTCTATGATTTCCCGTGTCGTCTTCTGGATCGGGGCCTCCTTGGGTACTTCAACATCGAGGGGAGAGATAGGTGTGAACGCATGGGTATTACCTTCCTTCTCGGGTACTTTTATGTCTCCTTGCACAGAGGATTCAGTCGGACACTTGTGCTTAGGTTCCTGAGATACTTTACAATATTCTTTTAACAGGGTCGTCATCTCGGTCATCTGTTTCTTAAACTCCTCGAATTCATCTTGAGATACTGGGATGGGTTCTGATGAACTTCCTTCAGCCATTTGGACTGGTGAAAGGGCCTTTTTGGCTCGAGATCGGGTTCTAGGACCAATCTGCACAAAACTGATATCTAGTTTAGACTGGATATTGGTGGATAGGGATGCATGATATGCTATGCATCAGTTTAATGGTTTTTTAATCTTTTCTTGCAAAACAAAGGGTTAGTCAATTTGATGACAGGATATGAAAGATATATGTATGACAGTTAAAGATAACAGTCATTTATATACGCAAAAGATTAAATAGGGCATGAAGAAGCACACCGCGCGTTTGGTTTATCAGAGGCTGACCTATCTTAGGGTTACTCTCACGGGCTATTTGAAATTGGTTCCCAGATCTTCGCAATTTAATTGATGAAAACATCTATGTTTTAATTGGAGCGGATCTGAGTGGTGCCTTTCCTGAGCCTCACAATGGAAACATCCATAGGAGTCCAGTAATAAACAACCGACAGGATTGCCTCCTAATGGAAGTACCACACAACATACATTCACGTCCTCACCGCATGTAATATGATGACATTGTGCGATGCACTAATATATTGTGCGAGGCACTAATACAAAATGCCAAAAGATTGACACACACAGAGATCATTCACACAAAATGCATATGCAGAATGAAAATCAAAAAGTTTGATCGCGGCTTAAGCCCTCTTTGAGTCCCCAGCAGAGTCGCCACCTGTCGACGCTGAGAAGAAGCGGTCACTTTTCCTCTGATCTCCCTTTTTTTGTTTGAAGGAGGAGACTCTCTTTTTCTTTGGTTGTGTTTCCCTTCCTCTCTTATCCGGGGGAAAAAGAGGAATGCCCATATTTCCTAATTTGAATCTTATTCTGTCATTTCGCTTTCGCTTTGTCTTTGGGGTTTCGTTTAAAGGGTGAATTTTGTAAGAAACTGGTACCAACATATGTGTCGATGATTCTGAAAAGTTTGATTTTATGTTGATGATTGGACCGATTGAGACAGAGTCGCCAGTTGGTATTTTTTAAATGGATGTACCAACTCATCCGAGTTTTAATAGTTTTTTCGCAAGATGGTCCAATGTGTGACTCTAAAGATTGGTCTTGAAACCCGAGATTCGTGGAATCCGGGGGCTAGGTTAAGCAGGGGGGAAGGTGTTAGGCACCCCCCGACTCCCGTGCAAGCACGGTACCGCATCTTATTGATTTTCTATGCAAAAAGTGTGTGTTTGTGTGTGTATGTGTGTGTGTGTCTTGATTTTGAAAGCTTTATTATTTTATTTCTAAGTCTTTATTATGGTGACTTGAAAGTAGTGTTGTACCTCTTTTGCGCCTAGGTACGAAGAATTTGATTTAATCAAAAACTCATTTTTAGCAAGATATATGAATTAAAATGATGTTTTGGAAAGTAAGGTTTTCAAATCCTTTGCCCGACTAGGAATCGAGCACTTCGATACTTCTTTTTATTCTTTACGTTATTTACGTGATCTACCCCGAATCGCTTTATTTCATCAAAAGCTCTTTGTGGTTTTCTTTGAGAAATTATTTTGATGATATGAATGCAAAAGCGTTAAGAAGGTTCGGATCATCATCGGGCATATTAGCCATCTCGATGAACCAAGCTCTCGTAATAAAAGTTTTCACTATCACGGGATCTTGAATACGAACTCTCGAGACTAACCCCTTGAGTTCGTTTTCAAGATCCAAATATTACATGTACATCGATATTTACGTTATTTAAAGCATTTACAACATAAAAACCGGTCCATCGTGGGAATCAAGTCGGATCCATTCGGGGATCTCGACACCGGGATTCCTAAGCTCACATTATTTGCACAATATTACATATACATAACATCCACGACTTCTATACTAGATGATTTCATCGGTTAAAATCACCGTTCAAGCAGATTCGGCCCCCCTTTCACCTCTAAATATAGATTTATGGCTATACGGGCTAACCGGGATCATTCAAAGAAATAAACCCATAGATATACCGTGGATCTAAGCCGTTATAGCCCCTAAGTTAAAGCTTCATGCTTAATAACCTCTCGAGAACTAGATTAGGCTTAGATCTAGGTATATCTAGCCTCTGAAGTCGATATACAACGTATTAAGCACAAGATAACCGAGAGAAATGTAAAATCTATCAACTATTACACAATATACTTAAAATACAAAAAGTTTAACTATATTCAAACAAGATACTTCTTAATCTATCATTTGAACCAAGTTTACGAAGAAAACAACGCTAAAAGTGCGTTATTTCACCTTGGGGGACGCCTGAATAAGCGTTTTGACTCCTGAGATGAACTAAGAACACTAAGAGGACTTCAAGTAGATGCTAGATGGGAGAAATAAGCTTCAAGTTGGTTGTTTAAGGTTCCACCCAAGCCTCTCTCTCTCTCTAGAAATGTCTATCTCTCTCTAAACATGTATCTCCCTCTCTTTAAAATGAACTAAGTGGGATGTTATAAGCTACCGGAGGCAACCACAGATGTGGTTGCGGCTGGCCGCAAATGTGGTCAAGGCTGGCCCAAGTGGGCCCCACCTGCTCAGCTATTGGTCCTTTGGTCTCGGTCTTTCGGACTGTCTTTGATACGCGTAGAGGGAATAGATTGATTTTGACGAGATTAGGGTTCGAGAATTCGATACTCATAGCCGAGATATATCCACTAGGTCCGGATATCATTTATCTGGCTTATCTCCGATGGCACGTCATTTGAGGTTTGCTGAGGTGGTTTTCGGTGATCACTGTCTAAGTTCATCGATCCTCGATCGATTTGCGGTATGTTTGGACTTCATTGGTCCTCTTTATCATTCCCAGGGTTGTCTCCGAGATGACCGGGATCTTTTTCCCTCCTTCAGGGTTGTCTCCGAAGTAAAATAACACTTTTACCCTCCTGCAGGGTTAGTACGACAAAAGCAAAATTTTGAGTGTCTACACCCGAGATAGGGCAAAAGCACCTGGTCACCCCGAAAATAACCCTGTGTCCGAACATGACGCGAACTGAACAAGGATAGTAAAGCTAAGACAGTGTCCGCCTGAAGCTACCTTAGCAAATCTCGAACTACGTGCCATCAAAGATAAGCCAATTAACTGCAATCTAGAACCAAAAGATACCTCTCAGCTACCAATATCATCTTCCCGGACCTCGATTCAGTCAGGCTCGATCTTATTTCGCCACATTCCTCAAAGACTTTTCGAAAGTTTGATCTGCAAAGATCAACTTTCTCTGAACCGAGACCAAAGGAACACACTTCGAAGCGGCGGGACCCGCCAGGCCTAGCCGCATGTATACATACAGTTGGCCACATGTATATATGCGACTGGCTCTAGTGGATTAATAGAACAATATCAGCTCATTTAGAGGAGAGAGAGATGACTTTTAGAGAAAGAAAGGGATTTTTAGAGAGAGAAACCCTCGGGTTTGTGAGTTTTTTACCAGCTTTGAATTGTTTGATATTCTATATTACATATATTGAGAGTCTTGAGTGTTCTAAGTTGATCCTGAGCCTCCAAAAGCTTGTTCGCGTGTCCCCCAATGTGAAAAACTCCATTTTCGGGTCACTTTCTTTGTAAATATTATTTGAAACAATAGTTTTGTGTGATATATTGTGTAAGCGTAGTCTAACTTGTTGTTTTACATAGATATTGTATAGTTTGTGGTGGATATTGAGTTCCCACCGGTTATTATGAGATTTTATTGTTTAGATCCAGTCGTTAGGTTAGATCTACCTAGATTTAAGTCGGATCTAGCCTTTTAAGTGGTTACCAAGCATGAAGCTTTAACCCGTATGCTATATCGGCTTAGATCCACGGTAGATCTACGTGTTTTACCGCTTTATATCATTCCCAGTCACTCCGTTGAGCCCTAGATCTATATCTAGAGGTGAAAAGGGTAAAAGCTCTCGTGATGGGGTTTTCAACCAATGAAACCATCGGATCTTGAGTTTAGGACATGTTGTATATATGTTTATTTCAATAAATGTGAGCCTAGTAATCCTAGGGTCGAGATCTAGTGATTAGATCTTGACTAGATTCCCACGATGGACATTTTGGTTATTTGTAATGTTTAAATAATGTCGTATTATTGTACTTGTAAATATTAGATCTTAAAGCCGTCTTGAGGGTTTCATTCTGATATATCTGGTTTAAGATCTCGTAATAATGAAAATTTGTGGTTTTGGGTTCTCGGTTCATCGAGATGGCTTTCATGCCCGAGGATGATCTGACTCCCTTTTGATGTTTTTTGCATGCATTATCACCTAAATGATTTTCCAAGAGAAACCACAAAGAGCTTTTCATAAATAATAAAACGATTCGGGGTTGATCACCTTATGAACGTAAAGATAAATAAAAGGAAGTATCGAAGTCCTTAATTCCTTGTCGGGCGAAGAATTTGAAAACCTTGTTTTCCAAAACATCATTTCAATTCATACATCTTGTTAAAAATAAACTTTTTGCTAAATCAAATCCTTCGTACCTAGGCGCAAAAGAGGTACAACACTACTTTCAAATAACCCAAAATAAAGACTTAGAATAAAATAAGTAAACTTAAAATAAAGAACACACACACACGCTCACTCACACACACACACACTTTATGCATAGGTAATCAAATAAGATGCGGTACCGTGTTTTCGCGGGAGTCGGGGGGTACCTAACACCTTCCCCTCGCTAAACTTATTCCCTAAATTTCACGAATCTTGAGTTTCAGACCAATCTTACGGATTCACATGTTGGACCATATTGCGAAAACTTTCAAAACTCGGATAAGTTGGTACATCCATTTAAACCATACGAACTAGCGACTCTGTCTCATTCAGTCCAATCATAAAATAATAAAATCAACCTTTTCAAAGTCATCGACACTTATGTCGGTATTGCTTTCCTAAAAACTCACCCTTGAATAGAATCCATAGACATAGCGAATCGCAAAAGGGTAAAACAAACAACACAAACTTATGAAAGACGGACACATCAAAGAATTTTCCCGGCGTCGACAGGTGGCGACTCTGCTGGAGACTAAAGAGGGCTTAAGCCGCGTTCATTCTTTTTGATTTTCATTCTGCATGTGCATCTTGTGTGAATGATCTTTGTGTGTGTGATAATTATCTTAATTTTTAAACATTTTTTGTATTAGTGCCTCGCACAATATATTAGTACTTCGCACACTGTCATCATATTGCATACGGTGAGGACGTGAATGTATGTGAATGTATATTGTGTGGTACCTCCATTAGGAGGCAATCCCGTCGGTTGTTTATTACTAGACTCCTTTGGGTGTTTCCATTGTGAGGCTCAGGAAAGGCACCACTCAGATCCGCTCCAATTGAAAAATGGATGTTTTCATCAAGTAAATTGCAAAAATCTGGGAACCAATTTCAAAAAGCCCGTGAGAGTAACCCTATGATAGGTCAGCCTCTAATAAACCAAACGCGCGGTGTGTCTCTTCATACCCTATTTACTCTTCCGCGTATGTAAATGGCAATCATCTTGAACTGACATTTGTACATCCTTCTTATCCTGTTATTAAGTCAACTAACCCTTTGTTTTGAAGGAAAAGATTAAAAAACCATTAAACTGATGCATAGTATATCATGCATCCCTGTCCACCAATATCCAGTCTAAACCAGATATCGATTTTGTGCAGATTGGTCCTAGAACTCAATTTCAAGGCAAAAAGGCCTGTTCAGCACCAATCAAAATGGTTGAAGGAAGTTTATCAGAACCCATCCCTATATCTCGAGAGGAATTTCTAGGAGTTTAAGAAGCAGATTGCCGAGATGACTACCCTGTTGAGAGAATATTGTAAAGTATCTCAGGAACCCAAACTGAAGAATCAGACTGAATCCTCCGCTCAGGGAAGAACACAAAGAAAGGATAGTGATACTCGGGCATCTACCCTAGTTTCCCCACTCGACGTCAAAATAGACAAGGAGGACTCGGTCCAAAAGATGACGAGGGAAATAGTAGACCTTCGAGAGGACAGAGAAATAAGAGATATCAGGAAGAAGATGCGACAGATGGAGGATGCTATCCGATCAATGAAGGGGACAGGATCCCACAAAATTATTACTTATTCTGATTTATATAACTTCCCCAAAGCCAGATACCCTGATAAATTTCAAGTCCCGGAATTTGAGAAATACAATGGTTTAGACGACCCTTACACCCATCTGAAGGTATACATATACGAGTTAGGATCCTATGTCTAGGATGACAACCTCTGAATGCAGTTGTTCCAAAAAAGCCTTATTGGTGAAGCCCGAACTTGGTACGCCCAGATTGATAACTCCGAGGTCCATGGTTGGGAAGATTTAGCCCATGCTTTCCTCAACCAGTACAGCTTCCAATCTCAAATGGCCCCTGATAGCTACTAAGTGACCAAGGTTAAGAAACTGAGCAATGAATCGTTCAGGGATTACGAGCAGAGGTGGAGGCGCATGGCAGCCCAGGTTAACCCGCCAATGGATGAAGTTGAGATGGTGATGACTTTCATCGACATCCAAAAAATGCCTTATTACGAGAGAGACCTAGCGGGAATAGGCAAACCCTTCTCCAAAATGATAAAACATGGGGAAATGATAGAGATGGGTTTGAAGTCTGGTAAGATCAAAGAACTCACGGCCTTGGAAGCAGTCGCCGAACATATATAGTTTGACAACTATACGATCACTCCCAAGACGATATATGAGGAGAGAGATGAAGATATATCCTTCGTTTCACAGGGAAATCTAGGAGACCCGACAATAGTCCCTTTACCTGGATAAAGGGAAGCGATCTGCCACAACAACAACATGCCACATTCAACTAAATCCAGGATAGATAGAGGAAATTTGAAAGAATGGAAAATAGAGTGTTTTCCCCACTAGGCGATTCCCTCGAGAACGTATTGGCCTTATTGATCGACCACAAGAAAATTACTGATTTGGCTCCGCCTCTAGATCCAAAGAGTAACAGATATGATCCAAGCGAGAGATGTGCTTACCACTCAGATTCTCCGGGACACGATACACAAGACTGTTAGTCCTCAAAGCATAAAATTCAAAATCTGATAGAAAGTGACGATATTGTGATCAAACAACCTGACTAACCAGATGTCAACACCAGCCTTCTACGGTAGTATAATACAAAGGGAGTGAACATGATCGGGTCAGGAAGCGTCGAAATGGATCCAAATCGTAAGTATATATGGAGGATGGAAGAATAACCACAAAAGAACATAACAAATGTCCTGGGATGGGAAAATTCGTAGGACTGTATAACTGTAAGACAAAAATTGGAAACGATCCAGCATCAAGTAACTCTGTTAGCCAAGCTGGTAGTGCGCCAACATCAGGTTACAAGAGAGCTTTTCACTCAATCATCAAGAAACCCAGAGAAGGAAGAGGTTAGCCAGAATGCAAGCCTATATCCCTCCAAGATAATCCACCTGACTGAAGAAGAGCAAAGCGAGCTAAAAGGGCAGGAAAATTGGAATGAGAAAATTATAAGAAGATCTCGCCAGCAAAAAAATCGCCTAGAGGAATGCGAATTCTTAAAGAGGAAATATCAAACAACATTCCAGACACCTACAAACCCCCAAAATCCTACGGCACCTAGAGTTGGGGAGAATAGGCGAAGAAGGGTATTCACGCCTCTGGGGGACTCGTTGGAAAATATGTTTGCACTGTTGGTTGCGCAGAAAAAGATCATTGAGCTCGTTCCTCCAGCTGATCCCAATGGAAGGTAATACGATATCAACAAGAGGTGTCTCTTCCATTCTAACTCACTTGGATATGCGATCGAGGAATGTTGGACCCTGCAACATAAAATCCAGAATCTCATTGAAAATGGAGAGCTGAAGATAGATATCCCCATGACCAGAAACAGCGAAAGGGAAATAAAAATCTTAAGATTTCCACTCAAGGCAGACAGTTCAAAGGAAGTGACGACTATGAGCACCAATCTTGGCGGAACGCAAGGTGGAATGGTCATAATGCGGGGAGTGGTAGAGAAAAGGAGTGGGTCCCCTAAGGGAATTCCTCTGCCACCGTCAAACATCCTGTTGCCCGAAGTTAGCAACTGCACTCTTGGTTCTACCCTGCTGGATGGTGAGGAGGAAATATTGATCCTTTCCAATGAGGAAAAAGTCAAAAGGGAATGTTTCTGGCGAGAAATGCAACAACAGTTCGAGAGAGCTTTCAAAGTCAAAACCTCCCAAGCCCATGTAAAAGATAGAGGAACAGATAAAGGAAAAGGAGGCAAGGGTATCGGCAAAGTTAACTCATCAAGGAATTAATAGTTTATCCCTTCTTATGACGGGTCTAGTTTGAGCGTACCTAAGGGCTGTGATGAATATAGAGGTGATCAAGTTATGGCGGTGATTGAAGATGTTCTAGACAAGGAAGTAACCTCTACTTCCCACATCGAAAGCAACCTGACCTCTTGCAACTAAATTATCCAACCTCAGCTAACCCAGAATGCGTAGATTTATATAATACGATTGCGAGTTCCAGGAGATGTTGGGACGGTATCATTAGCTTTATGTCTTATTTTATGTTTTATGCATTATTATGTTATGCGTTGTTTATGTAAAAAAAAGAAAAAAGAAAAAAAGAATAAAGAAAAAAGAAAAAGAAAAAAATCAATCTTATGATTTCCTTTGCGTGAACTACGTAAGACCTAATCTCCTTTCAAAGGAGTACGTAGGCAACCAGTAATGACGCGGTCTAACTATTACAAAAGTCACAAACCCTTTTCAACAATTCAGTGATCCCAAGATGCGACTCTTTAACAACTAATTAACCCCGAGAGTGCGAGAAGACTTGATCTTCTTTTGACCTACAGAAGTGCATGAGTGGCCATCGTGACAAAGTCTATCTCATATCTAACGACCTGTTCTTTGAGATAAAAGCCACAAATCAAGCCTTACAGATCAAACTAAGCCTGATTGAAACTGATACATCAGAAACCAAGTCGAGTTCTTAGATCCAATTCAGTGGAATCCAAAGGCCTCTCGACATCAAACATCAAAGCCAAGGCGATAACATGAATTGAGAAACACATCGATATGTCAAGCATGATCATCAGCGAGTACAGATACAAAATAAGGCAATGCGAAATGTGAATACAGTGAAGATTACAACAAGTGCACCTGCAAGTTAGAAGCGATGATCGGGGCACCCAAACATCAAAGATAATATCCACTACCTGTTCACCATGTGGGTTAGGAGGTAAAAGACTCTTGCGATCTCGGCATCTTATCAGCCCATCTGTCAAACATACAACAAAGTGACAACTCCAAACGACAAGCAAGACTGGGGCAATTTCAAAATCAACGACAACTCAATATTGGTACCCTTACAACAAACAAGACTAGGGCAATATTGGAGACAACAACAACTAGACACTGGGGCATTTATCGACCATCCCAAAAAGAAAAATGTAAGTCGGCACCCATACTGCGATCCCATCAGCATGCGATGTCATCATCAGAGTTTCTCTCATATCATTTCACTGGCGATCCGGTACAATCACTTTGTATTTTCTAATCATAATTTTCTTAAAATACAATGATCCACATGCGAGGTACGACCCTTTCATCCATTTATTTATTTTCTATCTCCATACATTAGCGATGATAGCCAGTTTAATTATAGATAAATCTTGCGTTAGAATCTTAGAAAAAGGTTTTAAAAGAGAAGATTTTGTTTAACTTGTTATGAATAGATTAATTTCGATAAGCATCCGTGGAGCAAGAATCACGAGAACGATTAGAGAATTAAGACTATTCATTGATTAGGCACGACATCCTAGTTCAAAGTGCTTTTTGGAGCAGAATCGACCTCATATGCATGCTTGAACTTTGTGGTTGCCCTAACTCTTAGTTGTGGGGTAAGAAACTATGGTGACAACGATGACATTTGATGCGAAGATAGAAGATAAGTGATGGAAAACCTAATGTCTCGAATCATGGCCTGGGTTACTCGAGTAATTAAGACTTTTAGAGAGAGAAAGGGATTTCTAGAGAGAGAAACCCTTGGATTTGAGAGTTTTTTACCAACTTTGAATTGTTTGATCTTCTATATTACATATATTGAGAGTCTTGAGTGTTCTAAGTTGATCTAGAGCCTCAAAAAGCTTGTTCACGCATCCCCTAAGGTGAAAAAGCCCTTTTCGGGTCACTTTCTTTGTAAATATAGTATGAAACACTAGTTTTATATGATATTTTGTGTAAGCGTAGTCTAACTTGTTGTTTTACATAGATATTGTATAGTTGGTGGCGGATATTAAGTTCCCACCGGTTATTATGCGATTTTATTATTGTAGATCTAGTCTGTAGGCTAGATCTACCTAGATCTAAGCCGGATCTAGCCTTTTGAGTGGTTATCAAGCATGAAACTTTAACTCGTATGCTAGATCAGTTTAGATCCATGGTAGATCTACGTGTTTTACCGCTTTATATCATTCCCGGTCACTCCGTTGAGCCCTAGATCTATATCTAGAGGTGAAGAGGGTCCTAAGCTCTCGTGATGGGGTTTTCAACAGATGAAACAACCAAATCTTGAGTTTAGGACATGTTGTATGTATGTTTATTTAAATAAATGTGAGCCTAGGAATCCCGGGGTCGAGATCTAGTGTTTAGATCTTGACTATATTCCCACGATGGACATTTTTCTTATTTGTAATGTTTAAATAATGTCGTATTGTTCTACTTGTAAATATTAGATCTTAAAGCCGTCTTGAGCGTTTCATTCCGATAGATCAGGTTTAAGATCTCGTAATAATGAAAATTTATAATTTTAGATTCTCGGTTCATCGAGATGGCTTTCATGCCCGAGGATGATCCGACTCCCTTTTGACGCTTTTTGCATGCATTATCACCTAAATGATTTTCCAAGTGAAACCACAAAGAGTTTTTCATAAAGAATAATGCGATTCGGGGTAGATCACCTTATGAACGTAAAAATAAATAAAAGGAAGTATCGAAGTCCTCAATTCCTAGTCGGGCGAAGGATTTGAAAACCTTGTTTTCCAAAACATCATTTCAATTCATACATCTTGTTAAAAATAAACTTTTTGCCAAATCAAATCCTTCGTACGTAGGCGCAAAAGAGGTACAAGACTACTTTTAAATAACCCAAAATAAAGACTTAGAATAAAATAAGTACACTTAAAATAAAGAACACACACACACGCTCACACACACACACACACACATTTTATGCAAAGAAAATCAAATAAGATGCGGTATCGCATTTTCACAGGAGTCGGGGTGTGCCTAACACCTTCCCCCCACTTAACCTAGCCCATGAATTCCACGAATCTTGGGTTTCAGACCAATCTTACGGAGTCACATATTGGACCATATTGCGAAAACTTTCAAAATTCGGATGAGTTGGTACATCCATTTAAACTATACCAACTGGCGGCTCTGTCTTATTCGTTCCAATCATAAAATATTAAAATTAATCTTTTCGAAGTCGTAGACACTTATATCGGTATCGCTTTCCTAAAACCTCACCCTTTAATAGAATTCATAGACATAGCGAATCGCAAAAGAGTAAAACAAACAACACACACTTAGGAAAGACGGACACATCAAAGAATTTTCCCGGCGTTGACACACACCTTGCGATTTTACATACATTTGGATTCGAGATTCAATGTGTGTGACTTGCTTGTGTGGCAAGGTATATTTCTGTTTTATTTTGAGCTCGGTATGAAATAACACCCAACCATTTGATTCAGCCTATTATTTCGTTGTATTAGTTTATTCGTTACAGTTCATTTCATTTTATTGAGTTAGTTATTGCGTTTTATTATTCTTGTATTCTATATTCGTACTGGGCATTTGACTCATACTGTATTTTTCTTTCGGCAGGTAATCAGGGGGATCACGGGCAAGTGTGACGAGATCTCCCTTTTATCCAAATGATTTAGATATTTTGTTTAGGTTGTCAAATGATTTACTTGGAGTTGTAATAAATACTCTAGATTGTGGTTTGAGCCAATTGGCATTTATTCTGGTTTACCTTTTTATATTTATTGGTTTTGAGACCATTCTTTTGTGGCATAGAGCTTTCGTTTTGTTTTGTTATGTTTTGTGCGTAACCTCTTTTTCTATTTTGGAAAGGGGGTGTTATATGCCAAGTTCCATCCATATCATGCCAATTTGCTCTCCTTTTGACGAAAGATGCCACTGAGAGAGTTCCCGAACATGTATCCTATAACAAGGAAAGAAATGCATGAAAAGCAACTTAAACAAATGAGATTAAACAACAATTATAGCAAATTAGTATCCAATAAGTAGGTATAAAACCTACTTATCATCAGCCAACACGAAACCCTAACCCTAACAAGGTACGATTTCCTTGCCCACAAACTTGAAATTAATTTATCATGAAATTTTAAAATTCATAGCAAATAGGAATTTCTTAGTCAATAAAATTTAAATATTGTAAGTATTTAAAAAGAACGGCCAATTACAAATTTATTGATTTTAAAATCTAAATGAATTTATATCAAATGTTAAAAAATTCAATTTGACTTTTTAATATCAAAAATGAGACTTTCTCTTGTGTAAACAGGGAGTATACAAGTAGTTAATGTAAGAAATTCCTTAGTTCTTTGATGGAAAATCCGAATTAACATTATTTTGTGATTTAACCGCAATTTTTCACATATACTTAAATACATGTATGTGAGCGACACATCTATATTAATATAATAAATGAAACTGATATTTCCACATTATTTTTTGATATTTTTACATGTATAACCTATATATTAATTAATAGATAAAAATTCAACATATCAGCTAATATATGAGTCATACGTGTGAAAATATCAATTTCCTATAATAAATTTCACCGACAAATAATATAAAGAATAACCACCCATTTGGCCATATAAGTAAAGAACAAATTAATAGAATTCGTTATGCAATGGAACTCAAAAGATTCATTCTGTTAAGACGAACAAATAATGGTACTCGTTTGGAGGCTCAAGTTTATTTTTCCTCTTGCGGTAATGTAACAATCAAAAGCAGTAAAAATTAAAATTAAAATTAAAATTAAAAAATGAAGTTGAAATCCTTTTCTTATATATAATCTTATATGCATTTGAGAATGTGTTTATAATTATTCTCATCCTTCCAAAAATAAGATATACATTTTGTATTGAAGAACAACTAGGCCATGTTTGTTTGCAAGGATTATAATCCCGGGATTATAATCTATGGGATTATAATCCAGGACTATTAATTCTAGGATTAAATAATCTTAGTCACATGTTTGTTTTTTACGGGATTATTCAAGGAATAAATTAAAATAATCCTATGTTATGTTTGATTTTTTCAGGATTAATTAAAGGATTGGATTAAAAAATATCGTTTGAACTATTATACCCTTACCAATAATAACATATTTTAAATTATAATTTAAACTTATTTATACATCAAAAAATAATGAAAAATTAATTAAAAACTTTTAAATAAGTAGTTATATTATTCAGTAAATAATTTTTTTTTAGAGGGGGGTAGTGGGGGGTGGGTGGGGTGGGATAGCGTGGCGTAGGGTGGGGGTGTATATATAATCAATAAATATAATTTTTTTAATTTTTGTGGTGTGGGGTGGGTGGGTGGGGTGGGGTAGCGTGGTGTAGTGTAGGGTGTATATATAATCAGTAAATATTTTTTTTTAATTTTTGTGGGGTAGGGTGGGGGTGAGTGGGGGGGTGAGAGGGTGGGTGGGGTGCGGGGTAGGATGGGGGTGTATATATAATCAATAAATATTATTTTTTTAATTTTTATGAGGTTGGGTGGGGTGGGGTGGGGTGGGGTGGGGGGGGTGGGGTGGATGGGGTTGGTGGCGTGGGGTAAGGTAGGGGTGTATATATAATCAATAAATATTATTTTTTAAATTTTTGTGGGGTGGGGTGGTTGGGGTGGTGGGGTGGGTGGGTGGGTGGGTGGATGGGGTGGGATAGCGTGGGTAGAGTGGGGGTGTGACACCCCCAAATTCGGATACTTCGTTTTCACATGATTTGGTGTTCACTTTCTAATAAAACATACATCTACCCAATAATAAAGAATTGCAAAGTAAATTACAATCTTCATAAACCTTAAAAAAAATCTTCTTTTAAAAAGGAATACAACTTGTCCAACAAAATTCCAGGGTTAACTAACTTTAACATCAAACAATAAATACGGAAATAAACATAACATAATCGACCAAGACTTATTATAATAAAAACTTGAAACCACAAGCCTTCATTTGTTTATCTTTCCTTTTTCCTTACTTGTTGACGGTATGTCAACCTTCTTGGTCTCAACTGCAAGTGGTGGGAAAACATGCAAGAGTTAGCAAACAAAAGTTCACTTGAAATTACAACAGTGATATGACATAAGTGAATCGTTTCAAAAGAGTTTGAATAACTTTACTTTCATCAATATAAAGAATTGAATTATAATTCTTCCATCAATACATATAATTCGAATATAGAATCATCTGAGAGTCATAAGACCTTGAACTATTGTCCTAGGTTATAAATATTTCTATTTAAACCTTTAACAGTCACTAAGAATATGGACCTTTAACTCGTACTCAGGGGGATCAACCCTTTGTACCATAAATTGTGCACAACCATTTAACACTTTCGCATAGATATTCCCCTAACTAGTAGGGTTGTTCATTCTCATAATTTGAATACAAGTCCGAACCAAAGAAAGTTTGGTTTGGATAGACAAGGGAACTTTAGAGTTTCAACTATCATCAACTAGGAGTAGTTGAATCGACACACAAGATTTCAATAGTTCAATGATATAAAAATCACGAACCAATTATAAGATATGATAACAAACTTCATAAAAGATAGGCATGCTTTAGAAGTAACTCAAAGCAATTGGAAGCATAAGTAAGTTTTGCTTGAACAACTAAGTCAAGATCACAATATCTCAATAATACTTCAACATATGAGCATTAGGAATAATAGAATACATCCATGCTCGAACAAGGTAAACTACAAGTTCGAAATGAAAACTTGCTTCATTAGAAAATTTGTACAATATAAATAACAAGTTTAGAAATTTGCTTAACGTGAGAGAAAAAGGGTAAGAGAACTTACCTTAAGCGCAAGCTACACTTTAACAATTACAACCACTTCACAAACACCCTACACATTTATATTACATTCAAACCATCTATTAGTAACTAATTTCAACTTTTAAACCATCGAACTTCACATCCAAGTCCAACTCACAATGTAAGTTACCACATTGGTTGCTAACTAATCAAGTACGTGAGTCTATACTCACGGCATACGTTCATAGGCTTATAGCTCAATGAATCGTGTTGTGTACCTTAGGAAAGTAACACACACACACACACACATATAACATATTCACTTAACACTGTGACGCCCCAAAATCCGGGTCCTTTATTTACCTCGAATCTGGTACAGTCACGATACTCTAGTCAAACATTTACATATTTTATTCATAACTTAAATAATAAAACTTGCTTTATTACAATTCAGAATATAACTTTCTTTTCATTATCAGGATCTCGTATAATGACTCCAACTTTTACAAGTTACAATCTTGGTCATTTACCATTCCTGTTTTATATCATGTTCGATATTATAAAAATGCGGAATAACTTAAACTTTTTCAATCTTCTTTGAATAAAATCTTTTATTGATTTCATAACTTGAATCAATTACATCTCCTTGAATCAAACTATATTATGATTCACTTTATTCGAATTACTATATAAACGTTTACATCTCAACTTGATATCCTCTATGTATTAACTAATACATCTTTACAATATGACAAGTATTAACCATCGTAAACAACTATCAAGTACAACTCCTAGAACCTAAACATGGTTCAAGCAATAATCTAAATAGTACTCTTCGTTGCGATACTATTTAACTTTATCAATCAAGAAGCACAGTCTTTACCGTGAGTCCTTAACCTGCAAAAGTGGTTATTTGTAAAAGTGAGCTCGACAGCTCAGCAATTCTATCAGTTTTCATGCATCACATAGCATATAACATCATACTCAGTTCATGTATTTATAATTAATTTATTTTTACTAAGCATGTTACTTCTCACATAACGAGCATATCATCAAAGATCAACTTTCAATCTCATACATATCTCATATACAGTTCATATATAAATTCACATCATCACAGCATAATATAATTCAACTAACAGTTATTGAATTCATATATCAAATAGAAACTGAAAGACTTGCCTGCTTCGTAGTTTAACAACTACGACTTAACAGCTTAAAGATATCTGCATTTCGTGTAATCCTCTGTAATGGAAAATGAACTTGCTGCTAAACAAATTCTCCCTCACTGATAACTCTCACAGTAACTTACTCATTATAATGCTATACTCACTAGCCTTACTTCACAGAATTCTCAGCAAAAAAAAATGAGAGGAAGAGAGGCTATATTTATAGGCAATTGTATAACCAGACATTGTAATTCTCCACCATTTAAAACCAAAGGATTGCAAAATTGCATAATGGTTCATATGGATTAGGTAGGAGGTTGGTGAATCCCATCATCATCTCCACTCCCCCATAATCATAAGCTATATTTGCTGAAATTGAGAAGGAAGGTAAACTAGCTAGCCATGTGGGAGTTCACGTGAGAGAATGAGAGGGATTCTCATATAGGGACAAGCAATTCTCAGCATTGTAATATAGCACTTGGGTTATACATCCATATATACACTTTAGTTATAATATATGCACACATAGTATATTTTTAAGTCACAATGCTCCTTCTAAATATAATGTAACAAATAAGGGTACATCCATATAATTCATGTACATTTTCCTTAATACCAATTACCTATTTCAATTGGGTATCATTATTATTCATTATCACAATGGTTATTATTTCTATTATAATAACTATTAAAATCATTATCAATTATCAATTGTTATTGATATTACTATATAATAATAGGGTATACAACAAGGTCTACCCATACACCTCATGTTACATAAGCAATAATATTATGTAACTCACATACCGTAATTAATCTTACTATATAGTCTATATATATAATATATAGCCACATTAATGTGTCACATTGCACTATATAATCTAGTTTATATATAATTGTAGGATCACACTTAAGTGTTGCACTACACTTTATATAACACATGCGTAACTACTATATGTTATACTCTTAATAATCACATCATTTGCACATATCAACTAGTTGAGCAATTATAATCATATTAATAATCTACTTGTTTATATATTATTATACTCAATGGCAATTAATTAATAAATAAAATATTAATTAATTCATCTTTCATCAATCAATGTAATTATTAATCTCCATAACAATTAATTAACATTTATATGGTTAATTATCATATTAAATAAACATAAATCTTATTATATGTATAATCAATATATTTATTATCATGCTATCACTCGCAATAATAATAATTCAATATACCATTATAAAAATTAACAATTAATATAGATTAATTATTTAATTAATAATTCCTTCATCCTTAAATAACTTAACTAATTCATCATCGAATCTAATATCGTGCCACACAAGGTATTTCTCACAAGCTCAATATTAAGCACATTATCACTTCCACCACACTTAATATTCTTTTAATATAATGTTTGTGTGACTCAAGCATTTTAACGCTAAGCTACCTCAATTAATTATACTTATAATAAGTATAACCTTTACGATTATAATAATTAATATATACTCTATTAATTATTTAAATAATAATATCCATGATAAAATAATAACTTAAGTTATTTAATATATTAAAATAACTTAGTTTTCTTTCATTAATTAACTCTCTTGAGAATACATTAGAAATTATGTATTTTGCCATAACATAAAATATTATGTTTTCTCCAAATAAAGACATTCAAAATTTACTTATTGTCTCAAGATATTATTCTTAATATAATATCACATAATTACATGTACGACACATGTACATATATTATATATAAAAAATAGATAATAAGTTTATTTTCTATTATAATAAATTATTTCCATCAATTTATTTACATATAGCAAATATATTTTAATATATTTACCATATTAATTAATCATACCTATTACCTCATACAAAAACGTATAAGGTAATATTATTATTCAAAAATAACATTTCCTCCTTATATTAAAATAATTCAATATTAGAAATTATTTTAATATCCTTTATTAGAAATATATAATATTTATTTCTCTTTCCTTTCTATAAATTGTCTCCAAAATAATTTATTCAAATATTAATTATTCATTTAAAGATATAATGATTTCCATCTCCCTTTAATAACGTATATATATTAATTAACGTTATTCGCACATCAAACTTTCTCACATATTACCAGTCTAAGTAATATATATAAAAAGTATCAACTATAATTACATATTCAACACACATATTAATTCACTCATTTACTTAAGTAAATTAAACACTGTACTATATCATCATAGTTAATTAAGGTTTAATACTCACATTATATTATTCCCTAATATAACTCCCAACTTAAATTAACTAATATTTATTCTTATTAGTTAATTTTCTTAACTAACTCATGCTTCACTATCCAAACCCATTCACGGATAGCTTAAGATTTATCAATTACCTATATTATAAGCATACTAGTTATTAGCATACATACACAAGAAAATAGTGATTATACATTAAACGTATTTAACATCACCAACTTACTATGATAAAATAGTCCTACGAATTATTTAATATCAATAGGAAATTTTATCCACTTTCTTTACCTCAACTGAATCGTCTCTGCGATAAATAACAATATATATTAATAATATATTTATTAATCACAAAATCACATAGTTCATATTACCCTATGTAACACAATACTTCCTTCCTCGTAACACGCATATATATATATATTCAAATCCAATACATGTCTTAAGAATTTTATTTATTAAATTCTTATTATAAAAAATTCTAAAAATTCGGGTTCTTACAAACACTTCAATCAAACTTAAACACATCAAAAACATGTTAACTTATCATATATTTCACTTTCCAAGTCATAGAAATAAGTTAGCTAAACAAACGGGGCATAAAAACTCAAAATAAAAAATTAGAAATTCCCGGACAGCAGGATCACCCCCTGGGGCGGGTCCCCATAGGGAAAAACCCCCGCTGGGGCGGGTCCTCCCCTTGCTGCACTACATGGTTTGCGAACTGGTGGAGAAATAAGCCATTTTGGCTTACTCCGTCACACCGAATTCGAATTTTTCCAACATGACAAACATGAAACTTGTGACAAACAATATTTTAAGCTTATTAACATACTCATAACATAAAAATTTCATATAAACACATAATCACAACCAAGATTTCATAGAATTCGAAGAAAAACACAATTTTAAGCGTTCTTGACGAAAATTGCTACTACGAATTCGTTTTTCATCCAATTCAAGTAATTCCAATTGTAATCACTTCCATTCTTAACATACTAACATAACACTTAATCAATTTTAACAATAACTCATAATCAACATCAATTTTGATAGTTTCAAAAGAAATTTTTCAAAAATTAACTCAAAGAAAAATACTATGAACACGATTCCTATTATTTATCAAAAATCCATGGTTTGAATTGTTAATACAACCATATAATTCATATATAATCATGTTATATCACATATTACACATATCTCATGCTCACATCAAGGATTTAAGAATAATTTTCAACGAAACTACATAATCTAACACAATGAACATGAATTTCATGATGTTCATCATATAGTTGTGAATTGAAATTCTTAAACCACTATGAAACTCTCATGTAAACATATATACATGTATATATACATACATATCCCATTCACATAACAAAATCATGAAGTTTTACAAAGAGATTTTTACATAAAATTCCAAAACTATGAACATATAGAAGAACATGCTTAAGAAACTTGTTTTTAAGACGATTGAGTTCCGAAATTCTTTTCATGGCATATAATTATATATACGAAAACATATGAACACGATATAAACACATAATCTCATGAAAACCTAATTTTATAAAAATCGCAAATAAAACATCTTAATTGAATTTAGGGTTAGTATCATACCCTTACTAGTCTTTGATTGTAAAAATATAGATATAGAGATGATGATAATGGGCTTGCTTTGCCTTCTTTAAAGCTTTCCCTTCTTTTCTTCTTCCTTCTTCTCTGAGAATTCTCTTCCTAACCCTTTCTCTTCTTCTTAGTTTAGACTTAAGCTTTTAGAAAAGACTAACGTACTTTTGTTTTCTAACTGACATATATAATCATATACATATAATATATAATATATATGTAACATATATATAATAAATATAATACTTATAACAATAATAAGTATTACTAATTACATAAGGTATAGGATTTGAAAGGTCATAAGGCCATGTTTGGCAAAACAAAGCTATTTTAAAAACTACTTTTTAGCTAAGGTCTTGTTTGGAGAAATAGGATTAATCAAGTACAAGGGCCTTGTTTGGTAAAACCATTTAAAACCCTTTTCCATTATTTTAATAAAACACACAATACTAAATTGTTACACAATTATAATTTTTTTATTAATCATAACACATGTAACACTTAGCACATAATATTAACTATAATTTAATTATTCTCAATTAAATTAAAATTATGCTACACCATTGCTAATATATCAATTTAATTAAATATATAGTACTTAATTAAATCAATTCACATCATCACATAATTAATTTATTTAACTCAATAAATAAATCACATAAAATATTTATTCACTCAATAAATATTAAAATTTAATATATAAAATTGTCAATCGTCACAATCTTCCCTCCTTAAAAGGATTCTGTCTCCAAAATCACAATAAAAAAATTCTCATAAAAAAAAATCTCATCTGTTACATTCTTCCCCCCTTAAAAGGATTCTGTCCCCAAAATCGATGTATAAGGGGTTACACAAATCAATTAAGCAAATAGTTGAGGATACAATTTCCTCATTACATCTTCATGTTCTCACGAGGCTTCTTTAGCACTGTGGTTCCTCCAGATTATCTTAATAGAATGTATCACTTTATTCCTAAGTACTTGTTCCTTTCTGTCCACTATTTGAACAGGAACCTCTTCATAAGTTAAGTCTTTATCAAATTGTAAAGGCTCATATTCTATTACATGTTTATAGTCGTGTTTGTAAGGTCGTAACACAGAAATATGGAATACGTTATGTATATTGTCAAGCTCCGGAGGTAATGCCACTTCGTAAGCTACCTCGCTAACTTTTTGTAGTACCTCGAAAGGTCCAATAAATCGAGGACTCAACTTCCCTTTCTTACCGAATCGAATCTTCCCCTTCCAGGGAGATACTTTCAGGAAAACGAAGCTCCCTAGTAAGAATTCTCGGTTCTGTCGATGTTGATCGGCATATTTCTTTTTTCTATCTTGAGCAGCAACCAATCTTGTTCTAATCAGCTTCACAATTTTGGCAGTTTGTTGCACCAAATCCGGTCCCAACAGCTGACGTTCACCAACTTCATCCCAACACAAAGGAGTTCTGCATTTCCTGCCGTATAACATTTCATAAAGTGGCATGCCGATACTCGCGTGGTAACTATTATTGTAGGTGAACTCCACCAATGGTAGATGATCATCCCAGCTTCCCTTAAAATCCATCACACAAGCTCTCAGCATATCCTCAAGCATCTGAATTGTTCTCTCGCTTTGGCCATCGATCTAAGGATGGTATGCTGTACTTATTCGCAATTGCGTTCCCAAACACTCTTGCAAAAGCTTCCAGAAATTCGACGTAAACCGCGGATCTCTGTCGAACACAATCGACACCGGAACACCGTGTCGAGAAATAATTTCTTTAACATACAGCTTCGCCAATTGTTCCAAGTTGTACTTAATCCTGATTGGTAGAAAGTAGGTTGACTTCGTCAGTCGATCCACAATCACCCAAATTGCGTCAAATCCCTTCTGAGTCGCTGGAAGACCAACCACGAAATTCATCTTGATATGCTCCCACTTCCATTCTGGAATTTCTAAGGGTTGCAGCAATCCGCTAGGTCTCTGGTGTTCTGCCTTGACTTTCTGACAAGTTAGACATTTTGCAACGCATTCAGCAACATCCCTCTTCATATTCGGCCACCAAAAATGGTGCCTAAGATCCTGGTACATCTTTGTACTCCCAGGATAAATTGATACTTTGAACTGTGAGCTTCACTCATGATCTCCTCCTTAACTTCTGTTACTGGCGGTACCCAAATTCTATCTTTAAATCGTAACAGTCCCTCACCGTCGATTCTGAATTTAGACTCTTCGCCATCAGCTATTCTCTTTCGAATCTTCTTACATTCTTCGTCATGAATTTGAGGTTCTTTCACTTTGTCCACAAGAGTAGAACCAGTAGTTACTTGAAACAACTTCTCATCCGATTCCTTCAGAAACTTCACTTCCAGCTCTAATCTAGCCATCTGTTCTATCAACTGATCTTGATCAGTCAACACATTCAGCTTCTCCCGACCTTTTCTACTCAAAGCATCGGCAACAACGTTAGCTTTTCCCAGATGGTAAAGTGATTCGCAGTTGTAGTCTTTGATCAGTTCCAACCATCTCCTTTGGCACATGTTCAAATCTTTCTGAGTAAAAATATACTTCAGACTCTTGTGATCTTTGTATATTTCACACTTCTCTCCATATAAGTAGTGTCTCCAAATCTTTAGAGCAAACACTACTGCCGCCAATTCTAAGTCATGCGTCGAATACCCCTTCTCGTAATCCTTCAGCTGACGTGAAGCATAGGCAATGACCTTGCCGCTCTGCATCAACACGCAGCCTAAACCCTTATGTGAGGCATCACTATATACCACGAAATTCCCCATACTATCGGGTAAAGATAACACAGGTGCAGTACTCAACCTCTTCTTTAATTCCTAAAAACTTTCCTCACACTTTTCCGTCCAAACAAACTTAACTGTTTTACGAGTCAAATTTGTTAACAGAGGTGCGATCTTGGAAAAATCTTGGAAAAATCTTCGATAACAACCTGCCAATTCAAAGAAACTCCTTACTTCAGACGACGTTTTCGGCTGATCCCAATTCATTACAGCTTCAACCTTCGACGGATCTACCGAAATACCATCCTTGTCGATTACGTGGCCAAGAAATTGCACACGTTCTAACCAAAATTTACACTTCAAGAATTTCACGTAAAGCTTCTCTCGTCTCAGCGATTCAAAGGTTAGCCTTAAGTGTTCAGCATGTTCCTCCTCGGTCTTGGAATAAACCAGGATGTCATCTATGAACACCATTATGAACTTATCCATAAATGGCTTAAACACCCTGTTCATTAGGTCCATAAATACAGCTGGGGCATTCGTTAAACCAAATGACATCACTAAGAACTCGTAATGACCATACTGAGTCCTAAAAGTCATTTTTGGTATATCTTCCTTCCTCTCCTTCAATTGATGATACCCGCTTCTCAAATCAATTTTTGAGAAGTACTTAGCACCCTTCAATTGATCAAACAATTCATCAATCCTAGGTAAGGGATACCTATTCTTGATCGTAACTTTGTTCAACTCTCTATTGTTAATGCAAAGACGCATTGTTCCATCCTTCTTCTTCACGAATAACACTGGCGCTCCCCATGGCGAAACGCTCGGTTGAATATACTTCTTGTCTAGCAATTCTTGAAGTTGAACCATCAATTCTTTCATCTCAACTGGAGCCATTCGGTACGGAGCCTTCAAAATTGGAGCAGTTCCCAGCGCTAAGTCGATCACGAACTCTATCTCCCTATCTGACGGAAGTCCTGGCAAGTCGCTCGAAAACACGTCCACAAACTCCTTAACTACTGATATTTCTTCTACCTTCGGGCTCTCCTTACGCATATCTACTATGTAGGCTAGATATCCTACACAGCCTTGTGTCAAAAGTTTCTTGGCTTACATCACCGTCAGATAACTGGCTTGTCTAGGCGATTTACTACCATAGAACACTACTTTCGATGGAGACGTAAGGTTTACCGACTTCTTCTGATAGTCGATTACCGGCCCATGGTTGAACAACCAGTCCATACCCAATATGACATCGAATTCCCCAAGCATTATCGGAATCAAATCTACCCTCAGCTCTTAACCCTTAATATCCAATCTACAGTTCTTGTATACTAACCTAACAGGAATAACTTTCCTATTCATAATTTCTATGTTCAAGGGGTAAACTAACTCCTCTATAGGTAAGTCTAGGGTCTTAGCAAAATCATCAGATATGAATGAACAAGTAGCACCCGAATCAAATAATACATATGCATTTATACTATTGATCGGAATAATACCTGCCACCACATCCTTTGATTGCAACTCGTCTTGCACCGTCATGTTGAATGTGCGGGCAGTGGGTCGAACGGCTTGCAATGGCGACGGTCCGGCAATAGTCAGAGTGCTGTCGCTGCCATTCCCTCCATTCCCTGTTGACCCTGCCGCTGGCTTCTTAGGAAAATTACGAGCCATGTGATCCTTGGATCCACATGTATAAAAAGCTCCCTTCTTCGGGTTTGGGCAGTTCGGCGCGATGTGGCCATCCTGACCACAGTTGTAGCACATCCGTTTCCCTTTTATGCACACTCCAGTGTGAGTCTTCCAGCATGTAGCACATGCTTCGAGCTTCCTCTTCTGCTGACCGCCCTGCTGACTCCCAGAAGATGTATTATCATTCCACTTCCTCTTCTGATGGATAACTACGCTACCACCAGCCTTGTTTTTAGTTTCAACCTTCTTCTTCTTGTCTTGGTTAAATTTAGTCACCGCTTCACTTCCTCCCTTAGCAAGTATTGCTTTCTCCAGCACAGCTGCAAATGTGTTCAGCTGGAACATAGAGACCTTGCTATAGAGCCAGGGTTTCAGTCCCCGCTCAAACCTTCTCACCTTCTTAGCATCCGTGCTGACCTTGTAAGTAGCGAACCTGGCCAACTCGTTAAACTTTGCTGCGTATTCCGACACTCGTTCCCTGCTTCAGCTCTAGGAATTGGACCTCCATCTGGTCCTGCGAACTCACTGGGAAGTACATTTCGTAAAACATCTCTTTGAAACGTTCCCACATTATAATTCCTTCTCCCTCTCTGGTCTTATTCACCTGCCACCAGAAACTAGCATCTGCCTTCAACATAAAAGTCGCAAATGCTGTCTTCTGGTCTTCACCGACCTTAGCCACGTCAAAGACCTTCTCCAATTCCATAATCCACGTCTGAGCATCTATAGGGTTTGTCAATCCCTTGAATTCAGGCGGTCCTACTGCCTTAAACTCTTTGAATATTGTGGCTTGCACTTGCTGCTGATTCACCAACGCTCCTATCAGTAGGTTCACTAACTGCTGAACCGAGTTAGGATTTGTTCCATCGTTATTGTTGTTGTTCGTCGAACCCTCGGGGTTTTGACGTGTTGGTCTTCTTCTAGTAGGCATTTCTATTAAGAAAAATTACTATAAGCTCCTTTATTCAATTCTTAATTATTCGAGTTCAGACTTAAACAAGCAAATAACTCAGTTCATATATGAACACATAGCACATCAATAAACTTCTTTTATTCATTACTCGTAGTTTAAAAACATCGGATAGATAACATTTCTTCTATTTACATCAACTTTTCTGAACTGGAACAAGTTACAGGACTACTGTGACGCCCCCAGAATAAGTCCAGTCAACCCAACCCATTCTGAGTCGCCAAATACATGGTACAGAATTCAAATACAATCTTTTATATCACACGGCCGTGGAAAATACGACCACACAACTGTGAGTGTCAATACAAATATGTACAAAATATTAACATTCAAACTAAGTCCTCATTATAATTATTCTCACACTATTTATTAGAAATAGTGAGGACTACTACTGTTCTAACTCGGACCATCACTCTGTCCCCCGACTAGTTCCTGCGACATTCTCATTTTCTGAAGAGGACAATAGATGAAAAAGGGTGAGCTCAACTAGCCCAGTAAAGAATATTATGACTAAGATAATGGAAAATAAATTATCGTTAGTCTTCAACAATTCAGATAAAATATTATTGACAACAAGTTTTAGATCAATATTCGCAGTGAAAATAACCATTCATCATCATTATTTTATCCCTGTAACATCAATCAACATACATCTCGAATCAAATATTCATCTTTGCACTACAGGCCAAAGATATTCATTTGTATCACCAGTGGCCATGTTCATCTCAACACCTGTTCATCTTTGCACTACGGGCCAAAGATATTCATCAGGTAATCATTCATCTTTGCTCTACAGGCTAAAGATATTCAGTTATATCACCATTTAGTACTGAGGATGATGAAAAATAATATAAAACACTAATCCAGTGAGATAAAGGAAAAAGATTAGGGATTCGTAATTTAGTTTATCCAAGTTCAAGAATATTCCATAATAATACTTTGTGGAGCAAAATTCAAGAATAAAGATCAAAACTTAGATCCAATCAAAGATAGGAACCTTAATAAGCAACTTGGACAAATAGAAGAAAATTTAATTTTTCCGTGAATAGTGCCGTATACGTGAATACTGCCGTACACGTGAATAGTAACCCCAACGGAAAAAGTAATAATTACATAATAAAATCCATGACAATATTTTGGTATAATGATATTGAAAAGAATAACATCATTTTTGAAACAAAATAACATCCCTTACCTCAAAAGAATAGTACTTCTGACTGGAATATCGGATATAAGGCTGAAGAAAACTTGCACTGAATAGCAACACTCAAAGTATTTAAATACTCAAAAAAATATGCTCGATATTATAGAGATAGAAAACTTCTGATTCTGGTGTGATTTTTAATTCTAACCGAAGCACCCTATTTATAGGAAATGCTTAGCATGCCAATGCTGACAAAACTGCAGACGGCTAAAATTTCCTCAACGTATATATTTTGAAAACTTGCCTGGCTGCTTTTAAACTCAAAAATCAGAAGTTTTCAACAAAAAAAACAAAAGTGGGGCCCACCCATATTTTTAATAAAAATATTTATTTTTAAAACTTCAATAATTCATAATAAATAGCCCTTTTGTCAGAAAAATACGAATTCTATGTCCTTTTTATAGGAAATTTAATTCTCTACAACTTTATAGAAGAACGTTTTTCCAAATTCCAAACATAAATTATCCGAAATCCATAAACGGATGATTTTTCACCCCAAAATACTGATAAAAATACATCAGCACTAATTTTTTCTTTTATATTCACAAAATAAATATTTTCTTATCATATAAATCAATAATTAATTATTCACAAATAATATTACAGAACTACAATAATGACAACCAGGTCATTCTTAGGAAAGAGGGGGCCTTCCGATAAGGACTTCTCCTTACTGGCGCGCAATTAAATAACCCCTCCTAGACAGAACTTCCTTAGACATTGTCAATAATGATATCTAATAATATTATTCAAATAATATGAATTATTGAGTTGATAATGTGAAATACTGTGCAATGACAATTATTGAATCAATAATACAAAATATCAACGGTAGCAATTATTGAATCAATCATATAAAATAGCAACGTAGCAATTATTGATATAAAATATCAACGTAGCAATTATCATGCAATTATTGAATCAATAATATAAAATATTGAACAGTAATTACTGTAGCAATTATTGAGTAGTGACTTCTTACGTAAGAACCAATAATTTGAATTAATGGGCAATACCGTGTGCTACTGTGCAACACCGCATATTATTGTATTTTAATCACCGAGTATTTCAACAGTTCTAACGGTAACAACTACGTCGTTATTTATAGAAAACTCATTCTTGACGTTTTCTTCATCCGACAGTTATTCCGTTGTGGGGCCCACAAATGGCTGCGCCGTCGTACGAATATTCTCCGACAACAAGAATATTCCACGACCAAACGAATATTCCCCGACAACAATGAATATTTTATAATCACTTGCTTATTTTGAAATATTTGCACATTTCACCCATAATTTTTCACTTTTATCAAATCAACACCTTACTACTTCGAAATAATATATAAAGAAAATTAAATCTTTATTCATAAAAGTTGGGGTTTTACAACCTCCCCTCCTTATGAAATTTCGTCCTCGAAATTGACGTACGTACCTGGTATGTCGAAAAGGTGAGGATACCTCACTTTCATTTCCGATTTCAACTCCCAGGTCATTTCCTCAATTGCATGGTTTCTCCACAAAACTTTAACTTGAGGTATAATTTTCGAGCGTGGGACATGCTCCTTCCTATCCAAGATCTTGACAGGTACCTCCTCGTACGTTAAATCTTCGGCTATCTCGTCTGGTTCTAACTCAATAATGTGGTTTGGGTCTTTCACATATTTGCGAAGTACGGATATGCGAAAAACGTTATGAACACGAGACATGCTTGGAGGTAAAGCAAGTCTATAAGCCACATTTCCTACTCGGTCAAGGATCTCAAATGGACCAATGAATCGTGGGTTGAGCTTTCCTCTCTTCCCGAATCTCGTAACTCCTTTCCATGGAGCAACACGTAACAATACATGATCCCCAACATTAAATTCCACGTCCTTTGGATGAAGATCCGCATAACTCTTTTGTCGATCTTGTGCGGTTTGTATCCGTTGCCGGATCATTTGGATCTTTTCTATAGTCATACGTACCAACTCCGGTCCCAATAATGTTGCTTCAAGCACCTCATTCCAGCATACTGGAGAGCGACACTTTCATCCATACAACGCTTCGCATGGAGCCACACCTATACTTGCCTGATAACTGTTGTTGTAGGAGAATTCCACCAATGGTAAGTACTTATCCCAACTCCCTTTGAAGTCTAGAACACAGAGTCTCAATAGATCTTCAAGAGTTTGAATAGTCCTTTCTGATTGTCCGTCTGTTTGAGGATGATAAGCCGAACTGAATCGTAAATTCGTGCTTATAGCTTTCTGCAAACTGATCCAAAATCGTGAAGTAAATCTGGGGTCACGATCCGAAACTATGGATACTGGCATGACATGAAATCTCACAATCTCATTCACATACATACGAGCGAGACGTTCAAGGGAATAAGTCTCTCGTATCGACAAGAAATGAGCAGACTTGGTTAATCTATTAACAATAACCCAAATCGCATCTATGCCTTGAGAAACCTTGGGAAGACCCGTAACGAAATCCATCATAATGTGTTTCCACTTCCATTTTGGAATCTCAAGTGATTGCAATGGACCCTTCGGTACTTGATGCTCCGCCTTTACACGTTGATAAGTTAAATATCTCAAAATAAACTCCACGATCTCTTTCTTCATATTGCTCCACCAAATTGTATGTTGACGATCACGATACATTTTGGTACTCCCAGGATGGATTGCAAACGGTGTGTTGTGTGCCTCCATCATGATTCTATGCTTCAAGTCAGAATAGTTAGGAACACAAAGTCTGGAGTTGACTCGAAGTATTCCCTCTTCATCGATTCTTGCTTCTGGAATGGCACCTTCTTGCACTTTCTTCTTCATCTTCATCAGCTCCGGATCCGTAGCTTAAGCATCTTTAACTTTATCAATCAAAGTTGGTTTTACGCGTATACTTGACATCATCGTATAGGTCTCCGGAGTCTTGAACTCTATCTTCATCTTTTGTACGTCATACAAAATGGGCTTCGTGTTGACACTATCGCACTTGTATCCGCATACGATCTTCTACTCAACGCGTTAGCTACCATATTCATTTTTTTCAGGATGGTATTGAATGGTATGATAGTAATTTTTCAACAGCTCCAACCAATGTCGTTTTCGCATGTTGAGTTCATTCTAAGTAAAGAAATATTTGAAGCTTTTGGAGTATATTAAGATGTCATCAATAATGACAACCACGAAATGATCCAAATATTTGATACCAACTGTGACCCTCATGGTGCTTCAATCATAGCACCTCGCAATTGGTCGAATAGGTAATCAATACGAGGTAACTGATACCTATTCTTGATGGTGACATGGTTCAACTCCCGATAGTCAATACAAAGTCGTATACTACCGTCTTTCTTCTTTTTTTTACGAATAAAACAGGAGCACCCAAAGGAGATGTACTAGGACGAATAAAACCGATGTCTAACAATTCCTGTAATTGGACCTTTAACTCCTGAAGTTCAATAGGAGCCATTCGATATGGGATTTTAGAAATGGGTTTTGTACCGGGTTCAAGGTCAATAAAGAATTCAACTTCACGTTCTGGGGGTAGACCGGAAAGTTCTTCGGAAAATACATCAGGAAACTCATTAACAATGGAAATATTATTCAATTCTGACGTATTCTGGTTTAGATCAGTGACATGAGCTAAGAAAGCTTGACATCCATTTTTCAATAAACGAATAGCTTTATGACTTGAAATGACATTGATTGATTTTAGGGGTTTGGTTGTTTGGATTCGCACAACAGGTTGATTAGGAATATGAAAACTAACAACCTTACGAAAACAATCAATTTTGGCATGATAAGTGGTTAACCAGTCAATTCCTAAAATCACGTCAAATGCAAGTATTTTCAAAGATATAAGATCAACAGGTAGGGTGAGGGTACCAATTTGAATCAAGCAAGATTTATAAACTGTAGATGTAACGAAGGTTTCTCCCAATGGAGTTTCAACAGATAAGTCAAAGTCTAATTTCTCAGGTGTCAAGTTCAAACGTTGAGCACAAGCAGGTGAAATAAAAGAATGGGTAGCACCGGTATCTAATAATGTGTAAACTTCGCAAAAATTTATGATTAACTAACCCGTGATAAATTCATTCGGGTTCCTCGCATTTTGGGCAGTCACAACAAACGCTCTTCCAAGAACCACCGACTTTGATTTGTCTGGGACAGTCTTTGGTGTCACTATCCCAACTGGTCTTGACTTTGCTATATAGCTCATTCCACCCTCAACTGCTTCGTCATACTCTTGATCCATGATTTGAATCATTACTCTTTGATCCATATCGAATTGGGATTGACCGCTATGCACAGGGTAATTTCAAACTCGATGTTGGATTCTCCCAATTGCTATCCAAAAAGTAAAATCCATGTCGTCTATTTTGGCCTTCTTAGATCGGATGTCTCTTTCTAAAATATCAACGCGTCGTGCGGCTTTTACCCAAGCATCTTCAATTCTCACTCGTTCAGTTGCTTCTTCTTTCAGTTGATCGTTGACATTTGCATTTTCAGATTCCAGCTCTAATATCATATGTTCTGCCAGAGAGAGCTTTTGTTCAAGCCTCGCATATCAAGTAGCAAAATCTTGAATTTCTGTATCCCTTTCAGAATTGTTGTATCCCTTTGTTCCAGTGCTGTCTGTCATTCTTCACCCTGCTCTTCTAACTCATGAATATGATCTAACAGTTCAACATTTCGATCATAAAATTCTCCTAACAAATCCTCCTCCTCAGGTTCTTCTTCTTCCTCACTCTCAACTGCTACCTCTGCGACTAGCTCGGGTGCAACTATTAATTCTTCACTCACCACATGAATATTTCTAATTTCTTCTTCTCCCGAAATCACATTATCCTGGTTGGTGATTACCGGTGCCTCAACGGTCTCATTCACTCCATTGTTAAGATTTTCAACTGCCATTCTCAAATACTGTCACAAAACAAGGGTTAATTAAACAAATTAACATATCACATATTAACCCTATGCTCCGACTGACCAATTAAATACCACATAAGCTTAGGTAGGACATACTAGTGAAGGATTTACTCGTCTCTCCCCTCCTAGTTCTATTCCCAGATCTCCGCCAGAGATCATATTCCTAAGCTCTGATACCAACTGTGATGCCCCCAGAATAGGTCCAGTCAACCCAACCCATTCTGAGTCGCCAAATACATGGTACAGAATTCAAATGCAATCTTTTATATCACACGGTCGTGCAAAATACGACCACACAACTGTGAGTGTCAATACAAATATGTACAAAATATTAACATTCAAACTAAGTCCTCATTACAATTATTCTCACACTATTTATTAGAAATAGTGAGGACTACTACTGTTCTAACTCGGACCATCACTCTGTCCCCCGACTAGTTCCTGCGACATTCTCATTTTCTGAAGAGGACAATAGATGAAAAGGGTGAGCTCAACAAGCCTAGTAAAGAATATTATGACTAAGATAATGGAAAATAAATTATTGTTAGTCTTCAACAATTCAGATAAAATATTATTGACAACAAGTTTTAGATCAATATTCGTAGCGGAAATAACCATTCATCATCAATATTTTATCCCTGTAACATCAATCAATATACATCTCGAATCAAATATTCATCTTTGCACTACAGGCCAAAGATATTCATTTGTATCACCAGTGGTCATGTTCATCTCAACACCTATTCATCTTTGCACTATGAGCCAAAGATATTCATCAGGTAATCATTCATCTTTGCTCTACAGGCCAAAGATATTCAGTTATATCACCATTTAGTACTAAGGATGATGAAAAATAATATAAATCACGAATCCAGTGAGATAAAGAAAAAAGATTAGGGATTCGTAATTTAGTTTATCCAAGTTCAAGAATATTCCATAATAATACTTTGTGGAGCAAAATTCAAGAATAAATATCAAAACTTAGATCCAATCAAAGATAGGAACCTTAATAAGCAACTTGGACAAATAGAAGAAAATTTAATTTTTCCGTGAATAGTGCCGTATACGTGAATAGTGCCGTACACGTGAATAGTAACCCTGACGAAAAAAGTAACAATTTCATAATAAAATCCATGACAATATTTTGGTATAATGATATTGAAAAGAATAACATCATTTATGAAAAAAATAACATCCCTTACCTCAAAAGAATAGTACTTCTTACTGGAATATCGGATATAAGGCTGAAGAAAACTTGCACTGAATAACAACACTCAAAGTATCTAAATACTCACAAAAATACGCTCGATATTATAGAGAGAGAAAACTTCTGATTCTGGTGTGATTTTCAATTCCAACCTAAGCACCCTATTTATAGGAAATGCTTAGCATGCCAATGCCGACAAAACTGCAGGCAGCTAAAATTTCTTCAACGTATATATTTTGAAAACTTGCCTGGCTGCTTTCAAACTCAAAAATTAGAATTTTTCAACAAAAAAACTAAAGTGGGGCCCACCCATGTTTTTAATAAAAATATTTATTTCCGAAACTTCAATAATTCATATTAAATAGCCCTTTTGTCAGAAAAATTCGAATTCTATGTCCTTTTCATAGGAAATTTAATTCTCTACAACTTTGTAAAAGAAAGTTTTTCCAAATTCCAAACATAAATTATCCGAAATCCATAAACGGATGATTTTCCACCACAAAATACTGATAAAAACACATCAGCACTAATTCTTTCTTTTATATTCACAAAATAAATATTTTCTTATCATATAAATCAATAATTAATTATTCATAAATAATATTACAGAACTACAATATTGACAACCAGGTCGTTCCTAGGAAAGAGGGGGCCTTCCGATAAGGATTTCTCCTTACTAGCGCGCAATTAAATAACCCCTCCTAAACAGAACTTCCTTAGACATTGTCAATAATGCTATCTAATAATATTATTCAAATAATATGAATTATTGAGTTGATAATGTGAAATACTGTGCAATGACAATTATTGAATCAATAATACAAAATATCAACGGCAGCAATTATTGAATCAATCATATAAAATAGCAACGTAGCAATTATTGATATAAAATATCAACGTAGCAATTATTATGCAATTATTGAATCAATAATATAAAATATTAAACAGTAATTAATGTAATAATTATTGAGTAGTGACTTCTTACATAAGAACCAATAATTTGAATTACTGTGCAATACCGTGTGCTACTGTACAATACCGTGTGCTACTGTGCAACACAGCATATTACTGTATTTTAATCACCGGGTATTTCAACAGTTCTAACGGTAACAACTACGCCGTTATTTATAGAAAACTCATTCTTGACGTTTTCTTCATCCGACAGTTATTCCGTTGTGGGGCCCACAAATGGATGCGCCGTCGTACGAATATTCCCCGACAACAAGAATATTCCATGACCAAACGAATATTCTCCGACAACAATGAATATTTTATAACCACTTGCTTATTTTGAAATATTTACATATTTCACCCATAACTTTTCACTTTTATCAAATCAACACCTTACTACTTCGAAATAATATATAAAGAAAATTAAATCTTTATTCATAAAAGTTGGGGTCTTACAACTACATCATCACTTTATCCCATTATTATCTCAAGTTATGGGACTTACATCATTTATTACAAAAAGAAACACATAATTTAAAAGTTCTAATGTCTAGGCATATTAAGACGTCGCACAGCCTCTCTACGTTCTTCCTCCATCACCCGGAACGCTGTCCTTCGGTCCACCACATACCATGGTAACCCTTGGAACTGAGCTGGGTAATAAAAGATACGGTCCTAGGTCCTATCTATAGCCGTATGGAAAGCGTATTCTGTTTCCCTTAGCTTGGCTCTCTTGGTTTCCGCCTCGTACTCAGCTCGATCGGCTAGTTGAGTAGCCTTCAAGCTTGTTTCCTCAGCTCTGGCACGCTTCGTCGACTCCTCTTGAATATCTTGCTTCAGCTTTGCTAGCTCGGCTCGTGCCTCGTCTCGATCATTCTCTGCATGAATTAAATTCCACTGTGCTTTTCCTAGGTCACTAGCCATATCCTCGATAGTCTCGTTCCGCTGCTGGATGGTTTCCTCGAGCTCTCCGACTCGACCATGAAGCTCCACATTACTGTCATAAACTGCCTCGTATATCTCAGCACTAACAGAGTGAGGTGGAAATTCCTCTTCAGGATCCTCTTCCTCCTCTTCTTGCTCTTCAGACTCATCCTCGTCCTCTTCCTCTGGAATAGGTGTCAGCTCACGCTCCCGACCAGCTACGGTGATCACTAGAGATGGCTCTCTCCTAACCAGCTGCTCCCAGACAATATGGATGTCTCGGGGCTCTTCCTCTCTAGGTACCTGAGGTATATCCTCTCTAACCTGACTGGATTCTCCAATGTTCGTCATCCTGACAAAAGAATTTTAAAGTTTATTATTACGTGATATCGAATCGTCACTCTTCGAATACCTAAATGTAAACACATAGCACATAAGGTAGTTTATTATCTTTACCTATCACCACTATCTTTGCTATCTTCCAATAAGGCTACTACCTAAGGTTTTTCCCCCACCTAAGGTTCATAACCTATAGCTTTGATACCAACCCGTGACACCCCCAAATCCGGGTACTTCGTTTCCACATGATTTGGTGTTCACTTTCTAATAAAACATACATCTACCCAATAATAAAGAATTGCAAAGTAAATTACAACCTTCATAAACCTTAAAAAAAATCTTCCTTTAAAAAGGAATACAACTTGTCCAACAAAATCCCAGGGTTAACTAACCTTAACATCAAACAATAAATGCGGAAATAAACATAACATAATTGACTAAGTCTTATTACAATAAAAACTTGAAACCACAAGCCTTCATTTGTTCATCTTTCCTTTTCCTTTACTTGATGACGGTATGTCAACCTTCTTGGTCTCAACTGCAAGTGGTGGTAAAACATGCAAGAGTGAGCAAACAAAAGCTCACTTGAAATTACAACAGTGATATGACATAATTGAATCATTTCAAAAGAGTTTGAATAACTTTACTTTCATCAATATAAAGACTTGAATTATAATTCTTCCATTAATACATAGAATTCGAATATAGAATCATCTGAGGGTCATAAGACCTTGAACTATTGTCCTAGGTTATAAATATTTCTATTTAAACCTTTAAAAGTCAATAAGACTATGGACCTTTAACTCGTACTCAGGGGAATCAACCCTTTGTACCATGAATTGTGCACAACCATTTAATGCTTTCGCATAGATATTCCCCTAACTAGTAGGGTTGTTCATTCTAAGAATTTGAATACAAGTCCGCACCAAAGAAAGTTTGGTTTGGATAGACAAGGGAACTTTAGAGTTGCAACTAGCATCAACTAGGAGTAGTTGAATCGACTCACAAGATTTCAATAGTTTAATGATATAAAAATCACGAACCAATTATAAGATATGACAACAAACTTCATAAGAGATAGGTATGCTTTAGAAGTAACTTAAAGCAATTGAAAGCATAAGTAAGTCTTGCTTAAACAAATAAGTCAAGATCACAATATCTCAATAATACTTCAACATAGGAGCATTAGGAATAATAGAATACAACCATGCTCGAACAAGGTAAACTACAAGCTCGAAATGGAAACTTGCTTCATTAGAAAACTTGTACAATATAAATACCAAGTTTAGAAATTTGCTTAACGTGAGAGAATAAGGGTAAGAGAACTTGCCTTAAGCGCAAGCTACACTTTAACAATTACAACCACTTCACAAACACCCTACACATTCATATTACATTCAAACCATCTATTAGTAACTAATTACAACTTTTAAACCATCGAACTTCACATCCAAGTCCAACTCACAATGTAAGTTACCACATTGGTGCTAACAAATCAAGTACGTGAGTCTATACTCACGGCATACGTTCATAGGCTTATAACTCAAAGAATCGTGTTGTGTACCCTAGAAAAGTAACACACACACACACACACACATGTAACATATTCACTTAACACTTCAATCAAACTTAAACACATCAAAAACATGTTAACTTATATATTTTAATTTTCAAGTCATAAAAATAAGTTAGCTAAACAAACGGGACATAAAAACTCAAAACAAAAATTTAGAAATTCCCGGACAGCAGGATCACCCGCTGGGGCGGTTCCCCATAGGGAAAAACCCCCGCTGGGGCGGGTCCTCCCCCTACTGCACTACATGGTTTGCGAACTGGTGGAGAAATAAGCCAATTTGGCTTCCTCCGTCACACCGAATTTGAATTTTCCCAACATGACAAACATGAAAACTTGTGACAAACAATATTTTAATCTTATTAACATGCTCATAACATAAAAATTTCATATAAACACATAATCACAACCAAGATTTCATGGAATTCGAAGAAAAACACAATTTTAAGCGTTCTTGACGAAAATTGCTACTACGAATTCGTTTTTCATCCAATTCAAGTGATTCTAATTGTAATCACTTCTATTCTTAACATACTAACATAACACTTTATCAATTTTAACAATAACTCATAATCAACATCAATTTTGATAGTTTCAAACGAAATTTTTCAGAAATTGACTCAAAGAAAAACACTATGAACACGATTCCTATTGTTTATCAAAAATCCATGGTTTGAATTGTTAATACAACCATATAATTCATATATAATCATGTTATATCACATATTACACATATCTCATGCTCACATCAAGGATTTAAGAATAATTTTCAACGAAACTACATAATCTAACACTATAAACATGAATTTCATGGTGTTCATCATATACTTGTGAATTGAAATTCTTAAACCACTATGAAACTCTCATGTAAGCATATATACATGTATATATACATACATATCCCATTCACATAACAAAATCATGAAGTTTTACAAAGAGATTTTTACATAGAATTCCAAAACTATGAACATATAGAAGAACGTGCTTGAGAAACTTGTTTTTAAGACGATTGAGTTCCAAAATTCTTTTCATGGCATATAATTATATATATGAAAACATATGAACATGATATAAACACATAATCTCATGAAAACCTAATTTTACAAAAATCGCAAATAAAACATCTTAATTGAATTTAGGGTTAGTATCATACCCTTACTAGTTTTTGATTGAAAAAATATAGATATAGATATGATGATGATAATGGGCTTGCTTTGCCTTCTTCAAAGCTTTCTCTTCTTCTTCTTCTTCCTTCTTCTTTGAGAATTCTCTCCCTAACCCTTTCTCTTTTTCTTAGTTTAGACTTAAGCTTTTAGAAAAGACTAACGTACTTTTGTTTTCTAACTGACATATATAATCATATACATATAATATATAATATATATGTAACATATATATAATAAATATAATACGTATAACAATAATAAGTATTACTAATTACATAAGTTACAGGATTTGAAAGGTCATAAGGCTATGTTTGGCAAAACAAAACTATTTTAAAAACCACTTTTTAACTAAGGTCTTGTTTGGAGAAATAGGATTAATCAAGTACAAGGGCCTTGTTTGGTAAAACCATTTAAAACCCTTTCCCATTATTTTAATAAAACACACAATACTAAATTGTTACACAATTACAATTTCTTTATTAATCATAACACATGTAACACTTAGCACATCATATTAACTCTAATTTAATTATCCTCAATTAATTGAAAATTATGCTACACCATTGCTAATATATCAATTTAATTAAATATATAGTAATTAATTAAATCAATTCACATCATCACATAATTAATTTATTTAACTCAATAAATAAATCACATAAAATATTTATTCACTCAATAAATATTAAAATTTAATATATAAAATTCTCAATCATCACAAGGGGTGTATATATAATCAATAAATATTATTTTTTTTTAATTTTTGTGGTGTGGTGGGGTGGGGTGGGTGGGTGGGGTGGGGTAGCGTGGGGTAGGATGGGGGTGTATATATAATCAATGCATATTATTTTTTTAATTTTTGTGTGGTGGGGTGGGGTAGGGTAGGTGGGTGGGTGGGTGGGTGGGGTAGCGTGGGGTGTATATATAATCAATAAATATTATTTTTTTAATTTTTGTGGGGTGGGGTGGGGTGGGTGGGTGGGGGTGGTGGTGGGGGTGGGGGTAGGGTGGGGGTGTATATATAATCAATAAATATTATTTTTTTTATTTTCTTTGGTGATAATGAATCACAACTAAGACGTTCAATCTAATTTAAGGATACGTTAGTCATATTAGAAAAGACAAATGTTAATTTTGTCCACAAATTTTTAATCCCTCCTCATGGGATTATAATACCATGTTAGACATGGTATTAAATAATCCCTCATTCTAAGTCATTTTGTTATTCCGGAATTAATAGTGCGGAGTCTAATTTAAAAAACAAACAAGAAATTAAGGATTATTAGTCCAATCCTAAGGGTTATCCTAGTAAACAAACATGGCCCTAGAGTATTACTATACTCTTATAATATCAAATGCAAATGATAAATAATTTGAAAAGAATTACTCACTCATTGTCATTCAAAAGAAATATACATAAACAAACATATTTTTTATTTTACTCTATAGTAATATATTGCACCAGATGGTTAAATAATCAATTAATGCCCACCAAATATGTGTCTTGCACGGGTTAAACGGCTAGTAAAAAAATTTACTGAATAATTGAACTAAATTTAAAATATTAATTTTTATGTTCTACAATGTCTAATAGTAGTTTAATTTCATGAAGATAATTGAAAGAAATTTGGAATTTTTTTTATTTTTTTATTTTCTAGTATAATAGACTTAAAACGAAAACGAGCACGTGATAGATGTGTTAACTGACTTCCCATTAATTAAGGGTAATATATTTTTTGACATATAAGGGTGTGCAATAAGTAATGATAGTTCTCCAAGTTTTAATATTTATTTTGATGATAATAATAATTGGACAAAAGGGTAATTAAATTAGAATCCTCTTCATAGTATTATTTGTGTGTCAAATTTTATTTACTTTAAATAAAAATGTTTTTCTAAATTGAACTGATTTTTTTTTTAATCTTGATAATTTAATATCAAGTGTTAAAAATAATATTTCACATAATAATATTTTTCCAAGACAAGGAGGATTCCTATTTTCTTTCAAAATATTCATATTCAAGCTTTCAAAATTATTTTTACAAAAAGGGGCAAAAAGAATTTTACCGAAAATGTTTGTATTCATGTGTGTCCGTGCAAAATGGAAAGAGAAGAGAAGGCTTGCATTTAATTTATTAAATGGAATGAGACAATCATATTGGGACAATGTTTGCGACCTTATTCGTTCATGTGCTGGGAAGTTTGAAAATCAAATGGGCATGTGATCATTTAAGCATTTAATGCATTCAAAGTAGTCAAATTTTTCTATGGCCCGAAGGCTTCAAAAATAGGAGGGATATCTGACTGAGCAATCTGTGTGCGTATATCTGCTAAATTTTATCCGAACCCTTCATTTCAAACAAAGCCTTTGATTTTCCAAAAAGATCATTATGCTCCAAGCTTGAAAATTCTATATAGGATGCTTCTTCATTTTAATTTCACCAATTTACTATCAAAGAAAAAGCTTACCCCTTGCCTACATTCTCTCTAAAGCTTTAATCTCTCTCTGTTACTTCAAAATTCTGATTTTTTGATGAAGAAAAAATTGGTCACAAGTATTTTGAGATAAGTTGTTTAAATTACTTGATTCAATTATCTCTTACTTGTTTATTGTTATAGATATATAAATATAAATTGTTATACACATTTATATATATCTATGTTTTATCTATTTATTACTTATATAAATATCGTAAAATAGATTAACACTTTGATCGTCAAAACGACCCCGAGATACTTCTAATAGAGAATTATCCGAGCCGTCTTTGAATTTTTTAGTCATCTATTTATCGAAAATATTTATATAAGTATTTCAAATATATTTATTATTTATATAAATATCATAAAATAGATTAACACTTTGATCGTCAAAACGACCCCGAGATACTTTTAATAGAGAACTATCTGAACCATCTTTGAATTCCTTAGTGATCTATCTATCAAAAATATTTATATAAGTACTTCGTATATTCATTATTTATATAAATATCATAGATTAACACTTGATCGTCTAAACGACCCCGAGATACTTCTAATAGAGAACTAATCGAATTGTCTTTAAATCTCAAGTGGTTTATCGAAAATATTTATATAAATATAAAAGTGTGAAAATTATAAATTTGGTCAGTACTTAGTTACCGAGACAACTTGAATTTATTCACCCTTGAGCGAATGATAGCGTGAATTGTTCAAGCGGTCTTTAAAATTTTAAGTGGCCTTATTTATTTATTATTCACATAATAGATAAAATATTTTTATATATTCATTGAGTTAAACAAATATATTTGTTATATCAAGTATTGTTTAATTAATTTATCTTGCATACTTGATATATGCCATCACAATTATTTGAGCATAAATTAATTCATAATATCTAAATTTAAATTTATACTTTAATTCCATAGAAACACACTCTAAATTTTAAAGTATAAATAATTCTTTATAAACTTGCATTAAATTATACATCTGCTTATTCAGAAGCATTATTTGAAATACACTCATACTAATTTATCTGCTTAATCAAGAAGCATATTTTCACAAATATAAAAGTGTTAAATTTTTATAACTGAGTTTAAATTTATATCTGCTTACAAAGAAGCATATTTTACACATAAAAGTTATTGAACTTTTATAGAATTATTTGATTTCAAATTGGTATCTGCTTATTTTAGAAGTATTTCTCTATCAAAACTTTTGTAAAAAGGTAAAAGAGTAGAGTTAGTTTATTTTATGTACATGTGAGAAAGGCGAGTAATTCTTCAACCAAGACCAAAGTCTTAGAGAGGTCAGCTGGAAGTTGGGTCTCAAGTGTACCTTGTGAGGTGAGGAAGAGATTGTTATTTCAAGACCAGATCATAGAATAGAATTGAACTTAAAAGAAGGTACCACTAAGCTTGAGGAGGGAGCTGGTAGTTTACTGTCCAAGATAGTTAGTTGGAAATAGTTGTAAGTTTGTCTATAAAAATTTGTAAAGGCTTCTCCGCCTGTTGAATGAGTATTTATTACTGATAGTAATGGGATCTCAAGTCCTGGAGAAGAGCTTGAGACTGGACGTAGCAATATACCTATAATGTATGTTGTGAACCAGACAAATATATGTGCATTGTGTGATTGAATTTTTATTGTCTTGCATATTAATTTCTAACACTACAAATTAATTATCTAAAAATTCAAAAAGGCTTATGATAAAAGTTTAATTTGTAATAATCTATTCAACCCCCCTTCTAGATTATTATTGAACTTTTAAGTAATTTATGGTGTTATTGACATTTGAATTTTTCTTAAAATGAGGTTCTCATTTTTGTTGTTGCTTTTTTTATACGATATGAAAATTTTAAGTATCAGACCAGAAATAAATTAATAAATTATTTTTTGAGTCATATTATATATATATATATAGGGATGATCTGTATTCAAAAATGGATATGATCATCCTTTCATCCAACTCAATCATGACCATCTGTCGCGAGATCTAAGGACAATGACCATCATACCGTTTTATTTGAACTATCTTTTTCTCTCTATTTAAGCTTAGCAAAATGCTAAAGCTTTCTCTCTCTCTCTCTCTCTCTCTCTCTATTCTAATCTCATTCTCGGATGAGAGCTTATTGTTTGTTGCTGGTGTGAATTGTTGTCTTTCATTGCTGCCTTTTTATAGCAAAACCGGAGGGGAGGAGCATTGATGAGGAAGAGAGTTGGTAGGATGTTTGTTGGCTAACATTTAATGGGTGAGGAACATGATTTTGACCAACAATCTCCCCCTCCGAACCCATTAAAAGAGATAATCTCTGTGACCCCGTCACTTGGAGTCCATCCCGACCAATTCTTTGCAAAATTCCTGTTTGTCACGAGTGACAACTTTTGTCAACATGTCTGAGGGGTTCTCATCGGTATGAACTTTCTTCACTTTCATCAATTCCTTTTCCATCACCTCCCGAAGCCAGTGATAATGAACATCAATGTGCTTAGTACGATTATGATACGTGGCGTTCTTAGTTAAGTTAATTGCACTCTGACTATCATAATAAACCACGTATTCATCTTGTGTCAGACCCAACTCTTGAAGAAACCATTTTAACCACAACATCTCCTTGCCTGCTTCTGTAGTGGCGATGTATTCTGACTAAGTTGTAGACAAAGCAACACACTTTTGCAACTTCGACTGCCATGATACGGCTCCCCCTGCAAAAGTAAACAAATACCCCAAAGTAGACTTCTTCTCTTCAGAACCTGCCATGTCTGCATCTGTAAAACCCTCTAAGACTGGACTCGTACTACCAAATCCCAAACACAAACTGGAAGTAGCTTTCAGGTATCTAAAAATCCACTTAACTGCTTCCCAATGTTCTCTACCAGGATTTGACAAATATCTGCTCACAACGCCAACAGCATGAGCAATATCTGGCCGTGTACACACCATTACGTACATAAGACTCCCTACAGCAGATGAGTAGGGAACTACTTCTATATCATCTCTCCCTTCCTTGGTAGAAGGACACATGCGCTTTGTCAGCTTAATATGACCGACAAGTGGTGTACTAACCGGCTTAGCATCACCCATGTTGAACCTTGCAAGCACCCGTTCAACATACTTTTCTTATGACAACCACAGTCTCTTGTCTTTCCTGTCACGAACAACCTTCAAGCCCAAAATCTGTTTACCTGGACCTCAGTCCTTCATATCAAAGGACTTGAAAAACTCACCCTTGAGTCTGCGAATCATATCAGCATCCTGCCCAACTATTAACATATCATCTACATATAGCAACAAAATAACAAAGTTACCATCTGAAAACTTTTTGACATACACACAGTGATCTGCAACTGTTCTGCTGTAGCCTTGATCCACCATAAATGAATCAAATTTTATATACCATTGCCTTGGGGCTTGTTTTAGGCCGTACAAACTTTTCTTCAACTTACAAACCAAGTGCTCTTTCCCTTTAACTTCAAATCCCTCTAGCTGCTCCATGTAGATTTCTTCCTTCAAATCACCATGAAGGAATGCAGTCTTTACATCCAACTGCTCAAGCTCAAGATCCATACTAGCAACTAATCCCAGCACTACTCGAATAGAAGTCATCTTCACAACTGGAGAAAAAATCTCATCGAAGTCAATACCTTACTTTTGAGCAAAACCCTTGACAACTAACCGAGCCTTGTACTTCACTAGTTTTTCACCATCTTTCTTAAGCTTGAACACCCATTTGTTCTTTAATGTTCTCCTGCCTTTCGGAAGTGTAGTCAACTCATAGGTGTGATTCTTGTGCAAAGAATTCATCTCATCCTGCATAGCTCTCAGCCAATTTCTCTTATCCTTATGAGTCTTGACTTCCTCAAAATCCTCTGGCTCCCCCTCCTCAGCAACTAAAAGATATTCAAATGAAGGATATCTGACTGATGGCACACGTTCTCTCATGAATCTTCTTAGCTGAGGTTCTTCAATGTCAGGTTGCTCCCCCTGATCAACACTCTCTACATTTGACCAAGCACCATCGTGCAAATCTGTATCAGTCATATCTTCATTCTGATCTCCTTCTCTAACTGTGGCATTCTGTACTGGAGATGGAACTTCGCTGAGGTCTGGAACTCTATCATCTCTGGGCTGTGTAGCATTATCAAAATGCTCATAATTCTGGTGCTCATTAAACACCACATCTCTACTCCTGAATAATTTCTTCTGCACTGGATCCCATAATCAGTATCCAAACTCTGCATCTCCATAGCCAACAAACATGCATGGAGTAGATTTGTCATCAAGCTTCGATCTTTGTTCCTTGGGGATATGTTCAAAAGTCTTGCACCCAAATACCCTCAAATAAGAATAGGACAAATCCTTACCACTCCAAATTTTCTCTGGAATCTGAAAATCCAGTGGTGCTGATGGAGATATATTAATCAGGTAACAAGCTGTACGGATAGCTTCACTCCAGAATGACTTGGGCAGTTTAGCCATTCTTAATATGCATCGCACTCTCTCAATAATAGTGCGGTTCATTCTCTCAGCCACACCATTATGCTGTGGGGTACCAGGAGCAGTCTGCTCATGTCGAATGCCATGCTTACTGCAATATTCAGCAAACTCATTAGAAGTGTATTCCCCTCCGTTGTCGCTACGAAGACACTTCAATGATTTTCCAGTCTCCCTTTCAACCATAGCATGAAAACTCTAAAAATGCTGGAATACCTGGGTCTTTTGTTCCCAACAAAAATACCCAAACCTTCCGCAAAGCATCATCAATAAAGGTAGCAAAGTACCTATTTCCACCCAAAGACTCAACCTCAATGGGTCCATATACATCAGAATATACCTTTTCTAGTAACTCTGATTTTCTTTTAGTGGAACTACGAAAAGAAACTCTATGTTGTTTCCCAAACAAATAATAGTCACAGGGGTTTAAAGCGGTACCTTTAGCAAAAGGAATGAGTGACCTTTTTGCTAATAATTGCGACCCTTTCTCACTCATGTGGCCAAGCCTCTTATGCCATAAGTTTGGTGAAGAGTCATCCTCAATTGCATTCAACTCGCTAGAACACATCTTCACACGAGTCTTGTACAATGAACAACAAGCAGCACCTCTTGCAATCACCATAAAGCCCTTGGTAAGCTTCCACTTTCCATTGCCAAAGTGATTCTCATAGCCTTCTTTGTCTAAGGCCATGCCAGAAATCAAGTTGAGACGTAGATCAGGAACGTGTCTAACATCCCTCAAGGTAACAGTGCATCCAACACCTGTCTGAACGCAAACATCACCAATTCCAATAATCTTGGACTGATAAGTATTTCCCATTCTCACGTACCCAAAGTCTCCAGCTTTATAAGTTGTGAAAAATTCTCTCTTGGGTGTAGCATGATACGAGGCACCAGTATCAACCACCCAATCCACTTTCTGATCTTCAACATGCAAGCATTCTTCTTTCCTAAATGAAAGAACCACAACATCTTCAGTGACTGTGGCTGCAGTGTTCTTCTCCTCAACCCTTTCTTGCTCACCATTTTTCTGCTTGTCTAACCAGACTTTGCAATTTCTCTTGTAATGACCTTCCTTATTACAATGGAAGCATCTATACGTTTCACCTTGTCTGGTCTTTGACTTGCTCCTATGATTTTTGCTTTTACTGCGACTTGGATCTCCTTTGTGAAATCTCCTAAAATTGCTTCTGCCCCTGTTCTCTGCAACAAGAGCATGTGTCTCAAAATTTATACCTTGCTCCTTTCGCCTTGTCTCCTCATTATGAAGACTGTCCTTGACCATCTACATAGTCATTTTTCCTTCTAGAGCTGAATTGCTTAGAGACACCACCAAAGTCTCCCAGCTATTTGGCAACCAACTGAGAAGCAAAAGAGCCTAAATCTCATCATCAAGATTCAACTTCATGGTGGATAGCTGGTTCACCAAGCCTTGGAACTCACTCATATGCTCCGACACACTGCTCCCGTCTTTGTACTTCAAGTTCACAATTTTTTGAATCACAAAAGTTTTATTTTGTGCATTCTTCTTCTCGTACATAGACTCTAGTGTTGTCCATAGTGTATGAGCATCCATCTCCTACGAAACATGGTGGAACACACTTTGATCAATCCACTGCCGAATGTGACCAATAGTCTTCCTGTTCATCTTATTCCAATCAACCTCAGATTTATCCGCGGGCTTCTTTCCCTCGAGCTCCAACGGATCATACAAATCCTTGCAATAAAGGATATCCTCCATTCTGGGCTTTCAGATCAAAAAAATTTGAAGAGGTCAATTTAATCATGGCTCCGACTGATTCCTACATAAAATTTATCAAAAACAACCGAGCAAATAACCTTAGCTCTGATACCAGTTATTGGAAAAAATTACCTCCCAAATACCGTTGTCTTTGATAAATTAAACGGATATAATATTAGTATATGCCAGACTGATTAAATTTGCAGTTCCACCAAAATAATAACCACTGCAGGAAATAATGAGTAGAAAATATCCAACCACAAGACACCAAGCTTTTTAACGTGGAAAACCCTCTAAAACTAAGAGGTAAAAATCAGGGGACGATCTCCGAAAAATCTACTAAAATAATCTGAGAGAATACAAAGATATCTTAATTTGAGTACAAACTCAAATTACTTCATCACAATAACTATGTGATGGAACCCAAATAAAAATACCCTTTTATTTGAACTATCTTTTTCTCTCTATTTAAGCTTAGCAAAATGCAAAAGCTTTCTCTCTCTCTATTCTAATCTCACTCTCGGATGAGAGCTTATTGTTTGTTGCTGGTGTGAATTGTTGTCTTTCATTGCTGCCTTTTTATAGCAAAACTGGAGGGGAGGAGCATTGATGAGGAAGAGAGTTGGTAGGACGTTTGTTGGCCAACATTTAATGGGTGAGGAATGACCAACAGATGTTACTAGTGTTTCTCAATATGATACTCCATATATTGGGCAAATGTTTGCTACATTAGAAGTTGAGAATTTTTATAGAAGATATGTCTAACGTGTTGGATTTGAAATTAGGATTAAAATTAGTTGGAAACATGCTCTGTCAAATGAGTATTATTCTAGGTTATACCAATATAGGAAAGCGTGATATCAAATCGTTATAAGAAATGAGAACCATTTTTTGCTGATGATGATGTTGATAAGAACATAAAGAGGAGGAGGGGTTTTGTAGATAAAACTGAGTGCAAAGAAAAATTATATGATCATAATAAAAAATCAAATAATTATTATATGTCCACAATTGAATTAAATCACAATCATGAATTTGTTTCACTAAGTAAAACTTCTCAAATACAAACACATAAAAATATTAGTGGGGTGGTTAGAAATCTTATTGAAACGTTGAACAACGCCAGAATTGGGGCTGCCTGATGATGAATATTCTTAGTTCAATGGGTGGTGGAATGAAAAATGTGAGGGTTTTCAAAGAAAGTCTTTCGAAATGTAGTTAGAGACATACGAGGCGATGTCTTAGATTCAAATGATGCACAAGCTACTGTTGAGTATTTGAAAAAAACTTGAGCACAAGAGTCCCACCAATTTTTTTCCTCGTATCAAACGAGGGGATGATAATCGTATTGCAAGCATATTGTAGGTAAATTATAGGTCAAATGTTGCATATGAAATTTTTTGGGATGTCGTTATTTTTGATACCACATATAGAATTAATAGGTATTTTATGCCATTTACTTCATTCATCGGTGTAAATTATCATTACCATTCCATCTTGTTTGGGTTTACAGTATTGAGAGATGAGAACGATGAAACATTTGTTTGGTTATTTGAGAATTGGCTAGAAGCAATGAATAAGTAGTTTCTAATTACTATAATCACTTATCAAGATCGAGCAATGTTAAATGCAATAACTATGGTTTTTCCAAGTACTCACCACTTTCTTTGCACTTGGCATATAAGCAGTAAATTCCCAGAAAAGTTAGGACAAATATAGGTTTCACATCCCACATTTAAGGCAGATTTTAAATTATGTGTGTATAAGTCTTCGAGTATAGAAGAGTTTGAGGACCGTTAGGAATTTTTAATAGAGAACTATGATTTGTATACTCATGATTGGTTGAGTGATATTTATGAAATTAGAAAAAAATGTGTTTGGGCATATACAAGAAGATATTTTGCCACTGGAATGACAATAACATTGAGGAGTGAGGGTATGAATAGTTTTTTGATGAATATTGTAACAGTATGATGAGTTTTAAGAACTTTGTTGTAAATTTCCAAGAAGCACTTGATAAACAGCACATAAGGGAGAAGGATTGTGATTATATTACCATGAATAGGAAGAGGAAATTATTATTCGAACAACCCTTAAAGCATTTTGGAACAAAAATTTATACATAAGAAATATTTAGGCGTTTTTAAGTCGAGTTGACCAAATCTTTGAAGTTAACAACACAAAGTGTAAGACTTGCCATGTTTACAAATTTGTTGTCCCTGAAGATTGTAAGAGATATTTTACTATCAACCACTTTATAAAATCATAGTTCATTACGTGTAACTATAAAATGTTTGAACACGCAGGCATGATTTGTCGTCACATTTTGTGGTTTATGATTTTCAAGAATTTTATGGACATACCTAGTGGAATGATAGTGAAAAGATGGACCATAGATGCAAACAAATCAAAGGTCGGTGCTCCCTATTCTCTCATAACAAGGGTATCGAGACACTCAGTTAGGTCGTTACACTCGTCTTGCTAAGATTCTTCTTGGGTTTATTGCAGATGCGTCATGCTCCCTAGGTTCATTTGATTATGTTAATGAAATGATAGAATGGGAGAGGTTAGTAATTGCAAAGTACAAATCAGATGGAACCAACCAAATAAGGTATAATGACAAAATGTCCGCTATAGTTGATATGACCCAATGTGGAGGCTGAGGTTGACGACGACACTTTTTTTGAACCAATACATTCCAATAAAAAATGACATAAAAAGACACACACAGATCAAAAGTGAAATAGAGTAATCTACTTCACAAAATTCATTGCGAAAATGTGTCATTTGTGAAAAACTAACAAACCATGATAAGAGAAATCCTTATAAAGTATCGGGGTTAGATGAGCCATGATATTTTGTAATAGTTAATATTTAGTGTTACTATAATATGTTATTATTTAAAGTACTTGTAATTGTGGAATGTTTTTTTATTATTTTGTTTTCAGTTCAAATACCTCGTTAGTTTAGATTCATTGAGGGTGATTGTGACGCCCCCAAATCCGGGTACCTTCAACCCACGGATATGGTGCTTCACTATACAACTATCTACTCATACATTCAATTGGATACTTCAATAACCTGTATAAGTTTAACTAACATTTCATTATAATAACTTATTCCCAGGTTCCTTGTAACCATTACATACGTTCATTGTCATAATAATACTTAATTACAATAGAATACTATGCTATTACAATTGTATCTAAGCATTCATCTTGGATTTTCCCTTGTCTTTACCAGATCCCTCGATCCGATGGCTATTAGTTGAAACATATGATTTTAAGCAAGGATGAGCATAAGATAGCTCAACAAGTTAATGTTTTACTTTGCAACCACAAAATCAAGAATCATATGCTTCATCTTCAATAACTGTACAATAGTTATGAATAAATAGGAATAATCAAGATAATGTTTTGAATTCCTTTAAAGCATTCTCAAGGACACAAAGTCACTTGAGAATCTGAGCTGGTCCAAAGACCATGAACATTCTCTTTCATAAAAGGGCAGGCAGGTATAAAACCAAAAGCCCGACTTCTCTTACAAGCACGTCCAGGTGATCAGCCTGTAGTACTCTGTATTGATCAATACTACTTCCGTAAATGTTTTCACATTTACATAGCAACACAATGCCTGGTCGAATTAACGACAAAACCTTTGTGTATTCATACTCAGCTTTTCATTCGAATCCGAACCAAATCAATTGGCATAGGATAGCTCATCAATAATACTTTGAAAGATTTATGAAAATCAATCAAGGTACTTTACATATATGTCTAGCCGAAGCAAATGGCATCGACTATCCAATAACAGTTCATGCATAGGCAACCATGCATAATGACAACTTGTCTGACCTCGTGTATAGATAAGAGTTTATGAAAACTTACATAACATATAGTTAATACAAGAGTTAGGAACTTGCATCAAGTAAATCTTGAACAAGGTTAGAAAAAACTTGCTTTTGCGTCTTTTGTCTTGTTAGACATACTTGTCTTTATACTTCTTCAAGATATAAACACGTAGCATATCCATTAGATTATCACAATTGATAAACATTGTGTAACCTATCTTCTCATTCTCGTATAACTTATCCGAGTTGTTAAACCGTTCGAGTTATTAACATTCTTTAATGCTTATTAACCTTTATGCTTTATAAACCGAACAATTATTACTCATCATTGACTACCCTTTAATCATCATGAAAAATTTAAGTAAAAGTACATTTTTCCTCTACTGGCGCTGCGGCGCCAGCTTTTTCCTCATGGAGCGGCGCTGCGGCGCTACCCCTCTAGGGATCAAACCCTAGCCTGGCGCTGAGGCGCCGGGTTTACTCTATGTAGTGGCGTTGCGGCGCTGACCATGTAGGGATCCAAGACTCCGGTCTGGCGCTGCGGCGCCAATTATCAAGGCTTAGGTGGCGTTGCGACGCCAGCCCTGTGCCACAGAAAAATTTTGTAAGTTCTGAAATTTCTAAATTTCCCGAGCTTCGTAACGTGGTCATTTCAACTCAGAATTGGCCCATTCCAAAGCCAATAGTTCACAACCGTCATGTTCTATCACTTTATTTCGTCGGAATTCATTTCAAAATTTGTCGGCGAGAATTTAGCCGATTAGTCCATTTTATATTTTGGTTAAACGTTCGTGAACGTTCGACGCTCAATTCTTCATTTTAAGTCGAAATTGGTTCGTTCTTGCTCCCGCAAGTCTTATTTACCTAATTACACATGTTGCAATTGAAAACCAACGTTTCTGAAACACACGACGACTTTTGACCTCTATTCGAAAAATTTATGTTTTCGATAATTATCGTCTAATCGCGTAACTTTCGCCGAATCTTCGTTCTTTAATAGTTTTACTTCAAACCAAATGGAATCAATCCATTGATTACTTAATATTAATTCTAACCATTGTGGTTAGCTATTTTCAGTGGTTTACATGTTCATCATTCAAGTTCCTTAATCATTATTTAGGATTTCTTTTGATTAAGTTAATCACTTTCTAAGGCTTCCATTAGTAAAGTTCTTCATCACCTAGTCATGGTCCATCATTCTTCTTTGTTAAGGTTTATAATTCATTATCATCACCTTAACACTTTCTAGTCTTCCTACTTCATCATCTACACTTCTCTATCAAAATGAATTAAAGGAAGATAGAAGAGTAACTTTAAGTATGTATACCTTCTTGGTTCTTGGTTGAGTTCCTTAAGTTATGAAGATAACTTAACTTTGCACAATATCTCTTGCTCAAGGCTTCTTTCTTCTCTCTCAAATTAATTATCAATTTAAACAAATAACAAATGAGCTCAAGAGCTCTCTATTTATAGACTTGGCAAGGCTTAGGGTATTTTAGTCTTTTAGGCCCAAACCTCCTTAACTTTATTTTGTCCCCAAGTTTGTCTATCAACTTATTTATGCTTTCCCACTAAGTTTGTGACCTCATGCCCTTGACATCATGCATATGACATCACAAGCCCAATGACTCATCACATGGTGGGTTTAACCCACCCGTTAACCCATTGGTTCGACCCACGGGGTTTAAGAATTAACTTTAAGTTAATTTAAATGTATTTGCTTCGTATTAAATTCATATGATATGCTATACCAGTTCTCGTATTTATTATGTATTATACTCGAATAATAACTCGTATTATACTCGTATTTATACCGTATAATAATCATTATTATTATACATAACCCATTAATTCATAGGTTTTAATCTCTCTAACCCTTAGGGTTATAAGTCCCCAGGAAAAAACTTCGTGAGCCATAACTGAAATTTTATTAGATATTCCATCTCGTCATCAAATTCTATCATTACGCATTTCTCAAAAATTCAAAATTCAATCCCGATCAGAAATCAATAAATAATGATTTTTTCAGAAATTTCTCGGAAAACCTTCATTTTCGTCTTGAAAATTCATATGATTAAATTCTAGCCCGAAGCCAGAATACTAACTATATTCACATCTTCTAGCTCATAAAACGACCGAGAATTAGCTTACTCACTTGAATAAACATTAAATATAATTTTATTCAAATAAGTAAATAAAAATTCTTTTACATAACGTCTAAATTTCTCGGGCGTTACAATCTCCCCTCCTTATAAGAATTCTGTCCCCAGAATTACAATACAAGTTAGTCAAATAAATGGGGATACGTCATCATCATCTTATCTTCGAGTTCCCGCGTTGCTTCTTCGGCATTGTGGTTCCTCCATATCACCTTCACCGAAGGTATTACTTTATTTCGCAAAACTTGCTCTATCCTATCAATTACTTGGATATGAACTTCTTCATAAGTCAAGTCTTTCTCAACCTGAATAAGTTCATACTCGATTACGTGCATGTACTCGGCCTTATAGGGACGCAATATCGATACGTGAAACATGTTATGGATATGCCCCAACTCTGGAGGTAATGTTAACACAAAAGCTACCTCGCCTACCCTTCTTAGAATCTAGAAAGGTCCTATAAACCTAGGACTTAACTTTCCCTTCTTCCTAAAGCGTATCTTCCCTTTCTAGGGTGACACCTTCAGGAACGCATACGACCCGACTTCTAACTCTCGATTCTTCCAATGTGGATCGACATACTTCTTCTATCTGTCATGAGCTGCTACTAGCCGAGTTCGTATCAACTTAACCACTTCCGCCGTTTGTTGTACCATTTCAGGCCCCAACATTCGACGTTCTCCCACTTCATCCCAGTAAAGTGGAGTTCTGCACTTCCGGCCATACAACGCTTCGTAAGGCGGCATGCCTATTCTAGCGTGAAAACTGTTATTGTAGGAAAATTCTACCAATGGTAGATGATCGTCCCAACTACCTTTGAAATCCATAACGCAAGACCTTAACATGTCTTCCAGTGTTTGAATTGTCCTCTCAATTTGTCCATCAGTTTGTGGATGATACGTCGTGCTCAATCGTAACTGCGTTCCCATCTACTCTTGCAAACTCTTCTAGAAGTTCGATGTGAATCGCGGGTCGCGATCCGACACAATTGAAACTGGCACTCCATGTCTTGAGACAATCTCTCTAACATAAAGCTTAGCTAGCTGACTCAAGTTATACTTGACTCTTATCGGTAAGAAATGAGCTGACTTAGTCAAACGATCCACTATTACCCAAATAGCGTTGTATCCTTTCTGTGTTATCGGAAGTCCTACCACAAAGTCCATCGTGATATGCTCCCACTTCCATTCAGGGATTTCTAATGATTGTAGCAAACCACCGGGTCGTTGATGTTCGGCCTTAACTTTTTGACAAGTTAAGCACCTACTGACATAATCAGCTATTTCTCTCTTCATGTTAGCCCACCAGAAATGTTTTCGAAGGTCTTGATACATCTTGGTGCTACCAGGATGAATCGAGTACCTCGAGTGATGAGCTTCATCCATTATCTCCTCTTTTAATTCAGGCTCACACGAAACCCAAATTCGTCCGTCAAATCTTAATAACCCTTCGTTATCAAGGCTGCACCTCTCCTCTGTTTTGTTCGCACGTTTCTGAGTTGTACTTCCTTCACCTTTTTTACGATAGTAGGCTGAATCTCCATTGCAAACAAATTCTCCCCTTCCATACTTGGAGAATTGACCTCTATTTCCATTCTTGCCCTTTCTGTTATCAACTCATCCTGAGTTGTTAACATCAACAACTTTTCTCGACCCTTCCTACTCAAAGCGTCGGCAACCACATTCGCCTTTCCTGGGTGATATAGGATTTCACAATCGTAATCCTTTATCAACTCCAACCACCTCCTCTGTCTCATGTTCAACTCCTTCTGAGTGAAGATATACTTCAGACTTTTATGGTCTGTGTAAATCTCACACTTCTCCCCATAAAGGTAATGCCTCCAAATCTTTAAGGCGAAAACCACCACGGCAAGTTCAAGGTCATGAGTAGGATAATTCCCCTCATATTCCTTCAACTGTCTAGATGCATACGTAATGACCTTGCCATGCTGCATGAGCACGCAACCCAATCCTTTATGCGAAGCATCACTATAAACTACAAAATTCCCCGTCTCATCCGGTAAATATAATACCGGTGCTTGACTTAACCTCTTCTTCAGCTTCTGAAAGCTGTCTTCACATTTCTCTGTCCACACATACTTCACGGCCTTTCGAGTTAAATTTTTTAACGGAGTAGCTATCTTTGAGAAGTCTTGAATGAACCTCCGATAGTAACCTGCTAACCCTAGGAAACTCCGCACCTCTGTTGTCATTTTCAGTTGTTCTTAATTCATCACTGATTCCACCTTCACTAGATCCACTGAAACCCTGTCTTTGTCGATAACGTGACCCAGAAATTGTACACTCTCTAACCAAAATTCACACTTAGTGAATTTCGCATACAACTTCTCCTTTCTTAGTGCTTCCAACACTAATCTCAAATGTTCAGCGTGATCCTCCTTCTTCTTGGAATAGACTAGGATATCATCAATGAACACCATGACGAACTTGTCCAAATACTGTTTGAACACCCGGTTCATCATGTCCATGAATGCTGCTGTCGCATTCGTCAACCCAAATGACATCACTAGGAACTCGTAATGACCGTAACGAGTCCTAAATGCTGTCTTAGGTACAACCTCTGTTCTAACTTTTAGCTGGTGATACCCCGTCTGCAGATCTATCTTAGAAAAGCATTTTGCCCCTTTCAACTGATCAAAGAGATCATCGATCCTGGGCAGTGGGTACTTATTCTTGATCGTCAACTTGTTTAACTCCCGATAGTCGATACACAACCTTAACGATCCATCCTTCTTCTTTACAAACAATACCGGCGCTCCCCATAGAGAGACACTCGGTTGAATGTACTTCTTGTCCAATAATTCTTGCAACTGAATCATTAACTCCTTCAGTTCCACCGGCGCTATACGATATGGTGCCTTAGAAACTGGTGTCATTCCTGGCACAAGGTCTATAACAAACTCAGTCTCTGAATCAGGTGGAAGACCTGTTAAGTCACTCAAAAATACATTCGCATACTCATTGACTACAGGTATCTATTCCAATGTTGCTCCCACTCACTGGGTATCAACAATATGGCACAGGTAACCTGCACATCCCTTCCTTAACAACTTCCTGGCTTGTGTCATGGTCAGACAACAAGAGCGTCCACGTGATTTACTTCCGTAGAACACTACCTTGGGCCTCATAGAAATTCAAAGGTTTACACTTTTCTTTTGGCAATCAATGATCGCCCCATGATTTACCAACCAGTCCATACCGAGAATTACATCGAATTCTCCCAACTTTATCGATATAAGATCTACCGACAACTTGTTACCCCTTATCTCTATATAACAATCCCTATGAATGACATCAATAGGAATTATCTCCTCGTTTACTACCTTAACGTTCGAAGGTATCACAAGTTTCTCAGGGAGTAAACCTAGTCGTTTAGCAAAATCACATGCTATAAACGAACAAGTAGCACCCAAATAAAATAACACAAGCATTTGCATCGTTGACTGGAATAATACCTGCTAAAACATCACTTGATGCCACAACATCTTGGAACGTTATGTTAAAAGTACGAGCCATCGGTTTACCCTATTGTACGGGTCCACCTATTGCTAGTTTAGCACTGCTAGCTCCTTTCCCACCATTCGTTCCCTTCTTCAGGCAGTTTCGTGCTAAGTGATCCGGGGACCAGCTCGTATAGCACACTGGGCTCTTCTTCGGGCTAGGGCAGTTAGGCGAAATATGCCCTTCCTGTACACAGTTATAACATACCAATTTACCCTGGAGGCAGACTCCCAGATGAGTCTTACCGCAAGTCTTGCATGGTTCGACCTTTCTTTTTGGACCTCCTTGCCTTGCCTCAGTATTCCCTCCGTGGAACCCCTTTCTCTTGGGCGCAATCAAACCCCCGCTTGCACCGTCTGGCTTGACACCTCCGTCAGCCTTATTTTTATTCCTCTTCTCCTTTTGGTATAAGCTCAAGGCCTCACTACCACCCTCGGCTATTAAAGCCTTCTCCAACACCGCTCCAAAGATTTCACTTTGGAAAATAGAAAATTGGTTGTAGAGCCAAGGATTCAACCCCAGCTCAAACTTATTCGCCTTTCGCGCTTTAGTGTCCACCTGGTGTGGCACAAATCTTGCTAGTTCATTGAACCTAGTAGCAGATTGGGGAACGGTCATATCCCCCTGTTTCAACTCCAGAAACTGGACCTCCAACGTACTCTGCATGCTAGAAGGGAAATAGTTCTCAAAGAAAGTCTTTTTGAACTGTTCCCACGTAGCATTGAGTAACTCGGCCCTACCCTATTTCATCTCCCACCAGCAGTTAGCCTCTCCCTTCATCATGTAAGTGGAAAAAGGAATCTTTTGCTCTTCCTTGACATTTGTTATCACAAATGCCTTCTCCACCTCCTTCACCCAAGCTTGGGCAGCGATAGGGTCCGTAGTTCCTTTGAACTCCAGAGGACCTACGCTTTTAAAATCCTTAAAAGTAGCACCGGCTACCACCCCGGGATTTATTCTAACACCTCCTCCAGCCTCCTTCAAGGCTGCAGTTATAAGAGTTACCAACTCTTTCATTAGGGTGTCTGGAACCCCTACATCCTCCACTATAAGTGGCTCAGCTCGACGAGCTCGTTGCTGTCTCTTCGGTGGCATTATCCTATTAATCATAAATAAAGTTTCGTTATTATTTACTTCTTTCCGTTGGTTAGTATTTCATGAAAAATAATAACACAACCACACTGCTGCGTATTTCAAGAAACTTTTTATATATTAAAGGTGCTTATTCATTATATGGACAAAGCCAATTGCAATACTATCCCACTATTGGTTGTCTAAAGTTGGGATTACAAAAGACTACCCTTTACTATACAAAAAGGGTTTTACGTCCATTCTAGCTACACTACTATATACATAGCTATATACTATCGGACTACATTTGCCTCACAGCATTAGCGTAGTCCACATCCGCCATACTGGCTACTATATCCCTACTTATGGTATGTCAGGTCTGTCCTACCTCCACTGGATACCCAACAATCTGGTGCTGGTAATCCGCATGCGAACTCCTATGAATATAGGACATCCGACTTACCTTTTGCTTCTTGGTCAGAAGCTCAGCCTTAGGTTCCTGGACCTCAAGTTTTAGGTCTCAAACCTTATCTTTAGCGAGCACCTTCTCATCATGTTCTTGCTCCCAGAAGACCTCCATGTCTTCCTTATCCTCCACAACCTCGTCGAACACTTTCTTGAGGTCGCGAACCTCTTTGCTCAGTTGGACATATCTGTCCAAGACCGCCATGAACAGAGCCTTCATGGACTCTCCTGGTGACATAGCTCCCTCCGTAGGTACTACTGGATCAAAGGACACCACTTCTACCTCTTCTGATAGTGTGTCAAATAGGGTGGCATAATCAAAGTTATCTTCAGAAGGATCCTCTACCTCCGTATCTGACTCCACTATAATAACTAATGGCACTTCGGCTGCTAGCACTGGGTCCATCTCTATGAAGTTGACAGACGCTTCACGTACTAACTATAGTTCGCTAACTGAGTTCCTAACTCCTGTTATCTATAATAAGACAAAATCACTTGATTAGAATGCAATCAAATATTTAAAAAAATACATAACACATATAATATGTTTATGGTTACTTTCTTCGTTAAAACTCTAATTCACTCCCAAGGTTATGGCTTAAGGTTTTCTCCCCTTAATTTTTATAATCTAAGACTCTGATACCAACATGTGACGCCCCCAAATTCGGGTAACTTCAACCCACGGATATGGTGCTTCACTATACAACTATCTACTCATACATTCAATTGGATACTTCAATAACCTGTATAAGTTTAATTAACATTTCATTATAATAACTTATTCCCAGGTTCCTTGTAACCATTACATACGTTCATTGTCATAATAATACTTAATTACAATAGAATACTATGCTATTACAATTGTAGCTAAGCATTCATCTTGGATTTCCCCTTGTCTTTACCAAATCCCTCGATTCGATGGCTATTAGTTGAAACATATGATTTTAAGCAAGGATGAGCATAAGATAGCTCAACAAGTTAATGTTTTACTTTGCAACCACAAAATCAAGAATCATATGCTTCATCTTCAATAACTGTACAATAGTTATGAAGAAATAGGAATAATCAAGATAATGTTTTAAATTCCTTTTTAACATTCTCAAGGACATAAAGTCACTTAAGAATCTGAGCTGGTCCAAAGACCATGAACATTCTCTTTCATAAAAGGGCAGGTAGGTATAAAATTGAAAGCCCGGCTTCCCTTACGAGCACGTCCAGGTGATCAGCCTGTAGTACTCTGTATTGATCAATGCTACTTCCGTAAATGTTTTCACGTTTACATAGCAACACAAGCCTGGTCGAATTAATGACTAAACCTTTGTGTATTCATACTCAGGTTTTCATTCGAATCCGTACCAAATCAATTGGCATAGGATAGCTCATCAATAATACTTTGAAAGATTTATGAAAATCAATCAAGGTACTTTACATATACGTCTTGCGAAGCAAATGGCATGACTATCCAATAACAGTTCATGCATAGGCAACCATGCATAATGACAACTTGTCCGACCTCGTGTACAGACAAGAATTCATGAAAACTTGCATAACATGCAGTTAATACAAGAGTTAGGAACTTGCATCAAGTAAATCTTGAACAATGTTAGAAAACACTTGCCTTTGCGTCTTTAGTCTTGTTAGACATAGTTGTCTTTATACTTCTATAAGATATAAACACGTAGCATATCCATTAGATTTTCACAATTGATAAACATTGTGTAACCTATCTTCTCCTTCTCGTATAACTTAGCCGAGTTGTTAAAACGTTCGAGTTATTGACATTCTTTACGGCTTATTAACCTTTATGCGTTATAAACTAAAAAATTATTTCTCATCATTGACTACCCCTTAATCATCATGAAAAATTTAAGTAAAAGTCTAACATTTTTCCTTTACTGGCGCTGCTGCGCCAGCTTTTTCCTCTTGCAGCGGCGCTGCTGAGCTACCCCTCTAGGGATCAAACCCTAGCCTGGCGCTGAGGCGCCGAGTTTACTCTGTAGTGGCGCTGCGGCGCTGACTATGTAGGGATCCAAGACTCTGGTCTGGCCTTGCGCCGCCAATTATCAAGGCTTAGGCGGCGTTGCAGCGCCAACCCTGTGCCTCAGAAAAATTCCTAAGTTTTGAAATTTCTAAATTTCCCGAGCTTCGTAACGTGGTCATTTCAACTCGGAATTGGCTCATTCCAAAGCCAATAATTCACAACCATCATGTTCTATCACTCTATTACGTCGAAATTCATTTTAGAATTTGTCGACGAGAATTTAGCCGATTAGTCAATTTTACGTTTTTGTTAAACGTTCGCGAACGTTCGACGCTCAATTCTTCGTTTTAAGTTAGAATTGGTTCGTTCTTGCTCCCACAAGTCTTATTTACCTAATTACACATGTTGCAATCGAAAACAAATGTTTCTGAACCACACGGCGACTTTTGACCTCTATTCCAGAAATTTACGTTTTTTACGATTATCATCTAATCGCGTAACTTTCGCCGAATCTTCATTCTTTAATAGTTTTACTTCAAACCAAATGGAATCAATCCATTGTTTACTTAATATTAATTCTAACCATTGTGGTTATCTATGTTCAGTGGTTTACATGTTCATCATTCAAGTTCCTTAATCATTATTTAGGATTTCTTTTGATTAAGTTAATCACTTTCTAAGGCTTCCATTAGTAAAGTTCTTCATCACCTAGTCATGGTTCCATCATTCTTCTTTGTTAAGGTTTATAATTCATTATCATCACCTTAACACTTTCTAGTCTTCCTACTTCATCATCTACAATTCTCTATCAAAATGAATTGATGGAAGATAGAAGAGTAACTTTAAGTATGTATACCTTTTTGGTTCTTGGTTGAGTTCCTTAAGTTATGAAGATAACTTAGCTTTGCACAATATCTTTTGCTCAAGATTTCTTTCTTCTTTTTCAAATTAATTATCAATTTAAACAAACAAAAAATGAGCTCAAGAGCTCTCTATTTATAGGCTTGGCATGACTTAGGGTATTTTAGTCTTTTAGGCCCAAACCTCCTTAACTTTACTTTGTCCCCAAGTTTGTCTATCAACTTATTTATGATTTCCCACCAAGTTTGTGACCTCATGCCCTTGACATCATGCATGTGACATCACAAGCCCAATGAGTCATCACATGGGTTGCCCTTATGGGTTTAACCCACCCGTTAACCCATTGGTTTGACCCATGGGGTTTAAGAATTAACTTTAAGTTAATTTAAATGTATTTGCTTCGTATTAAATTCGTATTATACGCTATACCAATTCTCGTATTTATTCTGTATTATACTCGTATAATAACTCGTATTATACTCGTATTTATACCGTATAATAATCATTATTATTATACATAACCCATTAATTCATAGGTTTTAATCTCTCTAACCCTTAGGGTTATAAGTCCCCAGGCAAAAACTTTGTTAGCCATAACTGGAATTTTATTAGATATTCCATCTCGTCATCAAATTCTATCATTACACGTTTCTCGAAAATTCAAAATTCATTCCCGATCAGAAATTGATGAATAGGGATTTTTCAAAAATTTCTCGAAAAACCTTTTTTTTGTCTTGAAAATTCATATGAATAAATTCTATCCTGAAGCCAGAATACTAACCATATTCACATCTTCTAGATCATAAAATGACCGAGAATTAGCTTACTCACTTGAATAAACATTAAATATAATTTTATTCAAATAAGTAAATAAAAATTCTTTTACATAACGTCTGAATTTCTCGGGCGTTATAGTGATCCATTAACTAGTTATGATTTTTCTTCAAAACAACTGGGAAGATGCAATCTTATGGATTGCTAGTGATGGTTGGTGATTTTTCAAATATTTAAAAATACTTCAATATTTTATATCTGGTCAATTGAATTGAGAATTTTGATTAAACTGATAACTTATGTGTGTTCTTCTCGTTCTTGAAGTTTAAATCAACTAACGAGCTTCCTCTTCCTCTTGATTACTTGGAAATGCACTCTTTTTTCTCTCTCAATATAATGCTCAAGTGTTGGATGAATTAACAAACCACAAATGAAGCAAATAGGCTAGGTTTTATAGGAAAACAAGATGGAGAGCAAAATAGTCATTTCAATCAAACATCCTTAAGCAAACCTCCTTAGCCAAGTTTCCAAGAGAAGCTTGGCCACCTCATGGTTGGCCACTTGGGATTAGTGGGGCCCTTATGGGTTGACCCAACCCTTTTATCCACCAGTTGACCCACAATTCGACCCACGAGTTTTGATTCTTAGTTTGGGCTTAAATTTAATTCGATTCGGGCCTAACTTTGGGCTTGATTTAAATTATCTTTGGGCCTTGATATAAATGTTCATTGGGCCTCTCTATTAATGCAATTGGGCTTGGAAGAATCCAAGTCCAATAGTCAAATAGTCAATCTTAACTTTTGTTGACCAAGTATTTGACTTTACGTATTCTTACCGTATAATTATCGTATTCTTTTCGTATTTACTTCATATAATATTCATATTATACGTTCTATTATTCTTCATAATATACTCATATAATACGTTATATTATACCCGTATTCTTCTCGTATAATAATAATCTTTATTATACTTGATCATTTCTTTTCTTTATATTTATACTTTCCCTAACCATTTGAATTCTTAAGTACAGAGGCTAAAATTTTGTTTGACATAACTGAATTATTATTAAATAATCCATCTTTACTCAGAATTCTAACATTACATGTTTCTCGAAAATTCAAAAATAATTCCTGAGCAGAAATGGATGAATAATGATTTTTCGGAAGTTTCTCGGAAAACTTTTATTTTCGTCTTAGAAATTCACATACTTTATATGTAGCACAAAGCCAGAATCCTACGATCATACATTCATCCTAGGACATAGGATGACCTTCAAATAGCTTTCTCATTATATTAAACATATAATCTCATTTTATTCAATATAATTCAACAAAAATTTATTTAAACAAAAATCTAATTTTCTCAGTCGTTACATCAACCTTCACTACATAATCTTCATGTCATCCTTTAAATTTAGTTCTCTTAAATTGACACTTAACATTTTGTTAGGTGTTTAGAGCTTCTCATTACTCATCATTAATTGATAATGATTATTAGAATTGATTAACATTAAGTTCCCTTACTATGCATTGAAGCTTTCTTTACTAGGCTCGTTCAGTAACCGATGCAGCCGCTGTGACACCCCCAAATTTGGGTACTTCATTTTCACATGATTTGGTGTTCACTATCTAAATAAAACATACATCTACCCATAGTAAGGAATGAAAAATAAATTACAACCTTGAATAAATAATAACATCTTCCTTAAAAAGGATTACACCCTTAATCCAAAAATATCCTAGGTTTTATCTAACCTTAACATAAACAATAATGCGGAAATAAAATATCATAACATCAAGTCTTATTACAATCAAAATCAAAAGATAACAAGTCTTCACTTGTTTATCTTGCCTTTCCCTTTATATATGACGGTACGTCAACGTTCTCAACTTTAGCTGCAAGAAATTATTAATATGCAAGAGTAAGCAAACAAAAACTCACTTGGAATACAACAATAATAGGACATAATTGAATAACTTCAAAAGATTTGAATAACTTTCATCAACAATAAAGAATTGAATAATAATTCTTTCATCACATTTAGAATTTTGAATATTGAAATCATCTGGGGGTCATAAGACCTTGAACTATGTCCTAGGTTATAAACATTTTCATTTAAAACCTTTAACAGTCATTTAGACTATGGACTCTCAACTCGTACTTAGGGGGATTAGCCCTTCCTACCATGTATTGTGCACAAACATTTAACGCTTTCGCGTAGTAACCTCCCCTAATAAATAGGGTTGTTCATCTCAGTATTTGATACAAGTCCGCATTAAAGAAAGTTTGGTTTGGATAGCTAAAAGAAAAATTTGGAGTGTCAACTATCATCAACTAAGGATTAGTTGAATCGACTCACAATAATTTAAGAGTTCGATAATATAAAAATTATGAACCAAATATAAGTCATAACAATAGACTTCATAATAACTAGGCATGCTTTAGAAATAACTTAAAGCATTTGAAAGATTAAATTGATCTTGCTTGAACAAATAAGTCAAGATCGCATTACTTCAACAATAACTTCAATACTTGTTTATTATGAGTATTAGAATACAAAATCACTTATACAATAATTAACAAGTTAAGAATCGAAAAAACTTGCATAATGTAAAAGAGTAAGGATTAGAGAACTTGCCTCAAGCGCAAGCTATACTTTACAATACAATTCACTTCCACAATTACCCTGCATATTACATTGTGTTTATAATATCAATTAGTTCATAATCGTTACGTTAAACCGTTGAACTTCTTACTCAAGTTCAACCTAACAACATGGTTTACAACTTAAGTTGCTAACTATACACATACGTGAGTCTAAACTCACAACACGTATATCGTGCTCGTATAACACGTTTAAACTATTATATCATACCTTATGAAAGTAATATCCAAGTACACATATAATATATCAATATGAGACTTCAAATTTTCTTAAACATATTAAAATTATGTTATATTATTGTCTATTACACTTAACATGTCATCACATTAAGTTAGCTACACGTGTACTGCACAAAAACTTCACGGAGCACAACTTAACTTCATGGACAGTAGGTAGCCCCCGCTGGGGCGGGAGATCCAAGGCATAAAGCCCCGCTGGGGCGGGGCCCCCCTCTGGTGGGTTCCTTGGCTCGCGACTGTGCAGAGAAATAAGCCAATTTGGCTTATTTCTTCGCACCAAAGTTAGATTTTAGGTATCATAATGCATATGAAACTTTATGAAAAAAAAATCTTAAACTTCTAACATGATTATAACATACATAAACACCACAACATATAATCAAAACACAATTCTCATGATTTTTGAAGAAAACACTATTGTTAAACGTTCTTGACGAAAATTAACACTGTGACTTTGTTTTTAAACCAAATCGACCAATTCAAAGCATGTTAATTTTGTTTCTTGATATATTATCATAATCTATTATCAATTTACATAATATATCACAATCAAACACCAATTTTGATAATTTAGAAGACTATTTTTAAAACTAGTTCACTGTAAATCTCTATGAACATGATTTCTTCATGTTCATCATATTTACATAAATTTAATCACTTAGACAACTACATGAATCATATATAAGTGTATATATATATATACATAACATATATAAATCATAACCAAGTAATTTTTCATGAAAGATATTTTTACAGCGAAGTTCGTTTTATGAAAAACATGGAAGAACATAAAATAAAAATAGGATTATGATTATACCCTTGATGATGAGAAGAAGATGAAGATAATGTTGATGCTTTGCTTTTGATCAAGCTTTCTCTTTCCTCTTCTTCTTCTTCTTCTTCTTCTTCTTCTTTTTCTTCTTCTCTCTTCTCTCTGAGTATTTTCTCTTTGTTCCAACTCACTAACTTAACTAACGTATACTGATATATTATACATATATTACATATGTAATATATCTATAACTGACAACTACTAATTAATCCTTAATAAATATAATAATTTATAATTAATACATAAGTTATAAATTTTGAATTTTAAAAGTCATAAGACTTTGTTTGGCAAAAATAGTTTATTTTGAAAACTAGTTTTTTTTAATAGATAAGGCTATGTTTGGTAAAACAGTTTAAAAGAGATGCAAGGGCCTTGTTTGGCAAAACGGATTTAAAAACTCTTTCTTTATTTTAATAAATTCTTTAACACATAGTTTAAATATTACACTTTATTTAATTAAATTTTAATCTTCTAATTTAATTAAATAAAAGCTAACATCAATTATCCACATAAAAATTGTCACATAACAATTATAATTACTCGCTATTTATAATCTCATGCAACAATTATCACATAAACTTCATCTAATTTAATTATCTCAATTAAATTAGAATTATATCATAAAATTATTACACATCAATTCAATAAATTGTTAAATATTCATTTAATTAATATATTATACTTAATTAAATTACTCCACAACAATCACATAAATTATTTATTTAACTCAATAAATAAATCAATTAAAATATTTATTTAATTCAATAAATATTTAAAATTAATATATAAAATTCTCATTCGTTACAATCTTCCCTCCTTAAAAGGATTCTGTCCCCAGAATCACACACAAAAAAATATCTCATCCGTTATATTCTTCCCCTCTTTAAAAGATGCTGTCCCCAGAATCGATATAAAAGGGGTTACACAAATAATTGGGGGTACGCCTTCTTCATTACATCTTCGAGTTCCCACGTAGCTTCTTTAGCACTGTGGTTCCTCCAGATTACCTTAACAGAAGGTATTACTTTATTTCTAAGTACTTGTTCTTTTCTATTAACTATTTGAACATGCACTTCTTCATAAGTTAAGTCTTTATCGAATTGTAAAGGCTCGTAATCTATTACATGTTTGTAATCGTGTTTGTACTGTCGCAACATAGAAATATGGAAAACATTGTGTATATTGTCTAGCTCCAGAGGTAATGCAACCTCATAAGCCACTTCGCCAACCCTCCGTAATATCTTGAAAGGTTCAATGAATCGGGGACTAAGCTTCCCTTTCTAGCCAAATCGAATCTTCCCCTTCCAGGGAGATGCTTTCAGGAAAACGAAGCTTCCTGGTATAAACTCTTGGTTCTGTCGATGTTGATCGGCATACTCCATTTGTCTGTCTTGAGCAGCAACCAATCTCGTTCTGATCAGCTCCACGATTTTAGTAGTTTATTGTACCAATTCTGGTTCCAACAGTTGACGTTCACCGACTTCATCCCAGTACAATGGAGTCCTGCATTTTCTGCCATACAATGCTTCGAAAGGCGGCATGCCAATACTCGCTTGGTAACTATTGTTGTAGGCGAACTCCACCAACGGTAGATGATCATCCCAACTTCCTTTGAAGTCCATCACGCAAGCTCTTAGCATATCCTCTAACGTCTGAATCGTTCTCTCGCTTTGGCCATCAGTCTGAGGATGGTAAGCCATACTCATTCGCAATTGCGTTCCCAAGCACTCTTGTAACCGCTTCCAGAAATTTAAAGTAAAATGCGGATCTCTGTCGGACACAATCGACAACGAAACACCATGTTGAGAGATAATCTCCTTAATGTACATCTTCGCTAACTGATCCAAGTTAAACTTAATCCATATCGCATCAAAACCCTTCTGAGTCACTGGAAGACCAACCACGAAGTCCATCGTATTATGCTCCCACTTCCATTCTGGAATCTCCAACGGCTGTAGCAATACACTCGGTCTCTGGTGTTCTACTTTGACCTTCTGGAACGTTAGACATTTCACAACGCATTCCACTACGTCCCTCTTCATATTCGGCCACCAGAAATGATGTTTGAGATCTTGGTACATCTTCGTACTCCTAGGGTGAATCGAATACCTCGAACTGTGAGTTTCGTTCAAAATCTCCTCCTTGACGTCCGGTACTGGCGGTACCCAGATTCTTCCTTCAAATTGTAACAGTCATTCGTTATCGATCTTGAACTTGATTTCTTCCCCATCGGCTATTCTCTTCCGGATCTTTTTGCACTCCTCATGGTGAAGTTGTGCTTCTTTCACTTTGTCTACCATAGTAAAACTAGTAGTTACTTGAAACAGCTTCTCATCTGATTCCTTCAGATACTTAACTTCTAGCTCTAACTTAGCCATCTCTACTATCAAATGATCCTGACCAGTTAACATATTCAACTTCTCCCGACCCTTCTTGCTTAAAGCGTCGACGACGACGTTAACTTTACCCGGATGGTAAAGTACCTCGCAGTCGTAGTCCTTGATCAGTTCCAACCATCTCCTTTGGCGTATGTTCAAATCCTTCTGGGTGAAGATATACTTCAGACTCTTATGATCCGTGTATATCTCACACTTCTTTCCATATAAGTAGTGTCACCAAATCTTCAGAGCAAACACTACTGCCGCCAATTCTAAATCATGGGTCGGATACCCATTCTCGTAGTCCTTCAGCTGACGTGATGCATAGGCAATAACTTTGCCATTTTGCATCAGCACATAGCCTAATCCCTTATGTGAGGCATCACTGTATATTATAAAATTTCATGTACTGTCCGGCAACGACAACACAGGTGCAGTACTCAACCTTTTCTTCAATTCCTGAAAACTTTCCTCACACTTTTTCGTCCAAACAAATTTAACTATTTTACGAGTCAAATTCATTAACGAAGTTGCAATTTTGGAAAAGTTTTGAATAAATCGTCGGTAATAACCTGCCAATCCCAAGAAACTCCTTACTTCTGATGGTGTCTTCGGCTAATCCCAAGTCATCACAGCTTCAACCTTTGACGGATCTACCAAAATCCCATCTTTGTCAATCACGTGGCCAAGAAATTGCACACGTTCTAACTAGAATTCACACTTTGAGAATTTCGCATAAAGCTTCTCTTGTCTCAACGATTCCAACGTTAGTCTCAAATGTTAGGTGTGTTCTTCCTCGATTTTGGAATAAACCAGAATGTCATCTATGAACACCACTATGAACTTATCTAGTAATGGCTTAAACACTCTATTCATTAGGTCCATAAATGCAGCTGGGGCATTCGTTAGACCAAATGACATCACTAAGAACTCGTAATGTCCATAATGAGTTCTAAAAACTTCGATATATCTTCTCTTCTCACCTTCAACTAATGATATCCACTTCTCAAACCAATTTTTGAGAAGTATCTAGCACCCTTCAGTTGATCAAACAAGTCATCGATCCTAGGTAAAGGATACCTATTCTTGATCGTAACTTTGTTCAACTCCCTATAATCAATGCAAAGCCGCATTGATCCATCCTTCTTCTTCACGAATAAAATTGGCGCTCCCCACGGCAAAACGCTCGGCTGAATATACTTCTTGTCTAGCAATTCTTGTAGTTGAACCATCAGTTCCTTCATCTCGATTGGAGCCATTAGGTATGGAGCTTTTGAAATCAGAGCAGTTCCCGGCGCTAGGTCGATTATGAACTCTATCTCTCTCTATCTGGCGAAAGTCCTGGAAAAATATCTCGAAAATACATCCACAAACTCCCTCACCACTAATATCTCTTCTATTTTTGGGCTTTCCTTACGAGTATCTACTATGTAGGCTAAATATCCTGCACAGCCTTGCGTTAAAAATTTCTTGGCTTGCATGATCGTCAGACAACTCGCTTGTCTAGGCGATTTGCTACCATAGAACACTAACTTCGACAGGTCGTAAGGTTTATCGACTTCCTCTGACAGTCGACTATCGCCCCATAGTTGAATAACCAATCCATACCCAGTATCACATCGAATTCCCCAAGTTTGGTCGGAATCAAATCTACCCTCAATTCCTGACCCTTAATGTCCAATGTACAGTTCTTGTATACAAACCTAATAGGAATAACCTCCCTATTCGTAATCTCTATGTTCAAGGGATAAACTAATTCCTCTTTAGATAAGTCTAAGGTCTTAGCAAATTCATCAGATATGAATGAACAAGTAGCACCTGAATTAAATAATACATATGTATTTATACTATTGACCAAAATAATACCTGACACCACATCTTTTGACTGCACAACATCCTGCACCGTCATGTTGAATGTTCTAGCAGTGGGTTGAACTGCCTGCAATGGTCCAGCGATAGCCAAGGTGCTGTCGCTGCCATTTCCTCCATTCCCTGTTGACCCTGCTGCTGGCTTCTTCGGGCAACTTCTAGCCATGTGATTCTTGGATCCATATGTGTAACAAGCTCCCTTCCTCGGGTTCGGGCAATTCAGCGCAATGTGACCTTCCTGACCACAGTTGAAGCACACTTGTCTCCCCTTCATGCACACTCCAGTGTGATTCTTCCCGCATGTCACATATACTTCAATCTTCTTCTTCTGCTGGTTTCCCTGTTGACTTCCAGCAGAGGTGTTGCCATTCCACTTCCTTTTCTAGTTGATAGCACCGCTACCACCTGCCTTTTTAGTTCAGCCAGTGCACCATCTTATTCACTCTCCACGTGAATTAGATCCCACTTTGTGTTTCCTAGCTCACTGTCCAGTTCTTCAATCGTCTCGTCCAGCAGCTCTCCAACTCGACCATATAGCTCCACATTATAGTCGTAGACCTCCTCGTACATCTCAGCACCAGTCGAGTGACGTGGGAATTCCTCTTCAGGATCCTTCTCCTCCTCTGACTCATCCTCGTCCTCATCTCGATCAGATACCGGCCCATACTCCTGACCAGCTACGGTGATCAATAGAATTGGCTCTCTCTGAACCAACTGCTCCCAGACAACATGGATGTCTCGGGGCTCCTCGTCGTCCCTCGACATCTGGGGTAACTCCTCCCTTGCCTGACTAGACTCTCCAATGTTCGTCATCCTGACAACAAAATTTTAAAGTTTAATTATTACATGATATCGAGTCATCGACACTCTTCGAATACTTAAATGTAAACATATAGCACATAAGGTAATTATTATCTTTAACTATTATCTATCTTTTTGATCTTCCTATAAGGCTACTACCTAAGGTTTCCCCCACTAAAGGTTCATAACCTAATGCTTTGATACCAACATGTGACACCCCCAAATCCGAGTACTTTGTTTTCACATGATTTGGTGTTCACTATCTAAATAAAATATACATCTACTTATAATAAGGAATGCAAAATAAATTACAACCTTGAATAAATAATAAAATCTTCCTTAAAAAGGAATACACCCTTAATCTAAAAATATCCCAGGGTTTATCTAACCTTAACATAAACAATAATGCGGAAATAAAATATCATAACATCATGTCTTATTACAATCAAAATCAAAAGATAACAAGTCTTCACTTGTTCATCTTGCCTTTCCGTTTACTTGTTGACGGTACGTCAATGTTTTTGACTTTAGCTATAAGGGATTATTAATATGCAAAAGTGAGCAAACAAAAGCTCACTTGAAATACAACAATAATAGGACATAACTGAATAACTTCAAAAGATTTGAATAACTTTACTTTCATCAACAATAAAGAATTGAATAATAATTCTTTCATCACATTTAGAATTTTGAATATTGAAATCATCTGAGGGTTATAAGACCTTGAACTATTCCTAGGTTATAAACATTTTCGTTTAAAAACCATTAACAGTCATTTAGACTATGGACTCTCAACTCGTACTTAGGGGGATCAGCCCTTCGTACCATGTATTGTGCACAAACATTTAAAGCTTTCGCGTAGTAACCTCCCCTAATAAATAGGGTTGTTCATCTCAGTATTTGATACAAGTCTGCACCAAAGAAAGTTTGGTTTGGATAACTAAAAGGAAAATTTGGAGTTTCAACTATCATCAACTAAGGAGTAGTTGAATCGACTCACAATAATTTAAGAGTTCGATAATATAAAAATTATGAACCAAATATAAGTCATAACAATAGACTTCATAATAACTAAGTATGCTTTAGAAATAACTTAAAGCATTTAAAAGATTAAATTGATCTTGCTTGAACAAATAAGTCAAGATCGCGTCGACGTTGGAAAATTTAAGAATCCCGCGGGTCGGTTCGTTACCCGATTTTCCTCAAATCGATCTTCTTAAGTTCTCTCTACCCTTATTCTTTTTATTTTGGAAAAAGGTTTTGGAGGGTTTTTTAGGATAGAGGCCAACATGTGTTTATGTCGACGATTTGATTTGATTTAATAGAGTCACCAGTTGGTAGATTTGAAAATGGTTGTACCAACTCAACCGAGTTTGATTTGAAAAGAGGCCCAATTACTGGATACTGTCGAAACTTGATCTTTAAAATCAGAATTTTGAGTTCGGGGGCTTGGTTAAGTGTGGGGAAGGTGTTAGGCACCCCACGACTCCCGTGTAAACACGTACCGCATCCTTTTCATATTTCCCTTTAAAAATTGGAATGCGTGGGTGAATGCTGTTTGAAAATTGGGCCTATTAATTTGATTGATTAAAAGTAGTGTTTTGCTTAGTTGAACCTAAATACGAAGGATTTGATTTTGATTTAAAAATCAGTCTTTGATTTGATTTGCAAAAGCATTTAATTTGATTTTCTTAAAAAGCTTTTCTTTTGATTTGAATTGAAAATAATGTTTTAAAAGCTGGTTTATCAAACCCTTAAGCTGCCATAGGAATTTAAGCCTTTTGATACTTCCAATTTATCTTTATAGCCTTAAGGCTGTATATGAATGGTGATTTGCCGAGCTGCGAAGCATCCTCGACCATAAAAATAGACAAGTGTCGGTCTCCTCATGGGTATGAAAACCATCGGAGGGACGCTGACACGACAATCCATATTTTCACTAAATTGAGACCTTAAATTCGGATAACCGTTTTAAGGTCTGTTTACATGTATATTTCTACAGAAAAACTGGCAGGGTACACTTGTAAATCGGAGTTTGTCCATCATGGGAATCAGATCCCGATCGATTTGATCGTGAATCCCACGATTCCTAGGCTCACATATGAGTAGCCCATAAACCTGCACAGTTCAAATTTGTACAGAAATAGATATATATATACATTCTCCCGTCGCAATGGAACCAAGGATTCATCAGTAAATCCTGGCTGCGCGTGACCAAAGTGTCTCGTTCCCACTAGATAGCGATCTAAGGGACGCGAGGTTGCTTTTGAAGCTAAAACAAGAAAGAAAGCTAGATTTAAAGAAATCTCAGCCATTCTAGCTTTTCGGTTCAGTCTGGAGGTTTTGAACCATTTGAAAACTAGAATTGGCGAGATTTAAATAAATCGAGTCCACCCGCAGATATGTCGGTGCAGATTCATATACAAATGAATGCTAAATGCAGCAGTTGAATAAATTGAGTAAAGCAATATATATAATTATATATATATAAACTGTAAAAGGGCGATGGGTTTTCACTCGCAAGTCCGGACTGGAATTGAAATATATATATATATATATATATATATATATATATATATATATATATATATATATATATAAACTGTAAATAGCCACGAAATAATCCAGGCTGTGACAGAAATATATATATATATTCCGCCCGCAGATCTGTCGGTGCAGATTCATATTCAAATGAATGTTAAATGCAGCAGTTGAATAAATTGAGTAAAGAAATATATATAATTATATATACATATATAAGCTGTAAAAAGGCGATGGATTTTCACTCGCAAGCCCGGACTGGAATTGAAATATATATATATATATATATATATATATATATAAATAGTAATAAGGGCGATGGATTTTCACGCCGATTCCCGTACTAGAATTAAAATTGACAGAAAGTAGTCACCTAGTGACTGGGGAGAGCACCCAATATGTGGAAGTGTGCAAAAGCAGTAAAAAGGCCACAAAAAAGGTCCAGGCCAGACTATATATATATATATATATATATATATATATATATATATATATATATATTGACAGAAATATAAATATACAGAAAAGTAGTCGTCTAGTGACTGGGGAGAGCACCCAGTATGGCGAAGAGTGCAAAAATAGTATAAAGGGCGATGGATTTTCACGCCGGTGCCCGGACTGAATTTAAATATATATATACATATATATATATATATTAATAGAAATGTAGTCAACCAATACTGTTGAGAAAACCAGTTATGGTGAAAGTCGCTTATATATGTGTAAATGTATATCAAAGCGGTAAACTATCTCAGATTTGATATTCGGGCTTGACAGAATTGAAATGTTAGTATATATACAGTGAAATATATACAAATAAGGGCCAAACCCAGACTGGGAAGATAACCCAGTCCGGCGAAGTTGCCAGAACGTGTGTGCTAGTGCATTAAAGCTGCTGGAGCTGACGGATCGTCAATCCGACTTGTAGAAATGAAAAAAATTTGAATTTATGTACAAAAATGTACTAAATTTTGACGAAAACGGCCACGGAACTAAGTTCCGGGCATATTTAGAAGATAAAACTTCGTGTGCAAGTGAAAAACAGTGCAAAGTAGTAGTATTGGCTTCCTGATCGTAAAAATACTTATAATGGACTGTAATACAGGCTTTTCGCCAAATCATAGGCTCTATACGTCCAAATCTACCAGTTATTTTCTGATATGTGGTAGTATATGGGTATATCTACGTGTTAGAGTGAAAATATTTAGGTTTGGAAGAGGTGTAAAAGTCGAGAATTTGAACTGGCAGAGCTTCGCTGCGTTTCTTGCTTATGAAAATGAGAGGGGGGTGCCCCTCTATTTATAGAGGGAAGAGCCGTAGCTATACCTAGGGCAGCCATAGGTAGAGGTGCGGCTCCCCTGGTGGGGCCTGCGATGATGGGTTCAGTCATCTCGAAGTACGTGCACTCCGGACAATGCGCAGTAAAAGTCGAAACTTTTTAACTTTTGATCGGAGCGTCCGTTTGAGGCGTGCAATACCTTTTCGAAAAGCTCTCGCCGAGAGTGTTGCAATGACATGGGATAAAACATATTCCGGATCCAAGAAGACAGGTTCATAACTAGGTCTTCTATTCCCCGCAGTTTATTCGTTGAATTGTCTTGCGTCGTTGGTCGTTATGGTTCATTCTGACTTTGATGGCATCAATTCCAGTTGAGTTTGATCGAATCGGTTGAAGTTTGAGAAAATAACCATTTTACCCCTCCCAGAGTGGTCCTTGATTGATCTGGCTTCCTAAGGTTGTCTCTGGGGCTGAACTACACTTCCCGGATTGATGTCGGGGATGATTTATACTTCCTGGGTTGAAACCGAGGATGACTTGACATGTCCTCAGTTGATGTCGAGGTTGACCTGTACCTCCCGGGTTGATGTCGGGGTTAAATGGACTTTCTGGGTTGAAATCGGGGTTGATCAAAACCTCCCGGGTTGCTGCTAGGGCTGACTTAACCTCTCGGGTTGTTGCCGAGGCTGATTTGAAGACCTGATATTTGAGATCAAGATTTGAACTGACGGCCTGATTGGAGATCAGGATTGATCTGATGGTCCGATTGGAGATCAGGGTTGGCTTGACGGTCCGATTGGAGATCGGAGCTGGATTAACGGTCCTATTGGAGATCCGAGCTAGATTAACGGTCTGATTGGATATAGGAGATAGATTGACGGTTTGAATGGATATCGGAGCTAGATTGACAGTCCAATTGGAGATCGGAGCTAGATTGACGGTCCGATTGGAGATCGGAGCTGAATTTACTGTCCGATTGGAGATCAGAGCTGGATTGATGGTCCGATTGGAGATCGGATTTAGGTATACCGATATTGGTGATCGAATTTGGTTAGATTACCGATATTGGGAATCAAATTTAAGTTTAAGGACCGACATTGGTGGCCGAATTTGAGTTGATTGACAGGTTTGCCCTCCTACAGTGTTAGTATTGGGGCATGAAAAATTTTGAGTGTCTACAGATGCCCCTCTTTATCATGTCCATGAAATATAATGGAATGGACATGATAAAGATTAGTAAACACTGGAAATAAAAAGTGCCAGCACTGCTTTGAAGGCTGGATGTCTTTGAGTGGAATGGGGCTTCTGCTAGCTGCTTACGTTATTACTCTGCTGGGGATAACATTGTCCTGTATAGCCATTGATGTTTGTTGGGAAACTACCGCGAACTAATTTTGTCATTTTTTGCTGGGGATGACGTTCTCTGCGATAGCTTTGTAGATTCTAATTGAGGCTGATATGATTGATACTACCTCAATGATCCCTTTGAGGTTGTGTATAACAGATTCCATCATTAGGGATGGATTATCATAATTGCTTCCGCCATCGGATACATTTCTATGTTTGTCGGGGGGTTGATTCGACGGTTGAAGCGTCATTGGGGTTGAGCCAATGGCTGGACTGGATTTCGGGCTGTACCCGAACTTTGCTGGGGCTGAGCCAACGGTTGAAAACTGCTTCGGTCAGTACCCAAACTTCGCTGGGGTTGAGCCAACGGCTAAAAACTGCTTCGGTCAGTACCCAAACTTCGCTGTGGTTGAGCCAGCGGCTGAAAACTGCTTCGGTCAGTACCCGAACTTCGCTAGGGTTGAGCTAACGACTAAAAAGTGCTTCGGTCAGTACCCGAACTTTGAAAAATGATCGTTTTTGACAATTTTGAGCAATTCTTATGCAATTTTTCTATAGTTTGATTTATTGATCCCCGAACATGGCTCCAAGATGAATACCAAGGGTCTCTGGGGAGTTTCCCTTTTCGTCAGGATTACGCTGCTTAAACGCAGGATTTTCGGCCAAACCACTTAATTGCGTAGAAATTTCTCTTCAGATTTGACTCGGTAGCCCGTTTAAACTCCGTTTTGACTCAAATTGAATTGGGCTCGGGGGAGTGGGACCAACCTGGGCTTCCGCAGGTAGAGGTACAGCAGCCGCAGGTGGAGGTGCGGCCACCTGGCCTATTTAATGTACTGCGGGATTTTCATTTTTCAAGTTTCCCGTTTTGAGTTTCGAAGGGATTCGGATCTTCTTTTTCAGATCTACGGAGTTCTGGCAGTCGAATTCTAATTTTGTCAGTTCCTACGCGTTCAGCGCAGTGCAGGTAACGTTTTACATGCTTTTTTGGCAGTTTTTGACCGTTAAAAGCATGCGAACCACCTAGAGTGCTTTTAGACGCAATGTATGAAAAATTTATGCCTATATGACCTGTAAATTTTTTTTTACTACATATGTATGCATATCTTACTGTAATGCACGTTTGGATGTAAGAAAATTCAGGTTCTGAGACAGTCAATTTTCCCACTTTTTGATCAGTTTACTCATCGTTTTTGAAGCCTAGTGAGCCTGAATTTTCAACTAAAAGTGTCTCGGGTAATTTGGCTACCACATGAGTTTGATTTTTTTATTTTTTTAGTAAATATGAACTGTGTTTAATTTTGGGTAGGTGTGCTATTGAATGACCACCTAGATATGCCTGTGTGCATGTGGACAGTCCATTTTACAAAGGAGACTCTGGCGAAATTTTTCTAAAATCTTAGGCTTTGAAAAAATTGCATATTTAACTCTGTGGGGAAATTATTTACAGACCCATGCAGGTTTTGAGTTTCTAGGTTTTGAATTTATGTAGTTTTGACTTTATTGGGAATTATTTATGGACCCATGCATGTATTAGGACCTAGAGATATATGTTGGACTGATTGAAAATGATAAGCCACAGGTTTTAGGCTTACCGCACCCTGTCTGAGGTGATTTGGAGACTTATTGCCGTCGATGGATCGTGATAGACCCGATAGTTCTTGCAGGGTCTCCTCGGGTATTAGACGTAGGAGGGCTTCTGATGTGCCACAGCCACGTCCGGCTAGGGCGCCTCAGAGATTGGTAGGGGGCAGGATTCATCCAGCACAGGAAGAGTAGCCACTAGACATTAATGATGAGGAGGCTCCTTTCGGTGCTCCTGCTCCCGCTAAGGCTCCACGTGCAGAGGTCCCTGGCATTGTTGCGCAGACGCAGGAGTTATTGGGCGACTTGAGTCGCCATCCTTCGAGATATCTTCACGCCAATGAGGTGACTTGAAGTCTTTCTTCTCTCTGGATTCTTTTCTTCCCTTTTTGCCATTCTCAGGGCACAGGTTTTTGACTTGGGTTGGTTTTTGATGCAGGTCCCTGGCTTTACACAGCCTTGAGGGAACTGGTTTAGCGTTCACTCCCTGTATCACACTTTGCATGAAGATTACATGGAGATTGTAGATGGCTGGGGATTTTAGGCCTTCTACTCGATCCTTCCCCGCTGTTGCCCCTGGGGGTATATGAGGGCTTTCTCTGAGCGCTGGTTCCACCAGACTCAGTCCCTTTATTTGTTGGATTGCGAGGTGATGATGACTCCTATGGACTAGAAATTTATCACCGGCATTGAGTTCGAGGGCGAATCAGTGCCTATTATGATTGACATTTCGCCCGCTGTCATTCGATCCCTGTTGGGAGTTCCGACGACAACATTCAATGGTTGGGCAGTCCGATCTGGTCCCTTGAACATAGATGCCCAGGATGGGACTTTGCAGCTGCCTCCGCTTGATAACCAAAGTGCTAGAGATTACATTCTGAGGCGATTGTTTTTGTCGATCATCAGGGGTTGTTTCGTGGTGGACAACTCGTCTACTGTGTCCTTCGCTTTAATCAGCACCACTCGACATATAGACCGCCTCAGTGACTATGATTGGGGCTCCTATACCTTTGCTATTTTCTTCGGGGCATGCGCATATTTTCGAAGGGTACGACGGAGGCCTAGTTAGGATTTTACCCATTCTTGCTGGTGAGTACATCTTTTTGTACCTTTTTGTTTTCAGCATTTTTGTCAGTCTTGATCACTGAGGACTTTTGGTATTTATATGATTAGTTTTGGGCATCCGAGAGGCTTCCTTGCCTATGGCCCGCTACCGCTTTAGGTCTAGAGACCTATCCTCGAGGAAGAAGATGGCAACACTCCACTTTGACGGAGGTCCCTGTTGCTGAGGGATTTACTCATGCCCATCTAAAGTTGGAACTTTTGATGGCGGGTTTGATCACCTGAACGTTGTACACATTCGAGCACTTGACCGTCGAATTCGAGGGAGGAGTCCCTACTGGCCGGGAGTTTGAGTTACCGACCCGCAGGGTGCCGTTGTTGATGGAGGGAGGCTTGGAGCTCTATCTTGGAGAGCGTGCTATTAGGAGCATCATGGGAGAGATCAGCATTCCCATTGTTCCTCCAGCTTGGCATCATTGGCCATTAACTGTGCCTTTGATAGACATCCCTTTGGAGAGCATTGATGGCTTCACCCTATTAGAGGGTCCGTATAGCCAGGAGGCATTTAGCAGTTGGAGGAGTCCTCGCACTATTGGAGCTTAGACTCGTGCTACCCAGTTCATTGCAGATATGGTGCCAGGATCTGCGATGATGATGAATTGGATAGCTTGCCTCCAGAAGCCGACTCATGCAGACCAGATAGCAGATCTAACCAGGGAGTTGGAGCAGTCTCATTTCTTTATCAGGCATCTTGGCCGAGATTCGTCAGAGGCATCTTCATTTTACCCGTCCAACTCAGGAGTAGTTCCCTCCTCAGGTCCATTTAGCAGCAGTTTTGCAGGGGCAGATCCTCCCTTATACCGCCCAGATATGCCTAATAGCAGCGGTTTTATATCCACCGAGGAGATGGAGAAGGTTGATTGATTTGACACGGATGTCTACGACTTCCTCTGATAGCTATTGGAGCTATACTTTTTTTATTAGCCACTATTTTGGCTATTCGGCATTTGTGCCATCATTTTGACAGACCACTTGTATTAGTTGGGTGGTGGTGCCCCATTTTTCCTGTATTCTTCCTTTCACTTTGTATCAGGATACAAGGATGTTGTATGCAATAGATAGCTTGTTGTAGATATTCTTGCCATATCTTATCTTCTGCATCATGTTTATATTACTATCATCATATATGTATATTATCATTTGTATGCATTCAGACAGCTGCAATTTGACTTGACCTCTAGACGGTCTTATGGTACGGTGCTACAGATGACGTCGTCTGCAGTCAACCGCATTGAGCGTTTACCACCATCTGCAGTGCCAGCATCATTGAGGTCCTGGTATGATAGTCTGCGCTTTTCTGCTAGGGGGACTGTGGACCAGTTGTTGGGGAATTCATTGGCCCTTACAAATTTTTGGGTTCCAGTCGGATTTGTTGAGGGCATTCTACCCTACTGGATTACCGACAGATAGGTGTTTCTCTTTGGACAGCGTGAGCTGACACCGACTCTGGAGGAATACCAAAGATTTACTGGACTGGACTTAGAGTTACCGTGCGCTTGAATGGCGATGAGTGACATGAGGAGACCGTTCATCAGGTTGTTCGGTCTTCTTCAGAGTGTGGTCATGGACGAGATCATTTCTGGGCATGTGATCTCTATGGACTTTTTAATTGAGCGCTTTGGCGAGCCTGATAGCTATGATCGCCACGTCAGAGATTTTGTCTGTTCAGCAGAGGCATGGCATACAGCCAGGATAGATATGTTACTGATATATGTGGTGGCATATGTCTACATGCTGTTGCGATTGGATCATCTGGATGTGGGATTGGTAGTAGTGGTTAGAGCCCTTAGACAGGGTAGCACCATTATCCCGATGATATTGGCAAAGACATTTAGATCCGCCATGTATTGTAGTACCCATCCAGAGGGGTTTTTTAGGGGCAGCTCGGTCTTGTTGTATATATGGCTGATGTCCCATATACGACCAATTGGATCCTTCAGGCTCAGGGGTTTTTTCTTTACTCACGAGACATCCAGAGCTTTCTCTTTTCAGCCTGCGGAGTGCATTGATGCAGAGTCTTGGTCGGCATTTCTATTATTAAGCATCCGTTTATGATTTTGCAATGCTCAGGGCTAGCGTCCCTATATATCTTTATCACTCATGCATCTAGCCTGGATTATTTGCCCCTAGCGGGTCTGAGAGGAGTGACTACCTATAATCCTTTGGCAGTCATGTGTCAGTTTGATCAGCTGCAAAGCTTACACCATTTTGGGGGGTCTGCTGATCAGAGGATGTCGGCTTCTTCCATGTCATCCGCCGACTTAGTCAGAGTATATGAGTGTTGGACTCATCGGGAGAGGGCTGATTTCTCCAGTAGCCATCCGGGTTGTTCTCCGGAGTATTTTGTGTGGTTGGAGGCAGAAACAGGAGTGGTAGCAGGGGCTTCTTCATCTCTTAGTGTGGACTCTGACGATGAGGAGCCCATGGAGGATCCAGATTCTCCTACCGAGGATGAGCTGTTCACGGGTTTGACCGCTGCTCTAGTTAGCGATTCCCTGACCATTCCTGTGGGGACAAATTCGACTTTAGCAGAATCACTATTCAGGATGACCTTTGAGCGAGACTCGTCTAGAGCACAAATGTTGGCTGCCTTGTCTGGCAGAGATTTAGCTTTTGCTGAGAGGGATGGTCTCAGGGCTGCTTTAGATGTGGGATTGATTGAGCGGGACGAGCTCCGCTCTAATCTAAATACTGCAGTTGTAGAGCGAGACGAGGTTCGCTCGGCTAGGGATGCAGCATATGTTGAGATCGAGGAGACTTTGATTGCCCGAGATACAGCTTTTGTGGAGAGTGATGAGGCTATAGCTTCCCGTGATTTCCACATTGCTGATAGTACTGCTCTTCGATCTTACACCTATGGTTTGGTCACAGAGATGAGTGCTTATATTGATGACCATAATGCCACCTTGCAGATGACTGTGGATGTTCTGAGCCGTATAGAGGCTGAGTGGAATGCACTTACTGCTGCTCCACCATCTTCAGATAGAGATGCCATGCAGGCGTTGCTGACTCATTTGTACTTGGGTCCATAGACTAGCTTTTATTTTTCCTGCACAGACTAGATCAGCTATTTTTGTCATGTACAGGGCATTATGTATATATCAAATAATTTTATATATCAGAGAAATATATTTTTGATGCACTTCCCTGATTGGAGATGTATTGTCATTGCTGAGTGATTACCACTTCTTTCATGACTCGCAGTTGTTGATGTATCCTGAGCTCCTCCTTGATGTACCGACAGTTGAGATGTCAAGGAGTATCTCAGATGGGTCTATTGACCAGGGTAGTTTGGTAGAATTTAGCTTATATTTGTCTTTGGTGTCTTGGAATGGTCTTTTATTTTTTTTCTTGAAGGTCAAACCGCGCTGTAGATGGTTGCCTACGTACTCCCGGGTTGGGGGAGATCAGGTCATTCGTAGTTCTGGCTAGTGCCGGGATGATTTGATGTTTTTAATTTTTTAATTTTTTGGATTTTTAAATTTTTAATTTAGTTTGACCGCACCTGAAATGGCTACCTACGTACTCCCGGGTTGAGGGAGATCAGGTCATCTATAGTTCCAGCTAGTGCCGGGATGATTTGATGTTTTTGATTTTTTGGATTTTTGGATTTTTTGTTTAGTTTGATAGCACCAAAAATGGCTGCCTACGTACTCCCAGGTTGAGGGAGATCAGGTCATCCGTAGTTCCAGCTAGTGCCGGGATGATTTGATGTTTTTGATTTTTTTGATTTTTTGTTTAGTTTGACCGCACCAAAAATGGCTGCCTATGTACTCCTGGGTTGAGGGAGATCAGGTCATTCGTAGTTCCGGCTTTCTAGTGAAAAACAGAACCTGATTTGATTCGTAGGACTCGAATGCGGGTAAGCATGTGTCTCAGATGTAATACCTTTTTACTGTGTCTGAATTGATGAGTTGGGGAAATTCGATCCCATCCATCTCTTGCAGTTTGATAGCACCCCCAGTCAACACCTCTTTGACAATGAAAGGGCCTTCCCAGCTTGTGGCAAATTTTCCTTTGGCTTCATCCTGGTTGGCCAAGATTTTTTTTAGCACCAAGTCATTTTCTTTGAATTGCCGAATTCGGACCTTCTTGTTGTAGGATCTGGCAATCCTTTGCTGGTATAACTATCTGTGGAAAATGGCTGTAGCTCTCTTTTCATCTATCAAAGACAGCTGATGATATCGGTCTTGCAACCATTGATCTTCATCTATTTGAGCGTCGATCAACACTCGCAAAGATTCCATCTCTACCTCTATGGGAAGGACAGGCTCCATGCCATAGACCAACGAATAGGGAGTAGCCCCAGTAGAGGTACGCATTGAAGTTATGTATGCTAACAGGGTTAGAGGCAGCAGGTCAGGCCAGTCCTTGTGATTGGCGGACATTTTCTGCATGATCTTTTTGATGTTTTTGTTGGCCTCTTTGACAGCGCCGTTCATCTTGGGCCGATAGATGACAGAATTGAGATGCTTGATGTTGAACTTACTGCACAGATCCATCATCAATTGATTGTTCAGGTTTTTTGCGTTGTTTGATACGATCACCTCCGGTTGTCCATATCGACAGACGATATTGTTTCTGATGAAACTGATGATAACCTCGGGAAAAGAGGCTGCTTCAACCCATTTGGTGAAGTAATCGATTACGGTGAAGATGAATCGATGACCGTTATTGGCTTTGGGTTCCACTGAACCTATCACATCCATTCCTCACATAGAGAAAGGCCATGGTGAACTCATGTTATGCAACTCATTTGGAGGAGCATGAATGGCATTTCCATGTATTTGGCATTGAAAGCATCTCTTGACGTGATCATTGCAATCAGCTTTGAGCGAGATCCAGTAATGTCCTGTTCTGATTATCTTCTTGGCTTGCAGATGGCCTCTCATGTGTGGACCACAGACTCCGCCATGGATTTCATCCATTAGTCTTTGGGCCTGCTCTTTGTCGAGGCATCTTAACAGGCCTATTCCAGCATCCCTTTTATAAAGTGTGTCTCCGCTCAGATAGAACTTCATGGCCATTCTGAGAATCCATTTTCGCTCTGATTGGCTTGCACCAGCGGGTGTGGATCCTTCACGGAGATATTCCTTGATGTCTTGAAACCAAGGATGCTTGACAGGAGGTATTTCATCTGATACTTCTCTGACATAATTCCCATATGTCGGGGCTTTTTGAATTGTATACTGAATGTTGGGAAATCCACTCTTATCGGATATGCGGATTAATGAAGCCAATATTGCTAATGTATCAGTGAAGTCATTCCGACCCCGAGGAATGTGAACGAAGGTTATTGCTTCGAGTTCCTGAGATATTTTGAGGACTTGCCGATGGTAAGGCAGCAAATGCAGTTGTTTGGTGAGATACGTGCCGGTAGTCTATCTGATGACCAGCTCGGAATCTCCAAAGACAAGTACGTGTTTGATAGACATGGATTGGGCTAGCTTCAACCCCATGATACAGCCTTCATACTCAGCCGTGTTGTTGGTGTTACCAAATTAAAGTTTGGTAGCCACAGGATATTGATCACCTGTATCAGAGATGAGGACTGCCCCAGCTCCAGTACCTTCTATGTTTACCGCTCCGTCGAAATACATTTTCCATGGTTGGACTGTATTCTCTGACTTGAGTTATTGAATTGTCAGGATCCCATCGCCTGGGAAATATGTCTCCAGGGGCTCGAACCCTCTTGAAGGTGCTTCAGATAATTGATCTACAATGCTTTGACCCTTGATTGACTTCTGAGTCATATAGATAATGTCGAACTGTTGAAGGATCAACTGCCATTTGAACAGTCGGTAATTCAACATTGGTTTGTTGAATACGTATTTGAGTGGATCCATGCGGGATATGAGGTAGGTCGTATGCCCATGCAAATAGTGTTTCAACCTCATGGCGGCCCATGCTGCTAATGCACAGCATGTCTTTTTGATCAGGGTGTATTTATGTTCACCACTGCTGAATCCTTTACTAATGTAGTGGATGGGTCTTTCCTTGCTACTATCATCCTTCTGTCCCAACATACAGCCCATTGCATTGGCATTGATGGACAGATACATAAACAAAGGGACTCCCTCCTTTGGGGGTATCAGAGCAGGAGCTTCAGTCAGCTGTTTCTTGATGGCAAGGAAGGCTTGTTGACAATCCTGATTTCACGTCGTGGAGGAATTCTTCCTTAACAGCTTGAAGATGGGCTCACAGGTTGCGGTGAGCTGGGAAGTGAATCTGCTTATGAAGTTGATCCTTCCTAGGAATCCACTTATCTCTTTCTCGGTATGAGGTACGGGCATTTTCGTGATGGCTTTAATTTTGGTGGGGTCTAATTCAATGCCCTGATTACTCACCAGGAATCCTAACAGTTTGCCTGCTTTGACACCGAAAGTGCATTTGGCGGGATTTAGCTTGAGGTTGTACTTACATAACTTGTTGAACAGCTTCCTGAGATGGTCTATGTGATCATCCTCCCTTCGGGATTTGAGGATGATGTCGTCGACATAGACCTCTATTTCTTTGTGCATCATGTCATGAAAGAGAGCCATCATGGCTCGCTGATACGTGGCTCTAACATTGATGAAGCTGAAGGATAGTCATCGGTAGCAGAAAGTTCCCCAAGGAGTGATAAAAGCTGTTTTCTCCCGGTCTTCTTTAGCAACCATGATTTGATGGTAACCATCAAAGCAATCCACGAATGAATACATGCCATACTGCAAAGTGTTGTCAATCAGGATGTGGATGAAAGGTACCGGGAAATTGTCCTTCAGACAGGCTTTGTTCAAATCCTTATAATCCACGCAGACTCGTACCTTCCCTCCTAGTTTAGGTACGGGGACTATGTTTGATAGCCATTCGGGGTCTATTGATACCATGATGATTCTGTCTTTGAATTGCTTAACGATTTCTTCTTTGACTTTGAGACTCCATTCAGGTTTCAATCGCTTGAGCTTTTATTTGACTGGTTTGAACCCTTCTTTAATGGGCATTCGATGGATGACAATGTATGTGGATAGACCGATCATGTCTTCATGTGACCATGCAAACACATCCTGGTACTGTGTTAGGATTTTGATCCGGTCGAATTTTTGATTTGTTGTGAGGTCTGAGCCTATTTTGATTTCTTTAATGCTTTCAGAGGTTCCTATGTTAATAGTGGAGGTTTGGTCGAGGTTTGGTTTGGGTTTGTCTTCGACCCATTCCTTGATCTCCTCTGGCACCTCATAGTCATCTTCTTCCTCTTGATCGATATCCATCAAGTCGAAGCTCAATTCTACATCCAAGTTGGAGTCATCTCGACAGGTTGGCATCTCATCAGCAGAGACACACACATCTAATGCTTGGGTCCTAAAAAAAAAATTCTTTCATTAATATACACAACTGCTTAAACATACATAACATTCTGTAAAGCATGACAAAGTTGCTGCTATAGCTATGCAATCAAAGGTAAGCAGTAAATGAAAGTATGATTAACGACAGATGTACTCTCTGCCCCTTTACCCTTTTCGACTTAGGCAAGGGATACTGCTCCAATTATCCAGTGTCAGATTCTCATGAATTGGGAGAATCAATGAATTGTGTTCATCCGTCACATCCTAGATGATGACCAAGACATCCTTGAGAATAGGGCCAAGGTTTTTCTGTGAATCATTCCTCTTCTTGATGTGAGGAATTTGGACATGGTCGTCGTCACTATCAGGGATTTCATCATTTATACCCTCATAGTTGGGAATGATATCATGTTAGCGAATGGGTCTCGTCCTTCGTACATGATCTTTTCTTTTCCTTTTTTGCTGTTGGCCTCAGGCTTGAGGGCTTTTCTTTCATGGACATGTATGATTGGAGGAAATAACATGGCCGATACTGCAATCGAGACTTTCCTCGTAGGTTTCACCCATCCAGAATTTGTAAGGTTCGGGAGCAGAATTGTGGAGGCATGAGCCTTGGGATGTTTGTGAGGATTCCGGTGGTTTGACCAGGATAAATATCCCAATCTTGCTCTTCCCATCTGACTTGCGATTTGGATTGGCATCTTGATGCCTTACTTATCCTTTCCCAACCCTTCTCCAGGTTGGAAACCCGAAGACACCATTTCTTGGCCTACAGTCATTACTTTAGTGGAGACTTTAGGCTTTAGGGCTGGTGCCCCAATTGGTAGATACTGAGTATCACTCACCTCGAGAGCTTGAAAACTTACAGGCTCAATCCCTGCGTCCAGGCTAATCACTGGCATGTCCCCACGTATGTAGGTAGGGTATTTTGGCTAGGCATTGACCGTGATAAGGCTGTCGTTGATGATGTACTTAAGTTACTGACGGAGGGTGGATGGCACTGCCCCCGCCATGTGGATCCATGGTCTGCCCAATAATAAATTGTATCCAGTGGCAATATTAAGCACTTGGAAGGATACGTAGAAAGTGTGTGGACCAATTTCTAGGGGAAGCTCGATTTCCCCCATAGCCTGGCGACGAGATCCATCGAAAGCCCGGATGACTACATAACTGGTTTTGATCCGGTTTGGATTGATCTTCATTCTTTCCAACGTGTCGTATTGACAAATGTTGAGGGAAGATCCTCCATCAATAAGTACTCCTCCGAGCATGTATTCGGAGGACATTACGGCTATATGTAGGAACTTATGGTGACCCGTTCCCTCGGCCGAGATATCATCGTATGTGAAGGAAATCACATTGCTGTTGAAGATGTGTTCTATCACATGATGGAATTTCTCTGTGTCTACAGTGTGTGGTAGATTGGCTTCCTCTAGTACCTTCACTAGGATGTTGCGATGGTTTTCTGATGATAAGACCAGGTCGAGGATAGACACTTGCTTGGGTGTGTCTTTCAAGCTTTGCACTATCTTGATTTCATTGTGTCCCATTTTGTTGAGGAACTCTTTGATCTTTTCTTCAGCCACCTTTTCTTTTGTTTTGGTAACTGGTTTAATCACCCGCTGAGGCAGGTACAATGGATTATCCTTTGACAGGAAGGAAATGTTGTTTGAAGTAGAGCTTTCAATGTCCCCGTAGTTCCATGGGACCTTCTTTAGACTGATGATTGGATACTAAGGTCTGAAGGGCAAGATTAGAGGCTAAGGTGCAGCCAACTTCACAGGATTTTGGACTTCTTGGACCCCTTTACCTGTCAATACCAGGGGTGTGATGATTGATTCTTTATCACAAGATATGACAGCCACTGTGTCCTGGTACCATGCATTGGGGATCCAGAGGCTATTTTTATCTGTAATGTCGAGGATTTTATCTCCTCTGATTAGGTCACCTTTCTCAATCAGGTCTTGAATTAGGTTACGAAGTGCCCAGCATTCTTCTATATCATGGCCGGGAGAGTTGGAGTGGTACTGACATATTTGGTCAGGTTTGAATATTTTGGATTGAGGGTTCAGCGGAGCTAGCAAGTCTGCAACCATTCCCTCATTGATCAGCATTTGGAGGATTTCTTCCATTGGCTAGTTCAGATTGGTGAAATTCCTTTGAAATAGGAATTTCCCTTTTGCTCGAAAATTCTCTTCTTTGACCATCTGTTCGGTCCAGGGCTCTTCGTCGTGAGACTGGTAATGATCCCTATTGGAGCTAGAATTAACTTCCACCGGAGGAGAATGACTGCCAATAGATTGATAAATTTGCTTCAGCATCTTCCTGGTGAGTTGATGTTGGTAAACGACCAGTTCAGCCAACTGCTCAATTTGTTCCTTAAGAGACTTAATTTCTTGCTCCATCAGGAATCGATTCTCAAAGGTTTCCCAACTCTCTGGGCTACTGAGATTGGATTGACTTGGTTCCCCAACGTATCGGAGGTATTTAGATCCTTCTCCAATTGAGGTGCTGATCATGTTGACATTTTCCTCTTTATGTTGTGGGAGACGATTATCTTGGACATGGGGTTGGTCAGGCTTTGTTATCATAATTTCCACGCTGTAAATCAAATCTTGAATTTTGTGCTTGAGAGACCAACAGTCTTGGGTATCATGGCCTGGAGACCCAGAATGATAAGCACATTTCTAGTTCGGGTCAAAGTGCCTTTCGTTAGTGTTGGTTGGTGGAAGAAGTTGAACAATCTTCTTCTGAGCTGTCAGGAGTTTGAACACATGCTCGAGGGAATCCCCTAGTGGGGTAAAATTTCTTTGACACCTGACTTCCACATTTTTATGGAATTGAGGGTTTGCAGGCTGTGCTGAAGCTTGGAAAGGGGTATAGTTCCTCCTTTAAATGGGCATGTGGTTTGAATCGCCCCTTGAATTTTGTCCTTGTAAAACCAAGGAGACTTCTTCATCTTTCTTTTTATGGACCCTCCGTGGATTACTCCCGAAATTTCCGGATTGGATATGTTCGGCGACAACTTTAAGGGCGGTTAGATCTTTTATCTTCCCGGATTTGAGCCCCATTTCCGCCATCTCGCCATGCTTGATCATTTCAGAGAATGGTTTCCCTATTCCCGCTAGGACCCCTCTTATAATAAGGCGCTTCTTGGATATCGATGAAGGTCATAACTATTTTAGATTCAGTCATGGCAGGGGTGACTTGTGCTGCGACCCATTTCCATCGCTGGGCATATTCTCTGAATGATTCAGTGGTCTTCTTGATTTTGGTTATTTGATATCTGTCTAGAGCCAGCTGTGATTGAAAACTGTACTGGCTGAGGAAGGCATGGGCCAGCTCTTCCCAGCTATGAATTTTGGAGTTGTCTAATCGGGCATACCATGCTCTGGCTTCTCCGGTTAGACTCTTTTGGAATAGTTGCATTCGAAGTTTCTCATCCTCAGCATAGGATCTGAGATCTCCGATGAAGACTTTCAGGTGTGTGCATGGATCTCCCAACCCATCATATTTCTCAAACTCGGGGGTTCTGAATTTGTCAGGATAACGAGCCCCGGGGAATATGCAGAGGTCGGAATAATTCACACTGCCAAATGCCCCAGTCCCTTTGATAGACCGGAGAGTTTCTTCCATATGTTGCATTTTCTTGAGAAGGTTACCAGCTTCCTGCTCTTTGTTGATGGTGGTGATTTCAGGAGTTTTGTTGATTGTGTCCTGGTTTTGTGGTCCAAGAATCTGAGTTTTGTCCTTTTCAGTCTCTTGATTGCTACCACTACCAGGTGCCCCTGGTCCTGGATGAGTTTGAGATTGTTTCCCTTTAAGGGCCTTGCTTTGTTCTCGTAGAAAATCGGCTAGCTCGGCTATCTGATTTTTCTGTCCTTCGAATTCTTCCTTGGAGACAAGGGTGGATTCTGGTGAAGCACTTGAAGCCATGTCTGCAGATGGACTGAGTGTTTTCTTGAATTTAGATCTGGTGACAGGACCAATTTTTACACCTACGACAAAACATAGGCGTGTTAATTTCCTGATGTAGGTAAGGATCGGATGCATGATGTGTTTTTTATTGTTTATCCTGCAAAACCGAGATTAGTTGTTTTGATGGCAGGATGACAAGATATTTGATAGGAAAGTAAATCTTTCATTATTGTCATTTACATTGTGCTTCTCAGTAATTGGAGCCTTGACATGGAATTGAAAGAGGAAGGCATGAAGAAGCTTCCCTTCGGATTTGGTTAATCAGAGGCTGACCTATCTTAGGTTTACTCTCGCGGCTTTTGTTTCGATATGAAGGCTCCCAGATCATCGCAATCTACTAGAAGGGAAGTTACTCCGATCGTTCAACTGGAGCGAATCAGAGTGGTGTATTTTCATGAGGCACCCCCAGAGACTTAATCGTCCCCAGAGTCATTACTTAACACCGATCGGGTTATCCTCCTTGTGAGAGGGACACACAACATACATTCTCATACATCGTGGCTCACCATTTATGCATGTGATGACAGTTGGGTGCGAAGCACTAAATATGGGTGCAAAGCACTAAGAAGCAGGAAATCATTCATTCACATTCATTCAATGTACAGACGTAGCACTCACTCATCCATTGACTATGGAGACACAGGATTTCACGCATTTAATAGTTTTGAAAAGGAAATATTTTAAAAAGATTTGAAAGCAGCTTAAGCCCTCTACTGTCCCCAGCAGAGTCGCTACCTGTCGACTTTGGAAAATTTAAGAATCCCGCGGGTCAGTTTGTAACCCGATTTTCCTCAAATCGATCTTCCTAAGTTCTCTCTACCCTTATTCTTTTTATTTTGGAAAACAGTTTTGAAGGGTTTTTTAGGAAAGAGGCCAACATGTGTTTATGTCGACGATTTGATTTGATTTAACAGAGTCGCCAGTTGGTAGATTTAAAAATGGTTATACTAACTCAACCGAGTTTGATTTGAAAAGAGGCCCAATTGCTGGACACTGTCAAAACTTGATCTTTGAAATTGGAGTTTTCAGTTCGGGGGCTTGATTAAGTGTGGGAAAGGTGTTAGGCACCCCACGACTCCTGTGTAAACACAGTACCACATCTTTTCAATATTTTTCTTTAAAAACTGGAATGCGTGAGTGACTGTTGTTTGAAAATTGGGCCTATTGATTTGATTGATCGAAAGTAGTGCTTTGCTTCATTGAACCTATATACGAAGGGTTTGATTTTGATTTGAAAATCAGTCTTTGATTTGATTTGCAAAAGCATTTAATTTGATTTTCTTGAAAAGCTTTTCTTTTGATTTGAATTGAAAATGATGTTTTAAAAGCTGGTTTATCAAACCCTTATGCTGCCATAAGAATTGAAGCCTTTTGATACTTCCAATTTATCTTTATAGCCTTAAGGCTGCATATGAATGGTGATTTGCCGGGCTGCGAAGCATCCTCGACCACAGAAATAGACAAGTGTTGGTCTCCTCATGGGTATAAAAACCATCGGAGGGACGCTGAGACCTTAAATCCTTTTAACCATTTTAAGGTCTATTTACATGTATATTTCTATAAAAAAACTGGCAGGGTACACTTGTAAATCGGAGTTTGTCCATCATGGGAATCAGATCCAGATCGATTTGATCGTGAATCCCACGATTCCTAGGCTCACATATGAGTAGCCCATAAACCTGCACAGTTCAAATTTGTATAAAAACAGATATATATATATATATATATATATATATATATATATATACATCCTCACGTCACAATGGAACCAAGGATTCATCAGTAAATCTGGCTGTGCGTGACCAAAGCGTCTCGTTCCCACTAGATAGCGGTATAAGGGATGCGAGGTTGCTTTTGAAGCTGAAACTAGAAAGAAAGCTAGATTTAAAGAAATCTCAGCCATTCTATCTTCCCGGTTCAGTCTGGAGATTTTGAACCGTTTGAAAACTTGAATTGGCGAGATTTAAATAAATCTAGTCCGCTCGCAGATATGTCAGTGCAGATTCATATACAAATGAATGTTAAATGCAGCAGTTGAATAAATTGAGTAAAGCAATATATATAATTATATATATATATATATATATATATATATATAAGCTATAAAAGGGCAATGGGTTTTCACTCGCAAGTCCGGACTGGAATTGAAATATATATATATATATATAAACTGTAAATAGCCACGAAATAATCCAGGCTGTGATAAAAATGAAATATATATATATATATATATATATATATAATTAGTAATAAGGGCGATGGGTTTTCACGCCAATGCCCGTACTGGAATTGAAACTGATAGAAAGTAGTCACCCAGTGACTTGGGAAACCACCTAGTATGGGGAAGTGTGCAAAAGCAGTAAAAAGGCCACAAAAAAGGTCCAGGCCAGACTGAATATATATATATATATATATATATATATATTGACAGAAATATAAATTTACAGAAAAGTAGTCGTCTAGTGATTGGGGAGAGCACCCAGTATGGCGAAGAGTGCAAAAATAGTATAAAGGGCGATGGATTTTCACGCCGGTGCCCAGACTGAATTGAAATATATATATATATACATATATATATATATTGACAGAAATGTAGTCAACCAATACTGGTGAGAAAACCAGTTATGGTGAAAGTCGCTTATATATGCGTAAATATATATCAAAGTGGTAAACTACCTCGGATTTGACATTCGGGCTTGACAGAATTGAAATGTTAGTATATATACAGTGAAATATATACAAAAAAGGGCCAAACCCGGACTGGGAAGATAACACAGTCCTACAAAGTTGCCAGAACGTGTGTGCTAGTGTATTGAAGCTGCTGGAGCTGACAGATCGTCAATCCGAGTTGTAGAAATGCAAAAATTTGAGTTTATGTACAAAAATGTACCAAATTTTGACGAAAACGGCCACAGAACTAAGTTCCGGGCATATTTAGAAGATAAAACTTCGTGTGCAAGTGGAAAACAGTGCAAAGTAGTACTATTGACTTCTTGATCGTAAAAATACTTATAATGGACTGCAATACAAGCTTTTCGCCAAATCGTAGGCTCTATACGTCCAAATTTACCAGTTATTTTCTGATATGTGATAGTATATGGGTATATCTACGAGTTAGAGTTAAAATATTTGGGTTTGGAAGAGGTGTAAAAGTCGAGAATTTGAACTGGTAGAGCTTGGATGCATTTTTTGCTTATGAAAATGAGAGGGGGCTGCCCCTCTATTTATAGAGGGAAGAGCCGCAGCTCTACCTAGGGCATCCACAGGTAGAGTTACGGCTCCCCTGGTGGGGCCCGTGTTGCCGGGTTCTGTCGTCTCGAAGTACGTGCACTCCGGACAATGCGCAGTCGAAGTCAAAACTTTCTAACTTTTAATCGGAGTGTCCGTTTGAGGCGTACGATACCTTTTCGAAAAGCTCTTGCCAAGAGTGTCGCAATGACATGGGATAAAAATTTTTTTGGATCTAAGAAGACAGGTTCATAACCAGGTCTTCGATTCCCTACAGTTTAGCCGTTGAATTTTCTTGCGTCGTTGGCATTCGGGATCGTCGTTATGGTTTATTCTGACTTCGATAGCATCAATTCGGGTTGAGTTTGACTGAATCGATTGAAGTTTGATAAAATGACCATTTTACCCCTCCCGGAGTGGTCCTTAATTGATCTGGCTTCCAAGGGTTGTCTCTAGGGCTGAACTACACTTCCCGGATTAATGCTGAGGATGATCTATACTTCCCGGGTTGAGACCGGGGACTTAACATGTCCTCGGTTGATGTCGAGGTTGACTTGTACCTCCCGGGTTGATGCCGTGGTTGAATGGACTTCCCAGGTTGAAACCGGGGTTGATCAGAACCTTTCGGGTTACTGCCGGAGCTGAATTGACCTCTCGAGTTGTTGCCGAGGCTGATTTGAAGACCCGATATTTGAGATCGAGATTTGAACTGACGGCCCGATTGGTGATCAGGATTGATCTGATGGTCTGATTGGAGATCGGGGCTGCCTTGACGGTCCGATTCGAGATCGGAGCTGGATTGACGGTACGATTGGAGATCGGAGCTGGATTGACTGTCCGATTAGAGATCGGAGCTGGATTGACGGTCCGATTGGAGATCAAATTTAGGTATACCGATATTGGTGATCGGATTTGGTTGGAGTACCGATATTGGGGATCATATTTGAGTTTAAGGACTGGCATTGGTGGTCGGATTTGAGTTGATTGATAGTTTTGCCCTCCTACAGTGTTAGTATTAGGCAAGAAAAATTTCGAGTGTCTACAGCATTACTTCAACAATAACTTCAATACTTGTTTATTATGAGTATTAGAATACAAAATTACTTGTACAATAATTAACAAGTTAAGAATCGAAAAAACTTGCATAATGTAAAAGAGTAAGGATTAGAGAACTTGCCTCAAGCGCAAGCTATACTTTACAATACAATTCACTTCCACAATTACCCTGCATATTACATTGTGTTTATAATATCAATTAGATCATGATCGTTACGTTAAACCGTTGAACTTCTTACTCAAGTTCAACTTAACAACATGGTTTACAACTTAAGTTGCTAACTATACACATACGTTAGTCTAAACTCACAACACGTATATCGTGCTCTTATAACACGTTTAAACTATTATATCATACCTTATGAAAGTAATATCCAAGTACACATAATATATTAATATGATACTTCAAATTATCTTAAACATATTAAAATTATGTTATCTTATTTTCTATTACACTTACATGTCATCACATTAAGTTAGCTACACGTGTACTTCACAAAAACTTCACGTAACACTACTTGACTTCCCGGACAGCAGGTAGCCCCCGCTGGGGCGGGAGATCCAAGGCATAAAGCCCCGCTGAGGCTGCCCCCCCCCCTCTGGTGGGTTCCCTGACTGGCGACTGTGCAGAGAAATAAGCTAATTTGGCTTATTTCTTCGCACCAAAGTCCGATTTTAGCTATCATAATGTATATGAAACTTTATGAAAACAAAATCTTAAACTTCTAACATGATTATAATATACATAAACACCACAAGACATAATCAAAACATAATTCTCATGATTTTTGAAGAAAACACCATTGTTAAACGTTCTTGACAAAAATTAACACCGTGACATTTTTTTAATCCAAATTGACCAATTCAAAGCATGTTAATTTCGTTTCTTGATATATTATCATAATCAATTATCACTTTACATAATATATCACAATCAAACACCAATTTTGATAATTTAGAAGAGTATTTTCAAAACTAGTTCACTGTAAATCGCTATGAACATGATTTCTTCATGTTCATCATATTTACATGAATTTAATCACTTAGACTACTATATGAATCATATATAAGCGTATATATATACATAACATATATAAATCATAACCAAGTAATTTTTCATGAAAGATATTTTTACAGAGAAGTTCTTTTTATGAAAAACATGGAAGAACATAAAATAACAATAGGATTGGGATTATACCCTTGATGATGAGAAGAAGATGAAGATAGTGTTGATGCTTTGCTTTTGATCAAGCTTTCTCTCTGATATATTATACATATATTACATATATAATATATTTATAACTGACAACTACTAATTAACCCTTAATAAATATAATAATTTATAATTAATACATAAGTTACAAATTTTGAATTTTAAAAGCTATTAGACTTTGTTTGACAAAAACAGTTTATTTTGAAAACTAGCTTTTTTAATAGATAAGGCCATGTTTGGTAAAACAGTTGAAAAGAGATGCAATGGCCTTGTTTGGCAAAACGGATTTAAAAACTCTTTCTTTATTTTAATAAATCCTTTAACAAATAGTTTAAATATTACACTTTATTCAATTAAATTCCAATATTTTAATTTAATTAAATAAAAGCTAACATCCATTATCCACATAAAAATTATCGCATAACAATTTTAATTACTCGCTATTTTATAATCTCATGCAACAATTATCACATAAACTTCATCTAATTTAATTATCTCAATTAAATTAGAATCATACCATAAAATCATTACACATCAACTCAATAATTTATTAAATATTTATTTAATTAATATATTACACTTAATTAAATTACTCCACAACAATCACATTAATTATTTATTTAACTCAATAAATAAATTAATTAAAATATTTATTTAATTCAATAAATATTTAAAATTAATATATAAAATTCTCATTCGTTACAGCCGCGCCCAGTTGCCTTTGATCCCCTTCGCAGTCGCGCCCAAGCACGGTGACGCCCAATTTTCCTTGCTTTACAGCGTGGCCGCGCTGCAACGCAGGCTCAGTTTTCTAACTTCGAATTCAGACACTGTTTTCACTACAAAACCCATATATTCTCCATCAAAACTCCAAATTAGCTTTTTTTTGATTCAACAAACTCACTAACCACAGAAGTATCCATCTAAAGAGTAATTATAACAATTCAGAACTTCTAACATAACATTTTAAGGATTCAATTAAAATGGTCATGCTATATTTTCACATTTTTACATCTTTTACGAAATCCTCCACCACGAATTCGTTTTAGCTCTGATTTGGTTTATTCAACTTGGGTTGTTTTCGTTTCTTAGAGTATAACAACAATCAACCATCAATTTCAGACTGTAAACATGGGTTCATGACTAATTTTAGCCTCTAAACAGGTCATAATATATATATATATATATATATATATATATATTAAACCAAAAACCAATTCTTCTCTTCTTTATACAAATTCAGAAATCAATTCGTTTAAATCTTTTTATTATACTATTATCAAATCATCTAAGAGATTATTAATCAATTAACACATAATTGATTTCTTCTCCACTTTTATAACCAAAATAACTCTTAGTATAGCAAAACTTAAGAAATATGAATTTTGAGTTTTGAAGTTCTTTCTTACCTCTTGATTCCTTCTTAGCTTGGTTAGATGATCAATTAGTTGATTAATGTTCTTCTTTTTCCTTGAGTCTCCAAAGCTCTCTTCCAAATTCTCACAGAAAACCCCCACACACTCTCTCTCTAAAAACTCATAGCCTTCTCTTTACTAATGAACGTATAAACTGAAGGCTAATGTTTTAACGTAAATTTAATTTAATTTATCAGTTAAAAACTAAAAGGTCTCAGTTGTTATAACATGCAAAGAGTCTAGGCCATGTTTGGATAACTCAATTAGGCTCCATCTCAATTATTTTAATATTCCTCTATTACATGGTACACATGTTATACTTAAATTTATTGCTAAATTATTTAGCCATATTAAGTAATTATACAATTATAATATCTATAATTACTACACTAGAATCTATGAAATTACCATAATAAATAGAATAAAACCTCCACTAAAATAAACATTAATATTCATTCCACCAATGTTTAATAAATTATACAATTATTATGTATAATTATTCTATTTCCTTCCTTTTATAAATTGTCCCAAGACAATTTATTTAATATGTACATTTAGTCACATCTTTAATTTATTAATCTTCTCACCAATATTTATCCATAGATATATTGGTTTTCTTCACATCTCAAAATCAATTAATATTCTCTTATCATATCATACTTATATTACATTTATATGCAATATATTAACTCCTCATTTTTATTAAAATAAATATATTTACGTTAATCTATTATTTTAATTAAGTGAATTACTCACCTTATTTATGAAATTAATTCATAACCATTCCATTGCCAACAAGACATAATAATCAAATTATATTATTTCATAATATAATTTTGAACTTAATTAAATTAACTAATATTATTCAGCTAATTTTCTTTTCGTAACAATTTCATTCAATAATTTAATTAACTATTAAATCTCATTTTTCCAATATATGAATATATATTTCTCTTTTATATTCACACTTAATCTCTTCACACCAAAACACATATTTCAAAATTATATAGCACATATATGCTTACTCGAACCCGACACATCTCATAATAAGAATTTTATTTATTAAATTCTTATTTTAATCATTTCTGAAAATCTAAGTTGTCACATACAACTTATTATACCCAAGCACACCCTTTGATATACTCCAAGGGTCTTAAGGGACATGTCAAATTATAACTCATCATACACAAGATACTATGATGATCTCAAGTCCAAGGATCACTTGTACTACTATTACTATAGAAATTCCTATTGATAGGCGAGTAAAACTCTATTAGGTATTCCTTTAGCGAGCCACGTTCAGTACACTTATTCTCCAATAAACACATACATACTTTCTTTAGTGTATCCACACAAATAATTATGAGATCTTTCATCCTCTTTCTAAGAGCAAGCAACGTATATACCAATCTATTTGGATTCACTAATCCCTTTTTTAGTAATCCAACGATTAGGAACGATTTTAGTTTATAAGCTATCTAGAATTTATATCTCATTAGCATGATCATCATCATGATTTTAAAAGCATTGCTCAAAACTATGGGTTTATCACTTTTAATATAACAACACCATGTAAATAAACTAAAATGCTTGTAATAAATTAATTCTTTTATTAAGAAACGAAAAAGATTACAAAGTATATGCTATATCATATCAAATACGATTGGCTTGCGTGCATACTACTTTCAAAGGGAATGTCCTATGTGGTTCAAAAAATGACAACTCAGTAGTTCTTGGCCAAGGCATAATGAAATTAGAAAGGAGTTTCTAATTTGCATTATTTGGAGTTGTGCATTTAAGAATCAAAATACATATAATTAAATAAAATAAAATTTGACAGTAATTCCATGTCTTATATTTAATTGGGAAATTGTATAGTAAAAGAATTTAATTGTACGGTAACTATTTACTCAAAGATTCTTTAATGATTAATGTGGAAATTTATATTATCTAGAAAGTCGTTGATCGCTAAAGGGGCTTATTCTTATTGTAGAAAAAATATTATTCAATTAAATGAATTAAATAGTTAATTTATTTATTTAAATAAGATTATAATTATTTTAATTAATTTATTCACAACCGATTTAAGAAGCAAATGACATAATCGTAATATTAAGTTAAGAGTATTTAATTTAATCTATGGTAATAAAATAAATTAAATAGCTTAATATTTATTAGTTAATAGTTTCGAAATATTAAATATAAATTAATAAGAGGAGTCTTATTATTATTATTATTACTATTACTATTATTTAATTCCTAAAAGAGTTTGAGAATTATTTAATAAAAGTACCCTCATTAATTTCGAATTGGATTATGAATACAATTGATTAATGAAGTTTAATTAATTAAATCAAAACCCTATTCCTAAATAGTTTAGGAGGATTGCCTACATCTATAAATAAGAAAATTTTATTATGGATTAGGGTTACACACTTTTACAAACTAAATTCTAAGAGTTGGGAGAGTACGTATAATTTTATAGATATAGAAATTAGGGTTTTGTCAAACACCCATCTTATTGAATATTTGTTCTTCCTTGGTGGATCATCTCTAGAGGCCAAACACTTGGGCGGCTAACGTTGATCAAAGGAAGGAATCCAACCTGGTGAATTCAAGGAGTACATGAAAGGAATTGGAGGTGAATTCGTACCCGAGGAAACTTGTTTCTACGAGAGTATGAATCTAATCTCCATCTCGTCTCTATTGATTGATAATTAAGCACAAAGTATGACCATAGGTATGGTTTTTATGAAAATTTTAAAATCCTATTTTATCGCGTTTCTTCTACTTTTATGTGATTTGATTGCATGATTGCGCTACATACAATCCTAACAGTAGTATTAGAGTCTAAATTTATGCTAATTATCGATTAAGTTGATTCCATGTATGTATGGTATGCGATTGGATCGGATTTTTTGGGCACTATAAAAAAAAATTTGGTTCTGCTACACGGTATGGTGGTGCCTCCTCCAGTTCATTCTGGAGCGCGGCCGCGCCCAAACCTAGAAATCGTTTCTGAACTTGCAGAGCGGCCGCTACAGTTCCCAGTTCATTCTGGGCGCGGCCGCCCAACTGCAGAATTTAAAATCATTGAGCAGCGCGACCACGCTGTATCCCAGTTCATTCTTAGTGCGGTCGCGCCATTCTGCAGATTTTGTTTTTTTTTTTTGTTTTCTTCAATTAAAGTAAATGGTTTATTTAATTAATAAAAGTTTAACATAAAGATGTTTATTTTATCTAGAATAGGATTCTAGATTGCTAAAATTAAAAGAGTTTAATTTTGATTTGATTTTTGATTAAAATAAGAGAGTTTATTTTGTTTCAAAATTAAATATTAGCAAACTTTTGCCAATTAATTGATATCGATGCATATATGGAATGGATTTTTTATTAATGAGACAAATGTTATTTATTGATACATATGGTGATATGTATGATAATAAATGAGATTGATTATGAACTATTAACCAATGCGATTGGATTTTATTTTAGTTGATGTTTGAATGTATGAGTTTTATAAATGGGGTCTGTGTATCTCGTCTTTTTTAATTTTTCTTGATGTAATTTTTATCTCCCTCCTATGTAATTCTCCTTGACTGCTGATCAATGTTTCTATTTAATGTAAATAGTTTATGTAATATAATTAGTTAGAATTACTTGAAGAATTAGAGACCAAGGAGCATAGAGCGCTTGAAGACCCGTTTGTAATGAAACCCGAGTTTAAATGTAATAGTTATGTTTAAATTTAATTCTTTCACCCTAGATTTAACCTTTTGGTTCACTTGGTGGCACTAGTGAACCAAACTAGAATAAAAGTCCATAATCAATCTGGGTAGAATATAGTATTCTATATGTGCATGCGTATTATATATATATTTTATATGTATTATACAATATGCTTCGCATGTTAGCTAATATGAAGCGTATTTATATATATATATGTGTGTGTGTGTGTGTGTTTGTGTGTGTGTGTGTGTGTGCATGCGCTCTAAACAACACGAGATAATTAATAAAAAACCCCTCAAAGAAAATATATTAAGTTGTAACGTTCAAAGATATTTAGAATATCGAACGTCGCCTTCTAGCATGGTAAAAAAATAGAATATTAAATATTTAATATGAGTTTGTTGTGCACACACAAGAAAAGTATTAAATATTTAAAATGTTATTTTATTACACTGAATGTTTATAAGGAATTGAATATTACCGCTTTGTTGTGCACACACAAGGGCTGTAGTTTCTCTTCACTTATATGGAAATGTTGGGTCTTACTTAACTTTGATCATTTTAGTTCGGATGTGCACACACTTGACCATTATGATCTAAGAGAAAAAATACAAGGAGTTACATGATGATGTAATTAACAAGAGTTGTCTACCTATTTATTTATATAATTTGTTGTGCACACACAATGCTATATTCATTTGAAATGAGATCTTTATTCTCACTAGCAAATCTTTAATTAGATTTGTCGAACTATATATTATGAGGGTCATATAGTTTGATGAAAATAATGGGAGATACTAATTTAAAACAAGACCTAATTTATTTTGGTAGTTAATAAAATGAATTTATTCTAAAATGTTATCTTTTCACATACAAAATTCAAAAAATATGTCACACTCACTATCACTGCATAACATACTTGATGCTAACAAACTGACCAGACTGAATTACACGGACTAGTTAAGGAATCTAAGAATTGTTCTCACTGTTTAAAAGATTTCTTATGTCCTAAAATCGCTCGTCCTTGCAAATGTTGCAGACATTGCCTCTGAGGAAGAGATTGCTAATTTTAGAAAGTGGCAAGATAATGCAAATGTGGCTCAATGCATCATGCTTTCATCCATGAGTAATGAGCTTCAGCATCAGTATGAAACTATGGATGCTCCTACTATATTGCTGGACCTTAAAGAGTTGTATGGTGAGCAAAGTAGGACTACTAGATATGAGATATCTAAGGAGCTCTTCAAATCTCGGATGATCGAGGGCACTACTGTTAAGACTTATGTCCTAAAGATAATCAATTTGGTTGAACGTCTTGGACAACTAGGATTCGTAATGGATGGGGAGTTAAGTCAAGATTGGATCTTGCGGTGGATGATTCTTCTAAGAAAAGGAAGAGGCCCAAGGTATCTTCTGAAAAGAAGAAATCCAAGAAGGCTAAGGGAAAGGCAAAATGAAAGGATAATAAGAAAACTGATCCACATAGAAAAGGAATATGCTTCCATTGTAATAAGCTGGGTCACTAGAAAAGGAACTGCGAGAAGTTTCTTGCGGAATAAAAGTAGAAGAAGCATGGAGAAGCTTCGATTTCCGATAAAGGTTTGTTCATGACTGAAATTAATTATTTTAAAAGTTAAAGTTTTACTTAGGTATTAGATACTGGTTGTGATTCTCACATATGTAATACTTTGCAGGAACTAAGTAGAAGTAGAAAGCTGAACTGTGACGCCCCCAAATTCGGACCGCACGCGCCTCGAATTCGGTTCGTCACGTACTAGATAACTAATAACATAATAACATCTAATGCAACGGAATGATAGAATAAATTACATTTATTTAATATAATTATTTATGTCCCACGGTTTTGTAACTTAAACATAGCTTAAACATAGCTAATACATAAATACGAATTAAGTCTTATTACATCATTATAATAATTCTAACTAAGTACAAAGCTACTCTGTAGCCTTGCCCTTGACCGTATCGGTGCCCGAGGGTCCACCTTGCTCTGCCTTAACTTAAATAGTTTAGGGAAAGCAAGAATGAGCAACAAGTTTGCTCAACAAATAATATAGCAATAAGGGTGAATAATATAGATTTCAATTCTCAAGGGTACAACAGTAAATGATAGTTCAAGAATAACAAGAAGTATCAATAGTTCTCAATAATAGCCGCTATGGACAGACGATATCAACAAGATTCAGAGTGTTAACCTTTTCAAGGTTCAAGAATAATGAACACTGAGCAATCACTAAGGACTATGAACTCTTACTAGAATTAACAGTAATGTGCTGATAATCCAATAAAACAAGTACAACAGGTGATCAGCCTAAAGTACCCTACGTCATGCATAACATTTAATCGTACTCGTTGATAGTAGTGTGCATACAAGCCAATCATGTATGATGATAAAGCACATACTTTGTAAACAATCTTATTTATTTATTAATAAAATATTTATTTATTAAAGGCATTTAATTATCTACATGGTGCTGTTTTTATAATATGTAAATAACCCATAGTTTTAAGCAATGCTTTTAGAATCATGATGTTGATCATTCTAATGAGATCTAAATTCTTAGAAAGCTTTAAAACTAAAATAGTTCCCAATCGTGGGATTACTAAAAAGGGGATTAGTAAATCCGGATAGATTGGTACATATGTTGCTTGCTCATTGGATGAGGATGACTGATCTCATGGTCATTTGTGTTTAGACACTAAAACAAGTATGTAGGTGCTTATTGGAGAATAAGTTCACTGAACGTGACTCGCTGTGGAATACCTAATGGAGTTTACTCGCCTGTCAATAGGAATTCCTAATGTGATAGTAGTACATGTGATCCTTGGACTTGAGATCATCATAGTATCTTGTATGTAACAAATTATACTTTGACTAATTCCTTAAGGCCTTTTAAGGCATATATAGGGTATGCTTGGGTGTAATGAGTTACATATGGAGATAATGAATGATCAATAAAGAATCTACCACCTCTAGTAAAAGAGGAGATATGTCCTATGTGATTCGTTAAATGACAACCCAGGAATCCTTGGCCAAGGTAGAATGAAATTAGAAAGAGGTTTCTAATTTGCATTATTTGGAGTTGTGCATTTTCTAATCGAAATACATATGATTAAATAAATTAAGACTTGACAGTAAATCCATGTCTTATATTTAATTGGGACATTGTATGGTGGAAGGATTGAATTGTACGGTAACTATTAACTCACAGGTTCTTTTATGATTAATGTTGAAATCTATATTATCTGGAAAGTCGTTGATCGCTAGGGAGGCTTATCCCTATTGTATAATAAATGTTATTTATTTAAATAGATTATTAGTTTAATTTGTTTATTTAAATAAGATTAGAATTGTTCTAATTGATTTATTCACAACCGGTTTAATATGGAGAACCTAAAGGGTCACACCATAAAAGGAAGAAGAATTATTTAAGAAGAAAATGGCATGATAGTAATAATGCATTAAGTATAATTAATTTAATCTATGATGATAGAATAAATTAAATAGCTTAATGTTTATTATTTAATATTTTAGAAATATTAAATATAAATTAATAAGAGGAGTCTTATTAATATTATTATTATTATTATTTTAATTCTAAAGGAGTTTAGGAATTAATATAATATCAGTACTCTCTCTCAATCCTAATAAAGATTAGGATATAAATTAATTAAATAAAACCCTATTCTAATTGGATTAGGAGGGTTAACCTAATATCTATATAAGAGAGTCTTATATTAGAAATAAGTGATGTGAAATTTTCTAAGAGTTGGGAGTACACATATTCTATAGAGATAGAAACAAGGGTTAAGCCAATAACCCATCTTCTTGAGTTCTTCATCTTCCTTGGTGGATCACCGTTAGAGGCCAAACATTTGGGTGGCTGACATTATTCAAGGGAAGGAGCCACTATCAGAGGAATCAAAGGAATCAAAGGAGTAGAACTTGTACCTGAGGAAGCTTAGATCTTTAAAGGTATAATTCCATGTTCTCTCTTTTCTATTATTGATAACAAGCACAAAGCATGATCATGGTTATGGGTTTGTATAAATTTTGAAAACCTAGTTTTTACGCTTCCGCCCTATTTATGTGATTTGATTGCATGATTGCGTTACATACAAACCCAACAGTGGTATCAGAGCCTAACTTTGTGCTAATTATCAATTTTATAATTCCATGTATGAATTGATGTGAGAATTGGATCGTTTTTCTGGACAAAAATCGTTTTCTGCAAGTTTCTGCGGCGAACGGCGCAGCTGCGCAACTGCGCAGCTGCGCAGCTGCCCAGTTCATTACTGGCACAGCTGCGCCGGTCTGCAAAAACTGCTGCTTCCGTCTACCTACGCAGCTACCCAGTTCATTACTGGCGCAGCTGCGCCGGTACCTGGACAGACCCTGAAAATTGATTTTAATTAATTAAGTAAACTGTTTATTTAATTGATAAAGTTTTAAAATAAAGAAGTTTATTTTATCTGAAATATGATTTCAGAATGCTAAAATTAAAGGAATTTAATTTGGATTTATTTTTGATTAAAATAAAAGAGTTTATTTTGTTTCAAAAATAAAATTTAGCAAAACTTTTGTCCATTAAATAACATCGATCCATATATGGAATAGCATTGTTATTCATGAGATGAATGGATATTTATTGATGCATATGTTGATGTGTATGATAATAAATGGGATTGATTATGGACAATGACCAATGTGATTGGATTTTATTTTGGATGAATGCTTGAATGTATGGGTTTTATAAAATGGGGTCTGCGTACCTCGTCTTCTCTAGTTTTATTCTCGATGAAAATTCTATCTCCTTTCTATGTACTTCCCCTTGACTGCTGATCAAGGTTTCTATTTAATTTTAAATAGTTAATGTAATAGAGATAGTTAGAATTATTTTGAAGAAATTGGAGACCAAGGAGCGAGGAGCGCGTGAAGACCCGTTTGTATGGAGTCCGGGTTTAAATGTAATAGTTACATTTAAAATTTAAATTCTTGCACTCCTAGGTTTGACCTTTTGGTTCACTTGGTGGCTCTAGTGAACCAAACTAGAATAAAAGTCCATAATCAATCCGGGTAGAATATAGTATTCTATATTGCATGCTAAATATTATATATATTATATTTTATACAAACATGCTTCGCATGTTAAATAAAATGACGCGTATTTTATATATATATGTGCATGCGCCCTTAAAAAGATGAGACAAATAATAACAAACCCCTCAAAGAAATAATATTAAGTCTGAAGCGTTCAAATGATATTTGGAATATCGAACGTCGCCTTCTAGCATGATTAGTTAATAGAGTATTAAATATTTAATATGAGTTTGTTGTGCTATCCACAAGGCGAGTATTGAATATTTAAGATGTTAATTAATCACATCTGATGCTTATCAAGAAAATTGAACGATCTAGTCTTGTTGTGCTATCCACAAGGACGAAAATTTTTCTTTTTTGAATTTATGGAAGTGCTAGGCTGGACTTAACTTAAATCATTTTAGTTCGGATGTGCACACACATGACCATTATGATTTAAGAGGCAAAATAAAAGGAGCTACATGGTGATGTAATTGACAAGAGTTGTCTACCTATTTATTTGTATATCGCTTGTTGTGCTATCCACAAGGTTATATACATTTGAAATGGGATCCTTAATCTCACTAGCAAATCTTTAATTAGATGTTGCCGAACTATATGAGTGAGGGTAATATAGTTTGATGAAAATAGTGGGAGATACCAATTTAAAATAAAGACCTAAATTTATTTTGGTATACAAAGTTAATAAAATGAATGTTTGCTAAAATGTTGTCTTTTCACATGCAGAATTTTAAAAATGTCAAAATCACTAATCTCACTACGAAGCATACTTGATGCAAATAAGCTTACCGGCCCGAATTATGAGGACTGGCTAAGAAATCTGAGAATTGTTCTCACTGCTGAAAAGATTTCTTATGTCCTAAATTCCACTATCCCTGAATCTGTTTCAGAAACAGCCTCTGAGGAAGAGATTGCCACTTTCAATAAGTGGCAAGATGATGCATCTGTGGCTCAATGCATCATGCTCGCATCCATGAATAACGAGCTTCAGCGTCAGCACGAAAAAATGGATGCTCCTGCTATGCTGCTTCACCTCAAGGAGTTGTATGGTGAACAGAGTAGGACTGCTAGATATGAGATATATAAGGAGCTCTTCCGATCTCGGATGACCGAGGGCACTACCGTCGAGACTCATGTTCTGAAGGTAATCAATTTGATTGAACGCCTTGGACAGCTTGGGTTCGTCATTGATGGGGAGTTGAGTCAAGACTTGGTCTTGCAGTCACTCCCTGAGACCTTCTCGCAGTTTGTGGTTAATTTTCACATGAATAAGCTAGATGTCAGCTTACCTGAGCTGCTTAACATGCTGAAAATTGCAGAAGGTCACTTCTCATCCAAGAAGAACCATGTCTTGATGGTGGATTCTTCCAATAAAAGAAGAGGCCCAAGGTGTCTTCTGAAAAGAAGAAATCTAAGAAGGCTAAGGGAAAAGGGAAAGAAAAGGAGCAAAAGAAACCTGAACCAGCTAAAGGAATGTGCTTTCATTGCAATGAGCCGGGACATTGGAAGAGGAACTGCAAGAAGTTTCTAGCAGAGAAGAAGCTTGGAGAAGCTTCGACTTCCAATCAAGGTTTGTTTATGGTTGAAATTAATTTTTCTGAAAGTCATAATTCTACTTGGGTATTGGATACCGGCTGTGGTTCTCACATATGTAATACTGTGCAGGGACTGGTCAGAAGTAGAAAGCTGAACAAAGATGAGGTCATCCTACGAGTGGGAAATGGAGCAAAAGTTGCTGCATTAGCTGTAGGAACTTATTGTTTAGCAATGCCTTCGGGCAAATCCATTTATCTTAATAATTGTTATTATGTTCCTAATATTATTAAAAACATTATTTCAATTTCTGTATTGGATATGGAAGGTTTTGACGTTATTATAAAGAACAATGGTTGTTCTATTTATAAAGACGATGTTTTATATGGTATTGGAAATTTGCGAAATGGACTTTATACACTTGACTTACAAGAAAATATATTTCAAATTGAACAAATTAAGAAAAGGAAAAGAGATGATATTAATTATACCTATATGTGGCACTGTAGACTCGGTCATATCAATGAAACAAGATTATCCAAGTTGCATAAAGATGGGCTCCTCGAGCTATCTGATTATGAATCATATCCAACTTGTGAATCTTGTCTCATGGGTAAAATGACTAAATCTCCTTTTAGTGGAAAAGGGGAGAGAGTTACAGAGTTGTTGGCATTGATTCACACAGACGTTTGTGGACCTATGACAACAAGTGCACGGGGTGGGTATTCTTATTTTATTACTTTCACTGATGATCACTCAAGATTTGGATATGTGTATTTAATGAAATACAAATCAGAATCATTTGAAAAGTTCAAAGAGTTCAGAAGTGAAGTAGAGAAACAAACGGGCAAGAATATTAAGATACTTCGATCAGATCGAGGTGGAGAATACTTAAGCAGTGAGTTTCTCAATTGTCTCAGAGAAAATAGTATAATCTCACAATGGACTCCTCCAGGTACACCACAGTTAAATGGAGTATCTGAAAGGAGAAATCGAACACTGTTGGACATGGTTCGATCCATGATGAGTTTTACCGACCTTCCAATTTCCTTCTGGGGATATGCCCTAGAAACGGCTGCATACCTACTTAACAAGGTACCTACCAAATCCGCCCCAAAGACTCCATATGAGATGTGAAAAGGGAGGAAACCAAATCTTAAGCATGTTAAGACTTGGGGTTGTCCAGCTTATGTCAAAAAGTTTGAACATGATAAGCTACAGACTAAATCCGAAAAGTGTAGATTTGTGGGATACCCTAAAGAAACTGTATGGTATTATTTCTATCATCTAACTGATCAAAAGGTGTTTGTTGCGAAACATGCTGCCTTCTTGGAAAAGGAGTTTATCCATGAAGGGGTCAGTGGGAGTAAGATATATCTTGAAGAAGTTCAAGAACCACAAATTCCCACGGATCAAAGTCAGGTACCTAACCAAGTAGAAGAACCTACTGTACCACACCATGTTTGTAAATCTGGAAGAGTACCGAAGATACCTGAGAGGTATGGATTCGTTATAGAGGATGACGATGAGGTACACATCATGAATGATGATGATCCATTGAATTACGAACAGGCTATGAGTAATAAAGACTCAGGGAAATGGCTTGAAGCCATGAAATCTGAAATGGACTCCATGTATGAAAACAAAGTATGGTCTTTGGTTTCACCACCTGAAGGTATTAAACCTATTGGGTGTAAATGGGTTTTTAAGAAAAAGACTGGAGCAGACGGAAAGGTAGAGACCTATTAGGCCCGACTGGTTGCAAAAGGTTTCAAACAAAGACAAGGAGTTGACTATGATGAAACCTTCTCACCAGTAGCCATGCTCAAGTCCATTCGGATTTTGCTTGCGATTGCAGCTTACAACGACTATGAGATCTGGCAGATGGACGTGAAAACGGCCTTCCTCAATGGGAAACTTGAGGAGGATGTGTATATGACACAGCCAGAGGGATTTATTTCAAAAGTTGGAACAAATCAAGTCTGTAAGCTACAACGATCCATTTATGGGTTGAAGCAAGCTTCTCGTAGATGGAGCATTCGTTTTGATGAGACAATCAAAGAGTTTGATTTTATCAAAAACAAGGATGAATCATGTGTACACAAGAAGGTTAGTGGGAGCGCAGTATCATTCCTTGTATTATATGTTGATGATATATTACTGATAGGGAATGACATTCCTATGTTACAATCCATTAAAATCTGGTTATCTAAAAACTTCTCCATGAAGGACTTGGGTGAAGCATCCTATATTTTGGGGATAAAGATCTATAAAGATAGATCTAAAAGGATGCTCGGCTTATCCCAAGGAACGTACATTGATACGATGCTAAAGAGGTTTAGCATGGAAGATTCCAAAAGAGGTCTCATGCCGATGAGCCATGGAATAAATCTCTCCAAGAAACAGGCCCCAAAGACACCTGAGGAGAGAGACCGTATGAGTAAGATCCCTTATGCTTCTGCAATAGGATCTATCATGTACGGTATGATATGTACTAGACCGGATGTTGCTCACGCACTTAGTGTAACAAGCAGATACCAGTCGAATCCAGGAGAAGAGCACTGGAAGGTAGTGAAAAATATCCTAAAGTACTTGAGAAGGACTAAAGATATTTTTCTTGTCTATGGTGGGTCTGAATTAAAACTCGAGGGATTCACGGACTCAAGTTTTCAAACAGACCAAGATGACAGTAAATCTATTTCAGGGTATGTGTTTACCTTGAACGGAGGTGCAGTGAGTTGGAAGAGTTCCAAGTAGCAAACGGTTGCTGATTCAGTGACAGAGGCAGAGTATATAACTGTAAGTGAAGCTGCAAGTTGATGTTTTAGATGAAAAGTTCATTACAGAACTAGGAATAGTTCCTAAGTCTCATCTTGAATCTAAACATGTGTTGCGGCACTTTGATTAAAGAAATCATTGAAAGAGGAGAGTGTAGACTCTCAAGACAACATTGCAGATCCATTTACTAAAGCTTTAACACAACAGCAGTTTGATCGTCACTTAGAGAAGATGGGTATGAGATACCATGGCGATTGGCTTTAGTGCAAGTGGGAGATTGATAGTAGTGTGCATACAAGCCAATCCTGTATGATGATAAAGCACATACTTTGTAAACAATCTTATTTATTTATTAATAAAATATTTATTTATTAAAGGCATTTAATTATCTACATGGTGCTGTTTTTATAATATGTAAATAACCCATAGTTTTAAGCAATGCTTTTAGAATCATGATGTTGATCATGCTAATGAGATCTAAATTCTTAGAAAGCTTTAAAACAAAAATAGTTCCCAATCGTGGGATTACTAAAAAGGGAATTAGTAAATCCGGATAGATTGGTACATATGTTGCTTGCTCATTGGATGAGGATGACTGATCTCATGGTCATTTGTGTGGAGACACTAAAGCAAGTATGTAGGTGCTTATTGGAGAATAAGTTCACTGAACGTGACTCGCTATGGAATACCTAATGGAGTTTTACTCGCCTGTCAATAGGAATTCCTAATGTGATAGTAGTACATGTGATCCTTGGACTTGAGATCATCATAGTATCTTGTATGTAACAAATTATACTTTGACTAATTCCTTAAGGCCTTTTAAGGCATATATAGGGTATGCTTGGGTGTAATGAGTTACATATGGAGATAATGAATGATCAATAAAGAATCTACCACCTCTAGTAAAAGAGGAGATATGTCCTATGTGATTCGTTAAATGACAACCCAGGAATCCTTGGCCAAGGTAGAATGAAATTAGAAAGAGGTTTCTAATTTGCATTATTTGGAGTTGTGCATTTTCTAATCGAAATACATATGATTAAATAAATTAAGACTTGACAGTAAATCCATGTCTTATATTTAATTGGGACATTGTATGGTGGAAGGATTGAATTGTACGGTAACTATTAACTCACAGGTTCTTTTATGATTAATGTTGAAATCTATATTATCTGAAAAGTCGTTGATCGCTAGGGAGGCTTATCCCTATTGTATAATAAATGTTATTTATTTAAATAGATTATTAGTTTAATTTGTTTATTTAAATAAGATTAGAATTGTTCTAATTGATTTATTCACAACCGGTTTAATATGGAGAACCTAAAGGGTCACACCATAAAAGGAAGAAGAATTATTTAAGAAGAAAATGGCATGATAGTAATAATGCATTAAGTATAATTAATTTAATCTATGATGATAGAATAAATTAAATAGCTTAATGTTTATTATTTAATATTTTAGAAATATTAAATATAAATTAATAAGAGGAGTCTTATTAATATTATTATTATTATTATTTTAATTCTAAAGGAGTTTAGGAATTAATATAATATCAGTACTCTCTCTCAATCCTAATAAAGATTAGGATATAAATTAATTAAATAAAACCCTATTCTAATTGGATTAGGAGGGTTAACCTAATATCTATATAAGAGAGTCTTATATTAGAAATAAGTGATGTGAAATTTTCTAAGAGTTGGGAGTACACATATTCTATAGAGATAGAAACAAGGGTTAAGCCAATAACCCATCTTCTTGAGTTCTTCATCTTCCTTGGTGGATCACCGTTAGAGGCCAAACATTTGGGTGGCTGACATTATTCAAGGGAAGGAGCCACTATCAGAGGAATCAAAGGAATCAAAGGAGTAGAACTTGTACCTGAGGAAGCTTAGATCTTCAAAGGTATAATTCCATGTTCTCTCTTTTCTGTTATTGATAACAAGCACAAAGCATGATCATGGTTATGGGTTTGTATAAATTTTGAAAACCTAGTTTTTACGCTTCCGCCCTATTTATGTGATTTGATTGCATGATTGCGTTACATACAAACCCAACACTCGTGTGCGCACGTCGTTCTCCTAACAAATATATATAGTTTCCCCTTCAATGAGGGTTGTTCATCTCAGCCAATTATAAGATTTTCACACCAAACAATTGGTTTGGATCGCTTTCAAATTCATGATATAGGTCTAGCCGAATCAAATGGCATAGACCACTCTTTTAAGGTATATAAGAACGATTTATAAGTTCAATACTATCAACCATAGTTTGAAGAATATAGATAAACTTTACCTCAAGCTATGAAGCATTAATTCATAAGACAAGAATCATACTTTTAATTGTTTACTTGTATAACCAATAATAGTACAAGCTCAAGTAATGTTCAATAAAAAGTGAGGTTCGAGTACTTGTCTTAAGCGTAGTTTGTCAATGTCTAGCTTATCAACACTTTTGAATCCCATTGTAACATAGTTACGTATATAGGGTATTCATTAGTTATATATGTTGAATTCATAAACTTGATATATAAGTTAAACACACATACGATTCTAACTTAGTCGTACAATCCTATACGTATGTCATTACATACTTACATACACCAAGCATGAAATTAGTTTATATGATACTATGAAATCAAATAACATAGTTCGTAATCATCTTTTGACTTAGCATTTGAAAGTTTTTTAAACACTTATCAAATCTATGATTCTATCGTTAGTATGCTTATTAACATTTGGACATACCACTAAACATGTATGGCAGTTTAGGACATCAATACAAGCATACATCAGTTTTCAGATTACAAACAAAATAGTCAGACTACATGTTGCGCCGTTTACATGTTAACAAAAACGGACACAAAACACGTGCAAGTGTACACGGTCGGCAAGTAATAACTCGATAAGTCGAGATCGTTCCCACGGAGAAAGGAATTAGACTACACTATTATACAACAGTCTTATGGTTATCCTTGTTTGTGCAAATGGTTGTCACGGTGTTCTTTAATTAACTAGACTGGATTTAAAACAATCTTTACTACTTAACAAGCAAGGGGTTCAAATTAGAGAAATATGGGATCCTAACTTCATCTATTGTATCATCTAGGTTAACAACACCTCATGCCAAGTATAAATAATCACACAGGAATGCTAGCTGGGAGCACGAATGTGAGATAGGGCTATTTCTTAATACACCAAGTTCATATCATATAATATCCACAATTAAGATAGAAATCACATGAACATCGTTAAAGCCTAAACCGCTATATTTCTATGTAATTTACAAGCTAAACCGATTTACGTGCAAGCCCCCATTAGACTACATATGGCTATACGGTATATTTCTATACGGATAGCGAATCACAAAACTCATCCAAAGCAAGTTTCACAAACATATGCTAGCATGGAAAAATCTAAGTTTACACTTCATTTTTCAAGTTCATATAAACTATTAGAGTAGATGTTGATCAGGCATCTAAACATACAAACTAACCAAGCTAGGCAAACCATACATTTTCATTCATACATAGCAAAGAGACACAAATCCTAGACTAAGCAAATAGAATCCATTAGAATCCTATAATGGAAGTTAGTTCATCACTGAACCACCCACCATTATGGGATTTAAACCAACCATTTCAACAACTAAGTAAAAGAGGGAGAAAAAGAGAATGGAAATGCAAATCTTGGTGGTTCTCTTCCAATAGAATGCTTCAAGCTTGAGTTTAGACCACAAATAAGCTCTTTAATGAACCCAAGAAAGGAAATCTACTTGAGCTAGGAGAGAAGAGAAGATATGCTCTCAAACCCTCCTTAGCTCCTAACCCTAGAAAATGTAAGACCAAAAAAACTTGAAAGTAAAATGCTAAGTCTGATATCTGATCCTCATCCCTTACAAAACATAAGCCTTATATTCACTACAGTCAGCTGAGCAACAAAATAAAAAGTCAATTCTTCAGTCAAGCCCTAGCGCGGCCGCGCGCCCCAGTAAAGCTTTCTCAGCGCGGGCGCGCATATCCTCAAGTCAGGATTCCAGATTTTCCCAGTCGGCACGGGCACCTGTGATTCCTTAACATTTATAGCACAGCCGCGCTTGATGTTAAACCCTGCTGCTGCACTCTAATTCTTGATGTGATGCCTTGTGCACTCCTTGCTTTGTCTTTTGCTACTTCTTGATCCTTCACGATGCTACTATGATGCCATCATCATGCCCTTTGCTCATGCCAGGCCTTCTTGCTATCTCTTGCTTATTCCCTCAACATGTCATTCCCCTCATGCCTTGCCCACATTTGTTCCATTTAAGCTTTTCACCTTGCCTGTTGCCACTATCATGCCATTTTGTCCCTTTTTGTGCCATTTTATGCTATTATAGTGCCATTCTATGCCAAAAGAGCTTCTTGCCTATAACATGCAAAACAAAGCTAAAATGCATTAAAAGACACTTAAGCGCTTGAGCTTAAGCCATAATCAAAGTCAGTTGGCATCTAATACGTAGGTATAAAACCTACTTATCAAATACCCCCAAACTTGAACTATTGCTTGCCCTCAAGCAAAAATACAAATGCAACTACATGATATATAACTAACTACATGAAAATGAATCCCACAGTTTTAGCCATAATATGAATTCCAATCAGATTCGCCTCAGAGAGATAACAAGAACTCTGAACAATGAATTAGCTCAAGAAATAGTTATATAGATAGACAATCTGTAAATCACAACCTGTTACTAAGATGCCGTGTGTGTGTGCAAAGTCGAAACAAGCTTGACATAGGCAAAGATTTTACATGCTATGATTCTAAGGAAGGAAAATTAAGGTTTTAAAACAAGAAATTTTCATTTATTCTGAACAATGACCAAACCAACACATAGATATAAGTTGAAGTGCAACAAGGGCTTATTATGTTAATATTCTCACACGGGGGTGATATTCGCACTTTTCCCGCGGCTACACCCTGACTGTGCAATGCTAGGCCCTCTTAGGCTTTTCAATGATACCCATTTAACGAGCTTTTGACCAACGACTCCCAGACCTTAAAGGCCTTAGGGCGCTGGGTGTAGATACAATCCCCTAGGGCGTACTTGCTCGAGTATCAAAGGCCACAAGACTTCGCTAGCCAGGGTGTTTATTCTATTTTTATCTTTTTCAAAGCTTATTTTCTTTTCTTTTTCTTTTAATAGGAGAGTGCGTCTTATGCTCCATCTCTCCAATTAGCATGCATATCGAAAGTTGTTCTCAAACTTGTATTCCAGTGTTGTTAAGGTCATTATTGCTTTTATTACACAATTCAATGAGTTAAAAACAAAATTTTTCCTCTTAGAAGACAAGCATGCACTAATCTAGCCAACAAGCAACAAAAGACACACAGTGCTATCCGGTGACATCAAAGCAACAGGTATAGTTTACATCATGTAAAAAAATATAACTGAGCTTAAGCAACTAACAAAGTTTAAACATCTATCATATCTCAATATCATCATCGGTTAGACTGGAATTCAACAGGCTAAACAAACGGGATTATGCAATGCATGCAATTAAACACAAAATAACTCAACAAAATGAACTAAAATTAAAAAAAATTTATGCCAAATTTAACTAACTAACACATACTAGAATGTCATGCAACTACTATATACAACATATATGCAATAAAAACTATATGAAATAAATTACATGCAAGCACTATGCAATTAACTAAATGTAATGACTACTAAGTACACCCAATACCCCCAAACTAGAAATATTCAATGTCCCCATTGAAGGTAAAGGGTCATGAAACTCCCCTACTGCTCAGCATGGCCACCCTCCTCGGGTGGTGGTGTGTCTGGTAGCGGATAAGGCAATTCTGAAGCGAACACAGGCCACTCCAGCATTGTGCCCTGCTATGCAAAGGCCTCAGCTAGCGCACGAGTCAACCCATCAGCAAATACCATGAAGTTATCATGCAGCGCATCGATCCTCCTCTCCCAACGTCGATATTGGCGACCCTGTTGTAAGTCACCGACTGGAGGAGGAGCTGCGCCCTTGCTGGTTGTGGCTGCGGTGGTGGGACTGGCAGAGGAGCTGTCACAATGAACCCTTTTCCTCTCGGGTGCGCCTTTTCGCCAGCCCAATCTTCAAAATGCTTGATAGTGGCATGAGTAATGTCACCACTCGGCATCAGTATCTGCTCATCAGGCCATTCGAGCCCAGCGTAAGCACAAAGATGGGCTACTATGGCGGCATATGGAATGGACCCCGTAGTGCTGCCTCGCATAAACCTCAGCATGTTCTGATGAACAAGATAGCCAACATCCACGTATTTACCAATTATGATTCCCCATAAAATGATAGCTCGCTCAACTGTAATCTCGTGCTGATGAGTTGATGGCATCAAGCTGGCACAGAGGAATAGGTTCCAGGCCTTGGCATATCGGTTGAGTCTAGACGCAGGGAACGTGGTGTACTCATTAACCGTATCTTTCTTGTCCTTCCAAACTGTGCCTGGCTCACACAAGTCCCTGATCAACTGATCTAGGTCCGTTCTCAACCTCTCAGCCTCAACCTAGTTTTCCTGTCCAGCCGGAGGAGGGGCACGCTCAGAATCTCTCTAATCGTTGCGGGGCGATAGTCAATAGTTTGGCCCCTAACAAAAGACCTACCGCTCAGCGTGATTTTAGCTTTGGCATAAAATTCTCGGACCAAAGCCAATGGCACCGGCGGCGGTGATGCACACATACCCTGCCACCCCATCTCTCGAATCATTGCCCTCATACCCCCATCCTCTTTGGTCGGCCTTAGACCTCGCTCCTTCAAAACGGATTTGGCCGCAATCCGATAGTACTCAATTTGGGCTACAATGTTAATGAACTTGGTCAAATCGACGGGGATGTCATTGTCCGAGGCAATGTGCATAGGCGAACCGACTGCGGAAGAGGAAGTGGCGGATCGAGAACCCTTTGGACCCATTGTTGAAATTCAGTAAAAGCCCTTTCAAACCCTAGAGTAGATGAAATTTGATAAACTTAAAGAAGAGCAACCCCCAAACTTGTATGGTAGCCACTGATTTCATAAACCCATATTGCCAAATTCAAAGCCCCAATTGCAATCTGAAAAGTTCTAAAAATTCTTAAAGCTCCAAACCCTAACTTTGAACTGTGATGATATGTGGAATGGAAATGGGAATAGTGTGCTAGTGTCGAAGAAGGAAATTTCGTGCGGGGAATGGGTGGATGCTGAGAGAGAGAGAGAGATTACAGAGGAGGGGATATTCGGCTGGTATAAAGATAAGGGTTCGTGCAATTTGAGAGAAAGGGCCGGCTCAATCGATATATGATATAAGGAATGGCACGACCAAGTTAAAGTAAAAACTGCCGAAGGGTTAGGGCGCGGCCGCGCTTGGATAGGCTGGGAAGGAGGCGTGGGCGCGCGAAGGCAAAAATTGGCCTCTCTGGACTGGTAGACGGCGCGGGCGAGCAAGATTTAACTTAGAATATGGCGCGGCCGTGCGGGCACTAAACTTGCCATAATTTGCTGATTCTTTGTGGCAGCAATTTGGTGAAGGCACAAGAGGCAATTCCTAACACTTTTCTCACCTGCACAACAGGCAACCAAAAATTAAATATAGCTTGAGTCTATTATCCAAAATGCACATGTAAGATGAATGAACTGTCAATTCCTTGGCAATGCTATGTATATGTATCATTGCCATGCTAATTCCCAAAAGTTTCCATAATCTTATATGCACTATGCAATCATGTCAAATTATGTCCAATGAGCTTCCAGCTCCAAAAATCTGTGCAACTATACCTAAGTACAAAAAATATAGGCAATAATCTTTCAAATTCCATAGATATATACAGTGAGTATTTAACTCCCAAAATTATGCAACATGCCTAAAGTTCAAAAATGTAGGCTATGAGCATCCTATCACCACTATGTTCAAAAATAGGTAACTTTTGCAAAGTGATTAGAATTAAACGGGGGAAGGGAAATGAAGAGATTAGTAACCAAAATTAAATATGAGGGAGAAATATATATAGAAATGCGATGCAAGAATTAAACTTGAGGAAGAGATAGAGATGATGGGGTGCCTCCCATCGAGCGCTTATTTACAGTCCATAAGCTAGACTCTGTCTGAATCGATCAAGTTGTAGAAAAGATTGAGGCGACTTTTTGTCTGTCAACCTCACCACCATAGTAATGCTTTAGCCGCTGTCCATTGACCTTGAAAAGGTTATTTGGGTCCTTATCAAAAATTTCTATTGCACCGTGTGGATATACAGTCTTTACAGTGAAAGGCCCTGACCATCTTGACTTGAGCTTTCCTGGGAAGAGTCTAAGTCTGGAATTGAATAACAGCACTGCTTGCCCAGGCTCGAAGGTTTTTTCCATAATCTTGCGATCATGCCACCTTTTCACTTTTTTTGTACAATTTGGAATTTTCATAGGCCTGCAATTGAAATTCGTCCAATTCATTTAGTTAGAGAAGGCATTTCTCCCCTGCAGCCTTTAAGTCAAAATTCAGCTTATGGATTGCCCAATATGCTTTATGCTCAATCTACATAGGAAGGTGACAAGCCTTTCCATACACAAGGTGAAATGGTGACATACCCAGCGGTGTTTTGTAGGCAGTCCGATAAGCCCATACTGCATCATCCAGCTTCAGTGACCAATCTTTCTGTGTGGGGTTCACAACTTTTCCAGTATTTGCTTCACCTCACAATTTGACACTTCTGCTTGGCCATTGGTTTGGGGGTGATAAGCTGTAGCTATTCGATGATTTACCCCATATTTAGCCAACAAAGCTGTAAACTAGCGATTGCAAAAGTGGGTACCTTCGTAGCTAATGATTGCCCTGTGAGTCTTGAACCTCGTGAAAATGTTCTTTTGGAGAAATCTTAGAACCACCTTAGCATCATTCGTCGGTAGAGCTGCCACTTCCACCCATTTAGACACGTAATCGACTGCCAGAAGGATATACAAGTTCCTACATGATGAAACGAACGGCCCCATAAAGTCTATCCCCCAGACATCGAAGATCTCCACCTCGAGGATTGTATTCAAGGGCATTTCATTTCTCTTCGATATATTTCCTACCCTCTGACATCTATCACATCTTTGAACAAAGCTGTAAGCATCCTTAAAGATAGTAGGCCAATAGAAACCTGCTTGCAGAACCCTGGCTGCTGTCCTTTCACCTCCATAATAACCTCCATATACTGATGCGTGGCAATCCTGCAGCACACTCTCCGTCTCGCTATAAGGAATGCACCTTCTAATCATCTGATCAGCACACTGCCTGAATAAATACGGTTCATCCCAAATAAACCATTTCACATCGTGTAGAAACTTCTTCTTTTGATGCCTAGTCAAGTCAGAAGGGATGATATTGTCTACTAGGAAGTTTGCAAAATCTGTGAACCATGGCACTTCGTCTTTCACCACAAATAATTGCTCGTCTGGGAAGGACTCGTTGATCATAACTTTGTCATTTGTTTTCCTTCTCGGATTCTCCAATCGCGACAAGTGGTCCGCCACTTGGTTCTCAGTCCACTTCCTATCCTTGATCTCTAAGTCAAATTCTTGTAACAGAAGTATCCACTTGATCAGATGGGGCTTAGCATCTTTCTTGGCTATCAAATATCAGATTGCTGCATGATCGATGTACACAATCACTCTAGTCCCAATCAATAAGCACAAAATTATTGAATGCGTACACCACCGCCAAAAGCTCTTTTTCTGTAGTAGTGTAGTTCAACTGGGCATCAGTAAGGGTCATGCTAGCATAGTATATAACATAGAAGACCTTGTCCCTACACTGGCCCAATACAGCTCCCACAGTAAAATTGCTTGCGTCACACATCAGCTCGAAAGGAAGGTCCCAATCAGGAGCTGTAATCACTGGTGCCGTAGTCAACTTCTTCTTTAAGTGTTCAAATGCAGTCAGGCATTCCTCATCAAATTGAAATTGGACATCTTTTTCTAACAAACTACAAAGTGGCTTTGTAATCTTCGAGAAGTCCTTTATAAACCGACGATAGAAGCCTGCATGTCCCAAGAAGCTACAAACACCTTTTACAAAAATAGGCAGAGGCAAGTTCTCAATAGTTTCCAACTTAGCCTTGACAACCTCTAATCCTTTCTTCGAAACCTTATGTTCCAAATGATACCTTCTTGTACCATGAAATGGCACTTCTCCCAATTCAGAACTAGATTTGTCTCAACACACCGTTTTAGCACCATTACCAAATCCTCCAAACACAGGTCAAAGGAGTCCCCAAAAATAGAAAAATCATCCATGAAGACTTCAACATTGTGCTCAACCATATCGGAGAAAATAGCCATCATACACCTATGAAAGGTAACCGGGGCATTGCACAACCCGAAAGACATCCTCCTGAACGCAAATGTACCATAAGAACAAGTAAAGGTAGTCTTTTCTTGGTCTTCTGGGGCTATCATTATTTGATTGTATCCTGAGTACCCATCCAGAAGACAGTAGTTTTCACGACCGGCCAGTCTATCTAGCATCTGATCAATGAACGGGAGGGGAAAATGATCTTTCCTCGTAGCCTTATTGAGTCTGCGGTAGTCCATGCAGACTCTCCAACCCGTCACTGTTCTGGTAGGAATTAGCTCATTATTTTAGTTGGATACCACAATCATACCCCCTTTCTTTCGGCACGTATTGCACCGGACTCACCCAAGAGCTGTCTGATATTGGATAAATAATCCCCGCATCTAACCACTTTAATATTTCCTTCTTAACCACTTCCTTCATAATAGGATTCAGTCTGTGCTGTTGCTCCACTGATGGTTTACTATCATCTTCCAGCAGGATTTTATGCGTACAAAATGCTGGGCTGATCCCCTTTATGTCTGCTATGGTCCACCTAATTGCCAATTTAAACTCTCTTAGTACCCGTAGCAGTTCTTCTTCCTGACAAGATGTTAGTGTAGCAGAAATAATAATAGGCAACTTTGAAGATTCACTTAAAAACGCATACCTTAAATGATCTGGAAGAGGTTTAAGATCAAGATCTGGAGGCATCTCAAGAGAAGGCTTGAGTCATTCTGATGTCTCCCCAAAAAGTTTTAGTGGCTCGATAGGCATCTTAAACTTCCTCAACTTTGGTGCTGTGTTAAGAATTTGCACATATTCAGCAACCTCAATATCCTCCATCTCTGAATTTCCCAATATAACACTCTCCAAAGGCTCAATATCAACCAGATTTCCAACTCCTTCATTTAACACTCTATCTACCAAATCAATCCAGAAGCACCCTTCCTCGTCGGTGGGAAACTTCATAGCTTTAAAAACGTTGAAGGTGACTTCTTGATCATGCACTCTCATTGTTAACTCTCCCTTCTGGACGTCTATAAGAGTTCGCCCAGTGGCTAGAAAAGGTCTCCCAAGGATGATTGGCCTCTTCGTAATCAAGAATGGTGAAGTCAGCTGGGAAGATAAACTTATCAACTTTGACCAAAACATCTTCAACGATACCCCTAGGATAAGTGATGGATCTGTCAGCAAGTTGTAGCAATACATTTGTCGGCTTTGGAGCCGGCAATCCAAATTGATTGAATAGTGACAGAGGCATCAAATTTATACTTGCTCCTAAGTCACAGAGGCATTTGCTGAAAGATAACTTTCCAATGGAGTAAGGTATTGTGAAACTGCTCCGGTCCTTAAGCTTTGGAGGTAGTTTACGTTGTAATAAGGCACTACACTCTTCTGTTAAGGCCACTGTCTCAAAGTCCTCTAATCGTTTCTTCCTTGACAGAATACCTTTCATGAACTTTGCATAACTCGGCATTTGTTCTAATGCCTCTGCAAAGGGTATATTTATCTGCAGTTTCTTAAACACCTCCAAAGACTTAGCAAACTGTCAGTCATCCCTTTGCTTGTGCAATCTCTGTGGGTAAGGAACAGTAGGGTAAATAGGTGATGGTTTGGTTATGATTTTCTTAGTAGTTTCCTCCTTATCTTTTGCAACTACTGTGCCTCCATCATTCCCATCAGCCCAAATTATCTCAGGATTTTTTGCATCTTGGTGCGCCCGCGCCAGGTTTTGGCCTCCTTGGGGCGCGGCCGTGCCAGCCTCCAAGTCTGAAGTCTGCCTCCCAGACCTTAGGGTGATAGCTTGGCACTGCTCTTTTCCACCCCTTTTCCCTGGATTCGTCTCTGTATTACTAGGAAGAGTCCCTTGAGGTCGATTGAGAACCGCATTGGAAATTTGACCAATTTAAGTCTCCATCATCTTGAGAGGTATAGCTTGGTTCTTCACGATTAACTTAAGTTCATAAATTTCCACTCTCTCCTCTGATTTCTTTTCTGGCTGAGGTATAGGTGGGGGATGATGTTGTTGTTGGAAATCAGGAGGGTAGGGGGGTTTTGGTGCATACCGGTGGTGAGATTGTTGTGGTTGATACTGTTGTTGAGATTAAAATTATTATTGTGATGTATGGTATTGTGGCTGAGATGTTTGAGGATGGGGCTGTTGGGCATTCTGGTTATTACTCCAACTAAAGTTAGGATGATTCCTATTGTTGGGATTATAAGAATTTTGAAACTGATTATGGGGTTTTTGGTAGTTGCTCACAAACTGTACTGATTCTGTACTAATAGCACATTGGTCTGTTTGTTGTGACCCCGCACAAATTTCACAGACACAAGCAACTGTCTTGACTTTGTCTTCCGCCAATGAATCAATCTTCTTTGCCATGGCTGCCATTTGGGTAGACAATACTGTAATAGCATCTACCTCTAACATCCCTGTAACTTTCGGTTGTATCATCCTGGCCGTTGGGTTTTGATACTCATTCGCCGCCATGGTCTCAAAGAGCTCATACGCTGTGGGGAAATCTTTAGTCCAGATAGCTCCCCCCGATGCAGCCTCAATAATTGGCCTTGATTGCCATCCCAACCCATTGTAGAAAGAGTTTATCACCATCCAATCTGGCATGCCATGGTGCGGACACTTCCTTAGCATTTCCTTATAACGTTCCCAAGCTTCATACAACGTTTCCCCTGGATGCTGTGCAAAGGTACTCAGTTCTCTCCTCATGGCAGCAGTCTTAGCCATAGGGAAGAACTTGGTCAAGAATTTCTGAGCACAGTCTTCCCATGTAGTTATTGACCCTGAAGGTAATGAATGCAACCAACTTTTTACCTTATCCCTCAAGGTGAAAGGGAATATTCTAAGTTTCACTACATCATCTAGGATGTTGTTGTATTTAAACATGTCACATATTTCTATGAAGCTCATAATATGCTCGTTGGGGTCTTCGGAAGGCGCACCCCAAAAATTGGAGATTGTTCTGTATCATCTGCATTGTTCATGGCTTTATCTCAAAAGTTTTCGCCGTAATTGCTGGCCTCACTATACTTGATTGCAGATCGGTGAGTTTGGGCATGGAATAGTTTTGTAAGGCCCTGTTATTGGCTCTATGCTCTTCAGCCATTGGGTGAGGTTGTTTAAGTTCTACTCGTGGATTGGTGTTTTGAATATTTGCCGTCTACGCTCGACCGTTGATGTGCACTTGGCGAGGCTCTAATTCAGGAATTGAGGCTCGAGTGTGCATAAACTATCCACGAGTACTTGAAACACAAGTAAAAAAAAAGAATAAAATTAGAAATGAGATAAGAAGAGATTTGTTCAAGTCAGTCAATTTTAACGAAAACTGATGTCAATAGAATTAAACTAAAGCCGTTCCCCGGCAACGGCGCCAAAAACATGTTGCGCCATTTACGTGTTAACAAAAACGGACACAAAACACGTGCAGGTGTACACGGTCGACAAGTAATAACTCGATAAGTCGAGATCATTCCCACGGAGAAAGGAATTAGACTACACTATCATGCAACAGTCTTATGGTTATCCTTGTTTGCTCAAACGGTTGTCACAGTGTTCTTTAATTAACTAGACTGGATTTAAAATTATCTTAACTACTTAACAAGGTTCAAATTAGAGAAATATGGGATCCTAACTTCATCTATTGCATCATCTAGGTTAACAACACCTCATACCAAGTATGAATAATCACATAGGAATGCTAGCCGGGAGCACAAATGTGAGACAGGGCTATTTCTCAATACACTAAGTCCATAACATATAATATCCACAATTAAGATACAAATCACATGAACATCGATAAAGCCTAAACCGCTATATTTCTATGCAATTTACAAGCTAAACCGATTTACGTGCAAGCCCTCATTAGACTACATATGGCTATACGATATATTTCTATCTGGATAGCGAATCACAAAACTCATCCAAAGAAAGTTTCACAAACATATGCTAGCATGGCAAAATCTAAGTTTACACTTCATTTTTCAAGTTTATATAAACTATTAGAGTAGGTGTTGATCAGGCATCTAAACATACAAACCAACCAAGCTAGGCAAACCATACATTTTCATTCATACATAGCAAAGAGACATAAACCCTAGACTAAGCAAATAGAATCCATTAGAATCCCATAATGGAAGTTAGTTCATCACTGAAACACCCACCATTATAGGATTTAAACCAAGCATTTCAACAACTAAGTAAGAGAGGGAGAGAAAGAGAATGGAAATACAAATCTTGGTGGTTCTCTTCCAATAGAATGCTTCAAGCTTGAGTTTAGATCACAAATAAGCTCTTCAATGAACCCAAGAAAGGAAATCTACTTGAGCTAGGAGAGAAGAGAAGATAAGCTCTCAAACCCTCCTTAGCTCCTAACCCTAGAAAATGTAAGACCAAAAAAACTTGAAAGTAAAATGCTAAGTCTGATATCTGATCCTCATCCCTTACAAAACATAAGCCTTATATTCACTACAGTCAGCTGAGCAACAAAATAAAAAGTCAATTCTTCAGTCAAGCCCCGGCGCGACCGCGGGCCCCAGCAAAGCTTTCTCTGTGCGGGAGTGCGCATCCTCAAGTCGGGATTCTGGATTTCTCCATCGGGCGCACTGGATTCCTTCACATTTATAGCACGGCCGTGCTTGATGTTAAACCCTGCTGCTGCACTCTGATTCTTGCTGTGATGCCTTGTGCACTCCTTGCTTTGTCTTTTGCTGCTTCTTGATCCTTCACGATGCTACTATGATGCCATCATCATGCCCTTTGCTCATGCCAAGCTTGTTTGCTATCTCTTACTTTTTCCCTCAACATGCCATTCCTCTCATGCCTTGTCCACAATTGTTCTATTTAGGCTTTTGACCTTGCCTGTAGCCATTATCATGCCATTTTGTTCCTTTTTATGCCATTTCATGCCATTATAGTGCCATTCTATGCCAAAAGAGCTTCCGCCTATAACATGCAAAACAAAGCTAAAATGCATGAAAAGACACTTAAGCGCTTGAGCTTAAGCCATAATCAAAGTCAGTTGGCATCTAATATGTAGGTATAAAACCTACTTATCACTACATTGCAGGGTGGCGCGACCGCGCTTGGTTTGAACTAAGGAGTGGCGCGGCCGCGCTGCTCCCAGTTCAAACCAGAACTGAAATTCAATTTGCATGGCCTAGCTTGCTCACCCACATACATTTGATGATGACACATGCAGAACATACATGGTTTGAGTTTTATGATTAGGTTCGATCTTACATCTTGCCTTTAACATAGTTCGTTATCACTTTCACTTAACAAGCTTAACGTGTTCAATTAACAAGGTTTCTCACGTTTGGCCTTTATACTTATGCAATGAGGTCAATAAGCCTTAATCATACATGTTCAAGGTATTCTAGTCATATAATTCAAGGTAGCATAGTTTCACTTCATTTAGACTCAATTGAAACCATGTTCGATTAGTTCACATACTCATAGCTAGATAGGTGTATAGGTTCATCATGTCTAAAGGCATAACATGTCTTATCATAGAAGTCATAAATTTTAGAATGTACATAAGGTAGTTATCAACAACATTAGTTTTCCAAACTCTTAAGTTTTCTTTGAAAATCTCATGTTAAATCAACCAATCATGCAAAATAACTTCACAAACTATATATCATGCTCATGTACACACATAACTAGACCACATAAGCATGCTCACAAGTTCATATCTTATGGTGTACTTAGTTCATCAAGTTTGTGTTTGAAAACTCCAAGTTTCCTTTAGAAAGTAATCAAAACCAAGCTATGGTAAGTGATTACATGCAAGGCCACCTACATTAGAATGTCAGGGACTTATATAGGCTTAATTAAGTTAAACTAGCATGCTCCATTCATCAGAAACCACAAAAATTCATCATTTGGTTCTGCAGATGGGAGCGATCGCGCCCTGTTTGTACTAGGGGCGCGGCGCGCGCCACTCCAATTCCAGACCAGAATTCTTTCTGCAATAGCAGAGCTTCAACCAAGTTCCATAATCACTCGTGAATCACGCGTGATTACTATCATATTTCATATATAACATTATATAGACTCTACTAACATGCTAACATCATCTCACATAGCCAATTTCAACTAAATCATGAAAATTTCTATGAATCATTGAACTCAAGACTAAGAACATAATGTAAGATTTATACCTCTTGAGCTTGAATTTGACAAGACTTGCTCTCAATATGAGATTATACACTCACTTCACTCTCTATAACAACTTAGCAATGTTCTAACTAAATGAAATTGAGAAGAGAGGTGCTTAATTTATAGAGACTTGAATATCCATGCCAAAGTCTTGCACAAGGAATTAAACTAAGAGATGAAGGAAGAAGATGATGGACAACCAATGTTTGGTGGAATAGTTGCCACCCACCACATCAACCCACTCCCCGTTTCCATCCTTTGATTGAAGCTATCATGAAATTGAGGGATGGGCTAGGCCATTTGCCATACACGTGAAAGAGAAAGAAGAGTGGCACCCATTATGGGACAAGCCTTCTAATCTCAGCATTTGCAAATTGGAAATGAAATAATGTTACAACTTAAGGTTTTATCACACACACACACACACACACACACACACACACACACACACACACATATATATATATATATATATATATATATTATACTACACAAATGTATATATATATGTATACCTAGGTTTTAATCCTCTTTTAATTTACAATGTAGTTTTAGTGAGTTAATAACATTATAACCAGTTAGGGGTATATATTTATACACATTATATAATCCATGTACATTTGATAATACCGAATATAATTTAATTGAGTATTATCTTACCACATTATCATAAACTTTATTATTTCAATTATACTTAATTATTGAAATAATTATTAAATAATAATTATTTATTAGTCTAATTTAATATTTCACAAATTACACATTTAAATGTATCCACACATATCATATTATCACATAAGCTCATTATGTAACCTATATGGTTCATTTCCTATATAGTTCTATATATTATATAATTACATTGTAGTGTCACACCCCATTATACTTTAGGTGTAGGCACTTTAATATACAATCACTCATTACATAATATTGCACTTAGCAATTAATTGAATAAACACTAATCTATTATATTAATTCATTGTTTCCTCATAATAACAATTAATTAACAATATTATATTAATTAATCATTTACTTATTAATTCATTCATTCTTTAATTTAATTAAAACATCGTAAATTCCATTCTCGTGCCACACAAGGCATTTCACGAGCTTATCATAATTCTCCACACTTTCTTAATTATCATAAATTCAATTAATTTAATTGAGTTACTCACCTCATGCCACATAAATATTTATATTCGAATAAATATTCACATTCTTATTAATATCAATATTAATATTTATTCATGAAATTCACGGTTATTACATCCTCCCCCCTTATAAAAATTCCATCCTCGGGATTGGTACAAGTTTACACAAAAAGATAGGGATAGTGTAACGACCAGGAATTTTAAGCTCCTTATTAATTTTATATGTGATTTTAAATTTTTAAGAGTTAATTTTTAAAACTTATTTAAACTTTATGTGGTTATGTGCTTATGTGATTTAACCTATGCGAATAAATGCTAGGATTTTTATTGAAGGGAATCACTAATGGTTATTTAAATTAGTAGATTAGCCCTAAGACTTTTATATCAGAATATTGATAAAAGTGTTAGTAAACTATATATATTCAAATTTCATGAATATAATGTAGAGATTTAATCGTGATTGATTAATTGATATTTAAGTAATTAATTGATAACGTATGAAATTATCATTGTTGTTGATTTATAATTATTATGAATAAATAATAATTAATGAATTGGGAGTAATTAGTTGATAATGTGATGATTAATTATTATTATGAATAAATAATAATTAATGAGTAAGAGATTAATAAATATAATAATATTATATTTACTTGATTAATTATTTTATACAAGTATGCAATATATTAAATATTGTAATATGTGGTGGTTATCTTCATATTATATAAAGTGCAATGTGTACATTAATGTGGCTATGTATATTATATATAGACTATATAGTAAGATTTATTTGCATTAGTAGAGTTACACAATAATATTGCTTATGTGACTTGAAGTGTGTAAGTAAACATTCATCTATGCCTCATCAACATATAGTAATATCAATGAATAACATTATTAATTGATAAATGATTTCAATAAGTTATTATAATTATTATAATAATAGTTATTATTATAATAATACCCAATTGCTTTATATTCAGTGTTAATATAATGTACATAGATTATATGATTGGTGTATACGTATCTACTTGATGCATTATATTTTTGCTAATTGAAATAACATGGTAACACTCATTTTAATGTATAACTTAAATATATATTATGTGTATATATATTATAGAGCCTAGTGTATTTATTATATAACTAAGTGTTGGGTGCACTATTAGAATGATGAGATTGCTTTGTTTTTCCCATATTATGTGCCAAATTGCTCTCTTATTTCTCATACACGTGAGCCCACATGCTATGCTACTCTATATCTTCCTCAATTTCTTCACAAAGCTTAGTTAATCATGAAATGGGGAGTGGAGATGATGATGGATTGCACCAACCCTTACCAACTTCTTGTAATTCATTATGTAATCATACAATCCTTTGTTTTGATTTGATGAACAAAGTCAAGAACCGGATATTAAAATTGCCTATATATTAGCTCTCTTCCTTCTCTATTGCAATTGCTGAGATTTCCATACAAGTATAGAATTAGTGGAATTGCTAGTGAGTTATTATGAGTTATAGTGAGTAAGAGATTAAGCAGCAAAGCAAATATAGAGGTATAATTACATGCTCTTCATTCATGTTCTTCATTTTTCTAATTCTGAGTCTTTGATTCTTGAGTTAGGCATTGATTGATTGTTAATTGGTTTGGAATATGATTAAGAAGTATATAAGTTGATATATATGCTAGAACTGTGTTGTAGTATGATTGAATTATTATTCGTTGGAATTTTTTGTGTTGGGTTTATGGTTACTGCTGAAACTACAAAGCTCCTGGTCTGGCCGCCAGCCTGCGCAGCTGCGCCAATATTACACTGGCCAGCGGCGCAGCTGCGCTGGGCCTGAACCAGAGATTTTGAGTTCTGTTGCTAAGCTGTTATGTGCCGACCTATAGTACCTTATTTGGCAAACATGTATACATGATTAATATACATATATATATATATATATATATATATATAGGTACGTAGACATAGTATAAGTATGTATAATCATGTTAGTACACTCAAATGATGAAACGGAGTTAATGTTTACAAATGAACTTAGAATTTTCTAAAGTGAACTTGTTATGGTCATATCATGTATGTGTATTCTGATTGTTAGAACCGTCCGTATGGTCTAAATGGACATGAGCACTAAGTCTAATGTGTTAATCGTACATTAGCATACCTGATCAAGGGTTGAGACAATTTCAAAAATCAAAGATTTAAGACTTTCAAAGTAAACTTGACCAATAATGTTGTCTTGTGATTTCTGACAATTTGAGATCATTCATGTGGCTTTGGTATGTGTTTCTAATGCAAGTGAGTCATAGTTACAAAACATTTGATTATACTAAACGACCTTTGTGGACTTAGTATACTTTTGAAAGAGAACCTTAGAATGTGAAAGCTAACGACATTGATTACCATGTGAGTTATGTTATGTTCACGCAAGCATATATATTAGGATGTTATTATGTCTATAGGCGTACTAACAAGCAGCTCGTTTATTTATGCATAGATTTCACATATGCATGCTTAATCATAGAAAATGAACTTCAAATATGAACTATGTGATTTGAAGTATATTTGTGTAATATACTCGAGCATATATATCAAGTATTGTTTAGTCTCATTATGAGATAGTATGACCGGAGTAGTAAACCTTTGAAGTATGAATTTGTTTAACTTGAGGTTTACCAGCATGAAAACATATGACTCTGAAATTGGATTAGGATGAGCATGCTAGTTTCGAATGAAAAATTATAACTTGATAAGCATGTGTATTGGTTTAATGGCAATAGTTGCATGCTAGAGTTACGCCGGGACACTTTCAGACCCGAACAATTTGCTTAAGTCGGATTTTAACAGTTAATATATTATGATGCTATAAATGGTAAGTTTGATATTGAACGTAATCTTATGTGATAGATTTATATAACGACTAGATTCTTGTATGTGTGAACTTATATTAGTTTATATATACTAATTTGAGTGATCGACTTGTTAATGTTAGGTCGTTCCAACGCCGTTTAATTAAAGCTAGAATTATTTGTAGCTGAGCAAACAGGCAAGTTTCCTATACCCTTGCATTACTTTATTCAACAGATATTGTAAGCAAGTTTCCCGAACTTCACTCTTTGATTGTGCAAGTTCCTTTGAAATCATTCTTATATTATATGAAAGTCTCCCTAACTTTACTCAAATTTATATTAAGCAGGGTATTATCATATTGCAAGTTTTCCTAAACTACTGTTTTATTTGAGCAAGTTTTTCTTGACTTATACTTATTTATTATACAAGTATCCGGACCCTATTGTGCAAGTATTCTAAATTCTTGTACTACCTTATTCAATGGACCGTTTAAGCGAGTTTCTAAACTTTACTTGTTTTTGGTGAAAGTTTCCTATCCTTCTCATATTGTATTAAGTAGGTTATTATTGTATTGTGCAAGTTCCCAAAACTTTACATTTTGAGTACTGTGAAAGTTTCCCGAACTTCACATTTTGAGTATTGTGAAAGTTCCCCGAACTTCACACTTTGGTTATTGTGAAAGTTCCCCGAACTTCACATTTTGAGTATGGTGAAAGTTCCCCGAACTTCACATTTTGAGTATTGTGAAAGTTCCCCGAACTTCACACTTTGGTTATTTTGCAAATTCTCGAACTTCATTTCTTTATTATGCAAGTTCTCTAAACTTATACAAACTCGTATTTTGTGCAAGTATCTTATCTTTGTGTTCACGTTACTCAAAGAACGTTGTAAGCAAATGTCCTAACCTATGCATTTACTTTATGCAAGGGATCTATTATGGTGAAATTCCCCGAATTTCACTCTTTGATGTTGTAAGTGTCTAAGCCTATGCATTTATTTTATGCAAGGAATCTATTATCGTGCAAGTTCCCCGAACTTCACACGTTGAGTATTGTGCAAGTTCCCCGAACTTCACACGTTGAGTATTGTGCAAGTTCCCTAACTTACACAAATTCATATATTGTGCAAATTCTAAACTTCACTGTGTGCAAGTTCTCTATCCTTCTCATATTGTATTGAGTAGGTTATTGTTGAATTGAAAGTTGTTTACTTAATTACTTGAACTTTATTTCCAAGCATGTTATTTAGTGGTTTAATTACTTATCAATTATTCCACAATGATATTATTGATGTTCGTACCTAGTGCATTTGAGCTCGTACAGTCTTGAACTTGTACATTATTCAAGGTTCTAAATTTCTTGAACTATGTCAGTAAGAGTCTGAACCTTTGCTCGATCAGACTAGTGTATGAAGTTTTCTTTGAAGCGATCCAAACCAATTGATGGTAAGGATTCTTAGACGGAACAGAACACCCCTCATATGTAGGAGTGTGCCCAGGTATCTAATATATATGATACGAGGTAGCAGATATAAGTGTTATGCATATTCACGTTGTGCCCGAGGCTAATCTCCTCGAGGTACTTAGTTTCTGTAGCCAGAAGCCAGTAATCCAAAAAGGGTCAATTAGCTATTGAACCTATTAGAAAGTTATAGTTCAGAGTCTACTCGACTATCAGTCATTCTAAAGGCAATTATTATCTTTGCTTTTAATATTCCTATTGTTGAATTTTTCAGATGTTCATATCGTTGAATCTATCTAATATTCATATTATTGAATCGTTCTAATATTCATATTGTTGAATCATTCAGATATTCATATTATTGAATCGTTCTAATATTCATATTGTTGAATCGTTCAGATATTCATATTATTGAATCGTTCTAATATTCATATTATTGAATCGTTCAGATATTCATATTGTTGAATCTTTAAGATATTCATTTTGTTGAAATCATTGTTAGACATTTTTCCATTCATCAGGATATATCCTTTATTGTTGTATTTAAACTTGCTGAGCAAACTTGTTACTCATTCTTGTTATATCATGACTTATATTGTAGTTAAGCCCGAGCCTTCAGGGAAGGACAAGGGTAAAGGAAAGATATAGGATGGTTTGCAAGGAGCAGACTTTGTCTTTATGATTTGTTTAATTACTGTTAATGTAATATGAACCCTAATGTTTATTCTAGGGTATAGTTGTATTGTTGTATTAAGGTTATCGAATCCTGGGACTAGTAACACCTTTTGAATGAACGACGTACGTTTATTATATTCTGCATTTTAGTTATCGTATGTTACTTAAAGGTGGATGTTAGTATTGTTTCGGGCGACCGGACTGGGGTCAGCGGACCCGAATTCGGGGGTGCCACAGATAGTCTCTCCTCATCCTATCTTCTAATTCTCACGTGGCCTCCTCGGCATCGTGTTTACGCCAAAGTACTTTTACAGATGATATAAGTTTGTCTTAGTGTTTGCTCTTTCCTATCTAGTATTTGGACAGGAATTTCTTCATACGCCCGATTCTTTTCTACTTGAATGGGCTCATAGGAAATCACGTGTTTATAGTCAAGCTTCTATGGACGCAACATGAAAATGTGAAACACGTTGTGGATGTGTCCCAGTTCAGGTGGTAATGCAACTTTGTATGCCACTTCGCCCACTCGCTTTAATATCTCGAATGGCCCTATGAACCTCGGACTCAATTTTCCCTTCTTACCGAATCGTATCTTTCCTTTCCAAGGAGATACCTTCAGAAATACAAAACTACCAATTTTAAAGTCTCGGTCTTGTCGATGCAAATCTGCGTACTTTTTCTGGCGATCTTGAGCTGCTACCATTCTGGCTCTTATTACTATCACCACATCTGCGGTTTGTTGCACTAATTCTGGCCCCAACATTCGTCGTTCTCCGACTTCATCCCAATATAACGGTGTTCTGCATTTTCTCTCGTAAAGAGCTTCTTACAGTGGCATGCCTATACTCGCATGGTAATTATTGTTATGTACAAATTCTACTAGGGGTACGTGATCGTCCCAATTTCCCTTGAAGTCCATCACGCAAGTTCTAAGCATGTCCTCTAGCGTTTGTATAGTTCGCTCACTCTGTTTGTCTGTCTGAGGATGATACGCCATACTCAACCTTAACTGGGTTCTCATCCTCTCTTGTAAGCTTTTCTAGAAGTTTAACGTGAAGCGCAGATCTCGATCAGAGACAATGGACACCGACACTCCATGTCGTGAAATAATCTCCTTTACGTACAGACTGGATAACTAATTCAAATTATATCGGATCTTGATTGGAAGAAAATGAGTCGTCTTCGTTAGTCGATCCACGATAACCCAAATGGCATCACAACCTTTATGTGTGACTGGTAGTCCTACCACGAAGTCCATCGTAATGTGCTCCCATTTCCTTTCTGGTATCTCTAACGGTTAAAGTAGACCACTCGGCCTTTGGTATTCTGCTTTAACTCATTGACAAGTGAGACATTTGCTGAAGCACTCTGTGACCTCTCATTTTAGATTGGGCCACCAAAAATGTTGCCTTAGATCTCGGTACATCTTTGTGCCTCCTGAATGAACAGAATACGTCATATAATGTGCCTCGTGCAAAATTTCCTCTCTCAATTTGGTTACTACTGGTACCCATACTCTTTCTTTGAATCTCAAGATACCGTCTCTATCCATTTTAAATCTTTCTTCTCCATTTTCTACTATCCTTCTTCTTAGTTTTTCGCATTCCTCATCATTCTATTGAGATTCCTTCACTCTATCCAACAACGTTGGACGAACTTCTATTGTATTACTTTCTCTTCAGACCTCCCTTGTCCCTTTACCTCTATCTCTAATTTCTCCATCTCTCTTGTTAACTCCTCCAGAGTCGTCAATTAGAATAATTTCTCCCTTCCTTTTATGTTTAGCGCTTCGACAACTACGTTCGCCTTTCCCAGGTGATAAAGAATCTCGCAATCATAATCTTTGATCAATTCTAACCACCTTCTTTGTCGCATGTTCAACTCCTTATGTGTGAAGATATATTTCAGACTCTTGTGGTCTGTGTATATATCACATTTCTCTCCGTACAGATAATGTCGCCAAATCTTTAACACAAAAACTACTGCCGCTAATTCTAAGTCGTGAGTAGGGTATCATTTTTCATAATCCTTCAATTGTCGTGATGCATATGCAATGACCTTGCCATGTTGCATAACCACACAGCCATGTCCCTTGTGCGATGCATCACTATACACCACGAAACCTCCCGTATCGTCTAGTAATGATAATATAGGCGCTTCGCTTAATCTCTTTTTCAGCTCCTGAAAAATTTCTTCGCATTTTTCCATGCATACAAATTTCACCGTCTTCCTCGTTAGATTGTTCAACGGGGTTGCTATCTTAGAAAAATCTTGGATAAATCTTTGATAGTACCCAGCTAACCCTAAGAAACTTCTCACCTCCGTTGGTGTCTTCGGTTGTTCCCAATTACTCACTGCCTCTACCTTTGCAGGGTCTATTGAAATTCCATCCTTATCTACCATGTGTCCTAAGAATGGACCTTCTATATCCAAAATTCACATTTAGAAAATTTCGCATACATCTTCTCTTTCCTTAGTGCTTCCAAAACCATCTTCAGATGTTCGGCGTGCTCTTCCTTCGTCTTCGAGTAGATTAAGATGTCGTCGATGAAAACTACCACGAACTTATCCAAGTATGGCTTGAAAACTCGGTTCATCAAGTCTATGAATGCTGCCGGAGCATTAGTCAATTTGAATGAATTACCAAAAACTCGTAGTGCCCATAACGGGTTCGAAACACTGTCTTTGGTATGTCCTCCTCCCGTACCTTCAAATGGTGATAACTTGTTCACAGATCAATCTTTGAGAAACACTTCGCTCCCTTCAATTGGTCGAAAAGGTCGTCTATTCTTGGTAACGGATATTTATTCTTGATCGTTACTCTATTCAATTCTAGATAATCGATAAAGAGCCTCATCGATCCGTCCTTCTTCTTAACAAACAACATTGGTTCTCCCCAAGGAGACACACCCGGTCGTATGTAACTCTTATCTAGTAACTCTTGCAATTGTATCATTAATTCTTTCATTTCTACTGGCGCCATACGATATGGAGCTTTCAAAATTGGTGCAGCTCCCGGTGCTAAGTTTATTACGAATTCAATTTCTCTGTCTGGCGGAAGACCAGGCAGATCGTTCGGAAACACGTCTTGGAATTCCCTTACTACGGATATATCTTTAATCTCTACTTCGTTCTTCCGAGTATCTACAATGTAAGCTAAGTAACCTACACATCATTCTCTTAAAAATTTCTTGGCCAGCATCATCGTAAGATAACACGATTTCTTAAGCGATGAGCTACCATAAAAACACTACCTTAGACTTATTCGGAGTCTGAAGGTTCACACTTTTATTCTGACAGTCAATTATTGCGGCATGGTTATACAACCAATCATTCCCAGTAATATGTCAAATTCTCCCAATCTAATCGGGATTAAGTCTACGCTCAGTTCATTATCTCTAATGTTTGCGCTATAATTTTGGTATATGAATTCTGTAGGGATTACTTCCTTATTAACAACTTTTATGTTCAAAGGATTTCCTAATCATTCTCGGGGTAAGTTTAACCGACTAGCAAATTCTTCAGACACAAATGAACAGGTAGCACCCGAATCGAATAATACATATGTATTTATATTATTGATTGGGATAATACCTGACACCATATCCTTTGCAGCAACTATATCTTAGATCGTCATGTTAAAGATTATGGAGACTAGGAGGTTGGTTTGCGTTGGTCCGCCGATCATTAACTTGCTGCCTCCCCCTTGCTGGTCACTTCCTCCGCTGTTCCCCTTCTTCGGGCAATCCTTGGTCTAATGCTCAGTTGAGCCGCAAGTGAAACATCACTTGATCTTCTTTGGCTTCGGGCAGTAAGGCGAAATGTGTCCCTCTTGGTCGCAGTTGTAGCAGGTACTGCGCCCCTTCCAGCATTCACCCTGGTAATTCTTTCCACACTTTGGGCATCCCTCAGCCCTCTTCTTAAACCCTCCATGAAAATTTCCTGACTGATTTTTGTTGTTGTTATTATTCTTCTACTTTCTCTTTCCTAAGTTACTTCCCCCGCTACTGCTTCCTCCACGACTTTCTCCCCCAGTGTTCTTACCCTTGTTCTGTTTGTTATACAGACTTAAGGCTTCACTACCTCCCACTACAATTATAGCCTTTTCCAACAACGTGGCAAAAGAATCAATCTGGAGAACACCTTGTTAAACAACCAAGGTTTCAGTCCTTGCTCAAAATGCCTTACTTTTTTTTCCTCATCCCTACCTGGTGTTCTGCAAACCGGGCTAGCTCGTTGAACTTAGCCGCGTATTGCGCCACCGTCATATCTCTTTGCTTAAGCTCCAGGAATTTTACCTCCATCCTATTTTTCATGCTCTTTGAGAAATAATTCTCGAAGAACAGAGTCTTAAACCTCTCCCATGCTATTAGCCCTTCTCCCGCTCTTTGTTGATTTGCCTCCCACCAGTAGTTTGCTTCGCCCATCATCATATAGGTAGCAAACACCGTCTTCTGATCTTCACCCACACGAGCGATGGTGAAGGCCTTCTCTATTTCCTTAATCCATGTCTGCGCCATGATTGGATCGGTAGTACCTTCAAACTCTGGAGGTCCTATGCTCCTAGAGTCCTTAAAGTTTGTAACTGGAACTGCTTGGGCATTGGGGCGAACGGGTTCATTATTCCTTTCCCTAAGAGCCTCCCCTAACAAATCAACTAATTTTTGAATGGGATCTACTTGCTCTCTCTCGTTTTTAACTGACTCTTCTGGTGCAGTTAGTCTACGTCTGGGAGGTATTAACTGCATCACAAAATTTCATTCTTATTATCTATTTGTATTACTTAAATAATTCTTAAATGCAAAAAGAATAAAAAAATTTATAACAAGTTTCTGAAATAAGATCATTTATATTCATATGCCAAATCATTACATCAAAATGATCATCCCTAGCATACTTCTATAAATGTCAACACATATCCCCTAATATCACAAAAGATGGGGAAAACACTAATATACTACCTCTCTAACATAAGCTTACTCGGGGTTTACATATCTATCCCATATCTTACACAAAAGATTAGGATTACATCATAATATATACTTCACATAAAGTAACTACTACTACTAAACTAAACCAATGGGTCTCATCCCAACATTCCGCCCTCTTGTACTCTATCTGTGCTATGTATGCCATCAACTCCCTGCTCATGGTATGTCGGGTCTGTCCCTACTCCACCGGGTAGTGGTATACACCATCAATCACCCTCTCTATGGCTGAGCAAAAAACATAACCCATCTTGTTTGTTTTCCTCTTCTTACACCTCACTTCATCCTCTAATTCTTCTTCCCTGTCATTAGCTCCTTCCCACTTCTCCTCGAAGTGGATCCTCTCCATCATTTCCAGTTCGAGCTGAGTACGGAGAGCCTCCTTCTCCGCCTTCTCGCTCAACTCTCTCTGCTCAACCTCTTCTAGTTTTCCCGCCAAGTCAACATTCCTAGATACCGACCTGTGAAACAGAGTTCCCATCTGAATCCCTGCCTCCCTGCGGTAAGCAATCTCTACCTCCATCTCCTGCATCGCTAACTTCCACTAGTGGTCCTCGTCCCTCAGTTTCTAGAACTTAGCCTCCCTCTCTTGAGCCTCAGCCTCTAGCTCCTTAACTCTGCAATCTAACTCCAAGATCCGCTCCTCGTACTCTCCCAACATCCGCTCCTCGATTGTAGCCTCGTCCGAGTCCTCCATGGGCTCGTCCTCCATAGGCTCTTCCTCTGGATCAGATTCCACCTCAATCTCGTCCTCGTCTTCAAACTCGGACGGTGCAACTACTTGTACAAGCTCAGCCTCTAAAGGTGCCTCGTATATGACATGTATATCTCGGGGCTCCTCTTCGGCCACTCTACTAGGTCCTCCCATGTCTGTCATCCTACAACCACAAACACAAGATAACAAAAACAAACTCCATTAGAATGTTAAATAAAATATAAGTTCATTGTATAGAATGAAATTATATTTCATAACACACTAAGTCTCTCTAGGAAAACTCTATATGAGTTTCATCCCTTTCTATCTTCTAAGTTCTCCTAAAGTTATAATCTAAGGACTCTCGCTCCTAAGGTTTATAACTAAAGCTTTGATACCAACCTATGACGGCCCCAAATTCGGACCGCACGCGCCTCGAATTCGGTTCGTCACGTACTAGATAACTAATAACATAATAACATCTCACGCAATAGAATGATAGAATAAATTACATTTATTTAATATAATTATTCATGTCCGAAGGTTTCGTAACTTAAACATAGCTAATACATAAATATGAATTAAGTCTTATTACATCATCTTAATAATTATAACTAAGTACAAAGCTACTCTGTAGCCTTGTCCTTGCCCTTATCTGTGCCCGAGGGTCCACCCTGCTTTGCCTTAACTGAAATGGTTTAGGGAAAGCAAAAATGAGCAACAAGTTTTCTCAGCAAGTAATATAGCAATAAGGGTGAATAATATAGATTTCAATTCCTAAGGGTACAACAGTAAATGATAGTTCAAGAATAATAAGAAGTATCAATAGTTCTCAATAATAGTCACTATAGACAGAAGATATCAACAAGATTCAAGTGTTAACCTTTTCAAGTTTCAAGAATAATTAACACTGAGTAGTCACTAAGGACTATGAACTCTTACTAGAATTAACAGTAATATGTTGATAATCCAATAGAACAAGTACAACAAGTGATCAGCCTAAAGTACCCTACGTCATGCATAACATTTAATCGTACTCGTGTGCGCATGTCGGTCTCCCGACAAATATATATAGTTTCCCCTTCAATGAGGGTTGTTCATTTCAGTCAATTATAAGATTTCCGCACCAAACAATTGGTTTGGATCGCTTTCAAATTCATGATAGAGGTCTAGCCGAATCAAATGGCATAGACCACTCTTTCAAGGTATATAAGAACAATTTATAAGTTCAATACTATCAACTATAGTTCGAAGAATATAGACAGACTTTACATCAAGCTATGAAGCATTAATTCATAAGACAAGAATCATACTTTCAATTATTTACTTCTACAACGAATAATAGTACAAGCTCAAGTAATGTTCAATAAAGAGTAAGGTTCGAGTACTTGCCTTAAGCGTAGTTTATCAATGTCTAGCTTATCAACACTTTCGAATGCTATTGTAACATAGTTACGTATATAGGGTATTCATTAGTTATGTATGTTGAATCCATAAACTTGATATGTAAGTGAAACACACACACATACGATTCTGACTTAGTCGTACAATCCTATACGTACGTCATTACATACTTACATACACCTAGCATGAAATTAGTTTATATGATACTATGAAATCAAATAACATAGTTCTTAATCATCTTTTGACTTAGCATTTGAAAGTTTATAAAAACTTATCAAATCTATGATTCTATCGTTACTATGCTTATTAACATTTGGACATACCACTAAACATGTATGGCAGTTTAGGACATCAATATAAGCATGCATCAATTTTCAGATTACAAACAAAATAGTCAGACTACACTTCAGGGTGGTGCGGCCGCGCTTGGTTTGAACTAAGAAGTGGGGCGGCCGCGCTGTTCCCAGTTCAAACCAGAACTGAAATTCAGTTTGCATGGCCTAGCTTGCTCACCCACATACAGTGATGATGACACATGCAGAACATACATGTTATGAGTTTTATGATTAGCTTCGATCTTACATCTTGCCTTTAACATAGTTCGTTATCACTTTCACTTAACAAGCTTAACGTGTTCAATTAACAAGGTTTCTCACGTTTGGCCTTTATACTTATGCAATGAGGTCAATAAGCCTTAATCATACATGTTCAAGGTATTCTAGTCATACAATTCAAGGTAGCATAGTTCCACTTTATTTAGACTCAATTGAAACCATGTTCGATTAGTTCACATACTCATAGCTGGATAGGTGTATAGGTTCATCATTTCTAGAGGAATAACATGTCCTATCATGGTAGTCATAAATTTTAGAATGTACATAAGGTAGTTATCAACAACATTAGTTTTTCAAACTCTTAAGTTTTCTTTGAAAATGTCATGTTAAACCAGCCAATCATGCAAAATAACTTCACATACTATATATCATGCTCTTGTACACACATAACTAGACCACATAAGCATGTTCACTGTGACGCCCCCAAATCCACGTTCCTTTGAAACCTCTGATTCGGTGCAGTCACGATACTACTATCGCCAAACTATTACATCTTTTATTCATTACTAAAAGAATATAACTTGCTTTATTACAATTTAGAATATAAATTCTATTCATATCCAAGATCTCGTCTTTACATCATATTCGATGTTACTAAAATGCGGAATAATTTAAACTTTTCAATATCCTTTGAATAAATTCTTTTATTGATTCCATAACTTTGATACCGATTACAATTCTTGAATCAACTATATAATATGATTCCTTCTTATCTGAGTTATCGTATAAAGGTTTACAACTCAACTCGATATCCTCTATGTATTATCTAATACATCTTTATAGTACGACAAGCATTAAACCTCGTAAACAAATATCAAGTACAACTACTAGAACCTAGACATGGTTCGAGTAACAATCTAATCAGTATTCTTCGTTGTGATACTATCTATCTTTATCAATCAAGAAGCACGAAGTCTTTATCGTAAGTTCTTAACCTGCAAAAGTGGTTATTTGCAAGAGTGAGCTCGACAGCTCAGCAATTCTAACAGTCCTCATGCATCACATAGCATTTAACATCATACTCAGTTCATGCATTTATAAAGAGTTTATATTTACTACGCATGTTACTTTTCACATAACAAGTATATCATCAAAGATCAACTTTCAATCTCATTTATATCTCATATACAGTTCATATATAAGTTCATATTATCACAGCATAATATAATTCAACTAACAGTTATTGAATTCATATATCAAATAGGAACTGAAAGACTTGCCTGATTCGTAGTTTAACAACTACGACTTAACTGCTTAAGAATCTCTGCACTTTGTGTAATCCTACACAGTTATATTAACCATAGAGATCACACTTATTAGTTATACACTTCCATACATTCTCAATATAATAATTAGTATTACATTGTTGTCTAACTTGGTTCTTAGAACCTTCGTCTTACTTTCTTATCATACGTTTAGTATAGCTAGGTACGCATAGGTATACCTTAACTATACTCAATTAATATCATCTTTCATATACACATGTCTGCCTACAACTAATCTATTTACCTATAGTTAGTGTAGTACATCTTCAAAACATGCTCGCACAGTGCATATCACGGTTAACTAGCGGGGTGCACATACCAATCACGACTAGAGGCATATAAGTCCTATCATGCATGTTCATAAAGTTAGAATGCCAGTAACTCTATGTTCAACCATTCTACTTTCAAAACTTCATAAGTTTTATTCTCCAAAAATCAATGTCATGCTTAACTAATCATGCAAGGCTACTTTGAATCATTTTATATCTACTTATGCCATGTACGTATGTTATCATATTTAGAACTTTAAGTACACAAGTTCCTTTAAGTTTAATTTCAAGGCTTCAAGTTTTCTCTAGAACCGCACACTAAAGTGACCAAGAGGTTCATGGTATTCAAAGGGGTTTGAAACCACATGACATACCTATTTCCATGCATAACTAGGTCATACAATCATCCTTAAAAATCAGAACATACACATCATATGTATATGTCAAGGTTCGTTTATAAAACTTTAATTCTATTTTCAAACTACAAGTCTTTTCTATCAATAATGTATGGTAGTGTGATTAACACCTTAAACATGTATTTCATGTCAATATAAACTATACTATCGGGTTCACAAAATCAGAATATGAACATGACTTATATACGTCAAAATTCGTTTATAAAACCTTAAGTTTATTTTCAAAACTATAACTTCATCGTTCACGTAAGTGATTCGAATATAATATGCACATACTAGTTTAACAAGTCCATATATATGTATTAATCATACCAGCATGCTTGTCCTAATTTCTTTCAATATCTATCACTTAGCAGACATCAAGTAGGAACAAAATCTGCAGAAACTGGGATCAGGAACCGGTGCAGCTGCGCAGAGCCCCAGTTCAAAACTGGCGCAGCTGCGCATGGCCTTGCCCAACCCAAGTCTGGTACCGGCGCAGCTGCGCCGCTGGCCAGTATAAAACTGGCGCAGCTGCGCCACTGGCCGGCCAGAGACAGTGACTGCTCTGCTTCGGCAGAACTTAGCCCAAACTCAAAATTTTCCACAACAATTCGATTATGAGCAACTATATAATAATTCTAACATACAAGTAAGCTAACATAGCAACTAATAACACTCTCTAATCAACTTATCATGAATTCAATGCTTAAACAAGAATCTAGAATTTGAAAATTAAAGAACATAGGTAGGGAGTTATACCTCTGAAATTGGAAAACAGTTTGCTGCTTAACCAATCTCATAACACTGCTAAACCTCAACTCACAAAGCTGCTATACTACTTCTCCCTTACAACTCAACTGACTTCTCTTTGAAATCTCAGCAATATTAAATGAGAGGACGAGAAGGCTCATTTATAGGCAATGTTTACACAAACAATTTCAGTAACGTAAAACTGAGAAATGAAGCTGCTATTTATATAGTAATGGTGGACTGGCTAATGAATTTACATGGAAGTTTGAAACCAGAATGTAGAGGAAGAACACACTAGTTAACAGTGGGTTGCTCAACCACCCACCATCAGCCATTGGCATAGCAATGATCACCCATTTTCATAGCCTTTAATCACAGCTTAAAAGTTACGTAAAGAAGAAGTAGGCTACTGTTCATGTACTATGAGGGTCACTGATTTTGGGACATGATTTAAATCCCAGCAATAAGCTTAGCTTGGTTCCTTTAATTCCTAAAACGTAATTTTAATGTACAATTTTTACCATATTAAGAAATTTAGGGATTATTTATGTACTCACATCATATAATCCATGTACATCTTATTAACACCAATATAATTCTATCGGGTATCATCACAGTGTATTGTCTCCTTTATTATTGAATTTCATTAATTCAATAATTGTTTGCTATATATTCATGATATATTATTTTATTGTATACTTAATATACACATTGTCACACCCACATTTCATGTACCTATTACAACTCAATATCTTTACTATATAGTTTATATTCATATATAGCATAGTCGCATTGCACTTTATACTTCGCATAACATATAGTTAACTATCATACGTTATACTTTAATATCGCATGGTTGCACATAGAAATTAATAAATTACTTATCTTATCAATTAATTAATAATAATATTAATTAATCCATTTCTCATTAATCCATGGAATTATAATTCCCACGCTAATTGATTAACACTTTATATGATTTATTATCACGTTAAATAAATATAAATCTTTTTATATTTATAAATCATTTACTCATTAATCATATTATCAAATAATTACTTGATAATAGTATATTGTTCATAACAATAATTAATATTATAAGACCATTTATCTCATCACAAATCCGATTATACTTATAATCGATTTCCTTATTATTATACTATCACTAGCCATAATAATTTAACATACTATCATAATAACAATTAACAATTAATTTAGATTAATTGTTTAATTAATAATTCCTCCATCATTAAATTAGTCAATTCATTACTGAATCTATTATTGTGCCACACAAGGCATCTCTCACAAGCTCAATCTTAAGCTTATCATTATTCTCATCACTTACTCATCTCTCACCACATTACTACTCATAACATGTTCAATTAAATTAGAACTATTAAATCCAAGGTCCACATATAAATATTTTACAAATCGAATATTCAAATATTATATATAACCTTTACGGAAATATAATAACTCAAGCTATTAAAATGCTAAACTACTTCAATTAATTATACTTATAATAAGTATAACCTTTACGCTTATAATAATTAATATATACTCTATTAATTATTCCAATAATAATATTCACGATCAAATAATAACTTAAGTTATTTAATATATTAAAATAACTTAGTTTCCTTTCATTAATTAAACTCCCTTGAAAAATACATTAGAAATTATGTATTTTGCCATAACATAAATATTATGTTTTCTCCAAATAAGCACATTCGTTATTTAGAAAATAATTTACTTATTGTCTCATGATATTATTTTTAATATAATATCAAATAACTATATGTATGACACATGTACATATATTACATATAGAAAATAGATAATAAGTTTATTTTCTATTATAATAAATCGTTTCCATCAATTTAATTACATATAGCAAATACGTTTTAATATATTTATCATATTAATCAATCACACCTCATACAAAAACATATAAGGTAATATTATTATTCAAAAATAACATTTCCTCCTTTTATTAAAATAATTCAATATTAGAAATTATTTTAATATCCTTTATTAGAAATATATAATAATTATTTCTCTTTCTTTTCTATAAATTGTTCCCAAAACAATTTCTTCAAATATTCATTTAATCATATAATGATTTCCATCTCCCTTTAATAACGTATATATATATTTAACGTTATTCGCACATTAGACTTTCTCACATATTACCACTCTAAGTAATATATATAAAAAGTATCAACTATAATTACATATTCAACACACATATTAATTCACTCCTTTACTTAAGTAAATTAAACATTGTACTATATCATCATAGTTAATTAAGATTCAATACTCTCATTATATTATTCTATAATATAACTCCCAACTTAAATTAACTAATATTTATTCTTATTAGTTAATTCCTTAACTAACTCATGCTTCACTATCCAAACCTATTCATGGATAGCTTAAGTGCTATTAATAACCTATATTATAAACATACTAGTTATTAATACACATACTCAAGAATATGGTGATTATACATTAAGGATATTTAATGTCACCAACTTACTATGAAATAATTCTATAAATTATTTAATATCGATAGGAATTTATCCACTTCCTTTATCTCAACTGAATCGTCTCTACGCTAAGTGACAAATATATATTAATAAAATATTTATAAATCACAAAAACACATATTACATAGTCCATATTACCCTATGTAATATAATACCACATACCTCATATCACATATATATATTATTATTCGAACCCATCTCACAGTTTAAGAATTTTATTTATTAAATCCTTATTTAATAATATCTGAAAATTCGGGTTCTTACATTCACAAGTTCATATCTTATAGTGTACTTAGTTCATCAAGTTTGTGTTTGAAAACTCCAAGTTTCCTTTAGAAATTCATCACAACTAAGCTATGGTAAGTAATTACATGCAAGGCCACCTACATTAGAATGTCAGGGACTTATATAGGCTTAATTAAGTTAAACTAGCATGCTCTATTCATTAGAAACAACAAAAAGTCATCATTTGGTTCTGCAGATGGGCACGACCACGCCCTTTTTGTACTAGGGAGTGGCACGGCCGCGCCACTCTAGTTCCAGACCAGAATGCTTTCTACAATAGCAAAGCTTTAGCCAAGTTCCATAATCACTCATGAATCATGCTTGATTACTATCACATTTCATATATAACATGAATATAGACTCTACTAACATGCTAACATCATCTCACATAACCAATTTTAACTAAATTATGCAAATTTCTATGAATCATTGAACTCAAGACTAAGAACACAATGTAAGATTTATACCTCTTGAGCTTGAATTTGACAAGACTTGCTCTCAATGTCAGATTATACACTCACTTCACTCTCTACAAAAACTTAGCAATGTTCTAACCAAATGAAATTGAGAAGAGAGGTGCTTAATCTATAGAGACTTGAATATCCATGCCAAAGCTTTGCACAAGGAATTAAACCAAGAGATGAAGGAAGAAGATGATGGACAACCAATGTTTGGTGGAATAACTGCCACCCACCACATCAACCCACTCCCCTTTGCCATCATTTGATTGTAGTTGTCATGAAATTGAGGGATATGCTAGGCCATTTGCCATACACGTGAAAGAGAAAGAATAGTGACACCCATTATGGGACAAGCCTTCTAATCTCAGCATTTGCAAATTGGAAATGAAGTAATGTTACAACTTAAGGTTTTGTCACACATATATATATTATACTACACAAATATATATATATATATATATATATACCTAGGTTTTAATCCTCTTTTAATTTACAATGTAATTTTAGTGAATTAATAACATTGTAACAAGTTAGGGGTATATATTTATACACATTATATGTGTCACTCCCAAATCTTGGTACTTCGTTTTCACACGATTTGGTGTTAACTATCTAAATAAAATATATATCTACCCAATAATAAGGAATGCAAAATAATGACAACCTTATAATTAAATAAAAATCTTCCTTATAAAAAGGATTACAACATTAAATCAAAATATCCCAGTGTTTATCTGTGACGCCCCCAAATTCCAGGACCGTCACGGGGTCTCTCGAATTCGGTTCATCACGTGCTCATGGTAATACATCACAATAATAATAACTAAATATCACACAATCACAGCGGAAAATCTATTCTAGAATAATTTACAATGATTTATCATAATTATTCCCCCAAGTCTCGCAACCTATAGTACTTAATAGATTACATAATAATATCAATTAATGACTTATTACATAATCTAACTTAAGCTTAAATATAAATAAATCCAGTCTTACTACATCATCTTAATACAACATTAAAATATTTAAAAACATAAAAGAGACAAGCTAGTTGGTAGCATTGCCCTTACCCTTATCAACGCCCTATGGTTCACCATGCTCTGCCTTAACTGAAATGTTTTAGGGAAAGCAAGAATGAGCACAAATTGCCCAGCAAGTAATATACAATAAGGGTTTGTAATATAATTCTCAATTCTAAAAAAAAGGTATAGTAAGGTTTGATAATTCAAGGATAACAAGAATATCAACATTTTTCAATAACAGTCGCTAAGGACAGAATAATATCAATGTGATTCAATAACAAATCAATTCAAGATTTCAAGATAACTGAATACTAAGCAGTCGCTAAGGACTATGAACTTCTACTAGAATTAACAGTAATAAACTGAAAATCCAACAAAAACAGGTACAACAGGTGATCGTCCTAAAGCACCATCGTTATGCATAACAATCAATCATACTCAAGTGTGCACGTCGGTCCTCCGACAATTATATATTCCCTTCAAAGAAGGTTGTTCTTCTCAGTCAAATACAAGATCCCGCACCAATCAATTAGTTTGGGTTGCTTTTCAATAATATAAGTCTAGCCGAATCAAATGGCATAGACACTTTCACAATATTCAAGAACAATACTAAGTTCAACAGGAATAATAGCTTTAATGAAATAAGAGTTCAAGTATGCTAATTCAATTCAACCGATTAAGTAGGAAACTAGTTCGCAATATACAAGGATAGAATACTTGCACAGTAAAAGAGTGTAAGTTAGGAAACTTGCACAATCGTAGATTTCCTTGCATAAAGTAAATGCGTCGGTTAGGATACTTGCACTTTAAAAGAGTGTAAGTAAGAGAACTTTCCTTTAGCGTAGTTTATCCACGAAAAGCAAATCAACACTTTTGAATTCCTATCGTAATACAGTTACGTATATATATGATATTCATTAGTCATATAATTAAACTTCACATTTTATCTTCGAATATACGATCAACACATAAGATTTTCATATAACTTGTATTAGGCATGCTCATGAGTACTCGTATTGCATATATGTAGCTAGCATTGTTATTATCTTGAAAACATGCTTCGTTTATGCTAAAATTTAATCACGGCAACTAATCATGGTATATATACATGCATGACACATGAATGAGTCTAAGAGTACTATCACATGTGTCCAAATTATCATATTCTAACTCTCGTCATAACATACCAAAGTTTACATTCAAAGCTTATACTTTGTTAGTTTAGTTCATTAATAAGGTCTATCATGTCCATGCTTCCTTATGAAACCTATATATATAAGTTAACATGCTTTTCATGCATTTCAAGGCCCTATAAACATGCTCGAAAAGTCGGAATGTATACATGGTCTTTACATGTCAATATCATCCTTCAAAACTTGTATTTTTGTTAGATATGTTCAATAGTGAGGTCTAACATGCTCTTGTCATACTACGAACCATATATACATAAGTTAATATGTCTTTTATGCATCTCTACCTTATATCGACATGCCTTGAAAAATTAGAATATTAACATGCTTCATATATGTTAACGTTCGTTTAGGAAACTTTAAGTTCGTTTCCAAACTATATGTCGTTTGGTTAACCATGCATGCTAATATACTAAAACATGCTTACATTGCCTCATTAGGTTTATATATATGTATTAATCATGCTTCCATGCTTGTTTAAACAAAAATCAAACAATTAGTACATAACAGTTTTGTTGCAGAATGCAGAAAACTGCACACAGAGGCCGGCGCTGCGGCGCGGCAACAGCAGCCACAATCTGGCGCTGCGGCGCGGGTGGTGCTGCGGCGCGAGGATTGGAGCTGCGGTGTGGGAGGCGCGGACGATGGAGCTGCGGCGTGGGGACAGTTTCTGCAGTTCACACTGCAGCCCAAAACCTCCTATTTCATCGATTTCAACATACCCATATGCCATTACACTAACGTTTTTAACTTACTAACACATATATATGCTTATATAACAGTCAATCGCATTTATAAATTCTCAAATTCATGAACCCTAACTAATTTCACACGAATTTGATGCTTTACAAAAATTACAGAGCAACAATGGAAATGAAAGTCAAGAAAGCTATATAGTGGTTCCATCAGGTATGTATGTTCATATAACAACAATATAAGGGTCCTATAAACCAATTATGAACCAATTTGGCATAATCAAGAATTTGAAGAAAACTTCAAAAACAGAAAACGAAAATGAAGAACAAAGGAAGAGGGATTATACCTCTGTAAATGATTGAGCTTGCAGCTATTCAATTCTTATAAATCTAGACTGATATTATATATGCTCTCAATTTATCAAACTCAAGCAAACTCTCAGCAAGATGAAATGTGAAGGAGAGATGCTTCATTTATAATAAAAATCAAAACACAGTCCATGCTTCTGACTCTCAAAATAAACTAACGTATGTTTGATTTGCATGCTAGATAAGAAGAAGTTGGTAGATAGTTGTTGAAAGCCATCATCATGCCCACACCCCATTGTATGATTACCATGAAGGCTTGCTGAGTTTTAAGGTTATAGGGGAGTAGGATAGCTTGAGTATATCGCGTGAAAGAGATGGTGGCTCTCCCAGCAAAACAAACTCAGCCTTCTAGCAACATACCACACTTGATTCATTATACACATATGTATTAAATACTTAGGCTATCTACACATATATATATATATTTTATATATATATCTTTAATTGAAATGTTACACTATAATTCACATAATGTAGTAAGTGTGACTTGTACACATATAATCCAGGTATATTTTTAAAATACTGGTATAATTTTCTCGAATATAATCACATCACATTGTATCCTTTATTATTAAGTTCTACTAATCAACAATTGTTTACCATATATTCATGATGTACTATTTTAATGTATACTTACATACATATTGTCACATAGGCTATTAATCAAGTAGCTCATATAGTTCAATCAATATAATTGTTAATCTCCATAACAATTTAATTAACCCTTATATGATTAATTATCACTTTAATATAAATCTTATTATATTTATAAACACGTTGCTCATTATTATTATGTTTCTTGCAATAATAATAATCACATATTATTAATCAATCACCATTAATATTTTATAACAATTATTATACGATGACAATTAATTAATATTCTACGATTAACAATTAATATAGATTAATTGTTCGCTTAAATTAATATAATCATTCTTATATTACGTCATTGTGCCACACAAGACAATCAACGAGTTTATCGCAAACTCCACCAATTTCTCAATTATTATAATTATTCAATTTTATATAATTGAATTAATTCATCTCATAACACAAAATCATTTATATTCAAATAAATTCTCATTTCCATTAATATATTTATTTAATAATATATGAAAATTCACGGGTATTACATCCTGCCCCCCTTATAAAAATTCCGTCCCGGAATTGCTACAAGGTTACACGAATAGATGGGGATAGTCCTTCATCATCCTATCTTCTAACTCCCACGTTGCCTCCTCGACATCGTGGTTACGCCAAAGTACTTTTACAGATGAAATAATTTTATTTCTCAAAGTTTGTTCTTTCCTATCTAATATCTGGACAGGAATTTCTTCATACGCCAAGTTCTTCTCCACTTGAATGGGCTCGTAAGAAATCACATGCTTGTAGTCGGCCTTGTACGGTCGCAACACGGAAATGTGAAACACGTTGTGGATGTGCTCCAGTTCGGGTGGTAACGCAACTTTGTATGCCACTTCGCCCACTCACTTCAGTATCTCGAACGGTCCTATGAATCTTGGACTCAATTTTCCTTTCTTGTCGAAACGGATTTTTCCCTTCCAGGGAGATACCTTTAAGAATATGAAACTGCCGACTTTGAAGTCTCGGTCCTGCCGATGCAAATCTGCGTATTTCTTCTGGCGATCTTGAGCTGCTACTAATCTGGCTCTTATCACTGTCACCACGTCTGCGGTTTGTTGTACTAACTCTGGTCCGAGTATTCGTCGCTCCCCGACTTCGTCCCAACATAATGGCGTTCTGCACTTTCTTCCGTAAAGAGCTTCGTAAGGTGGCATGCCGATACTTGCATGGTAACTATTATTATATGCGAATTCTACTAAGGGTAGGTGGTCGTCCCAATTTCCCTTAAAATCCATCACGCAAGTCCTAAGCATGTCCTCCAGCGTTTGTATTGTTCGCTCACTCTGTCCGTCTGTCTGAGGATGGTAAGCAGTACTTAACCTCAACTGCGTTCCCATTCTTTCTTGCAAACTATTCCAAAAATTAGACGTGAAGCGCGGATCTCGATCAGAGACAATTGACACCGGCACTCCATGTCGTGAGATAATTTCTTTTACGTATAAGCTCGCTAACTGATTCAAACTGTAGCGGATCTTGATTGGTAGAAAATGTGCGGTTTTGGTTAGTCGATCCACGATAACCCAAATAGCATCATAACCTTTTTGCGTAACTGGAAGTCCTACCACGAAGTCCATCGTAATATGCTCCCATTTCCACTCTGGTGTTTCTAACGGTTGTAGTAAACCACTTGGCCATTGATGCTCTGCTTTAACGCGTTTGCAAGTTAAATATCTACTGACGCACTCTGCGACTTCCCGTTTCAAATTGGACCACCAAAAATGTTGCTTCAAATCTCGGTACATTTTAGTGCCTCCTAGATGAACGGAATATGTCGTATTATGTGCCTCGTGCAAAATCTCTTCCCTTAACTCGGTTACCGCTGGTACCCACACTCTTCCTTCAAATCTTAAGATACTGTCTTTATGCATTCAAAATATCTCTTCCTCATTTTCTGTGATCCTCTTTCGGATTTTCTCACACTCTTCATCCTTTTCCTGGGCTTCCTTTACTCTATCCAACAACGTCGGACAAGCTTCCATTACAATTAACTTCTCACCAGACTTTTCTGGTCCTTTGACTTCTATCTCCAATTTCTCCATCTCTTTTATCAACTCTTCCTGAATCGTCAAATTAAACAACTTCTCCCTTCCTTTCCTGCTCAGAGCATCGGCAACCACATTCGCCTTCCCCGGGTGATAAAGAATATCGCAATCATAGTCTTTGATTAATTCTAACCACCTCCTCTGCCGCATGTTCAACTCCTTCTGTGTGAAGATATACTTCAGACTTTTATGGTCCGCGTATATCTCACATTTTTCTCCGTACAAATAATGCCTCCATATCTTTAACGCAAAAACTACTGCCGCTAACTCTAAGTTGTGAGTAGGGTATCGTTTTTCGTAATCCTTTAATTGTCGTGACGCATACACAATGACCTTGCCATGTTGCATGAGCACACAACCAAGCCCCTTGTGCGATGCATCACTATACACCACAAAATTTCCTGCATCATCTGGTAATGATAACACAGGTGCTTCGCTCAATCTCCTTTTCAGTTCTTGAAAACTTTCTTCGCATTTGTCGGTCCATACAAATTTCACTATCTTTCTAGTCAAATTGGTCAGCGGGGTTGCTATCTTAGAAAAATCTTGGATGAATCTTCGATAGTATCCAGCTAACCCTAAAAAGCTTCCCACCTCCGTCGGTGTTCTCGGTTGTTCCCAATTACTTACTGCTTCAACCTTCGCAGGGTCTACAGAGATTCCATTCTTATCCACCACGTGGCCTAAGAATTAAACCTTCTCCATCCAAAATTCGCACTTTGAAAATTTTGCATACATCTTTTCCTTCCTTAGTGCCTCCAAAACAATATTCAGATGTTCGGCGTGTTCTTCCTCTGTCTTCGAGTAGATCAAAATGTCGTCGATAAAAACCACTACAAATTTATCCAAGTATAGCTTGAAAACTCGGTTCATCAAGTCCATAAATGCTGCCGGAGCATTAGTCAATCCAAATGACATTACCAAAAACTCGTAGTGTCCATAACAGGTTCGAAACGCAGTCTTTGGTATGTCCTCATCCCGTACCTTCAGTTGATGATATCCTGTTCGTAGGTCGATCTTCGAGAAACACTTTGCTCCCTTCAGTTGATTAAACAAGTCGTCTATCCTCGGTAGCGGATATCGGTTCTTGATCGTTACTCTGTTCAATTCTCAATAATCTATATAGAGTCTCATCGATCCGTCCTTCTTCTTAACGAATAACACTGGTGCTCCCCAAGGAGACACACTCGGTCAAATGTAACCCTTATCCAACAACTCTTGCAATTGTATCATCAATTCCTTCATTTCTACTGGCGCCATACGATATGGAGCTTTCGAAATCGGTGTCGTTCCCGGTGCTAAGTCTATTATGAATTCGATTTCTCTGTCTGGCGGAAGACGAGGCAGATCGTCCGGAAACACATCTAGAAATTCATTAACTACAGATATATCTTTAATTTCTACTCCCTTTTTTCGAGTATCAACGATGTAAGCTAGATAACCTACACATCCTTTTCTTAACAATTTCTTGGCCTGCATCATCGTAACGCAACACGATTGCTTAAGCGATGAGCTACCATAAAACACTATCTTATACTTACTCGGAGTCTGAAGGTTCACACATTTGTTCTGACAGTCAATTATCGCAGCATGGTTATACAACCAATCCATTCCCAGTATTACGTCAAATTCTCCCAATCTAATAGGAATCAAGTCTACGCTCAGTTCATATTCTCTAATGTTTGCGCGACAATCTCGATAAACGTATTCTACAGAGATTACTTCCTTATTAGCAACTTCTATGACTAAAGGATTTTCTAATCGTTCTCGGGGTGTACTAAGTTTACTAGCAAATTCTTCAGATACAAAAGAACAGGTGGCACCCGAATCAAATAATACATAAGAATTTATATCATTGATTGGGATTATACCTGACACCACGTCCTTTGCAGCCACAGCGTCCTGGACGGTCATGTTAAAGGTTCTGGCGGTTGGGCGGTCGGATTGTACCGGTCCACCGATCATCAGTTTGTTTCCTCCCCCTTGTTGGCTACCACTTCCGCCACTTCCCTTCTTTGGGAAATCCTTAATACGGTGCTCAGTTGAGCCACAAGCAAAACACCCTTGGATATTCTTTGGTTTCGGACAGTTGGGGGAGATGTGCCCTTCCTGTCCGCAGTTGTAGCAAGTGCCACGTCCCTTCCAGCACTCGCCCTAGTGATTCTTCCCACACTTTGGGCATCCTTCAGCCTTCTTCTTGAAACCTCCACGAAAATTCCCTGATTGATTATTGTTTTTTTTGTTGTTATTCTCCCACTTTCTCTTTCCCAAATTACTTCCTCCACTGCTGCTTCCTCCAGTACGATTCTCTCCTCTAGCATTCTTTCCTTTCATCTCTTTGTTATACAGGCTTAAGGCCTCACTGCCACCTTCCACAATGATTGCCTTTTCCAGTAATGTTGCAAAGGAATCAATTTGAAGAACTGATACATTATTAAACAGCCATGGCTTCAACCCTTGTTCGAAGCGTCTAGCCTTTCTCTCTTCATCACCAACTTGGTGCTCCGCAAATCGCGCTAGTTCGTTAAACCTAGCCGCGTATTGCGCCACCGTCATATCACCTTATTTTAACTCTAGGAATTTCACCTCCATCCTATTTTTCATACTCTTCGGGAAGTAATTCTCGAAGAACAGCGTCTTAAACTTATCCCAAGCTATTATCCCTTCTCCAGCTCTTTGTTGATTAGCCTCCCACCAGTAGTTCGCTTCTCCCCTCATCATGTACGTGGCAAACACCATCTTCTGATCTTCGCCTACGCTAGCTATAGTGAAAGCATTTTTGATCTCTTTGATCCAGGTTTGTGCGACGATTGGGTCGGTAGTTCCCTCGAACTCCGGGGGTCCTACACTCTTAAAATCTTTAAAGGTTGTTACTGGCACAGTCTGAGGGTTTGGGAAAATGGGTTCATTGTTCCTTCCCCTTAAGGCCTCTCCTAACAAGTCTACCAGTTTCTGGATCGGGTCTACTTGTTCCCTCTCATTGTTCACTGACTCCTCAGGTGCAGTCAATCTACGTCTGGGCGGCATTATCTGCATCACAAGTTTTCATTTTAATATTATTCAAGTATATTACTTAAGTATTTCTTTTAATACTAAAAGAAAACAAAATTTGTAACACATTTCTGAAATAAACTTCATTTATATTCATATGCCAAATCGTTTCATTACATGATTTCCTAGCATACTGCTATAAATGTTATCACATATATCCCCTAATATCACAAAAGACGGGGAATCTACCAACCTACTACCATACTACCCCTCTAACAAAAGCTAACACGGGGTTCACATCATTATCCCTCATCTTACACAAAAGATCGGGATTACAACATAGAATGTACAACACATAAAGATAAATTCTACTAAACTACTACTAGACTGACTAAGGGAATCTCATCCCATCATCCCGCGCTCCACTGCGCTCTTGTACTCCAACTGTGCTATATAAGCAACCAGCTCTCGGCTCATAGTGTGTAGGGTCTGTCCCTGCTCTGCCGGGTAGTGGTACACACCATCAAGCACTCTCTCAAATGCCGAACGGAACACGTACCCCATCTTGTTCATTTTCCTCTTCTTACATTTGACCTCATCTTCCAGGTCATCTGCTCTCTCATGGGCAGCCCCCCACTTCTCCTCGAAGTGTATCCTATCCATCACCTGTAATTCCAACTGAGTGCGGAGTGCTTCCTTCTCTGTCTTCTCACTCAGCTCCCTCTGCTCAACCTCTTCTAGCTTCTCTGCCAAATCTACATTCCTAGCCACTGACCTGTGAAACAGAGTCCCCATCTGGATCCCTACCTCCTTACGGTAGGCGATCTCCACCTCTAACTCCTGCATAGCCAGCTTCCTCAGGTGGTCCTCATCCCGCAGTTTCTGGAACTCAGACTCTCTCTTTTGGGCCTCTGCCTCCAGCTCCTGAACTCTGTAGTCTAACTCTAGGATCCGCTCCTCATACTCTCCTAGCATCTGCTCCTCTATAGTAGCCTCATCAGAGTCCTCTACTGGCTCATCCTCTATCGGGTCGTCCTCCATCGGCTCCTCCTCTGGATCAGACTCTATCTCAATCTCGTCCTCGTCGTCAGACTCGAACGGTACAACTTCCTGTACTGGCACAGCCTCTATAGGTGCCTCGTATACTACATGTATATCCCTGGGCTCCTCCTCTGTCACTCTACTAGGTGCACCTGTGTCTGTCATCCTACTATCACAAACACAAGACAAACAAACAGCAACTCCATTAGAATGTTAAATAAAATATAAGTTCATTGTATAAAATGAAGTTACATTTCATAACAGACTAAGCCTCTCAAGGAAAACTCTACATGAGTTGTATCTCCTTCCTAACTTCTAAGTTCGCCTAAGTTATAGTCTAAGGACACTCGTTCCTAAGGGTTATAACTACATCCTTGATGTTTATCTGTGACGCCCCCAAATTCCAGGACTGTCACGGGGTCTCTCGAATTCGGTTCATCACGTGCTCATGGTAATACATCGCAATAATAATAACTAAATATCACACAATCACAGCGAAAAATCTATTCTAGAATAATTTACAATGATTTATCATAATTATTCCCCCGAGTCTCGCAACCTACAGTACTTAATAGATTATATAATAATATCAATTAACGACTTATTACATAATCTAACTTAAGCTTAAATATAAATAAATCCAGTCTTACTACATCATCTTAATACAACATTAAAATATTTAAAAACATAAAAGAGATAAGCTAGTTAGTAGCCTTGCCCTTGCCCTTATCAACGCCCGAAGGTTCACCATGCTCTGCCTTAATTGAAATGTTTTAGGGAAAGCAAGAATGAGCACAAATTGCCCATCAAGTAATATACAATAAGGGTTTGTAATATAATTCTCAATTCTAAAAAAAAGGTATAGCAAGGTTTGATAATTCAAGGATAACAAGAATATCAACAGTTTTCAATAACAGTCGCTAAGGACAGAATAATATCAATGTGATTCAATAACAAATCAATTCAAGATTTCAAGATAACTGAATACTAAGCAGTCGCTAAGGACTATAAACTTCTACTAGAATTAACAGTAATAAACTGAAAATCCAACAAAAACAGGTACAACAGGTGATCGGCCTAAAGCACCATCGTTATGCATAACAATCAATCATACTCAAGTGTGCACGTCGGTCCTCCGACAATTATATATTCCCTTCAAAGAAGGTTGTTCTTCTCAGTCAAATACAAGATCCCGCACCAATCAATTAGTTTGGGTTGCTTTTCAATAATATAAGTCTAGCCGAATCAAATGGCATAGACACTTTCACAATATTCAAGAACAATACTAAGTTCAACAGGAATAATAGCTTTAATGAAATAAGAGTTCAAGTATGCTAATTCAATTCAACCGATTAAGTAGGAAACTAGTTCGCAATATACAAGGATAGAATACTTGCACAGTAAAAGAGTGTAAGTTAGGAAACTTGCACAATCGTAGATTTCCTTGCATAAAGTAAATGCGTCGGTTAGGATACTTGCACTTTAAAAGAGTGTAAGTAAGAGAACTTGCCTTTAGCGTAGTTTATCCACGAAAAGCAAATCAACACTTTTGAATTCCTATCGTAATACAGTTACGTATATATATGATATTCATTAGTCATATAATTAAACTTCACATTTTATCTTTGAATATACGATCAACACATAAGATTTTCATATAACTTGTATTAGGCATGCTCATGAGTACTCGTATTGCATATATATAGCTAGCATTGTTATTATCTTGAAAACATGCTTCGTTTATGCTAAAATTTAATCACGGCAACTAATCATGGTATATATACATGCATGACACATGAATGAGTCTAAGAGTACTATCACATGTGTCCAAATTATCAGATTCTAACTCTCGTCATAACATACCAAAGTTTACGTTCAAAGCTTATACTTTGTTAGTTTAGTTCATTAATAAGGTCTATCATGTCCATGCTTCCTTATGAAACCTATATATATAAGTTAACATGCTTTTCATGCATTTCAAGGCCCTATAAACATGCTCGAAAAGTCGGAATGTATACATGGTCTTTACATGTCAATATCATCCTTCAAAACTTGTATTTTTGTTAGATATGTTCAATAGTGAGGTCTAACATGCTCTTGTCAAACTACGAACCATATATAAATAAGTTAATATGTCTTTTATGCATCTCTACCTCATACCGACATGCCTTGAAAAATCAGAATATTAACATGCTTCATATATGTTAACGTTCGTTTAGGAAACTTTAAGTTCGTTTCCAAACTATATGTCGTTTGGTTAACCATGCATGCTAATATACTAAAACATGCTTACATTGCCTCATTAGGTTTATATATATGTATTAATCATGCTTCCATGCTTGTTTAAATAAAAATCAAACAATTAGTACATAACAGTTTTGTTGCAGAATGCAGAAAACTGCACATAGAGGCCGGCGCTGCGGCGCGGCAACAGCAGCCACAATCTGGCGCTGCGGCGCGGGTGGTGCTGCGGCGCGAGGATTGGAGCTGCGGCGTGGGAGACGCGGACGATGGCGCTGCGGCGTGGGGACAGTTTCTGCAGTTCACACTGCAGCCGAAACCGACCCAAAACCTCCCATTTCATCGATTTCAACATACCCATATGCCATTACACTAACGTTTTTAACTTACTAACACACATATATATATATATATATATGCTTATATAACAGTCAATTGCATTTATAAATTCTCAAATTTATAAACCCTAACTAATTTCACACGAATTTGATGCTTTTCAAAAATTACAGAGCAACAATGGAAATGAAAGTCAAGAAAGCTATATAGTGGTTCCATCAGGTATGTATGTTCATATAACAACAATATAAGGGTCCTATAAACCAATTATGAACCAATTTGGCATAATCAAGAATTTGAAGAAAACTTCAGAAACAGAAAACGAAAATGAAGAACAAAGGAAGAGGGATTATACCTCTGTAAATGATTGAGCTTGCAGCTATTCAATTCTTACAAATCTAGACTGATATTATATATCCTCTCAATTTATCAAACTCATGCAAACTCTCAGCAAGATGAAATGTGAAGGAGAGATGCTTCATTTATAATAAAAATCAAAACACAGTCCATGCTTCTGACTCTCAAAATAAACTAACGTATGTTTGATTTGCATGCTAGATAAGAAGAAGTTGGTAGATACTTGTTGAAAGCCATCATCATGCCCACACCCCATTGTATGATTGCTATGAAGGCTTGCTGAGTTTTAAGGTTATAGGGGAGTGGGATAGCTTGAGTATATCACGTGAAAGAGATAGTGGCTCTCCCAGCAAAACAAACTCAGCCTTCTAGCAACATACCACACTTGATTCATTATACACATATGTATTAAATACTTAGGCTATCTACACGCACACACACACATATATATATATATATATATATATATATATATTATATATATATCTTTAATTGAAATGTTACACTATAAATCATATAATGTAGTAAGTGTGACTTGTACACATATAATCCAGGTATATTTTTATCATACTGGTATAATTTTATCGAATATAATCACATCACACTGTATCCTTTATTATTAAGTTCTACTAATCAACAATTATTTACCATATATTCATGATGTACTATTTTAATGTATACTTACATACATATTGTCACATAGGCTATTAATCAAGTAGCTCATATAGTTCAATCAATATAATTGTTAATCTCCATAACAATTTAATTAACCATTATATGATTAATTATCACTTTAATATAAATCTTATTATATTTATAAACACGTTGCTCATTATTATTATGTTTCTTGCAATAATAATAATCACATATTATTAATCAATCACCATTAATATTTTATAACAATTATTCTACGATGACAATTAATTAATATTCTACGATTAACAATTAATATAGATTAATTGTTCGCTTAAATTAATATAATCATTCTTATATTACGTCACTGTGCCACACAAGGCAATCAACGAGTTTATCGCAAACTCCACCAGTTTCTCAATTATTATAATTATTCAATTTTATATAATTGAATTAATTCATCTCATAACACAAAATCATTTATATTCAAATAAATTCTCGTTTCCATTAATATATTTATTTAATAATATTTGAAAATTCACGGGTATTACATTATCTAACCTTAAAATAAACAATAATGCGGAAATAAAATATCAATACATCAAGTCTTATTACAATCAAAATAAAAAGATAACAAGTCTTCACTTGTTCATCTTTCCTTTCCCTTTACTTGTTGACGGTATGTCAACGTTCTCGACTTTAGCTGCAAGTGATTATTAAATATGCAAGAGTGAGGAAACAAAAGCTCACTTGGAATACAAAAATAATATGACATAACTGAACAACTTCAAAAGATTTGGATATCTTTACTTTCATCAACAATAAAGAATTGAATAATAATTCTTTCATCAATATTTAGAATTTCGAATATTGAAATCATCTGAGGGTCATAAGACCTTGAACTTTGTCCTAGGTTATAAACAATTCTGTTTAAAACCTTTAATAGTCATTTAGACTATGGACTCTCAACTCGTACTTAGAGGGATCAACCCTTCGTACCATATATTGTGCACAAATATTTAACGCTTTCGCATAGTAACCTCCCCTAATAAATAGGGTTGTTCATCTCAGTATTTGATACAAGTCCGCACCAAAGAAAGTTTGGTTTGGATAGCTAAAAGAAAATTTAGAGTTTAAACTATCATCAACTAAGAAGTAGTTGAATCAACTCACAACCAAGAATAATTCAATAATAACGAATTATGAAATAACTTAAGCTTTAGAATTTAAACTTAAAGCATACGAAAGATAAGATAGACCTTGAACAATTAAGTCAAGGTCACTTTAATAATTTCATGAACTTTAAATAAGTATTTGTCCATTGTAGAAATAAAAGGACAATCTCAAATACAATAAATATTTGAATTTAAAACACTTGCATATAATTAACAAGTTTAGGGATAGAAGACTTGCCTCAAGCGCAAGCTACAATTACTATCACGTTCCTTAACAAATCCTACACATATATATTTAATCATAATAATCTAAATTAGTTATCACATAACTAATTCACATAATTAGTTAACTCATTAGGTTAACTCATTCCTCTTAAATTATTACATTAATAATCAAATAGTTAATCACATCACATGTTCACATTATATACTCACATAATTAATCAAATAATAATTATGTACTCATATTAATTAAATTATAATTAAATAAATTATAATTCAAATTAAATAGTCACCTTAATTATAATTAATCAAATTATAATTACATCTTATATTAATTAAATTATAATTTAAATAAATTATAATTTAAGTTAAACATTTACTTTGATTAAAATTAATCAAACTATATTCATTATAATTTAACAAATTATAATTTAAATTAGACCTTTACTTTAATTATAATTATTCAAATTATAATCACACATTATATATTTTATTAATAAAATTCATTACTACTCATTTAGCATTTTAATGTGTGCCTATCATGTTATCAATTACATCATATTAAGTTAGTTTTTTAAATTACACAAAAAAATAAAACAACATTATTTTCTACACCCCCTCCCCTTACCGGGGCAGGTGAATTAGCCTTGATAAGCCCACCGGGGCGGGCCCCCTGCAGCGGTGAATTCTTGGGTCGCGAACTGTACAGAGAAAAAGCTAATTTAGCTTATTCCTCTACATCGAGTTCTGAATTCAGCCAACATAATTCATGTAAAACTTTATAGAAAACAAAATTTAAAGCTTCTAACATGTTTTAACACATTGAATCATCAAAACACATAATTTAAAACTCTCAATTTCATGATTTTTTGAAGAAAATCTATTGTTAAGTGTTCTTGATAAAATTGAACACTGTGAATTTGTTTTTAAAGAAATTCACACAATTTCAAGCATAATCAATTAGTTTATAAACATGCTATCATTATCTTCAATTAATTTAAACAACAATTAAAAATCAAACATAAAATTTTGATTTAAAAAGAAAATTATATATATTTTCAAAATACATCACTGTAACTTTTGATGAACATGAATTCCTCATATTCATCATGCATACATGAAGTAAATAACCTAATTAAGCATAAAATTCATGTATAACCATGTTATGCACACAATTTATATATATACATCATATTTATACAAATTTTCATAAAAATTCATGTTTACAGAGAATCAACCATATGAAGAACATAAAACATAATGTAAAACTGAAATTTAGAGGTTATACCCTTTGATTAGTATTAGGAGGAGAAGATGATGGTTTAGCAAGGATTCTCTCAAAGCCTTATAGACACTCAAAATTTTGTTTTCCTATTACTAACCCTGCAGGAAGGTAAAATCGTCTTCTCAGCCCTGGTCACCAATACCGAGATGTCAACTCAACCCCGATCACCAATATTGGGATGTCAAACTCAACCCCGGTCTCAATAATAAGCCGTCAGTTCAACCCCGGTCTCAATACCGGGTCATCAGCACAACCCCGGTCTCAATACCGGGCCATCAATTCAACCCCGGTCTAAATACCGGGCCATCAGATCAACCGCGGTCTTAATACTGGGATATTAATTCAGCCCTGGTCACAACCCGAGAAGTACAGTTAAGCCCCTGTCATAACTAAGAAATCCAGTTCAGCCCAAGAGATAACCCTGGGAAGCCAATCCAACCTTCAGAGAAAAATCGTAAGCACCACATCAGCCCCGGTCTCAACCCAGGAGGTACAGGTTAGCCCCGATCTCAACCCAGGAGGTACAGGTCAGCCCTGGTCTCAACCCGGGAGGTACAGGTCAGCCCCGGTCTCAACCCGGGAAGTCAGGTCAACTTCAAAAATAATCCTGAAGCATAAAAACATCTCCAAAGGAAAACCTGGAGCGACTAAGTCAACCTCAAAGAACAACACTGACGACAAACAGACTCAAATGGGATCCAAACCTTGGAAACAACCCCAGGAAGTCAGCCAAAGGCCATGACGATATTGAAGGCAAACCCTGGAATGGCAAAATGGTCATTTTGCAAACGTGAAGCTGATTTGGTTAAACTCGAGCCAAATTGATGCTACCAAGGTCAGAAAGAACCATAATGATGATCCCGAGTGAAAATAGTGCAAGACAGCTCGACAGATAAATTACAGGGAAACAAAGACCCGATTATAAACCTATCTTTTTGGAATTAAAAGGGTTAAATCCTATGTCATTGCGACACTCTCGGCGAGGGCTTTCTGAAAAGATATAGCATGCCTCAAACGGACGCTCTGATCAAAAGTTATGAAGTTTTGAACCTGACATCGCATCGTGCACTTCAAGGCGATGGGGCCCTCCACCCGGGGACCGCCACGTGGTGTCGTGGGTAGACCTGCTGCTACCGCGGATAGAGTGGAGGCACTCGGGTCTAAATATATGAGTGCTCCCCCCTCTCATTTTTAAGTTAGAAATCGTTTTGGAGCCCTGCCTGTTTGATTTTCTGACTTTTTCACCTCTTCTAAACACAAATTTTTTCACTATAACACGTAGATATACCCACATACTACCACATATCAGAAAATAACTGGTAGATTTGGACGTTTAGAGCCTATGATTAGGCAAAAAGCCCGTGTAGCAGTACATTGTGAGTATTTTTACGATCGGCAAGTTTATATTACTTCTTCCTACTTTTATACACTTACACGTTAATTTTCGTTTTGTAAATATGCCCGGAACTTAGTTCCGTGGTCATTTTTGTCAAAATTTTGTATATTTTTGTACATAAACTCAATTTCTGGCATTTCTACAACTCGTATTGACAATCCGTCAGCTCTAACAGCTTCAGTACACTAGCACCTTTATTTTAAGCAACTTAGCAGGACTGGTTTATCTTCCCAGTTCGGGTTTGGTTTTTTTGTGTTTATTTAATTGTATATATACTAACTTTTTAATTCTGTCAAGCCCGGATGTCAAATCTGAGGTAGTTTACTACTTTTATATATATATTTATGCATATATAAGACACTTTCACCACCACTGGGTTCTTATCCTAGTCTTGGTTGGCTATAGTTCCGTCTCTATATATATATTTATATATTTCAGTCCGGCCTGGATTATTCTGTGGCCTTTATACTGCTTTTTGCACCCTTCACCATTATTGGGTTCTCTTCCTAGTCCCTGGTTGACTAATTTTCTGTACATTTACATTTTTGTTCGGCCTGGATTATTCTATGGCCTTTTTACTGCTTTTATATATAAATATGCATATATAAGCAGCCTTCACCACCACTAGGTTCTCTTCCCAGTCTTGGTTGACTACTTTTCTGTCAATATATATATTTCAATTGCAGTCCGGGCACAAGCATGAAAACCCATCGCCCTTTTTACTATTTTTGTATATATATATTTTAATTATGTCCAGTCTGGATCATTCTATGGCTTTTATACAACTTTTATAAATATATATATATATATATATATATATATATATATATATATATATTTCAATTCTAGTCTGGGCACCGGTGTGAAAACCCATCGCCCTTTATAGCTTTCATATATATAACTGTGTATATATATTAACTTATTTGCTTTTTATTAAATTGATGCTTTAAATATTCATTCGATATGAATCGGCATTTTTCAGTCACAAAAGCAACCTCGCGTCCCTTAGATCGCTATCTAGTGAGAACGAGACGCTTTGGCCAGGTGCGAACTAGGATTTACTGAATGAATCCTTGGTTCTAGCGACATTTGGGATATATATATCTGTTTCTGTACAAATTTTAGTTCTGAAGGTTTATTGGCTACTCCTATGTGAGCCTAGTAATTATGAGATTCATGATCAAACTGATCAGAATCTGATTCCCACGATGGACAAACTCCACTTTACAAATGTACCCTGCCAGTTTTTCTATAGAAATGTACATATAAAAGACCTTAAAACGGTTATCCGGATTTAAGGTCTCAATATAATGAGAATAATGGTCTGTCGTGTCAGAGTCCCTCAGATGGCTATCATGCCCATGAGGAGACCGACAGTTGTATATATGTTGTGGTCAAGGATACTTCGCAGCCCGACAATCATCATTTAAATTGAGCGTTAAGTTTGATAAGATAAAAATTAAAAGTGTTGATGTGTTTCAATTCCTATGATAGCGTAGGGGTTTGATAAACTGCTTTCAAAATGTCACTTCAATCAAAAAGATAAGCTTTTGCAAATCAAATCAAATACTTTTACAAATCAAATGAAAGGCTTTTGCAAATCAAATCAAACCCTTCGTATATAGGTTCAACGAAGCAAAGCACTACTTTAAATCAATCAAACATAGGCCCAATTTTCAAATAGCATTCACACACGCATTTCAGTTTTAAGGGAAATATTGAAAAGATGAGGTAACGTGTTTACACGGGAGTTGTGGGGTGCCTAACACCTTCCCCACACTTAACCAAGCCCCCGAACTCAAACTTTGTTTTCAAAGATCAAGTTTCGACAGTGTCCAGCAATTGGTCCTCTTTCAAACAAAACTCGACTGAGTTGGTACAACCATTTTCAAAGCTACCAACTGGCAACTCTATAAACGTTCAAATCATCGACATGATACATGTTGACCTTTTCCTAAAAAACCCTTCAAAACCTTTTTTGCAATAAAAAGAAGGAGGGTAGAGATAACTTAGGAAGAGATAAAAGTTTCGGGTTGTGACCCGACCCTCCGATTTTTTCCCGATGTCGACAGGTGGTGACTTGGCTTGGGACAGTAGAGGGCTTAGGCCGCTTTCAAATTATTTCAAATATTTCCCTTTAAAAATTATAAATGCTTGAATTCTGCGTCTCCACCTTGAATGAATGCGTGAATGCTGCGTCTTTATATGGAATGAATGTGAATGAATGCTTTCCTATTTTTTAGTGCTTCACACCTATATTAGTGCTTCGCACCAACTGTCATCATATGCATACGGTGAAGACGATGTATGTGAATGTATGTTGTGTTCCTCTCACAAGGAGGCAAGACCCGTCAGTGAGAAGTAATGTCTCTGGGGATTGGCTAAGTCTTTGAGGCTCATGAAAATGCACCACCTAGATTCGCTCCAGTTGAAAGATCAGATTAATTTCCCCTTTAGTAGATTGCGATGATCTGGGGACCTTCATGCCAAAAACCCGTGCGAGAGTAACCTAAGATAGGTCAGCCTCTGATTATCCAAATTCGATGGGAAGCTTCTTCATGTCTTCCTCTTTCAATTCAATTTCTAGTTTTTAATTTTAGTGTAAAGGATCACAATGTAAAAATCATAATGAAAGATTTACATTCCTTGTCATATACATCTCGACATCCTGTCATCAAAACAACTAACCTCTGTTTTGCAGAATAAGGTTTAAAAAACACATCATAACATGCATCCTATCCCTACCTACCTTAGGAAATTGACACGCCTACGTTTTGTTGTAGGTGAAAAATTAGTCTCATTACTAGATCAATCTAAAAAGGCACAAAGCCTATCCACCGATATGGTAGAAAGTGGCCAACACGAGTCAGGTTCCGTATCTCGAAAGCAGTTTGAGGGACTTAAGAATCAAATACCAGAGTTGGCTATCCTCCTAAGAGAACAAAGTAAAATCACTCAGGGCCAGGCAATGCCCAATCAAACCAAGTCCACTAGGGTGGCAATCAAAGTGCTAACAAAAAAGGGGAAATGCAGATCCTTGAACCTCGATCCAATAAAAGAACCAACAAAACCCCTGAAATCACAAATCTCAGGGAAAATCGGGAAACTGGCGATATCCGAAGGAAAGTCCAACAAATGGAAGACACCATCCAAGCTATCAAAGGGACTGGAAACCTTGGAAGTGTCACCTATTCGGACCTCTGCATATTCCCAGGAGCTCAATATCCTGACAAATTCAAAGTTCCAGAGTTTGAAAAATATAATGGGGCAGGCGATCCCTATATGCACTTAAAAGTATACATTAGCGAGCAAGGGTCTTATGCTGAAGATGAAAGCCTCGGAATGCAGCTTTTCCAAAAGAGTCTCATTGGAGAGGCTAGGATATGGTATGCCCGACTTCATAATGGAAAAATCCATAGTTGGGAAGAGTTAGCCCATGCCTTCCTAACTCAATACAGCTTTCAGTCTCATATTACTCAGGATCGATATCAAGTGTCCAAAGTTAAAAAGCAGAGTACTGAGTCTTTCCATGAGTATGCCCAAAGATGGAGATGTTTGGCAGCAAAAGTCAGCCCGCCTATGACATAAACTAAAATGGTGATGACTTTTATAGACATCCAAGAGGCACCCTACTATGAGAGAATCCTAGCTGGAATATGAAAGCCATTCTCAGAGATGATCAAACACGGCGAAATAACAGAGACGGGCCTGAAAGCAGGCAAGATTAAAGATCTCACTGCCTTGAAAGTAGTCGCCGATCATATACAGTCTGGCAACTATGCGAGTGATCCCATAAGGATACCCAAGAAAGGCAATGAAGATGTATCCCTCATTATATAGGGGCAATCTAGGAGACCCAACCATAGTCCACCCATCTAGCAGAAGGAATACAATCTGTCATTCCGACAACAAACCGCGCTCAACCAATGCCAGGATAGAAAGAGAAAATTTGAAAGAACAGAAAATCGAGTGTTCACTCCACTAGGAGATTCCCTTGAAAACATGTTGGTGATATTAATAGATCACAAGAAAATTACTGAACTGGATCCAAAAAGTAAAAGATACAATCCTAGTCAGAGATGTGCTTACCATTCAGGACTCAAACTAGGTTCTCTAAGGACAGAGCAATAGAAGTAAAGAAGAAGTATAAAGTAGTTGTAAACTCAGACCTTTGTGTTTGACTGGAAGACAACAGTGACACCAAGAAACAACCGGGTGGCTCTGATACCATTTGAAGCTCTGATACCATTTAACAGCGGAAGAAAAGTTTAAATAAAACTTTAAACTAAAACAAAAGAAACTTAAAGAAGATGACCGGTGATTCGGTAAAGTAATCTCTTTCTTTTATTTATAAACATTTGTGAAAGGATTACATCGTATCTGGATAAGTTTACTAAGGGAAGAAGAAGTACAGGAACTTCTTCTTCGTCTAACTAGATAGAAGGTAGAGAGAAGGAGGAGAGAACCTCGAGTGAGGCTAAATGTTTTACATTTTTAAGCCTAAGAAACTCTAACACTTGAGTTCCTTTAAATAGAACTAAAGTTACCTGTTTATATTTACCGAAGTAACTTTTACATTTACTTAAAGGTAAAAATAAAAATATTTAACTAAACTAAGAAACATTTAACTTAAGTTAAAAACTTTTAACTTAGGTTAAAGTAAATTACTTTTACATTTACTGAAGTAAAAATATTTAACTAAAGTTAAAAACATTTAACTATAGTTAAAGTATTTACATTTACTTTTACATAAGTAAATTACTTTTACTAAAGTAAAGTTAATATTTACTTTTGACTTTGTCGGATGCATTGATTTCATCTGATGATGACTGGAGCATCCGATGACTGTGGGACCCAGGGAGGCCAGCGTTGTCTAACTGTTATTCGTCTGACTGTCGAGGTTCGGCTTCTTCTGTCGTCGGTGGGTACTGTTGATCTTCTGAGACCTTCGACCCCAAAAAAATTCCAGGATTTTACCCTTTTTCCCCCAAAAATTATGTTTAATTTTAAGAAAGGAGAAAAAAAATGACCGAAATTTTGGTCATCAACATCAGAGTTTCAAAAATTTTATTTAAATTTTTTTTATGAAAACAAATCAGACTGTGTCTGATACAAGGGATCACACGGCTGACTCTTGACTAACTGATGAACTCGATCTAAATAGTCTACTCCTTTTTAACTTTGTTCAAACCTAATCTCTAGATCTGTTGACATTCCACTTAAAGACAGACCAAGTCGCTTAAGTTCATACCCTCTTACCTATTGGCAGACACATACCCTTGGATCTAAGGATTCCCTTTTGCCTAAACTGCTCGCACATGAGACTTACAATGGCTCAACGGGACTTATGGCGATCCAGGGTGGTCTATAGGTGATAGGTGACTCGAAATAGGTGCTCTAAGGACGGCAAATTAAGGACGAAAAGTTTTAACAAAACTTTAAACTAAAACGAAAGAAACTTAAAGAAGATGACCGGTGAATCGGTAAAGTAATCTCTTTCTTATTTATAAACATTTGGGAAAGGATTGCATCGTATCTGGATAAAGAATTACTAAGGGAAGAGAGAAGTATAAGAACTTCTTCTTCATCTAACTAGAGAGAAGGTAGAGAGAAGGAGGAGAGAACCTCGGGTAAGGCTAAATGGTTTATATTTTTAAGCCTAATAAACTCTAACACTTGAGTTCATTTAAATAGAACAAAAGTTATCGGTTTATATTTACCGAAGTAACTTTTACATTTACTTAAGGTTAAAAGTAAAAATATTTAACTAAAGTAAGAACCATTTAACTTAGGTTAAAGTAAATTACTTTTACATTACTGAAATAAAAATATTTAACTAAAGGAGCCGGACCTCAACAGTCAGACGAATAACAGTCAGACGAAGTCAGACAACGCTGGCCCCCCAAGGTCCCACAGTCATCGGATGCTCCAATCATCATCAGAAGCAATCACTGCATCAGACAAAGTCAAAAGTAAAGGACAACTTTACTTTAGTAAAAGTAATTTACTTAAGTAAAAGTAAATGTAAATACTTTAACTTAATTTAAATGTTTTTAACTTTAGTTAAATGTTTTTACTTCAGTAAATGTAAAAGTAATTTACTTTAACATAAGTTAAATGTTTTTAACTTAAGTTAAATGTTTCTTACTTTAGTTAAATGTTTTTACTTTTTACTTTAAGTAAATGTAAAAGTTACTTCGGTAAATATAAACCAGTAACTTTAGTTCTATTTAAAGGAGCTCAAGTGTTAGAGTTCCTTAGGCTTAGAAATGTAAACTATTTAGCCTCACCCGAGGTCTCTCCTCCTTCTATCCCCCTTCTCTCTAACTTCTCTCTAGTTAGACGAAGAAGAAGTTCCTGTACTTCTTCTTCCATTAGTAAATATATCCAGATACGATGTAATCCTTTCTCAAATGTTTATAAATAAAAAAAGAGATTATTATACCGATACACCAGTTATCTTCTTCAAGTTTCTTTTATTTTAGTTTAAAATTTTATTAAAACTTTTCGTGGATTGAATCCCTGGATTTTTTTTTCGGTATAATATTCTCTGTAAGGCTGACCGATTACTAACTGAAGAACTAGATCTGAACAGTCTACTCATTTTAGAAAATTAAAAATGAATAGGGATGGTGATCTCTCTTAGAAGAAGATCAACAGTACCCACTGACGAGGAAGGAGCCGGACCTCAAGTGCCAGCTTCGTCTGACTTCATCAATCGAGATCCTAACATTGGTTACTAAGGAGAAGCATAAGAGGTTTAAATATTTATCAGATAAGAATCTGAGTCTTTCTAAAATGCTCTATTGGATTTCAAATCCTGCCTCTTACAAATGACTATGCCTTCCTTTTATAGAGTAAGTAGAGGTCGGACTCTTACAGACTCAATAATTACATATAACTTTAACTGTTGTTGAACAGTAATGCTTTTTACAAAAATAAATGATTACAGACAACTTTAACTGTTACTGAACTGTAATACAGACGTATTATTGAACAACTTTTGACTAAATTACAGATACATGACTCAAAAGAAAATATAACTTTTGACTAAATGACCAAATGGCCGACAATGGAGAAATGACTCCACTAAAATACAAATGACTCAAAATAACTTTGTGCTGCTTTCGGCTGCTTTTGAGAAAGAAGCACTAACTGATGATGACTGGTGGTGAATCATTGATGATGACTCTGGCAAGTTAAGGAGTATCCTACGTAAAAGGATCTTGGGCATCTTGGATGTTGATGCTGCCGTACGGATCATCTGCACTGGTTGCTTGTTTACTGGAACTTGAAGAAGATGACGAACTTAAAGAAGGAACATTGTCTTCTTTTTGTTTATCAACTCTGTTTTGAATAATCTGAGCTAACATTTTTAACTCAGCATCAGAACATTTGTCAATATATGAAAAATCTATCTTTGGTTGGGAAGATTTCTTAGATTTACTGGAGGTTTCTTTGGGGGAAACCGATTTAATAGGAATTGGGTTAACCAGGAATTCTTTCTAAACTTGACCAATGATACGATAAATATTAAATTTATCCCACCATTTAATGAAGAATTCACGAGTAACGAAAGTAAGTTAACTAATATGAGAAGCGGTAGTAGTTTGACCGCTTGATGACTGAAACACAGATTCGATAACAAAGACAAAGAGACCGTATTGCCATTTAAGAATCCATGGAACTTTATATTTACTGATGAATTAAAGAAGAACCGGAATACAATCATTTTTTGGATTGTGTGGACTTCTACAACAAAAATGACTAACAATAGAACGAAGCTCTTCGGGCAAAATGGCAAAAGAAGGGCTATATCGTGACCACCAAAGAGTGAACCAGTGAGGAAGCTGACTTTTAAATTTGTGGTCGAATTGCAAAAACCAACAATGACTAAAAGAAGGATTTTAGAACAAGAATATCTTGTGCCAAGCTTCAATATAATCATAATAGCAAAATTGACTATCAAAATTACTTAGCTGTCTGAGATCAGAAGGATGGTTACCCCAATCAAACATGGAAATAATGTGTTTAATATAAAGAGAGAGATATATAACTTTAGAGTTATCATTCCTATCGTAAATAGGTTTGATAAGAATTGACTGGGTTTGAAGGAGAACTTCCTTATAATACGAATAGGATTTATAAGGGTCTAAGGGGAGAAAATGTCATCCAGTTGGGAAGAATTGGGTAGCCAGTTTTACTGGGTCATCAATGGGTTTTATATGAGATTCAATATGAAACAAATTAGCTGTGTAACTAGAAACATACTGCGAATGCAGTTGACTAGGGTTAGGGTTACTAGATGAGGAAGATGAAGCAAATGGGTCAAACGACTTTGAAGAATGGGCCAAGACCATATTATAGGGCTTGGGAACAGTACCAAGGTGAGTAAACCTATTGGCTACATCAATATCAGGAACAGGGGTTACTGGGTGAGGGATTATGGCTCCTTTGGGCTTTTAACTTGAGATTAGAGTTGGGCTAGGAGAGGGCCTAACATAATTGTTTACACCCCTGACGCTCATTTTTCTTGAGTACCTGAATTAATAAAATCCCGTGTGAGAAAATCAGGAACTGGATTTTGACTTCCTTTAATGTATTCAATATCAAAATCAAAAATGCTTAATAGAGATTGCCATCTAGGAAAAATATGCTTAGTAGCTATATTTTTAACATATTTTTCTAAAATATATTTAGCTAATTTGCAATCAATTCTGACAAAAAATCTTTGATTTAATAAATTATTTTGAAATTTAGTAATGCATAAAATTAAAGCTAAAATTTCTTTTTATAATTGTACTATAATTACTTTGAGCCGGATTCTATGCACCAGAATGAAATCGAACAATTTGCTCGGAAGAAGTAGGAGTTAATTTCTTCTTTAGAATACCACCGAATCCAACTTCAGAGGCATCGGTTTCAATAATTTTAAAAGCAGATTCATTAGAAATGCCAAGGCAAGGTAAAACCTTAACATATTTTTTAACTTGTTGGACTATAGATGTATGTTCATTAGTCCAAGGAGGAGGATTCTTCTGTAAACGAAGAAACAAAGGTTTACAGATTTTTCGAAGATTATGATAAAAGTTACCAACATAATTTAAGGATACTAAAAATCGCTGAAGTTGAGTTTTATCAAGAATCTTATCAGAAAACGTTTCTGGAAACTGGATGACTCGCTAAATAGGACGAATTAGACCACGATGAATATCATGCCCTAGAATATCTTCCGATGCTTTCTTCTAGAGGGAGCAACAAGAGATAAACCATATTGTTCGCAAAACATGCCAAGCTCATATTTAGCTTTTTTCTTATCTTTATTAGCTTATTTATCAAGTTTGTAATCAATACACACTTTTAAACCAATCTTTTGGATATAACTGATTATATCACCATAAGTAAGATTATCATAATCAATATATCCCAAAGTTTTACTAAGATCTTCTCTAACTTTATGGGCGAATAAATTAGGAAGACCATTAACAAACTTTTCTTTCCAGAAAGGCTTGTTACTATCACTTCTCATCATGACACAAGAAATAAAAACATCTTTGTACCATCTAAAATCACTTAGAGTGGGACAAGTGAGATTACTTAGCTGATCATGAATCCTTTCTGTGATATTACTAGGGGTTCCAATAAAATGTTTTATAATGGTGAATATTAATGTGTTAATTCCATCAGGAATACCAAAACTAATATCTTCTCTAAAGATAGGTTGGCCATCATTATCTAATTGTCGCACATGGATTATAGAGTTCCTAGCGTCTTCATTAAGGTGTTTGTTAGAAATATACATAAGAATGTTATTCCTATTTATATATGATTTGATTATGATATAAATGAATGAATATGCAAGTATGCTTGCATTGATAAAAGCTGTAAAGTCCTTTGATAGATAACAGGAATATATGTAGAAGGACTTAGACTGAAATGATAAAATATGTTAGGTTGATCCTACAAATTTCTATGGCAAGATATTCATCGTGGTCTAATTCGTCCTATTCAGCGAGTCATCCAGTTTGCAGATAATTTTCCTGATAAGATTCTTGATAAAACTCAACTTCAGCGATTTTTAAGATCCTTAAATTATGTTGGTAACTTCTATCAGAATCTTCAAAAAATCGGTAAACCTTTGTTTCTTCGTTTACAGAAGAATCCTCCTCCTTGGACTAATGAACATACATCTATAGTCCAACAAGTTAAAAAATATGTTAAGTTTTACCTTGCCTTGGCATTTCCAATGAATCTTCTTTTAAAATTTTTGAAATCGATGCCTCTAAAGTTGGATTCGGTGGTATTCTAAAGCAGAAATTAACTCCTACTTCTTCCGAGAAAATTGTTCAATTTCATTCTGGTGCATGGAATCCTGCTCAAAGTAATTATAGTACAATTAAAAAAGAAATTTTAGCTTTGGTTTTATGCATTAGTAAATTTCAAAATGATTTATGAAATCAAAGATTTTTGGTCAGAATTGATTGCAAATCAGCTAAATATATTTTAGAGAAAGATGTTAAAAATATAGCTGCTAAGCATATTTTTGCTAGATGGCAATCTCTATTAAGCATTTTTGATTTTGATATTGAATACATAAAAGGAAGTCAAAATTTAGTTCCTAATTTTCTCACACGGGAATTTATTAATTCAGGTACTCAAGAAAAATGAGTGTTAGAGGTGGAAACAATTATATTAGGCCCCCTCCTAGCCCAACTCCAATCTCAAGTCAAAGGCCCAAAGGAGCTATAATCCCTCACTTAGTAACCCATGTTCCTGCTATTGATGTAGCCAATAGGTTTACTCACCTTGGTACTGTTCCTAAGCCCTATAATACGGTCTTGGCCCAGTCTTCAATGTCGTTTGACCCATTTGCTTCATCTTCCTCATCCAGTAACCCTAACCCTAGTCAACTGCATTCGCAGTACGTTTCTATTTACACAGCTAATTTGTTTCATATTGAATCTCATATGAAACCCATTGATGACCCAGTAAAACTGGCTACCCAATTCTTCCAAACTGGATGGCATTTTCTCCCTCTAGCCCCTTATAAATCCCTTGCGTATTATAAGGAAGTTCTCCTTCAAACCCAGTCAATTCTTATCAAACCTATTTACGATAGGAAAGATAACTCCAAAGTTATATATCACTCTCTTTATATTAAACACATTATTTCCATGTCTGATTGGGGTAACCATCCTTCTGATCTTAGACAGCGAAGTAATCTTGATAGTCAATTTTTCTATTATGATTATATTGAAGATTGGCACAAGATATTCCTTTTCCAAAATCCTTCTTTTTAGTCATTCGTGGTTTTTGCAATTCATCCACAAATTTAAAAGTCAGCTTCCTCACTGATTCACTCTTTGGTGGTAACGATATGGCCCTTCTTTCGCCATTTTTGCCGAAGAGCTTCGTTCAATTGTTAGTCATTTTTGTTGCAGAAGTCCACACAATCCAAAAAATGATTGTATTCCGGTTCTTCTTCAATTCATTAGTAAATATAAAGTTCTATAGATTCTTAAATGGCAATACAGTCTCTTTGTCCCTGTTGTCGAATCTGTGTTTCAGTCATCAAGCGGTCAAACTACTGTCGCTTGTCATATTAGTCAACTTACTTTCGTTACTCGTGAATTCTTCATTAAATGGTAGGATAAATCTGATATATATCGTATCATTGGTCAAGTTCAAAAAAGAATTCCCGGTTAACCCAATTCCTATTAAATCGATTTCCCCAAAAGAAACCTCCAGTAAATCGAAGAAATCTTCCCAACCAAAGACAGATTTTTTAGATATTGACAAATGTTTTGATGCGGAGTTAAAAATGTTAACTCAGATTATTCAAAACAGAGTTGATAAACGAAAAGAAGACAGTGTTCCTTCTTTAAGTTCGTCATCTTCTTCAAGTTCCAGTCAACAAGCAACCAGTGCAGATGATCCGTACGGCAGCATCAACCTCCAAGATACCCAAGATCCTTTTGCCTAGGATGCTCCTTAACTTGCCTGAGTCATCATCAATGATTCACCACCAGTCATCATCGGTTAGTGCTTCTTTCTCAAAAGCAGCCGAAAACAGCCCAAAGTTATTTTTAGTCATTTGTATTTTAGTGGAGTCATTTCTCCATTGTCGGCCATTTGGTCATTTAGTCAAAAGTTGTATTTTCTTTTGAGTCATGCGTCTGTAATTTAGTCAAAAGTTGTTCAATAATGCATCTGTATTACAATTCAGTAACAGTTAAAGTTGTCTGTAATCATTTACTTTTGTAAAAAGCATTACTGTTCAACAACAGTTAAAGTTATTTATAATTATTGAGTCTGTAAGAGTCCGACCTCTCTTTACTGTATAAAAGGAAGGCGTAGTCATTTGTAAGATGCAGGATTTGAAATCCAATAGAGCATTTTAGAAAGACTCAGATTCATATCTGATAAATCTTTAAACCTCTTATACTTCTTCTTAGTAACCAATGTTAGGAAATCTTTAATCGAGTCAACTTGTAAGTTTTATTTTTAGTAATTTGTTCGTAAATCTGGGTATGTATAGTAGCACTTTGATTTTTAAAATTTTTAATTTTCTAAAATGAGTAGACTGTTCAGATCTAGTTCTTCAGTTAGTAATCGGTCAGCCTTACCTTCGAATCCAGATATAGTTAATCAAGAGGAATATAGTTATGAGAACATTAGTCAAACTTTGAGTAATTGGAACATACCTAGTGTATCTCCGAAGGAGATCTATCAGTCAACCTTTATAGATAACTTTAAAACTGATTATAATGTTAAAACTGTTGAACGTGTCTATGCCATTAACAAAGAATATGAAAATTGTAGTCTTTTATCTCCTGACATTATTAAAAAAACTTAGGAACAAGGGTTATAATTTTATTCATATTGGATTAGTTCAAGTTGCAGTTAAGCCTTTAAATATTAAGGGAATTAATTTGAGTATCTTTCTGTGCCTCAGAGATGCCCGTTTTCTTAATTATGCTCCTAGCATTATTGGTATCATAGAATCAAGTCTGCATGATGGACCTATCCACTTTAATTGCTTTCCTGATCTTCCTCTGAGCCTTTGTGATGCTAATTTATTAAAAGCTTTAACCTTGAACATTAAGACTGCAGGTGAGATAACTCAAATGATTGAGGGTTCACAGCATATAGCCTTAATTTACAGAATTTATTATAAAGTTATGAAAACTAATTTAAATGTTTATGCACTTAATAAAAGCCCTAAAGATCATACTGTTTTAATTCAAAGCAGCACTAGTAATGTTAATATCCAGACTCCAAGAACAATTCTTGTGAAGGATATTACTTTGCCTAGTCAGTGGATTTTGCCAAGTGAAATTCCACAAAAACCAGTTATTAATAATTTATTAAATAAAAAAATATTAAACAATTTTCTGATGGTACTGTCAGAGTTAGTTTTGAACGTACCAGAAGACCTTTAATCATAGAAGAATTTACTAGCTCCTCAGTTCCTTCAGTTATTTCTAGAAGAGCACTGAAGTTCTAAGTAATTTTTCTATGCCTGATTTAAAAATAAAAGATTTTTTGAATCAAGGTCAAATTAGTCACCCTTGTTATGCTACTACTAATTCAGTAGAAGACGAGCAAGATGTTTCTCCTACAGCTTCTGTAGGACCAACCCCTTCAAATTTCGAAGCCTCTATTAATCCTCAGTTAAGAGTTCTTACGAAAGAATTCAAACTAGATTGGAATAATCTGGTTGCTGATTTTAATTTCAACTCTAATAAGGAGAAAAGGCATGCTTTTCGTAACAAGTATGAAAAATCTGACAGGGATAAAATTGTAAATAAATGGAAAAAAATTATTAAAAATGAAGAAATGAACATTACTTTCTATGATTGGTATGAAAAATATCATTCACATTGTAAAGTTCTTACCAAAAGTCAGTGGACTAAAGAGGATATGACGAAAGTCTTAGCCAGTCATCCTCCTTTAGAAATTGTTCTTTTGAATATTAAAAACACTTCATTCATTGCCAGTTCGTTTAAAGTTGTAGATGGCAAAACTGATGAAAAAAAAATTATTGAACAAAATAATTTCACTAGCTTAGCACAGCCTGAAATTGTTGAGATATTAACTAATAGATTTACTAGTGTTCTTCGTTCTTTGTGGGAAAAACACTGTTAGTTCCCAGTAGGCATACAATAGATCTAGAAGGGGGAAGGTTGAATAGATCCTTTGAATTTTTAAACTCTTTTCCATTTTATTTTGTATAGCTAAGAAGTTAGCATATGGCAAACATAAGAATCATTTCAAGCACAGCGAAATAAGTTAAATCTCCCCTTCATTGATATATTGATAAACATTGATACATTGTTCTTGAAGTTAGTTTAGTTGTAAGTAGTTAGTACATATATAGCAGTTATAGCAGTTAAGTACATAATGTAAAGACATAAAGTAAATGACAGATTGTAAAAGACACAAAAGAGTTTTAAGTGGTTCAGAACCAACTCGGCTCCTAATCCACTCTTCTGCACTCTCTCAGGAAATCTACTAAGGAATGGGCAGCACCCTGAATCACTAAGATTCCTTCAAGGCCAGCAGCCCCGGAACTTCAGTTCACTTTTGAACTCTTCAAGCCTTTGGCTTAGAACTCCTTTAGTTCACTAAGAACTCTTCAAGCCCTTTGGCTTGGAACTCTAGTTCACTAAGAACTCTTTAAGCCCTCTGGCTTAGAACTCATTTAGTCCCTCCGGACAAGGACCCTTTGGCCCTGGCTACTTGTAGTTGTAGTTGTTGTTGTTGTTGTTGTTTGTGCCTTGCTGCTAAGATGTCTTGAATCTTGATCATCTTGGTACTTAGTAACTACGCTTGGTCCTCTACATTCTTCTTTGAGTCTGGACCTCTTTTATGGTGCAACTGATCTTCAGTCTGTTCAGCTCATCTTCACTTGCTGTCAGCTGTACACATCACCACATAGGACTGCTAAGTCTTTTCATTGTGGGTCACCTTCTTCTGACCCTTAGTAGCCCTTAAACCCTTCTTGAATTATATGTAGACATGGTTCTGCATCTTTTCTTGTTCAGCTTCTAGTTCTTCATGGTGATCCGTAGAGTGGCTCTTCTGATCTTCTTTATGCTCAGCCACATTCTTGAATGCTATCTTATTGGCCTTCTCGGCTCTTAACATAGCTGTCATCTTCAGTGGCAGTCTCATCCTTGTTGAGTGAAGCTTTAGTCTGTTCAGTCCTTCTTCAAGTCTGCTTCACTTCCACCTTCGTAATCTCACTGCCACTGAGACTTGTTCTCTTCAGCTCTGGTGGAACTCGTAGAGTCAATAATGTAGCATTCCAATAACTCGACGAATCTACAACTCAGCAACAACTCTTATCATTGAAGCTTGTCCTTTAAATACCCTTCCATAATCTTCCCGTTGGAAAGTAGCCTTTGGAAGCTATTTGAATTGCTTCGCAGATCTTGAGTTATTTGGTGCAGACTGCTGATGTGACGTGACAGCTCCTTTTTGACTTGACTGACACAGCAGTCTGCTTTCTCACCTACTGCTTCAGAGATGTCACTATTTTATGTCAAGCTGGTAGTCCTCTTTATTACTCATTTCTGATTCCTTGATTCGAATCCGTAAGAGTTGTCCTTCAGCATCGATGCTCTCAAATAGCAACGTTCGGATGTCAGTCTTCAGATTAAACCGTTGCCAATGCTTCAATCTTTGGATGTCAGAACTCTACAATTCTGATGCAGATGTTCTTGTACCTTGATCGTAGTGTGTCATATTGAATGTTGCTTTGACTGGCTGAGACAACACTACGATTCTGAAGAGTATTCTTGGATCTTAAATGTGGAAAACTTCTCCTTTTTCTTGTGCAGTGCTTCAATACATCTGTTTGCCTTGACTGATCTCAAGAACTAATATCTTGACTTGTCGTTCTGACCTCTTTTGAATAGCAAGACACTTCAGATTTATGGTATACCCAGCTTCTTTCTCCTGGTGATCTCCCGTTCACCTATCTTCAATGGTCTGACCCATGCTTAATCACTTCTGTCTTGTTCATCACAAGCTGGCCGATATCTTTGTAGGTTGTATCAGTTCCTCCTTCACTTTGGCAAACACTACGATCTTGAGTGATTCTCAAGATCATTATTTTCTGTTCTCTTGACAGCTACTGCACTTGCCGACTTTCTCTAGTCAGGCACTTAGTATGAAGTCTTCTTCTGATTTGATTGTGGAAGACTTCATCTCGAATGGCTTCACAACTTTGTCTGCATGTTGATAGAGTTGATGCTTAGATCTTCTGTTAGCTTGCATGCCATTCGGTGAATGCTCTCTGGTACTCTTTATGTAGGATGTTTCTTTGTAGCTCAGACCAGAGGTTTCATTCTTTGGATATTCTTGGAGTGCCCATTTGTTGAGAATCGTGTTGACACTATGATTCTACCCTTAGCGTTGTTGAGCAACCATTGTGGAAGTCTTAGCTCTGCAGACTATGATTTAGCTTTTTTGCTGCAGACACTACGATTCTGAGATCAGACCTTGACAGTCTACGATTCTGCCTTCATGCTTGCTGTCTTCATCTGATCTTACCCGACTACAATCTCTGCCTCTGATGATCATTAGACTACACTACTTTAAGTGTGATCTATGATTCTTGACTTAGCTCTGGCAGTTTCTCGATCGGCTCATAGACAGGCTGGCTCTTCGATTCTGAACATGACTTCCTTAGCAAACTACGGCTTCTAGGAAGTACTTCTCGGCACACTACGATCCTTCCTCGTTTCTCCTGGCAGACTACAAACTTCGGGATCTACTATCCTACAAACTACGATTCCGCCTTGATAGCTCTCGAGTCTCCTTTGTCTCTCCTGGCAGACTATGATTCTGATGCAGTGCTTCGAAGATCAGACATGCCTATCTATTACATTATAAGATCAACCTAACAAGCTTGATCTTTCTATCTTTATAGTCCTTGTACATCATTTCTTTTCAAGGACTTTACAAAGCTGTTTTGCTTATGTAGGATCAACCTAACATATTTGATTATTTCAGTCTAAGTCCTTGTACATATATTCTTATTATCTATCAAAGGACTTTACTGCTTTTATCAATGCAATTATACTTGCATATTCATTCATTTATATCATAATCAAATCATATATAAATAGGAATAACATTCTTATGTATATTCCTAACAATCTCCCCCTATTTGATTATGACAAAAACAATCAGTGCATATGCATAAGATGAATGAATCTTATATACAGTAAGCAGCTATATTTCTAAAGAAGATAATCATTAATGTCATTGATGATAATATGAAATTACATATGCTATGACACTCTACATTATGGATCCAGAACATACTTAATTACATAGAGATGTACCTCTTCTGCTCCATGTATGTCTCTAGAATGTCTGTTGATCAGCTTCTACTGCTGCTCATCTTTCTTTCGTCTTTTTCTTCTTTTCCCTGCTCCCCCTCAGATGCATGCTTCACTTCTTTGTCTGATTAGGCTTTGGTCCAGTTGCATGCTCTTCTTCTTTGTTTAGCTCCCCCTCAGATTCTGTGTTCATGGGGTCATCATTTTTTGGCTCCCCCTTAGATGATGATTATGCTTCTGCTGCTGCTTCCTTCTTCTTCTTTGCCTTTGTCCTCTTGGCCATCTTTGTCTCTCTGCTACTCTTCTTCTTAGACTTCAATCTCCTCCTTGAGTGCTCTCCTCTTGAATGTCTCTTTTGATGTATCTTTTTCTCCCCCTTTTTGTCATTAATCACTTGTGAAAGCTGCTCCATATTGGACACAAGGTGCTTCATCAGGTGAGATGAGTTACCAACCTCAATCTTGAGTTCTTGTTGGCTTAGCTCAAGTTGGAGGGAGAGAGACTGTTTTAGGTCGTCAATCTTATCAGAGAGAAATAGGATTTGGTCTTCATTAGCCTTTTGAACTTGTAGAGTTTCTTCCTTCTGATCACTCGTGGCCTTCAGAATTACTTGATCCCTTAGATGAAGCTTGACGGATATGTTTGAGAGTCTGGCTTGAAGTCTTGTTGGAAACTCAGTGTCTTCTGTTGACAGGTTCCTTACTTCTGTAACAATTTAAGAAATCTCTTCAACTAGTTCTTCTGAAATTTTTTGAAGCTCTTGCATTTGAGAAGGTCTGTCATCATATAGTTTATCCTCTTTTCGAGCAGCTGGTTGATCAGCCTCCCGCTGACTATCAGTTTGAACTCTACGATTTTCTTCCTTCTGAGTACAAGATTAGACTCCACGATTTTCATTCTTGGATAGACCTTCAAAAGCAGTGAGAATCTGATGAATCGTTGAGTTCCATGCTGCTTGGGTAGAGTATAGCTTCTCATATTCATCTTGATCATCTTCAAGGATAAAGTGAGATGACTCTACGATTGTGGACTTGGGCAGAATCCTTTTTCCATCTGAATCTGCTCGACAATCGTAGGGGATGTAATGATTTTCAGCATGCCTATAGATCTTGAAGTGAGACTTATCCTTGATCATATTTAATCCATTTCTTTGGAAGTTCATCTAGTGGTTTCTCATCAATTTCTACCACTATTCTTCTCTTGCATTGAACAAGATAAGAAATATAAAGATCTTCAGGCACGTCATCCTCAGGACTGAAGTCTCCTTTACTTTCGTCCTGACCTGAGCTGGAGTCAGATTGGCATAGACTTCCTTCAACTGACTCATCAATTAGTTCATGCATTTGATCATCATCATCAGCATTATCATCATCAGAGCTTACCTTTGCAGATACACTAGTCTCTTCTAGCTCTGTTGTCTTTAACTTTTTACTGCTATTCTTTGTAGATATCTTCACTAGTCTTTCCTTTGATACAACCTCATCATCACTGAGCTATATGATAGCAGTAGACGATTCTCCTTTCTTTCCTGAAATAGCTTGAATAAGCAATCTGTTGCTCTTTCTTCATTTTGGGAATTCAGCTATAAGAGATTCAGACTCTTCTTCATCTTCAGAACTTGAGGTTTTTGATTCATCAGACAGACTTCCTTGAGGTTCAACAGCAGGAGTGACAGATACTTCTTCTTTAGCTTCTTCATCTTTTGCTTCATCAGATAGACTTCTTGACACTTCTGCACTGGGAGATCTAACTGCTTCATGTTCAGATTCTCCCTTATCAATAGAATGGCTACCTTGAGGATGAGCCACAGGACATTCATATTCTGTTTCATCACCAGACTTGCTCCCCGAAGGTTCACCCTTGGACTTCTCAGTTCCCATCTCATTTTTTGACTCCACGTTTTCTTCTTCAGTGGATAGACTTCTTTGGGAAACTGACTTCTGCCTCTGCACCACTTTGGCTTTCTTCTTCAAAGGCTTTACAGACTTGGGCTCTGGGATAATTGCACCTTCAGAGGATGAAGACTCTTCTTCTTTTATGGCACTTGTCTTCCTATTCTTTGAGGAACTCTTGCTGCTGCTGCCATATGTTAGCCGTTTATTCTCCGTGGGATTCTTCTTCCAGTTTGCAAACAGCTGTGTAGTTATTATCTTATGGCTATTAAGGACTTCACCCTCATCATCCTTAATTTTGTTCTTCAGCCTCTTCTTAAGAATGATACTCAAAAACCTTCCATGGAAAACCTTTGTGAGTGGTTTTCCTGATAGCCTTTTCTTCTCCGCCTTGTCCAGCCTTTTAGACATTTGATCAAGCAGGATAGCCCTAAAATTTATCTGCTTCTTCAGAACTATGGCAGACATAATCTTTAACTACTGATCACTCACAATATCATGTGCAGTGTCCTTGCATAGTATACATTTGCCTACAATCTCTGCAAGGAACTCAAATTCTTTAGAAAACTCATTTTTCTTCATATCCTTCAGACTGAGATTTCTTTTGTATCCCATAATCTTCTTGGCTCCTTTGATATCAACTTTATCAAGGCTTTTTAGTCCTAGGTCAGGAAAACCTAAGCACTGATTGATATCAGAAGACTTCAGCTTCAGAATCTGCCCTTTTACTTTGGTAGAAAGAGTTCCACAACTCATAGTTGCATTTGAGTGAAATTCTTTAACCATGTCAACATATATCCGAGTGTTTGACTCAAGGTATTCTGAGAATCCAGCCTTCTTCACCAGTTCAAGAATATCTCTGAATTTCTTCTCAGATTTCTCGAACGTTTTAGTTCCGAGCTGAATGCCAGTGATTACTCGCCAGTTTTCCATTTGAAGAGTTAGGATTTTTTGAGTATAACTCTATGAGGATCTTGTGAGATGTCAGGGAGCGATTCAAGGTTTGATAATTGTTTGAGAGGATCTTGGTTGTTTGGAAGTATTTAGGTTTTGGCTTTGAGAGGATGAGTGTATGGGTTTGACAGGTTTGCAGCTATTGATGAACCCGCTAAAGTGAAACTATCAATTATTTGAAATTCCCTCTTGTAACTGTTTCCTTTATATTTCTTAGTGGGACAGCTGTATGTTGCTGATAGGTCACAATCTGTGACTTCTCCATCGTGTCAATTAACTAGATTAGACTTTTTCTTCTGTTGATTATTGACTTCTTCAATTCGTGGAGTGACTTGTGTCTTTTCTTAGTAATCCACGATTTCCCTGACAACTCTACCATCTTTACTTCTTCTTTGATGATCGTAGTCTGTGGTCATGCTTCAATAGACAACTTCTCCATTAGACTCTAAGGGATTGGCAATTCTCATCTGCAGCTTGTAATCTTCTGAGGAGATGCTGCTTGCTTTAGCAGAGATTCTTGTGATGGATTTCATATTAGCATTCCTTCTAAAGTAAGGTAGCCCAGGAAGGGCCAACCTCTTAGCTGAATGCTAAGGATCATGTTTGTCCATAAGAAGCTTACTAGATGAAAGGCATTAGACATGATTAGTATTAACATCACATTTGACCTTTCTGCTGGGGAGTTCATCTTATAACTTTGGATTTTCATTGGCATTGGATTTTGTAGAGGTTATGATCGTGGTGTCCTCCTGTTCATTTGCTATGATTAGATGGTTGATCATAGGTACTCCACGATTTTGAGATGGGTGGCTGATAGGGTTATCAGTAGCATGTTTTGGGACATTACTGCTGACTATAATGGATATTCATTTGGTTCATCAGTCACAGAGTTTTGGGATTCTGTAGCTGGAATCTTTCTATTTTGGTTTAGCTCCTGTTTATCTCACACCTCTTGGCAAGAACTGTATTTTTTCTTTACCTGAAGTTCGCAACTTCTTCAGCTTTTCACTTGATCTTTCTGAGTTAATCAAGTTGCTATCTTTTCATCGAAGCACGAGTTCTTCTTCTCCATAATTATCAGAAGACAGCCTTTCAGATCTTTTTCTGACTGGAATCATCTCTATCAGATAAGCTTCCTTGATTCATAGAGAGAGATATCTTTGAAACTGATCACTCCACGATTGTTGACATAACTACGAACGTAGTCTCCTTCATTTAACACCAGACTAGATGTTTCGACTACTCGTAGTCCTTCCTTATAATCTTCATTATGAGTTAAGGATGAGTGGATGATTCCTTGAGACTATCAACTTGTCAACATCTATCAGCCTTTGTTCAGTAATTTGCCATTCCTCCTTAATCAGAACTGGAATCTCTGATGCTGATTTGAGAAGCACTACGATTTTGGTCATTGTGACACAATCGTCGTGTGTTGACATGCACAGGCTTGGCAAGGTCTTGATCGTAGAGAACATTACGATTTTCTTTCAGCTCCTTGATAGACTGCATTCGTGGAGTTCTGCTTCTTTGATATTTCCTTTAAGTGAATATGCTTTGAACGGATAAGCATATATGATCTTGTTAATCTCGGCATGACTGACCAGCTTCCATATGGTGATCAACAATCTTGTGAGCTTCAATTATGTGAGCTCAACAAGTCTTGAAGAATAGGCTTTGGCATAGAGTAATTTGTCAAGCACATTGCTGAAATGTCTTGAGCCTCCAGCTGGTTATGTCCTTGTGACTGAAGCCATCTGCTTCAGTATTCCTTAGTGTGGTCGAGTAGACCTAGTACCTGCAGGTTTAGATAATTTCTATTTTGGTATCCAATTTTGATTGGATCCTGCTAGGTTAGTTTCTCAAAAACCCCTATTCCTCATATAATAGATTTTACATCCATTTTAGCATCAATGAACATATCTATGCATGAATTAGATTTAGATATAACATTTATCATGCATGATTTTGAGTGTGTGCAAGATTTGTCATTTTAATAAGACACTCGTTTTCTTTGATGGTTTCATCTTTTGCTCGGATATGTTCACAAGTTTTGAAAGTTTGCAGAGTAGAAATCAATTCTTTTACTTAGTTGTATCTGGTTGATTCATGGAGATGATCAGTTTCTAAGAATCTTCAAAATACTACTTTAAAACTGATCATACTCTACTTATTATCAAAAATATAGAACATAGGTTTGTACATACATACAACTCTTTAAGCAAGGATTACTCCACTTAAACTTAATTAATTCTTGATATGCTCATGAACTATTTCAGACTTCTCTCAAGATGTTATCGTCAGCCTAAAACTTGGGTGGAGAGAAGGTTTGTTAGCAATTAAGTTGTCAACTTTAGTGTACTTTCTCTCTTCCCCTTTTTAGGCAGAGTATGGTCTTTTGATAGAATACTGATATAGTACATGAGGTGATGCAACATGATGAACATATTTATATCAATGAGGAACTGTACCATTACACTGTCAGTCTCTTGATAGTCATTTACCTTGCTATAATGAGGTTAGGCATTGATGTGCATATCTTTACATTTATTTCTGACAGCTTAGAGCTCCAGTTATCCTTCAATCAATTAGTCACAGCCTTGAAGGGGTAAGCTAGTAAAGTCTTGGCATCTTTAGATCTTTAACAATCTCGAACCTCAAGGTTCACATCCAACTACTGGTTGGTCAAAAACATAGTTGAGAGAATCTTCTTTCTCCTTTGTATAAGCACTTCTTAGCATGTATGACCTTTCATCTTTCAGAATAGAGGATGCTTGATTCTTTGCTGTTGATCCTCCTTGATTTCCCTACTCTAGTCTTCAGACTACAAGATTAACTATGGAAACGGATTGGTCTTGATGCAATGGCATTTAGGAACTAGGCCAATCTGAGCAGCTTCAGGTGTATATACACATTTACCTGTACACATTATGTCCAGCGTGTGAGCTCATCTGCATTTACAAGTTACTTACTGCTAAACTAAGTTTAGAACAATGTTTGTGCCTAGGATCAGACTCCAAGTGATTAGCTTTAGAATATAGCATGAGAACCTACTTTGATACCAATTGTTAGTTCCCAGTAGGCACACAATAGATCTAGAGAGGGGGGTTGAATAGATCCTTTGAATTTTTAAACTCTTTTCCATTTTATTTTGTATAGCTAAGAAGTTAGCATATGACAAACATAAGAATCATTTCAAGCACAGCGGAATAAGTTAAATCTCCCCTTCATTGATATATTGATAAACATTGATACATTGTTCTTGAAGTTAGTTTAGTTGTAAGTAGTTAGTACATACATAGCAGTTATAGCAGTTAAGTACATAATGTAAAGACATAAAGTAAATGACAGAATGTAAAAGACACAAAAGGGTTTTAAGTGGTTCAGAGCCAACTCGACTCCTTATCCACTCTTCTGCACTCTCGCAGGAAATCCACTAAGGAATGGGCAGCACCCTGAATCACTAAGATTCCTTCAAGGCTAGCAGCCCTGGAACTTTAGTTCACTTTTGAACTCTTCAAGCCCTTTGGCTTAGAACTCCTTTAGTTCACTAAGAACTCTTCAAGCCCTCCGGCTTGGAACTCATTTAGTCCCTCCGGACAAGGACCCTTTGGCCCTGGCTACTTGTAGTTGTAGTTGTTGTTGTTGTTTGTGCTTTGCTGCTAAGATGTCTTGAAGCTTGATCATCTTGGTACTTAGCAGCTAGGTTTGGTCCTCTGCAGTCTGTTCGAGTCTGGACCTCTTTTATGGTGCAACTGATCTTCAGTCTGTCCAGCTCATCTTCACTTGCTGTCAGCTGTACACATCACCACATAGGACTGCTAAGGCTTTTCATTGTGGGTCACCTTCTTCTAACCCTTAGCAGCCCTTGAACCCTTCTTGAATGATATGCAGACATGGTTCTGCATCTTTTCTTATTCAGCTTCTAATTCGTCATGGTGATCCGTAGAGTGGCTTTTCTGATCTTCTTTATGCTCAGCCACATTCTTGAATGCTATCTTATTGGCCTTCTCGGCTCTTAACTTGGCTGTCATCTTCAGTGGCTGTCCCATCCTTGTTGAGTGAAGCTTTAGTCTGTTCAGTCCTTCTTCAATTCTGCTTCACTTCCACCTTCGTAATCTCACTGCCACTGAGACTTGTTCTCTTCAGCTCTGGTGGAACTCGTCGAGTCAACAATGTAGCATTCCAACAACTCGACGAATCTACAACTCAGCAACAACTCTTATCATTGAAGCTTGTCCTTTAAATACCCTTCCATAATCTTCCCGTTGGAAAGTAGCCTTTGAAAGCTATTTGAATTGCTTCGCAGATCTTGAGTTATTTGGTGCAGACTGTTGATGTGACGTGACAGCTCCTTTTTGACTTAACTGACACAGCAGTCAGCTTTCTCACCTACCGCCTCAGAGATGTCACTATTTCGTGTCAAGCAGGTAGTCCTCTTTATTACTCATTTCTGATTCCTTGATTCGAATCCGTAGGAGTTGTCCTTCAGCATCGATGCTCTCAAATAGCAACGTTCGGATGCTAGTCTTCAGATTAAACCGTTGCCAATGCTTCAATCTTTAGATGTCAGAACTCTACAATTCTGATGCAGAAGTTCTTGTACCTTGATCGTAGTGTGTCATATTGAATGTTGCTTTGACTGGCTGAGACAACACTACGATTCTGAAGAGTATTCTTGGATCTTCAATGTGGAAAACTTCTCCCTTTTCTTGTGCAGTGCTTCAATACTTTTGTTTGCCTTGACTGATCTCAGGAACTAATATCTTGACTTGTCGTTCTGACCTCTTTTGAATAGCAAGACACTTCAGATTTATGGTATACCCAGCTTCTTTCTCCTGGTGATCTCCCGTTCACCTATCTTCAATGGTCTGACCCATGCTTAATCACTTCTGTCTTGTTCATCACAAGCTGGCCGATATCTTTGTAGGTTGTATCAGTTCCTCCTTCACTTTGGCAAACACTACGATCTTGAGTGATTCTCAAGATCATTGTTTTCTGTTCTCTTGACAGCTACTGCACTTGCTGACTTTCTCTAGTCAGTCACTTAGTATGAAGTCTTCTTCTGATATGCTTGTGGAAGACTTCATCTCGAATGGCTTCACAACTTTGTCTGCATGTTGATAGAGTTGATGCTTAGATCTTCTGTTAGCTTGCATGCCATTCGGTGAGTGCTCTCTGGTACTCTTTATGTAGGATGTATCTTTGTAGCTCAGACCAGAGGTTTCATGCTTTGGATATTCTGGGAGTGCCCATTTGTTGAGAATCGTGTTGACACTATGATTCTTCCCTTAGCGTTGTTAAGCAACCATTGTGGAAGTCTTAGCTCTGCAGACTATGATTTAGCTTTTTTGCTGCAGACACTACGATTCTGAGATCAGACCTTGACAGTCTACGATTCTGCCTTCATGCTTGCTGTCTTCATCTGATCTTACCCGACTACAATCTCTGCCTCTGATGATCATTAGACTACACTACTTTAAGTGTGATCTATGATTCTTGACTTAGCTCTGGCAGTTTCTCGATCGGCTCATAGACAGGCTGTCTCTTCGATTCTGAACATGACTTCCTAAGCAGACTACGGCTTCTAGGAAGTACTTCTCGGCACACTACGATCCTTCCTCGTTTCTCCTGGAAGACTACAAACTCCGGGATCTACTATCCTACAAACTACGATTCCGCCTTGATAGCTCTCGAGTCTCCTTTGTCTCTCCTGGCAGACTATGATTCTGATGCAGTGCTTCGAAGATCAGACATGCCTATCTATTACATTATAAGATCAACCTAACAAGCTTGATCTTTCTATCTTTATAGTCCTTGTACATCATTTCTTTTCAAGGACTTTACAAAGCTGTTTTGCTTATGTAGGATCAACCTAACATATTTGATCATTTCAGTCTAATTCCTTCTACATATATTCCTGTTATCTATCAAAGGACTTTACAGCTTTTATCAATGCAAGCATACTTGCATATTCATTCATTTATATCATAATCAAATCATATATAAATAGGAATAACATTCTTATGTATATTCCTAACAAACACCTCGATGAAGATGCTAGGAACTCTATAATCCATGCGCGACAATTAGATAATGATGGCCAACATATCTTCAGAGAAGATATTGGTTTTAGTATTCCTGATGGAATTAACACGTTAATATTCACCATTATAAAACGTTTTATTGGAACCCCTAGTAATATCACAGAAAGGATTCATGATCAGTTAAGTAATCTCACTTGTCCCACTCTAAGTGATTTTAGATGGTACAAAGATGTTTTTATTTCTCGTGTCATGGTGAGAAGTGATAGTAACAAGCATTTCTAAAAAGAAAAGTTTGTTAATGGTCTTCCTAATTTATTCGCCCATAAAGTTAGAGAAGAACTTAGTAAAACTTTGGGATATATTGATTATGATAACCTTACTTATGGTGATATAATCAGTTATATCCAAAAGATTGATTTAAAAATGTGTATTGATTACAAACTTGCTAAACAAGCTAATAAAGATAAGAAAAACGCTAAATATGAGCTTGGCACGTTTTACGAATAATATAATTTACCTCCTGTTGCTCCCTCTAGAAGAAAGCATCGGAAGAAACAAATTGAAAAGCGCAAATCTGGTAAGCATCATAAGAAGCGTTCTAGTCAGTCTAAAAACCAAGATAATTATTATGAGAAACCTAAATCAAAGCGAAAAAACTCATAATAAAAAATCTAGTACTAAAATTCACGATAAGAGTAAGAACACTTGTTATAATTGTGGTAAGAAAGGCCATTATAAAAGTGAGTGTAAAATTAAGCAGAAAAGATACTGATAAACTTTTAGAGTTAATAAGGATCGAGAATAACGTTGATAACGACGATTATTCTGATGTTCCTTCTTCCTCTGGTAATGATGAAGATAATCAAACACATAGTGAAGAAAACGAAGTCACTTTATGTACAGATAATTGCAGATCTGATTGCTGCAATAAAAGTATAAATGTTCTTACCAAAGAAGAGGAAGAAAGCTCTTTGTTGGTTGATTTAATTAGTAAAATTATCGATCCCGAGTTAAAAACGCAATACATGAAGCAGTTAAAAGAATTGCTAACTAAGAATAATTCTGGTAAGCATAAGGTTATTAAGGGTAATAATAAGCCTATTATCAACGTTCATAAAACCTTAGAGCGATTTAAAACTGCTGATAGAGAATTCACCCTCCCTGAGTTAAATCAAGAAGTTAATAACCTTAAAAAGAAGATTTTAGGTCTTAAGACTGAGATTTCTCATTTACGTAAAGAAATGGCTAATCTTACGGCAAAAAGTTTAGAACTTCACATTTCTGATTCATCTAAAAATGGGGAAGAACCTGAATCTTCTAATGCCAAAGAAGATGAGTCAATTCTTATGGTTCAGGGTAAATCTTTAAAAAGATTGAAAGATATTACCATTCAAAAATGGTATATCATGGTTAAGCTAGTTATCGAAGGAACTTTTGCAATTCAGCTTCCTGCGCTAGTTGACACTGGCGCAAATCTTAATTGCATTTAAGAAAGGTTAATACCTACTAAGTTCTATAAGAAAACTAGTGAGCGATTAAATTCTGCTAATGGTAGTAAAATGGAAATAAAATATAAACTGCTTAAAGTTCATATTTGTCAAAATAATATGTGTTTTAAAATTACTTTTGTTTTAATTCGCAATTTGACGGATAAGATTATTTTAGGACTTCCGTTTATATATTTATTATATCCATTCACTACTAGTAATAATAGTTTAACCACTGAACATTTGAGAAAAAAGGTAGTGTTTGAATTCATTACTCAACCCAGAGAAAGAGAGTTGAAGTTCATTCAAGATGAATCTATTTCAAAATCCCTAAACTTGTTAAGCTGTAAAAGCTCTCAGTTAAAATTCTTAAAATAAGAAATTAGGTATATACATGTCGAAGATCTTCTTCTTCAAGAAAAGGTTTAGGATAAGATTGAAGACCTTCGAATTTTTATGACTAAAAACCTTTGCGCTGATTCTCCCAATGCTTTCTGGCACAGAAGAAAGCATGTTGTTAGGTTACCTTATGCTAGGGAATTTAAGGACCAATTAATTCCTACTAAGGCTAGGCCTAAACAAATGAGTCACCAGTAAATGGAGCTTTGTAAACAAGAAATTAATGATCTGCTTGCAAAGGGTTTAATTAAACATAGTAAATCGCCTTGGTCTTGTCCAGCTTGTTATGTTAATAATGAAGCATAAAAAGAGCGAGGAGTCCCCAGGCTAGTTATCAATTACAAGCCTCTAAACAAGGTTTTAGAATGAATTAGGTACCCATTACCTAACAAAGAAGACCTTCTTAGTAGACTTAGTAATGCTACCGTCTTTAGTAAATTCGACTTTAAATCGGGGTTTTGGTAAATCAGTATTCATCCTAGTGATAGGTATAAAATTGCTTTTACCACTCCCTTTGGTCATTATGAGTGGGTTGTTCAAGCCTTTGGCCTTAAAAATGCTCCCAGGGAATTTCAAAATATCCTTAATGAAATTTTGAATCCTTTTAGTCATTTCATCATCATCTACATTGATGATATTCTAGTTTTTTCCAAGTCAATTGAAGAACATTCTAAACATTTGAATTCGTTTTTCAAATCCATCAAAGTTAATGGTTTGGTTTTGTCTCCCACTAAATGTAGTCTTTTCCAAACTAAAGTCAAATTTCTAGGGCATAATATTCATCGTGGTCTAATTCGTCCTATTCAGCGAGTCATCCAGTTTGCAGATAAGTTTTCTGATAAGATTCTTGATAAAACTCAACTTCAGCGATTTTTAGGATCCTTAAATTATGTTGGTAACTTCTATCAAAATCTTCTAAAAATCTGTAAACCTTTGTTTCTTCGTTTACAGAAGAATCCTCCTCCTTGGACTAATGAACATACATCTATAGTCCAACAAGTTAAAAAATATGTTAAGGTTTTACCTTGCCTTGGCATTTCTAATGAATCTGCTTTTAAAATTATTGAAATCGATTCATATGAAGTTGGATTTAGTGGTATCCTAAAGCAGAAATTAACTCCTACTTCTTCTGAGCAAATTGTTCGATTTCATTCTGGTGCATGGAATCCGGCTCAAAGTAATTATAGTACAATTAAAAAAGAAATTTTAGCTTTGGTTTTATGCATTAGTAAATTTCAAAATGATTTATTAAATCAAAGATTTTTGGTCAGAATTGATTGCAAATCAGCTAAATATATTTTAGAAAAAGATGCTAAAAATATAGCCGTTAAACATATTTTTGCTAGATGGCAATCTCTATTAAACATTTTAGATTTTCATATTAAATACATTAAAGGAAGTCAAAATTCAGTTCCTGATTTTCTCACACGGGAATTAATTAATTTAGGTACTCAAGAAAAATGAGCGTCAGAGGTGGAAACAATTATATTAGGCCCCCTCCTAGACCAACTCCAATCTCAAGTTAAACGCCCAAAGGAGCCATAATCCCTCACCCAGTAACCACTGTTCCTGCTATGGATGTAGCCAATAGGTTTACTCATCTTGGTACTGTTCCCAAGCCCTATAATACGGTCTTGGCCTAGTCTTCAAAGTCGTTTGACCCATTTGCTTCATCTTCCTCATCCAGTAACCCTAACCCTAGTCAACTGCATTCGCAGTACGTTTTTAGTTACACATCTAATTTGTTTCATATTGAATCTCATATGAAACCCATTGATGACCCAGTAAAACTGGCTACCCAGTTCTTCCCAACTAGATGGCATTTTCTCCCCCTAGCCCCTTATAAATCCCTTACGTATTATAAGGAAGTTCTCCTTCAAACCCAGTCAATTCTTATCAAACCTATTTATGATAGGAAAGATAACTCCAAAGTTATATATCACTCTCTTTATATTAAACACATTATTTCCATGTCTGATTGAGGTAACCATCCTTCTGATCTCAGACAGCTAAGTAATCTTAATAGTTACTTTTGCTATTATGATTGTATTGAAGCTTGGCATAAGATATTCTTGCTCCAAAATCCTTCTTTTTAGTTATTCGTGGTTTTTGCAATTCGACCACAAATTTAAAAGTCAGCTTCCTCACTGGTTCACTCTTTGGTGGTCACGATATGGCCCTTCTTTCGCCACTTTGCCCGAAGAGCTTCGTTCTATTGTTAGTCATTTTTATTGCAGAAGTCCACACAATCCAAAAAATGATTGTATTTCGGTTCTTCTTCAATTCATCAGTAAATATAAAGTTTCATGGATTCTTAAATGGCAATATAGTCTCTTTGTCCCTGTTGTCGAATCTGTGTTTCAGTCATCAAGCGGTCAAACTACTGCCGCTTCTCATAATAGTCAACTTACTTTCGTTACTCATGAATTCTTCATTAAATGGTAGGATAAATTTGATATTTATCGTATCATTGGTCAAGTTCAGAAAGAATTCCCGGTTAACCCAATTCCTATTAAATCGGTTTCCCCCGAAGAAACCTCCAGTAAATCTAAGAAATCTTCCTATCCAAAGATAGATTTTTCAGATATTGACAAATGTTCTGATGCTGAGTTAAAAATGTTAGCTCAGATTATTCAAAACAGAGTTGATAAACAAAAAGAAAACAGTGTTCCTTCTTTAAGTTTGTCATCTTCTTCAAGTTCCAGTTAACAAGCAACCAGTGCAGATGATCCGTACGGCAGCATCAACCTCCAAGATGCCCGAGATCCTTTTGCCTAGGATGCTCCTCAACTTGCCTGAGTCATCATCAATGATTCACCACCAGTCATCATCAGTTAGTGCTTCTTTCTCACAAGCAGCCGAAAACAGCACAAAGTTATTTTGAGTCATTTGTATTTTAGTGGAGTCATTTCTCCATTGTCGGCCATTTGGTCATTTAGTCAAAAGTTGTATTTTCTTTTGAGTCACGCGTCTGTAATTTAGTCAAAAATTGTTCAATAATGCATCTGTATTACTGTTCAGTAACAGTTAAAGTTGTCTATAATCATTTACTTTTGTAAAAAGCATTACTGTTCAACAACAATTAAAGTTATTTGTATTTATTGAGTCTGTAAGAGTCCGACCTCTCCTTACTCTATAAAAGGAAGGCGTAGTCATTTGTAAGAGGCATGATTTGAAATCCAATAGAGCGTTTTAGAAAGACTTAGATTCCTATCTGATAAATCTTTAAACATCTTATACTTCTTCTTAGTAACCAATGTTAGGATTTCTATAATCGAGTCAACTTTTAAGTTTTATTTTCAGTAATATGTTTGTAAATCTTTTAATCTTTCAATAAATTGTATTTTCAAGTAAACTATTATTAAATGCTATTTAACTGCTGTTATCATTTCTTATAGTTTTGCTATAGTTGTGATTCAGATTGCATACGTCTCTCTCTTCATCCCATCCCCCTTTCTCTTTATGCATCCGCCCTCCTAGTATTTTCAAGTAAACTATTGTTTAATGTTATTTAACTGCTGTTATCATTTCTTATAGTTTTGCTATAGTTGTGATTCAGATTACATACGTCTCTCTTCATCCCATCCCCCTTTCTCTTTATGCTTCCGCCCTCCTGGTATAAGAGCCATGGTTGTATGATTGTTAATCGTTGTTCTTAATTTGTTCGATCTAAGTCATTTTTTAAAATTAAAGTTTTTCTTTTCTGAGCGCCTAAGTCACCTAAGCTCTTACTGTAGAACACCGTGTTCGCCCCGGTCTTTTTGCCCTTTGTAAGTCTCAGAGTGAAGCAGTGTCGGGTGTCTGACCTAGAACATAGGTATGCGTCTGCTTAAGGTAAGAAGGGTATATATGGCAGCACTTTGATTTTTAAAAATTTTAATTTTCTAAAATGAGTAGACTGTTCTGATTTAGTTCTTCAGTTAGTAATCGGTCAGCCTTACCTTCGATTCCATATATAGTTAATCAAGAGGAACATAGTTATGAGAACATTAGTTAAACTTTGAGTAATTGGAACATACCTAGTGTATCTCCGAAGGAGATCTATCAGTCAACCTTTATAGATAACTTTAAAACTAATTATAATGGTAAAACTGTTGAACGTGTCTATGCCATTAACAAAGAATATGAAAATTGTAGTCTTTTATCTCCTGATGTTATTAAAAAACATAGGAAAAAGGGTTATAATTTTATTTATATTGGATTAGTTCAAGTTGCAGTTAAGCCTTTAAATATTAATGGAATTAATTCGAGTATATTTATGTGCCTCAGAGATGCCCGTTTTCTTAATTATGCTCCTAGCATTATTGGTATCATGGAATCAAGTCTGCATGATGGACCTATCTATTTTAATTGCTTTCCTGATCTTCCTCTGATCCTTTGTGATGCTAATTTATTAAAAGCTTTAACCTTGAACATTAAGACTGCAGGTGAGATAACTCAAATGATTGAGGGTTCACAGCCTATAGCCTTAATTTATAGAATTTATTATAAAGTTATGAAAACTAATTTTAATGTTCACGCACTTAATAAAAGCCCTAAAGATCATACTGTTTTAATTCAAAGTAGTACTAGTAATGCTAATATCCAGACTCCAAGAACAATTCTTTGGAAGGATATTACGTTTCCTAGTCAGTGGATTTTGCCAAGTGAAATTCCACAAAAACAAGTTATTAATAATTTAATAAATATAGAAAATATTAAATAATTTTCTGATGGTACTGTCAGAGTTAGTTTTGAACGTACCAGAAGACCTTTAATCATAGAAGAATTTACTAGCTCCTCAGTTCCTTCAGTTATTTCTAGAAGAGACACTGAAGTTCTAAGTAATTTGTCTATTCCTGATTTAAAAATGAAAGGTGTTTTGAATCAAGGTCAATCCAGTCACCCTTGTTATGCTACTACTAATTCAGTAGAAGACGAGCAAGAAGTTTCTCCTACTGCTTCTGTAGGACCAACCCCTTCAGATTTTGAAGCCTCTATTAATCCTCAGTTAAGAGTTCTTACGAAAGAATTTAAACTAGATTGGAATAATCTGGTTGCAGATTTTAATTCCAACTCTAATAAGGAGAAAATGCATGCTTTTCGTAACAAGTACGAAAAATCTGCCAGGGATAAAATTGTAAATAAATGGAAAAAATTTATTAAAAATGAAAAAATGAACATTACTTTCTATGATTGGTATGAAAAATATCATTCATATTGTAAAGTTCTTACCAAAAGTCAGTGAACTAAAGAGGATAAGACGAAAGTCTTAGCCAGTCATCCTCCTTTAGAAACTGTTCTTTTGAATATTAAAAACACTTCAGTCATTGCCAAACCGTTTAAAGTTGTAGATGGCAAAACTGATGAAAAAAAAACTATTAAACAAAATAATTTCACTAATCAGTATTTAGCCACTATTGGTAAACAACTTGATAAAATTGAAAAAAAAATTGATCACTCTATGGTTAAAAACCCTGATAAAAAATTAGATCTGCCTTTATTAACTCTCCCAGAAAAAAGAGAAAATATGGTATTGCCTAATAAAGATTCTAAGTTAGTTAAAACTATTGATAAGTCAATTAAAAAGATAAGTTCGAGTTCTAGAGAAGCCAGTGGAACTATTGCTATCATTGATCAGATTGAAGAATCCGACGATGAAAGTATTAGTCAATCAGATATTAAATCTGAAACTGCCTCTATCCCAGATCTTAATGATCAGTTAAACAAGTTAACCTTTAGTAACACAAGCATAACAAAAAATTGGTATTCTAGACCCACTCCTCCGGATCTTCAGTATGAAGAAAAGAATCTAGATAATCAATTTTCTGTTTCCTCTAATAAAATTTATGAATGGAATATTGATGGATTTAGTGAACATCAGATTCTTACAAAAATGAATCATATGTCTATGGTCGCAAATAGTTATATTACAGCATTCAGTAGCTTAGCACAGCCTAAAATTGTTGAGATATTAACTAATGAATTTACTGGTGTTCTTCGTTCTTGGTGGAAAAACACCTTGATGAAGATGCTAGGAACTCTATAATCCATGCACGATAATTAGATAACGATGGCCAACCTATCTTCAGAGAAGAAATTGGTTTTAGTATTACTGATGGAATTAACACGTTAATATTCACCATTATAAAACATTTTATTGGAACCCCTAGTAATATCACATAAAAGATTCATGATCAGTTAAGTAATCTCACTTGTCCCACTCTAAGTGATTTTAGATGGTACAAAGATATTTTTATTTCTCGTGTCATGATGAGAAGTGATGGTAACAAGCCTTTCTAGAAAGAAAAGTTTGTTAATGGTCTTCCTAATTTATTTGCCCATAAAGTTAGAGAAGAACTTAGTAAAACTTTGGGATATATTGATTATGATAACCTTACTTATGGTGATATAATTAGTTATATCCAAAAGATTGGTTTAAAAATGTGTATTGATTACAAACTTGTTAAACAAGCTAATAAAGATAAGAAAAAAGCTAAATATGAGCTTGGCTAGTTTTGCGAACAATATGATTTACAGATTTATAGATTTTTCGAAGATTCTAATAGAACTTACCAACATAATTTAAGGATCCTAAAAATCGCTGAAGTTGAGTTTTATCAAGAATCTTATCAGGAAACTTATCTGCAAACTGGATGACTCGTTGAATAGGACGAATTAGACCACAATGAATATCATGCCCTAGAAATTTGACTTTAGTTTGGAAAAGACTACATTTAGTGGGAGACAAAACCAAACCATTAACTTTGATGGATTTGAAGAACGAATTCAAATGTTTAAAATGTTCTTCAATTGACTTGGAAAAAACTAGAATATCATCAATGTAGACGATGATGAAATGACTAAAAGGATTCAAAATTTTATTAAAGATTCAAAAGTAAATGTAAAACCATTTAACTAACGTTAAAAACATTTAACTTAAGTTAAAGTATTTACATTTACTTTTACTTAAGTAAATTACTTTTACTAAAGTAAAGTTGTCCTTTACTTTTGACTTTTTCGGATGCATTTATTGCATCTGATGATGACTGGAGCATTCAATGACTGTGGGACCCTGGAGGGCCAGCGTCGTCTGATTTTGTCTGACTGTTGTTCGTTTAACTGTTGAGGTCCAGCTTCTTCCTCACCGGGCCAGCGTCGTCTGACTGTTGTTCGTCTGACTGTCGAGGTCCGGCTCCTTCTGTCGCCGGTGGGTACTGTTCATCTTCTTCTCAGATAGATCACCATCCCTATTCTATATATATTTATATATATATATATATATAGCTAAAATGCGAATATTCGTAAAATGAAAAATGAAGCGAATGTGCTAGCGGGATAAAATATTTATATATGAGGTAATGATTTGAGTTGACTCATAAGTGGATAAAAAGATATAATGATTATTTAAATTAAGAAATAATATAGTAAATTGAGTTTTTACTATAAAAGATATATAATATCTGTTTTAAATCTGAATTCGCAAATAAAGGCAAAACATATTCTTAAAGTGGAATATAAATGATTTAAGCTTCGATATGTAATATATTTATATATGAAAATGTGGGGGACCTTTATTTGGCTTAAAAAGGTTAAAAAGAATTAAGTTTTTAAATAAACTACTAGTCGTTTTGAGTAAGAATAAATAATATTAGTTTGTATAAAACTAATAATTATTATTAATGAGTAAACATGCATATTTTGTGACATATTTAATTATCTAATATGTGTGTGCATGTAAAAAGAATTGTGTAGGAATTGTGGAGTAACGCTATATTAAATTGTTGCGGTAATCTCCAATTAAGACAAGTTTTTCAGTTCTGTTATGTTTGTGGATTGTATGTGATTATATGCTGAGTTATATACCATGTTTATTAAATTGTTAAAGTCAAAATATTACAAAGTCAATTGGGATATGAAACTCAATTGCTATATATGATCTGTGATAGCATGTGTTGTATGAGAATGTAAAATGTAAAAGGCATATATAAATGTATTGCATGAAATTATATTGCATAAATGATATGCCTAGTAGAAGAATTATAGATGCATGAATATATGCATTGCAAAGAATTATTGATACATGTAGAATATTATGCATAGTAAAGAAAGTATGTTGCATATGGTGACTATAAAATTGTGTGCAATGTGAAACATGATAGACTGTTAAATTTGTTGGGCCGTCGAGCTCAATCTTGCAAACACAAACTTTTTGCTGGTTAATGATGTTATGCAATATTACTTGCTGTATAGATGATGAAGGTTGAACAATGTACGAAAATGAATACATTTTCTTGGGATAGAATTGTATAGAGTTGTGATTGATGGTTGTGACATAGGTAATTGACAGCTATGTATAGTTTAAAATATTTAATGAGGAATATTTGTTTTGGATGAATTGTAATGAATACTTTATATAAAAAAATAAATGATATAGTGACATTACTATATAAGAAAGAATTAATATTGAGTTATATATATTAATATAATTTTGATAAGAGAAATCGTTAAATAAATATGATTTCATTATAAAAGAGAATCGTAAATGTTGAGATTCAGGTAACGAATGAATGGAATAAAAGAAAAAAAAATTCCGTATTTTTAGCTATTTTAATATTAAATATTATTTTAAAGCTAGAAAAATATAGTATTAACACACAAGATCGGGGAGAGAAATAGTCCTGATTTTGGGATCGTTATAGTTGGTATCAAAGCTAAGGGTTATAAACCTTAGTTAAGTGAACCTTAGGCTATAATCGTAAGTAAGGTAGATGAAAAGAAAGAAGATGTTAAAACTCGAATGAGGATTAAACGATTTTAAATGAATGTAGAAAATTCCATAAGAATGCGCTAAGATAATACGTAAAGATTCAAAGAAGAATCTTAAAAGGTAAGGAGTAAAGGATCAGGGGACACCTAATTCAAATAATCATAAATAATATGATTAGAGAAGAAAGAAAGAAGATCGTAGAAATAAAACGATCATAGAATGAGAAAGAATCGTAATATAACACGATTATAAGATAAGATCATGACGTGATCTGATCAAGACAAAGAAGGACAGATAATCAACCGAATGATTGAAAATTTATAACAGAATGGTTATATTAAAAATGGTACTATGAAATAGTACAAGATTAAAACTCGAAAAGAGTTATAGATGATGAAATACAAATTAAAAAAAAATTGTATGGGATTAGGTGGGATTTCAATTGAAGACTCATGTTAGTGGTTGAGTTGTACAATTCCTTGTGTGGGCGGGGAATTTGTGCTTGGTTTGAGAACCACTTAGCTTCCTATATTGATGTAGTGGTTGAGTTGAACAATTTGTTGTATGGGCAAGGGATTTGTCCTTGGTTTAACAACCACTTAGCTTCCTATATTGATTAGTGGCCGAGTGTACTAATTCCTTGTATGGGTAGGTGATTGTGTTTGGTTCGATGTCCACTTAGCCTATTATATTGATAATCATTGAAATATCAGTGTCGCGCTATTGATATACATATGGTGGGAAGGTGATTCTTTTCTCATATTTATATTTGATAGTTAGGGAAAAATAAGAATAGGTTCGAGTTTATAAAACTCATGCTTATGATAAGTTTGTGACTCATAATAATATGGTATGTTTTTGAGCCCCTAAGCGTATGGACAGTCCCTGATTGGTTCTTGGACTACGTATTGCTAGGACAAGTTCCTATTTATGGCAAGTTTCTAAACACATAAGGTGTGGTAAGTCTGATGAACTTTCCCAGGCTATAGGGTTAGTTTAATATAGTGGGAGTTAATGGTGTTAGAGATGAACATAATTGTATGGTGAAGTTTTTGGATATAGTTAAAGTAGATAAAGAAGAAATGGATATTCTCAAATCTACTAGCTATGCTAGATTTTGAAATTTATTGGAATCGTGTTGCCAGTCATACTATGGTGTTTTTAGGAAAAGAATATATATACATATATATATATATATATATAATATTGGGTCAAAATGCTGAACTAATAAGTTTAAAAAAAATTGGTTATTTCTTATGTCTATGTTAATTATTTCAGCTAGACAAGTGGTTTGAAAAATATCAAAATATATTTTATATAGTCATTAATCCATCATTAATATGTTGTAGATATGACAAATGATAGAGTCATCAATGCAGCTTAACCTAGTGTTGGATGTGATCTAAGAATCGTCAACCCATTATGGTATGATGTGGTATGACAAAGTCATAAAATGACGACATTCTTAATGTATTGTTGAAAATAGTGCGGTACTATGCGACATAAAATTATTTTTAGTATTTTTAGCAATTAAAGAGGTGTTGATGCCATTTGAATCGGCTAGACACAAATTCAGATATTGTTTATGTTAAGCGTGTGAACTATCAAACTAAATTAGTTTGGTATGGACTCCAGATTGAGTAAGAACTTTCCTATAATGAGATTATTTTATATTGCGTCCTGGGAACGGTAAACAGGAACTGAAATAATTGTTCCGCATAGATAGTGTTGATCGACACAGAACATCCAAAATATAAAATTATGTTCACACAAAATAGCGATAAAGATATTATGGTTCAACACAGGGTATAAATAGGATGATCACCTATATGTCCGTAAGATATGTCGGTTTGCAGATAAATTTATGTTGAAACCTTTCCAAAAACAAGTTTATGGTCTTTATGACTTTATTATGTTACAAAAAGTTTTTTTTAAGTGAATCTTTTGGATTCTTGATTTATTTTTTATTGCTTCACAATTATTGATCAAATATTGTGGAGAATTTCTATTTTCTGGAGGTTGGGTATAGAAAGAATGAAGTTCTTAAGAGGAAGTAAGTCGTATAATACGACAATGGTTTATAAATCCTTGAAGAAGGAAAAAGGTAGAGTTATGAGAAATAAAGATTCTCGGATAACGAAAATTAATAAGAAAGTCAAGTAAAGATTAGAAACGTGAAAAAAATATTGAAAAAATAAGTCCGAGAAATATAGGACTTTAAAAAAATATGAAGAATACAATGGTTCAGAAATACCCTTAGAAAAAAAAGGGGGACGTTAAGAAGTAAATAATACTCGTAACATAATCGAGTTTAAACAGCAATGAAGAATTGGAACCTATAAGAATTGATTAAGGAAAGGAAGGAGATAGGAGATATAAAACCTAAGGAAATGTACGTTGAAATAATTCAACGATAAGGTTATGAGAAAGAATGAGATCTAAACCAATTAAGAATGTTTCGGTATTGTGATTTCGAGGACGGAATCCTTATTAGGGGGAAGAATGTAAGAACCCGGATTTTTGAGAATTATTAAAATAAAAATTTAATAAAAGAAAATTCTTATTAAATGATATGTTGTGTGATACTGTTTTGCATAAGTGAATGTGTTATGCAATATGTGATTTTGTGTATAATAAATATATTAGTGGTATATATTTATTATATGTAAATAAATGGTGGGAGTAATTTATTAAGGGAAATGAGATGTGAAAACTTAAAATAATTAATAATATTAAATTATTTTAATGTGGTAATTGGTGGCATTAAATATACTTAATGTATGACCATTATTTTATTAAAAAAATCATATACTACATTATTGAGTGTAATGTATGTATGTATTTAATGTAGTGAATATATTATTGTATTTATTACAAATAAATTATTGAAAACAATTTAGAGAAGGGAAAAGGAAATAATTTGTTTGCGTATACAAAAATTAGTGTATACTTTAAATAAAGGATATTAAAATAAATTCTAGCATTGAATTATTTTAATAAAGAGAGAATATTATTTTTATGTATATGTAAATAAATTGATATAAATAATTTATAATGGGAGAGGATAAATTTATTATTTATTTTCTTTATGTGATGTGGGTGCAGTACATGAAATATTTGCAAGGTGATAAATATATATAGTTATTTTGTATATATTTATTATATGAAGGAATAAAAATTGTGATGGACAATTTGAATAACGAATGAAGAAGATGGTTTAGGTATGCAATATCTATATATACTTTACCTAAGGATATTAGAAATAAATTCTTAAATGAATTTATGTTAATGAGGCAAGAATGTTAATATTGGCATGGAAAATTATGTGATGCATATTTATTTTGCATTTATAAAATAAATATATAACTAAAGCAAATTATGTTATGGGTTTCTTTTGGGAATATATAATTTATATACTACGATTGGGTAATATTTTATATATATGATCCAAGAGGTAAAACATTTAATTTTTGGGTGAGTTAGTAACTTAATATTTAAAACCTAGTTACTAACTATTGGATAAATATTTATTTATTCAATGAGGGAATTAAAAGAATAATTGGGCAAGTATTTAATTTGGCAAAAGAGATTAAAAGCATAATTGGGTGAACTAAGTAATTGAGTAAATGAGTTAATTTCTTAATCACTCAACTTACTATTACAAACTTAGCTACCAAGCAATTCCAATTTTCTTTTTTGGCGTGAGAGAGAAGAGGAGAGAAGAGTGAAGGGTACTCCATTTTTAAGCTTGGGCACCAAGGATTTTGGCTTAGAAAGAATTCAGAAAAATCTCGTCATTCTCCCTCTCCATAAACGTAGCCTCTCTCTTCCATTTTGCTTGAATTTTGTAAAATTCCTAGTATGATAAAATAGTAGAACCGTGAGTTCTTGGACCTTTAGCCAAATTGGTGATAGCAAAGCTTTGGAGTATGGAAAAGAGATAGCAAAAGATATAAAATTGAATTCAATTTTTGTTTCAATTAAAAATTATGTAAATCCTATACATAAATTAATTAAGCATGAGATATGAACTTAGTTTATATTTTGAGTTTGGACTAATTTCCTTTGAAATGAATTCAATTGTGATTATTTGATAGGTATTATAGCATGTGAATTGGACTATAATCAAAGAATGAGGAAATGAGTTTAGTTAGTAAGCTAATTATGTTATTAGTTTAGGACTATTCTTTAAATTGATTATCTAAATGATGGAAAATAATGGAACTAGAGATTTGGTGGCCAAGTTGGTTGTGAGGAGCTACAAGGAGAAAAATTATGGAATAACCACAACCAAAATGATAAGAAAGCAAACGAAACTAAAACGCGCGATTTATGTTCGTTAAATGGCCTTAAAGAATAAACTCGAAGAAAAAGTTTGGAATTTAACAGAGCAGAGACCTTAGACGAGTCTTATTATGTTAAATAAGATTTAATTATGAAGAAAATCATATTAGAACGAGTCGAGGCGAGTTTTAGATGTCAAAACGAGACGTTCGAAAAAAACTAGTGGACTACTGATCCAAAAATGAAAATTCGGGGTTAGCTAGATGTTTCAGAAAATTCTGTACTTTTGGGATATTATAGTATATTAAATAATCTTTCCATAGACTCTGGAACGGACTAATTCTGACTTCGGAGCAAGGAGTTATGACATTTCAAAGGAGGCGTGTCACAAATGTCAAAAATTGGAAATCAAATTCGGGTCAGTCCCCTTGCGCTGGTTTTCTGGAATTTTGTGTTTAGAATTTGAAAATGGTCAAAGAACGAAAGTTGTAACCCCGGAAGTGAGCTTCGCGTGGGCTCAAAAATCGCTTAAAAATATTTTAAGACGAAAAAATTATGACTGTTTTAGCAAGAGAGGGTAAAGCTGAAACAAAATAAAAAACTATTATAAACGTACACTTTTGGCACTCCATTTGAGCTACCTAAAAAACTCGAAATGGGAGTTTAATAATTTTTTTAAATATTCTCATATGATAAGAAAAACATATTCAAATTTGGTATTAATCCGATAAACGAGGAAAGCGTGGAAAAATCGCAAAGTAGGCAGCAAGGCAACACGAGCAGTAGAAGCAGCGGCTGGCAGTGCCCGCTCGAGCTAGGGCGCGGTCGGGCACGCTAGGGCACGGTCGCGCACGCCTTTCCAACAGCGTGCGCTGTGCTTAGTGTTGTCTGACATCCTTTTCGTGCGATGTTTTAATTGGTTTCCGTGATCTATTTTTGCGGTGTGATACTTTTCTAAAATACTATGACATGAGGTCTATAACATGCCAAAAATTTCGCTGTTATCGGACTTATGGTTTGAAAATTAAAAATAAGCGAATAGGCATGTCAGAACTAAAATTTGTGGAGCGATTTTGACGTTCGACGTTCCGAATCGCGTTCCGGCAAAATAATAAATCTAATAATGTCTTACGGGAAAAGATTTGACTAAAAAAGATATTTTATGCCGAAAAAATTCCTTTCGGACATAAATAAAGCAATAAAAATATGTAATAAATATAAATTTATATATTTAAGTGAAAGAAAACCTAAGGTTGTTTATAAAATTATTTTGTGGAGCAACGAAGGGAGAGAAACCTTTAAAATTTTGTATTAATCATAAAAATGATATTTTGAGGTTTTCGTGGTTCAAAATGAGATTTTTGAGATGAGCTTTATATAACGAAGTATATATATATATATATATATATATATATATATATATATATATATATATATATATATATTATATATATATATAGCTAAAATGCGAATACTCGTAAAACGAAAAATGAAGCGAATGTGCTAGCGTGATAAAATGTTTATATATGAGGTAATGGTCTGAGTTGACTCATAAGTGGATAAAAATATATAATGATTATTTAAATTAAGAAATAATATAGTAAATTGAGTTTTTACTATAAAAGATATATAATATATGTTTAAAACTTGAATTTGAAAATAAATGCAAAACATATTCCTAAAGTGGAATATAAATAATTTAAGCTTTGATATGTAATATATTTACATATGAAAATGTGGGGGACCTTTATTTGGCGTAAAAAGGTTAAAAAGAATTAAGCTTTTAAATAAACTACTATTCGTTTTGAGGAAGAATAAATAATATTAGTTTGTATAAAACTAATAATTATTATTAGTGAGTAAACATGCATGTTTTGTGACATATTTAATTATCTAATATGTGTGTGCATGTAAAAATAATTGTGTAGGAATTTTGGAGTAACGTTATATTAAATTTTTGCGATAATCTCAAATCAAAGCAAGTTATTTTAGTTCTGTTATGTTTGTGGATTGTATGTGATTATATGGTGAGTTATATACCATGTTTATTGAATTGTTAAAGTCAAAATATTACGAAGTCAATTGGGTTATGGAACTCAATTGCTATATGTGATCTGTGATAGCATGTGTTGTATGAGAATGTGAAATGTAAAAGTCATGAATAAATGTATTGCATAAATGATATACCTAGTAGAAGAATTATTGATGCATGAATATATGCATTGCAAAGAATTATTGATACATGTAGAATATTATGCATAGTAAAGAAAGTATGTTGCATATGGTGAATATAGAATTGTGTGCTATGTGAAACATGATAGACTGTTAAATTTGTTGCGCCGTCGAACTCAATCTTGCAAACACAAATTTTTTGCAGGTTAATGATGTTATGCAATATTACTTGTTGTACGGATGATGAAGGTTGAACAATGTACGAAAATGAATATATTTTATTGGGATAGAATTGCATAGAGTTGTGATTGATGGTTGTGACATAGGTAATTGACAGCTATGTATAGTTTAAAATATTCAACGAAGAATATTTGTTTTGGATGAATTGTAATGAATACTTTATATAAAAAAATAAATGATATAGTGACATTACTATATAAGAAAAAATTAATATTGAGTTATATATATTAATATAATTCTGATAAAAGAAATCATTAAATGGATATAATTTCATTATAAAAGAGAATCGTAAAGGTTGAGATTCAGGAACGAATGAATGGAATAAAAGAAGAAAAAAACTGTTACGCATTTTTAGCTATTTTAACATTAAATATTGTTTTAAAGCTAGAAAAAGATAGTATTAACGCACAAGATCGGAGAAAGAAATAATCCTGATTTTGGGGTCGTTACAGTTGGTATCAAAGATAAGGGTTATAAACCTTACGTAAGTGAACCTTAGGCTATAATCGTAAGTAAGGTAGATGAAAAGAAAGAAGATGTTAAAACTTGAATGAGGATTAAACGATCTTAAATGAATGTAGAAAATTCCTTAAGAATTCGTTAAGATAATGTGTAAGGATTCAAAGAAGAATCTTAAAAGGCAAGGAGTAAAGGTCAGGGGACACCTGATTCAAATAATCATAAATAATATGTTTAGAGAAGAAAGAAATAAGATCGTAGAAATAAAACGATCAGAGAATGAGAAAGAATCGTAATATAACACGATTATGAGATAAGATCACGACGTGATCTGATTAAGACAAAGAAGGATAGATAATCAAGTGAATAATTTAAAATTTATAGCAGAATGGCTATACGAAAATGGTATTATGAAATAGTACAAGAATAAAACTCGAAAAGAGTTATAGATGATGAAATATAAATTAAATAAAATTTGTATTAAGTAAAGAATAAGATAAGATTTGATGCGATTAGGTGGGATTTCAATTGAAGACTCATGTAAGTGGCTAAGTTGTACAATTCCTTGTATGGGCGAGGAATTTATGCTTGGTTTGAGAACCACTTAGCTCCCTATATTGATATAGTGGTTGAGTTGAACAATTTCATGTATGGGCAAGGGATTTGTCCTTGGTTTAACAATCGCTTAGCTTCCTATATTGATTAGTGGCCGAGTGTACTAATTCCTTGTACGGGTAGGTGATTGTGTTTGGTTCGACGACCACTTAGTCTATTATATTGATAATCATTGAAATTTCGGTGTCGCACTATCGATATACATATGGTGGAAAAGTGATTATTTTCTCATATTTATATTTGATAGTTAGAGAAAAATAAGAATAGGTGCGAGTTTATAAAACTTATGCTTATGATAAGTTTGTGGCTCATAATCAGATGGTATGTTTTTGAGCCCCTAAGCGTATGGACAGTCCCTGATTGGTTCTTGGACTACGTATTGCTAGGACAAGTTCCTAAATTCATATTTTTATGGCAAGTTTCTAAACACATAAGGTGTGGTGAGTTTGATGAACTTTCTCAGGCTATAGTGTTAGTTTAATATAGTGGGAGTTAATGGTGTTAGAGATGAACATAATTGTATAATGAAGTTTTTTGAAATAGTTAAAGTATATGAAGAAGAAATGGATATTCTCAAATCTACTAGTTATGTAAGATTTTGAAATTTATTGGAATCGTGCTGCCAGTCACACTGTGGTGTTTTAAGGAAAAGAATATATAAAATATATATATATATATATATATATATATATAATATTGGGTCAAAGTGTTGAACCAATAAGTTTTAAAAAAATCGGTTATTTCTTATGTCTATGCTAATTGTTTCAGCTAGACAAGTGGTTTGAAAAATATCAAAATATACTTTATATAGTCATTAATCCATCATTAATATGACGTAGATATGACAAATAATAGATTCATCAATGCAGTTTAACCTAGTGTTGGATGTGATCTAAGGATCGTCAACCCACTATGGTATGATGTGGTATTACAAAGTCATAAAATGACGACATTCTCAATGGATTGTTGAAAACAGTGCGGTACTATGCGCCATTAAATTATTTTTAGTATTTTTAGCAATTAAAGAGGTGTTGATGCCATTTGAATCGGCATAGATAGTGTTGATCGACACAGAACATCCAAAATAGGAATTTCTGTTCACGCAAAATAGCGATAAAGATATTATGGGTCAACACAGGGCATAAATAGGATGATCACCTATATGTCCTTAAGATATGTCGATTTGCAGATAAATTTCTGTTGAAACCTTTTCAGAAACAAGTTTATGGTCTTTATGACTTTATTATGTTATAGATTTTTTTTAAGCAAATCTTTTGGATTTTTGAATTATTCATATTGCTTCACAATTATTGATCAAATATTGTGGAGAATTTCTATTTTTTGGAGGTTGTGTATAGAAAGAATGAAGTCCTTAAGAGGAAGTAAGTCGCAGAAAACGACAATGATTTATAAATCCTTGAAGAAGGAAAAAGGTAGAGTTGTGAGAAATAAAGATTCTCGGATAATGAAAATTGATAAGAAAGTCACGTAAAGATTAGAAACGTAAAAAAAATGAAAACGTATGTCCGAGAAATATAGTACTTTAAAAGAATATGACGAATGTAATGGTTCAGAAATACCCTTAAAAAAAAGGGGGACATTGAGAAGTAAATAATACTCGTAACATAATCGAGTTTAAATAGCAATGAAGAATTGGAACTTATAAGAATTGATTAAGGAAAGGAAGGAGATAGGTGATATAAAATCTAAGGAAATGTACGTTGAAATAATTTAACGATAAGGTTATGAGAAAGAATGAGATATAAACCGATTAAGAATGTTTCGGTATAGTGATTCCGAGAACAGAATCCTTATAAGGGGGAAGAATGTAATAACCCAGATTTTTTGAGAATTATTAAAATAAAAATTTAATAAAAGAAAATTCTTATTAAATTATATGTTGTGTGATATCGTTTTATATAACTGAATATGTGTTATGCAATATGTGATTTTGTGTATAATAAATATATTAGTGGTATATATTTATTATATGTAAATAAATGGTGGGAGTAATTTATTAAAGGAAATGAGATGTGAAAACTTAAAATAATTTATAATATTAAATTTTTTTAATGTGGTAATTGGGCATTAAATATACTTAATGTATAACCATTATTTTATTGAAGAAATCATATACTACATTATTGAGTGTAATATATGTATGTATTTAATGTAATGAATATATTATTATATTTATTACAGATAAATTGTTGAAAATAATTTAGAGAAGGAAAAAGGAAATAATTAGTTTACGTATACAAAAATTAGTGTATACTTTAAATAAAGGATATTAAAATAAATTCTAGCATTGAATTATTTTAATAAAGAGAGAATATTATTTTTATTTATATGTAAATAAATTTATATAAACAATTTATAATGGGAGAGGATAAATTTATTATTTATTTTCTTTATGTGATGTGGGTGCAGTACATGAAGTATTTTCAAGGTGATAAATATATATAGTTATTTTGTATATATTTATTATGTGAAGGAATAAAAATTATAATGAACAATTTGAATAAGGAATGAAGAAGATGGTTTAAGTATGTAATATCTATATATATATTACCTAAGGATATTAGAAATAAATTCTTAAATGAATTTATGTTAATGTGGCAAAAATGTTAATATTAGCATGGAAAATTATGTGATGCATATTTATTTTGAATTTATAAAATAAATATTTAACTAAAGCATACTATGTTATGGGTTTATTTTGAAAATATATAATTTATATACTACGATTGGGTGATATTTTATATATATATATATATATATGATCCAAGAGGTGAAACAATTAATTTTTGGGTGAGTTAGTAACTTAATATTTAAATCCTAGTTACAAACTATGGGATAATTTATTTATTCAATGAGGGAATTAAAAGAATAATTGGGCAAGTATTTAATTTGGCAAAAGAGATTGAAAACATAATTGGGTGAACTAAGTAATTGAGCAAATGAGTTAATTTCTTAATCACTCAACTTACTATTACAAACTTAGCTACCAAACCATTCCAATTTTCTTTTTTGGTGTTAGGGATAAGAGGAGAAGAGAGTGAAGGGTACTCCATTTTTAAGCTTGGGCACCAAGGATTTTGGCTTAGAAAGAATTGAGAAAAATCTCCTCATTCTCCCTCTCCATAACCGTAGCCTCTCACGTCCATTTTGCTTGAATTTTGTAAAATTCCTAGTATGATAAAATAGTAGAACCGTGAGTTCTTGGACCTTTAGCCAAATTGGTGATAGCAAAGCATTGGAATATAGAAAAGAGATAGCAAAATGTATAAAACTGAATTCAATTTTTGTTTTAATTAAAAATTATGTAAATCCTATGGATAAATTGATTTAAGCATGAGATATGAACTTAGTTAGTTTATATTTTGAGTTTGGACTAATTTCCTTTGTAACTAATTCAATTGTGATTATTGGATAGGTATTATAGCATGTGAATAGGACTTTAATCAAAGAATGAAGAAATGGGTTTAGTTAGTAGGCTAATTATGTTATTAGTTTATAAATATTCTTTAAATTGATTATGTAAATGATGTAAAATGATGGAACTAGAGACTTGGTGGCTAAGTTGGTTGTAAGGAGCTACAAGGAAAAAAATATGGAATAACCACAACCAAAACGATAAGAAAGCAAACGAAACTAAAACGCGCGCTTTATGTTCGTTAAATGGCCTTAAAGAATAAACTCGGATAAAAAGTTTGGAATTTAACGGAGCCGAGAACTTAAACGAGTCTTATTATGTTAAATAAGATTTAATTATTAAGAATATCATATTAAAACGAGTCGAGATGAGTTTTGGATGTCAAAACGAGACGCTCGAAAAAACTAGTGGACTACTGACCCAAAAAAGAAAATTCGGGGTTAGCTAAAAGTTTCAGAAAATTCTGGACTTTTGGGATATTATAGTATATTGAACAATCTTTCCATAGACTCTAGAACGGACTAATTCCGACTTCGGAGCAAGGAGTTATGACATTTCAAAGGAGGCGTGTCAAAAATGTCAAAAATTGGAAATCAGATTCGGGTCAGTCCCCCTGCGAGGGTTTTCTGGAATTTTGTGTTTAGAATTTTAAAATAGTAAAAGAACGAAAGTTGTAGCTTCGGAAGTTAGCTTCGCGTGGGCCTAAAAATTGCTTAAAAATGTTTTAAGAAGAAAACGTTATGACTGTTTTAGCAAGAGAGGGTAAAGCTAAAACAAAATTAAAAACTGTTATGAACGTACACTTTTGGCACTCCGTTTGAGCTTCCTAACAAACTCGAAATGGGATTTTAATATTTTTTAAAAATATTCTTATATGATTGGAAAAATATATCCAAATTTGGTATTAATCCGATAAACGACGAAAACATGGGAAAATCGCAAAGTAGGCAGCAAGGCAACAAGAGCAGAAGAAACAGCGATTGGAAGCGCCCGCGCACGCCAGGGCGCGACTGCGCGCGCCTGTCCAGGGGCGTGCGATGTGCTGAGTGTTGTCTGACATCCTTTTCGTGCGATGTTTTGATTAGTTTCGTGATCTGTTTTAGCTGTGTTTAATTTTTCTAAAATACAATGACATGAGATTTATAACATACCAAAAATTTCGTTGTTATCGAACTTATGTTTGAAAATTAAAAATTGGCGAATAGGTATGTCAGAACTAAAATTTGTGTGACGCAGAGCGTCGACGCACCGAGAGATTTTGACGTTCGATGTTCTGAATCGCGTTCCGGTAAAATAATAAGTTATAATAAATCTAATAATGTCCTACGGGGCAAGATTTGACTAAAAATGATATTTTACGCCAAGAAACTTCCTTTCGGGCATAAATAAAGCAATAAAAATATGTAATAAATATAAATTTACAAATTTAAGTGAAAGAAAACCTAAGGTTGCCTATAAAATTATTTTGTGGAGCAATGAAGGGAGAGAAACCTTTAAAATTTTGTATTAATCATAAAAATGATATTTTGAGGTTTTTGTTGTTCAAAATGAGATTTTTGAGCTGAGATTTATGTAACGAAGTATATATATATATATATATATATATATATATATATATATATAGCTAAAATGTGAATATTCGTAAAACAAAAAATGAAGCGAATGTGCTAGCGGAATAAAATATTTATATATGAGGTAATTGTTTGAGTTGACTCATGAGTAGATAAAAAAATATTATGATTATTTAAATTAAGAAATAATATAGTAAATTGAGTTTTTACTATAAAAGATATATAATATCTGTTTAAAATCTGAATTAGCAAATAAAGGCAAAACATATTCTTAAAGTGAAATATAAATGATTTAAGCTTCGATATGTAATATATTTACATATAAAAATGTTGGGGACCTTTATTTAGTGTAAGAATGTTAAAAAAGAATTAAGTTTTTAAAAAAACTACTATTCATTTTGAGTAAGAATAAATAATATTAGTTTGTATAAAACTAATAATTATTATTAGTGAGGAAACATGCATGTTTTGTGACATATTTAATTATCTAATATGTGTGTGCATGTAAAAATAATTATGTAGGAATTGTGGAGTAACGCTATATTAAATTTTTGCGGTAATCTCCAATCAACACAAGTTTTTCAGTTCTGTTATGTTTGTGGATTGTATGTGATTGTATGGTGAGTAATATACCATGTTTATTGAATTGTTAAAGTTAAAATATTACAAAGTCAATTGGGTTATGGAACTCAATTGCTATATGTGATCTGTTATAGCATGTGTTGTGTGAGAATGTGAAATGTAAAAGGCATATATAAATGTATTGCATGAAATTATATTGTGTTAGGAATATACATGAGAATGTTATTCCTATTTATATAACATTTGATTATGATACAAATGAATGAATATGCAAGTATGCTTGCATTAATGAAAGCTATAAAGTCCTTTGATAGATAATAGGAATATATGTACAAGGACTTAGAATGAATTGATCAAATGTGTTATGTTGATCCTACATAAACAAAACAACTTTGTAAAGTCTTTCAAAAGAAATGATGTACAAGGACTAGAAATAGAAAGATCAAACTTGTTAGGTTGATCTTATACAATGTAATAGATAGGCATGTCTGATCATCTAGCACTGCACCAGCTATCGTAGTCTGCCAGGAGAGACAAGGAAGACTCGAGAACTATCAAGGCGGAATCGTAGTCTGTAAGGATAGTAGATCTCAGAGTTCATAGTCTGCAAGGAGAGACGAGGCAGAATCATAGTGTGTCGAGAAGAACTTTCTCAAGGCCGTAGTCTGCTGAGGAAGTCATGTTCAGAATCGTAGAGACAGCCTATCTAAGAGCCGACTAAGCGCTTGCCAAAGCTAAGTCAAGAATCGTAGGCCACACTTGAAGTAGTGGAGCCTACTGATAATATCAAAGGTAGAGATCGTAGTCGAGCCAGATCAGACGAGGACAACAAGCATGAAGGCATAAATCTTAGTCTGTCAAGATCTGATCTCGGAGTCGTAGTGTCTGCAGAACTAAAGCAAGATCGTAGTCTGCAGAACTAAGGCTTCAACAAAGATGCTCACAACGCCAAGGCAGAATCATAGTGTCAACACGATTCTCAATAAATGAGCACTCCCAAAATATCCAAAGTATGAAGCCTCTGGTCTGTGCTACAAAGATATATTTCACCTAAAGGAAACCAGAGAGCACTCAACGAATGACATACAAGCAAACAGAAGATCTAAGCACCAACTCAACCAACATCCTGATTGAGTTGTGAAGCCATTCAAGATGAAGTCTTCCACAAGCAAATCAGAAGAAAACTTCAGATATAGTGACTGATTAACGAAAGTCAGCAAGTGCAGTAGCTGTCAAGAGAACAGAAGACAACGATCTTTAGATTAACCAATATCGTAGTGTTTGCCAAACAAAGCAGGAACTGATGAATTTTACACCGAGATACTAGCCATCTTATGAAGAATAAGACAAAAGTGATTAAGCATGGGTCAGACCATTGAGGATAGGTGAACGGGAGATCACCAGGAGAAAGAGAGCTGGGTATGCCACAAATCTGATGTGTCTTGCTATTCAGAAGAGGCCAGAGCAATAAGTCAAGCTATCAGTTCCTGAGATCAGTCAAGGAAAGCAGAAGTATTGAAGCACTGCCAAGTGAAGGAAGAGGTGTTTTACGTTGCAAACCCAAAGAACAATCTTCATAATCGTAGTGTTGTCTTTAACCAATCTATGAGTAACATTCAATAAGACACACTACGATAAAGGTCCAAGAACATCTGCATCAGAATCGTAGAGTTCGGTCATCTAAAAATTAAAACATTGGCAACGGTTTAATCTGAAGATTAATATTCGAACGTTGTTGATTGAGAGCAAGGATGCAGAAGGACAACTCCTGTAGATTCGAATCAAGGAATCAGAAAAGAGAAATAAAGGTATCTACCAGCCTGACACGGAAAGGTGACATCTCTGAGGTGGTACGTGAAGTAGCAGATTGTTGTGTCAGTAAAGTTATAAAGGAGCTGTCACGTCACATCAGCAGTCTGTACCAAATAACTTAAGATATGCAAAGCAATTCAAAAAGCCTCCAACGGCTATTTTCCAACGGGAAGATTATGGAAGGGTATTTAACAGATGAAGCTTCAAAGATCAAATGTTGATGAGTTACAGAATCATTGAGTTGTTAGAATGCTATATTGTTGACTCTACGAGTTCCACCAGAGCTGAACAGAACAAGTCTCAGTGGCAATGAGACTACGGAAGTGGAAGTGAAGAAGATTTGAAGAAGGACTGAAACAGACTAAAGCTTCACTCAACAATGATGAGGATGCCATTAAAGATGGAAGCTAAGCTGAAAGCCGAGAAGGCCATGAAGATAGCATTCAGAAAAGTGGCTGAGCAAAAAGAAGATCCTAAGAGCCACACTACGAATCATCATGAAGAACCAGAAGCTGAAAAGGAAAAGATGCAGAACCATGTCTGCATATCATTTAAGAAGGGTTTAAGGAATGCTAAGGACCAGAAGAAATGGACCAGCAATGTTAAGCCTTAGCAAACCAGGATGGTGATGGTGCATAGGTAACATTAGATGAAGATGAGCATAACAGAAAGAAGCTCAGCTGCACCAAAGAAGAAGTGGTCTAGACTTTACGCAGAATGCAAAGAGGACCATGCCAAGCTGCTAAGTACCTGAGATGATAAATCTTCAAAACATCTTAGCAGTAACGCACAAACAACAAGAACATCAACAACAACAAGTAACCAGGGCCTCCAGAGGGACTAAATGAAGTTCCAAGCCTGCTGGGCTTGAAGAGTTCATAGAGAACTGGAGTTCCAAGGCTGCTGGCCTTGAAGAGTTCTTAGTGAACTAGAGGAGTTCCAAGCCTGCTGGGCTTGAAGAATTCTTAGTGAACTGAAGTTCCAAGGCTACTGACCTTGAAGGAATCTTAGTGATTCAGGGTGCTGCCCCTTCCTTAGTGGATTTTCTGCTAGAGAAGCAGAAGGGTGGATTAGGAGCTTGAGCCTCTGAACCACTTAAAACCCCTTGTGTCTTTTATATTCTGTCATTTACTTTATGTTATTTACATTATGTACCTAACTGCTATAACTACTATGTATGTATTAACTACTTACAACTAAACTAACTCCATGAATAATGTATGAATGTTTATGAATATCAATGAAGGGAATCTTTTACTTATTTCGCTGTGCTTGAAAAGATTCTTATGTTTGTCATATGCTAATTCATTAGCAATACAAAATAAACTGGAAAAGTATTTGAAATCAAAAAGGATTTATTCAACCCCCCCTTCTAAATCTATTGTGTGCCTACTGGGAACTAACAATTGGTATCAGAGCAGGTTCTCATGCTATATTCAAAAGCTAATCTCTTTGAGTCTGATCCCAGGCACAAACAATGTTCTAAACTTAGTTTAGTAATAAGTCACTTGTATATGCAGATAAGCTCACACGCTGGAAATAATGTGTACAGGTAAATGTGTATATACACCTGAAGCTGCTCAGATTGGTCCATGTTCTTAAGTGCCATAGCAACAAGACCAATCCATGTCCAAAGTCAATCTTGTATTCTACAGATCAGAGATGGGAAGTCAAGAGGCATCAATAGCAAAGAATCAAGCGTCCACCATTCTAAAAGATGAAAGGTCATATATGCTAAGAAATGCTTATCCAAAGGAGAAAGAAGAATTTCTCCAATATGTATTTGGCTAACCAGCAGTTGGATGTGAACCCTGAGGTTCAAGGTTATCAAAGAAATAAAGCTGCCAAGACTTTCCTAGCTTATATCTCCTAGACTATGACTGATTGATCTAAGGACAAATGGAGCAACAGGCTGCCAGCACTAAATGCAAAAATATGCACATCAATGCCTAACAACATTATAGTAAGAAAAATGACTGTTAAGAGACTAACAATGTAAAGGTATGATTCCTCATTAATACTTAATTATTCATTATATTGCATCACCTTGTGCACTATAACAGTATTCTATCAAGAAACTATACTCTTTTTTAAAAAAATAAGGAGAAGAGAGAAAGTACACTAAGGTTGGAAACTTAACTGTCAACAAACTTTCTCTCCATCCAAGTTTTAGGTTGAAGATAATATCTTGAAAGAAGTCTGAAATAGGTTATAAGCATATCAGGATTTAATTAAGCTTAAGTGGAGTAATTAATGCTGAAGGGTTGGTATGTATGTACAAACCTATGTTCTAAGTTTTTGATAATACATAGAGTATGATCAGTTCTAGATGAGTATCTTAAAGATTCTTAGAAGCTGATCATCTCCATGAATCAACCAGATACAAATAAGTAATAGAGTTAATTCTTATTCTGTGAACATTCAAAATTTGTGAACATAACCAAGAAAAGGATGAAACCATCAAAGAAAAAGACTGTCTTATTAAAATGGTTAATCTTACACACACTCATCATCATGCATTTTTAAATGTCATATCTAAATCAGACACATGCATGAATATGATTGTTGATGTTAAATGTGATGCAAATTCAAATATATGAGGAATAGGGATTTTGAAAACTAACCTAGCTGGAACCAATCAAGCTTGGGTACCAAAATAGAAATTATCTAAACCTGCAGGTACTTGATCTATCTGACCACACTAAGGAATGCTGAAGCAGATGGCTTTAGTCATAAAGATTCAACCAGCTGGAGTCTCAAGCAATTTCAGCAATGTTCTTGAAGAAATCACCCTATGCCAAAGCCTGTTCTTGAAGACTTGCTGAGCCCACATGAATAAAGCTCACATGGTTGCTGATCTCCATATGGAAGCAGGCTATTCATGACAAAATGAAAGAAATCCTCTATGCTTATTCATACAAAGCATATCAATTCAGAGGGAACATCAAAGAAGTTCACATCAGAGGATCATCAAGCATTGAACATGAAGAATGCGTCATAGAAGCAGAACTCCACGTGTGTAGTCTACCTAAGAGCTTAAAGAAAATTGTAGTGCTCTTTACGATTAAGACTAAAGTCATCTTGTGCAAGCCAACATACTACGATTATGGAAAAATGATCAAAATCGTAGTGTCCCTTCATTTAGCATCAAAGTTCATGTATCTGATGAAGGAGAAAGGGCGACAAACTGAAGAAAAGCTGATAGACGTTGACAAATTGATAGTCTCAAATGACTCGTCATTTATCCTTAGTATATAATGAAGAAACTAAGGAAGGACTACAAAACTACTGAAAACACCTACTCAGGTGTAAGATGAAGAAAACTACGTTTGTAGTTCTGTCAAGAATTATGGAGTGATCAGTCCTGAAGATATCTCTCTATGATCCAATGGAGTCTATTCAATCATAATGATCTCATCGAGAAGGAGATATACAAAGCTGCTCTCTTATACTTATGAAGAAGTAGAAGAAGAATTCATCCCACCTTGAGAAGATAGCATCATCCATGGGGGAGCAGTGATCTGCAAAGAGCAGCAACACTAAAGGTGTCAAAGATGACTGATTAAAAAAATTCTTCAGATCTTCCAAGCAGTAAAGATAGTTACTTATTGACTCAAAAAGATCAAGTGAGAAGCTGAAGGTAGTGCTGAACTTCAGAAAAAGAAGAAAAGCAGTCACAAAACAAAGAAGTCCTCACTCACTACGATTGTGGAGTTATTACCAATCGTAGAGTTCAGACTAATTACTACTACGAATGGAAAAGCTACAACAGCCTCCCAGCCTGAACAACAGTCAGGGATGAATCTGAAGAAAGGACAAAGAGGAAGACGATCAGGACATGATCAGTCATGAAGAGCACACTACTGTATCTGATCAGACTATGATCTATACTGAGAAGGAAATGCAAGAACCAAGTGATGCTGATGTGGAAGAAAAGTTGAAGGTGGTGAAGATTGTGGAAGAATAGATGAAGATATGGAGATGGTGAAGCTCAGGGAGCAAAATGAAGAAGTAGAATTCTTACCAGAAGCTCTGAGATAAGCTCAGAAAATAAGTCAATCATGGTGCATGTCTGTCGACCACACCACGATTATCAAAACCACTTCTGTCTAGTTCATAGAGAACAGGAGCTAACCCTAAACAGAAATATTCCAGTTACAGAGTCCCAAAACGTTATAACTGATGAACCAAATGAAGATCCATAATCAAGTAGTAACGTCCCAAAACGTGCTACTGATAACCATATCAACCACACACCTCAAATCGTAGAGTGCCTACGATCAAACATCTAATCGTAGTGTACGAGCAGGAGGACACCACGATTGTAGTATACACCAAAACCAATGCCATTGAATATCAAGAGTTGGTAAATGAACTCCCCAGCAGAGAGATCAAATGTGATGTCAGTACTGACCATGCCAAAACTCTTCATTTGATAAGCGCCTTAAGGACAAACCTAACCCTTAGCCTTGGTCTAAGTGGTTGGCCCTTCTTGAGCAACCTTAATCCAAAAGAAGTGCAAATATTAATTACATCACAAGAATCTCTACTGAAGTAAGCAGCATCTCATCAGAAGAATACAAGCTACAAATGAGAATTTCCAATCCCTTAAAATCTAAATGAAAAAGTTGTCTATTGAAGCATGACCACAGACTACGATCTTTGAACAAGATGCAAAGGTTGTAGGTTAGTCTGGGAAATTGTGGAGTACCAAGCTAAGTCACTGCACGGATTGAAGAAGTCAATAGTCAACAGAAGAAAAGTCAAATCTAGATAACTGACACGATAGAGGAGTTACAGATTGTGACCTATCAGGGACTTACAACTATCCCACTAAGAAACGTGGAAGGAACAGTTACACGAGGGAAAGTCAAATAATTGGCAGTTTCATTTTAGTGGGGTCTTCAAAAGCTACAAGCCTGTCAAATCCATACACTCACCCTCTCAAGCCAAAACCTAAACCTCCAAATAGCCATACCTTCTCCAACAGTCATCAAATCTCGAATCGCTTCCTGACATATCACAAGATCTTCATAAAGTCATAAACTCAGAAAAACCTAACTCTTCAAATGGCAAATTGGCGAGTTATCACTGGCATTCAACTCGGAACAAGGATATTCGAGAAATCTGAGAAAAAGTTCAGAGATATTCTTAAATTGGTAAAGAAGGCTGGATTCTCAAAATGTCTTGAGTCAAACACTCGAATAAATCTTGACTTGGTAAAAGAATTTCATTCCAACGCAACCATAAATTCTGGAACCCTTTCTTCCAAGGTCAAAGGTCAAAATTTGAAGCTGAAGTCTTCTGACATTAATCAGTGCTTAGGTTTCCTTGACCTAGGTCTGAAAAGCCTTGATGAAGTCAACACTGAAGGAGACAAGAAGATTATGCGATACAAGAGAAACCCTGATCTAAAGGATATGAAGAAAAAAGAGTTTCTTGAAGAGTTTGAATTCCTTGCGGAGATAGTGGGAATATGCATATTATGCAAGGACACTGCACATGACACTGTGAGTGATCAACAGTTGAAGATCATGTCTGCAATAGTTTTGAAGAAGAAAATCAATTTTGGAGCTATCCTGCTCGACCTAATGTCCAAATGGTTGGACAAGGCGGAGAAGAAGAGGTTAACAGGGAAACCGCTCACAAAGGTTTTCCATGGAAGACTCTTGAGTATCATTCTGAAGAAGCTGAAGAATAAGATTAAGGATGATGAAGGTGTAGTTCTAAACAGCCATAAGGTGATGACCCCTATGCTATTTTCAAACTGGAAGAAGAACCCAATGGAGAACAAAAGGCTAATAATATATGGCAGCAACAGCAAGAGTACTTCGAAGAAGAGGAAGGCAAGTGCTATAAAAAAAGAAGAGCTGTCATACTCTGATGATGCAATTATCCCAGAGTCCAAGTCTGTAAAGCCCTTGAAGAAGAAAGCTAAAGTGGTGCAGAAGCAAAAGCCAGTTCCTCAAATAAATATATCTACTGAAGAAAAAAATGTAGAGTCAGAAGATGAGATGGGAACTGAGAGCTTCAAGGATGAATCTCCAAGGGGCAAATCTGATGTTGAAGAAGAATATACAAGTCCTATGGCTAATCCTCAGAGTAGCCATTCTACTGATAAGGGAGAATCTAATTCTGAAATAGTTAAATCTCCTAGTGCTGAAATACCAAGGAGTCTATCTGATGGTCCAAGAGACGCAGAGTCTGAAGAAGAAACATCTGCCCCTCCTGCTATAGAACCTCAAGGAAGTCTCTCTAATGAATCAGAGACTTCAAAGACTGAAGATAAAGAGAGATCTGAATCTCATGTATCTGAATCCCCAAAAAGAAGGAAGAGCGACAGATTGATTGCTCGAGCTATTCTAGGAAAGAAAGAAGAATCATCTACAGCTATCATTGAACTCAGTGATGAGGCTGTATCAAAGGAAGAAGTTAATAAGGGAAGAAAAATGAAAATGTATGCAAAGAATAGCAGCAAAAGGCTGAAGACTGAAGAGCTAGAATAGGATAGTGAGTCTGCAAAGGCAAGCTTTGCTGATGATGATGAAGCTAATGATCAAATGCATGAACAAACTGATGAGTCAGTTGAAGGAAGTCTACACCAGTATGACTCCAGCTCAGATCATGAAGAAAGTAAAGGAGACTCCAGTCCTGCGAATGACGTGCCAGAAGATTTTTACATCCCTTATCATGTTCAACGCAAGAGAAGAATAGTGGTAGAAGTTGATGAAGAACCACTAGATGTACTTCCAGAGAAATGGATTAACCATGGAAATGGAAGGCTAAATGTGGTGAAAATGATTGCAGCACATCTACTCAATAGTCATGAAACTATAAAGCTAGACACTTCAACCTTGATATATGATACTGAAATCAAGGATCATGTGATAAGATGGTTTCATCCTCATATGCCATGGGTAAAGGCATCCCTCACAGGAGACAACAGCTATTTCTCATGGTGCTTCTCTAACCTCCCCAACCTAGAGCTGGTGGCACAGAATTTGCCAAGGGTGAAGAAGTTTGCAACTCTGCTAATCAAAGACCAATCTCATTTTAAGGTCTATCGACATTCTGGAAATCATTACATTCCCTACGAATGTCGAGCAGACTCTGATGGAAAAAGGATCATACCAAAGACTATGATCGTAAAGTTCCCTCACTCTACCAATGAAGATGATCATGCTAAAGTTGAGAAGCTGTATTCTGCCAAAGCAGCATGGAACTCAACTATTTATCACATTCTCACTACATTTGAGGGACTATCCAAGAGTGAGAATCGTAGAGTCCAACCTAATGCTCAGCAGAAGGCTGATCAACCAGCTGCTCAGAAAGGGGATGAACAACATGATGCTAGATCTCTTCAAGAGCAAGAGCTTCAGAAGAACTCAGAAGAATTGATTTAGGAAATCTCTCTCATTGGTGCAGAAGTCAAGGACATGTCAACAAGAGAAGATAATGAGCTATCCAAAAGGCTTCAAGCTATACTCTCAGACATATCTCTCAAGCTTCAATTAAAAGATCAAATATTTCTGAAGACTGTGAGTGATCATAAGGAAGAAGCTCTACGAGCTAAGAAGGCTAGTTAAGACCAAATCCTATCTCTCTCTGATAAGATTGACAACCTGAATCAGTCTCTCTCCCTACAACTTGAGCTCAGTCAACAAGAACTCAAGATTGAGGTTGGTAACTCATCTTACTTGATGGAGCAGCTTATGTCAACCGTGGAGCAGCTCTCTCAAGTGATTAATGACAAAAAGGGAGAGAAAAAGAGACATAGAAAGAGGTTTACAAGGAAGAGCAAAGAGAGAAGAATGAAGGAAGAAAAGAAGACCAAGACCAGAAAGGCAAAGGAGGAGGAGAAGAAGAAGAAAGCAGCAGAAGCAGAGTCATCATCTGAGGGGGAGCCAGACAAAGAAAAATAGCATGCAACCAAACTAGAGCTAGAGCAAGATAAAGAAATGAAGCATGCATCTGAGGGGGAGCAGAGGAAAGAAGAAAAAGAATAAAGAAAGATGAGTAGCTGAGTAGCTGATCAACAGACATCCTGGAGACATACATGGAGCAAAAAAGGTACATCTCTATCTAGTTAGGTATGTTCTGGATCCAGATGTAGAGTGTCATAGCTTATGTAATTTCATATTATCATCAACAACATTCATGGTTATCTGTTTTAGAAATACAGCTGCTCACTATATATAAGATTCATTCATCTCATGCATATGCACTGATTATTTTTGTCATAATCAAATAGGAGGAGATTGTTAGGAATATACATGAGAATATTATTCCTATTTATATAAGATTTGATTATGATACAAATGAATGAATATGCAAGTATGTTTGCATTAATGAAAGCTGTAAAGTCCTTTGATAGATAATAGGAATATATATACAAGGACTTAGAATGAATTGATCAAATGTGTTAGGTTGATCCTACATAAACAAAACAGCTTTGTAAAGTCCTTCAAAAGAAATGATGTACAAGGACTAGAAATAGAAAGATCAAACTTGTTAGGTTAATCTTATACAATGTAATGGATAGGCATGTCTGATCATCTAGTACTGCACCAGCCATCGTAGTCTTCCAGGAGAGACAAGGAAGACTCGAGAACTATCAAGGCAAAATCGTAGTCTGCAAGGATAGTAGATCTCAGAGGTCGTAGTCTGCCAGGAGAGACGAAGCAGGATCGTAGTGTGTCTAGAAGAACTTTCTCAGAGCCATAGTCTGCTGAGGAAGTCATGTTCAGAATCGTAGAGACAGCCTGTCTAAGAGCCGACTGAGCGCCTGCCAAAGCTAAGTTAAGAATCGTAGGGGACACTTGAAGTAGTGGAGTCTACTGATCATATCAAAGGCAGAGATCGTAGTCGCGCCAGATTAGACGAGGACAGCAAGCATGAAGGCATAAATCGTAGTCTATCAAGATCTGATCTCAGAGTCGTAGTGTCTGCAGAACTAAAGTAAGATCGTAGTCTGCAGAACTAATGCTTCAACAAAGATGCTCACAACGCCAAGGCAGAATCGTAGTGTCAACACGATTCCAACAAATGAGTACTCCCAAAATATCCAAAGTATGAAGCCTCTGGTCTGTGCTACAAAGATACATTTCACCTAAAGGAAACCAGAGAGCACTCAACGAATGGCATGCAAGCAAACAGAAGATCTAAGCACTAACTCAATCAACATCCTAATTTAGTTGTGAAGTCATTCAAGATGAAGTCTTCCACAAGCAAATCAGAAGAAAACTTCAGATATAGTGATTGACAAAAGAAAGTCAGCAAGTGCAGTAGCTGTCAAGAGAACAGAAGATAACGATCTTGGGATTAACTATGATCATAGTGTTTGCCAAACAAATCAAGAACTGATGAATTTTACACAGAGATACTAGCCAGCTTATGAAGAACAAGATAAAAGTGATTAAGCATGGGTCAGACCATTGATGATAAGTGAACAGGAGATCACAAGGAGAAAGAGAGCTGGGTATGCCATAAATCTGATGTGTCATGCTATTCAAAAGAGGCTAGAGCAATAAGTCAAGCTATCAGTTCCTGAGATCAGTCAAGGTAAACAGAAGTATTAAAGTACTGCACAAGTGAAGGAAGAGGTGTTTTACGTTGCAAACCCAAAGAACACTCTTCAAAATCGTAGTGTTGTCTCTAACCAATCTGTGAGCAACATTCAACAAGACACACTACGATAAAGGTCCAAGAACATCTGCATCAGAATCGTAGAGTTCGATCATCTGAAAATTAAAACATTAGCAATGGTTTAATCTAAAGATTAATATTCGAACGTTGGTGATTGAGAGCATTGTTGTAGAAGGACAACTCCTGTAGATTCGAATCAAGGAATCAGAAAGGAGAAATAAAGGTGACTACCAGCCTGACACGGAAAGGTAACATCTCTGAGGCGGTAGGTGAAGTAGCAGACTGTTGTGTCAGTAAAGTTATAAAGGAGCTATCACGTCACATCAGCAGTCTGCACCAAATAACTTGAGATCTGCAAAGCAATTCAAAAAGCTTCCAACGGCTATTTTCCAACGGGAAGATCATGGAAGGGTATTTAACAGATGAAGCTTCAAAGATCAAATGTTGATGAGTTGCAGAATCATTGAGTTATTGGAATGTTATATTGTTGACTCTACGAGTTCCACCAGAGCTGAACAGAACAAGTCTTAGTGGCAGTGAGACTACGAAAGTGAAAGTGAAGCAGATTTGAATAAGGACTGAAACAGACTAAAGCTTCACTCAACAATGATGAGGATGCCATTAAAGATGGCAGCTAAGCTGAAAGCCGAGAAGGCCATGAAGATAGCATTCAGAAAGTGGCTGAGCAAAAAGAAGATCCTAAGAGCCACACTACGAATCATCATGAAGAACCAGAAGCTAAAAAGGAAAAGATGCAGAACCATGTCTGCATATCATTTAAGAAGGGTTCAGGGAATTCTAAGGACCAGAAGAAATGGACCAGCAATGTCAAGACTTAGCAAACCCAGATGGTGATGGTGCACAGCTGACATCAGATGAAGATGAGTAGAACAGAAAGAAGCTCAGCTGCACCAATGAAGAAGTGGTCTAGACTTTACGCATAATGCAAAGAGGACCATGCCAAGCTGCTAAGTACCTGAGATGATAAAGCTTTAAGACATCTTAGCAGCAAGGCACAAACAACAACAACATTAACAACAACAAGTAGCCAGGGCCTGAGGGGTCCTTGTCCGAAGGGACTAAATGAAGTTCCAAGCCTGCTAAGCTTGAAGAGTTCATAGAGAACTGGAGTTCCAAGGCTGCTGGCCTTGAAGAGTTCTTAGTGAACTAGAGGAGTTCCAAGCCTACTGGGCTTGAAGAGTTCTTAGTGAACTGAAGTTCTAAGGCTGCTGGCCTTGAAGGAATCTTAGTGATTCAGGGTGCTGCCGTTTCCTTAGCGGATTTCCTGCTAGAGAAGCAGAAGAATAGATTAGAAGCTTGAGTCTCTGAACCACTGAAAACCCCTTGTGACTTTTACATTCTGTCATTTACGTTATGTTATTTACATTATGTACCTAACTGCTATAACTGATATGTATGTATTAACTACTTGCAACTAAACTAACTCCATGAACAATGTATGAATGTTTATGAATATCAATGAAGGGAATCTTTTACTTATTCCGCTGTGCTTGAAAAGATTCTTATGTTTGTCATATGCTAATTCATTAGCAATACAAAATAAACTGGAAAAGTATTTGAAATCAAAAAGGATCTATTCAACCCCCCCTTCTAGATCTATTGTGTGCCTACTGGGAACTAACATATTGCATAAATGATATGCCTAGTAGATGAATTATTGATGCATGAATATATGCATTGCAAAGAATTATTGATGCATGTAGAATATTATGCTTAGTAAATAAAGTATATTACATATGGTGAATATAGAATTGTGTGCTATGTGAAACATGATAGACTGTTAAATTTGTTGGGCCGTCGAGCTCAATCTAGCAAACACAAACTTTTTGCAGGTTAATGATGTTATGCAATATTACTTGTTGTACGGATGATGAAGGTTGAACAATGTACGAAAATGAATACATTTTCTTGGGATATAATTGTATAGAGTTGTGATTGATGGTTGTGACTTAGGTAATTGACAGCTATGTATAGTTTAAAATATTCAATGAGGAATATTTGTTTTGGATGAATTGTAATGAATACTTTATATTAAAAAAAATAAAGTGATATAGTGACATTACTATGTAAGGAAGAATTAATATTGAGTTATATATATTAATATAATTCTGATAAGAGAAATCGTTAAATGAATATGATTTCATTATAAAAGAGAATCGTAAAGGTTGAGATTCAGGGAACAAATGAATGGAATAAAAGAAAAAAAATTATTTTGTATTTTTAGCTATTTTAACATTAAATATTATTTTAAATCTAGAAAAAGATAGTATTAACGCAAAAGATCGGGGAGAGAAATAGTTCTGATTTTGGGGTCGTTACAATTGGTATCAAAGCTAAGGGTTATAAACCTTAGGTAAGTGAACCTTAGGCTATAATTGTAAGCAAGATAGATGAAAAGAAAGAAGTTGTTAAAACTCAAATAAGGATTAAATGATCTTAAATGAATGTTGAAAATTCATTAAGAATGCGTTAAGATAATACGTAAAGATTCAAAGAAGAATCTTAAAAGGAAAGGAGTAAAGGATCAGGGGACACCTGATACAAATAATCATAAATAATATGATTAGAGAAGAGAGAAAAAAGATCGTAGAAATAAAACGATCATAGAATGAGAAAGAACCGTAATATAACACGATTATAAGATAAGATCACGACGTGATCTTATCAAGACAAAAAAGGACAAATAATCAAGTGAATGATTGAAAATTTATAGCAGAATGGTTATATGAAAAATGGTACTATGAAATAGTACAAGAATAAAACTCGAAAAGAGTTATAGATGATGAAATACAAATTAAATAAAATTTGTATTGAGCAAAGAATAAGATAAGATTTGATTGGATTAGGTGGGATTTCAATTGAAGACTCATGTTAGTGGCTGAGTTATACAATTCCTTGTATGGGCGGGGAATTTGTGCTTAGTTTGAGAACCACTTAGCTTCCTATATTGATATATTGGTTGAGTTGAACAATTTTTTGTATGGGCAAGGGATTTTTCCTTGGTTTAACAACCGCTCAGCTTCCTATATTGATTAGTGGCCGAGTGTACTAATTCCTTGTATGGGTAGGTGATTGTGTTTGGTTTGACGACCACTTAGCCTATTATATTGACAATCATTGAAATGTCAGTGTCGCGCTATCGATATACATATGGTGGGAAGGCGATTCTTTTCTCATATTTATATTTGATAGTTAGGGAAAAATAAGAATAGGTTCGAGTTTATAAAACTCATGCTTATGATAAGTTTGTGACTCATAATCATATGGTATGTTTTTGAGCCCCGAAGTGTATGGACAGTCCCTGATTGGTTCTTGGACTACGTATTGCTAGGACAAGTTCCTAAACTCATATTTTTATGGCAAGTTTCTAAACATATAAGGTGTGGTAAGTCTGATGAACTTTCCCAGACTATAGGGTTAGTTTAATATAATGGGAGTTAATTGTGTTAGAGATGAATATAATTGTATGGTGAAGTTTTTGGAAATGGTTAAAGTAGATGAAGAAGAAATGGATAGTCTCAAATCTACTAGCTATGCTAGATTTTGAAATTTTTTGGAACTGTGCTGCCAGTCACACTGTGGTGTTTTAAGGAAAAGAATATATAAATTTATAAATATATATATATATATATATACATATATATATATATATATATAATATTAGGTCAAAGTGTTGAACCAATAAGTTTAAAAAAAATCGATTATTTCTTATGTCTATGCTAATTATTTCAGCTAGACAAGTGGTTTGAAAAATATCAATATATATTTTATATAGTCATTAATCCGTCATTAATATGATGTAGATATGACAAATGATGGAGTCATCAATGCAGCTTAACCTAGTGTTGGATGTGATCTAAGGATCGTCAACCCACTATGGTATGATGTGGTATGACAAAGTCACAAAATGACGACATTCTCAACGAATTGTTGAAAACAGTGCGGTACTATGGGTCATAAAATTATTTTTAGTATTTTTAGCAAATATAGAGATGTTGATGCCATTTGAATCGGCTAGAAACAAATTCAGATATTATTTATGTTAAGCGTTTGAACTGTCTAACAAAATTGATTTGGTATGGACTCTAGATTGAGTAAGAACTTTCCTATAATGAGATTATTTTATATTGCATCCTAGGGACGGCAAAAAGGAACTGAAATAATTGTTCCGTATAGATAATGTTGATCGACACAGAACATCAAAAATAAGAAATAATGTTCACGCAAAATAGCGATAAAGATATTATGGGTCAACACAGGGCATAAATAGGATGATCACCTATATGTCCATAAGATATATCAGTTTGCAGATAAATTTCTGTTGAAACTTTTTCAGAAACAAGTTTATGGTCTTTATGACTTTATTATGTTACAAAAAGTTTTTTTTAAGCAAATCTTTTGGATTCTTGAATTATTCATATTGCTTCACAATTATTGATCAAATATTGTAGAGAATTTCTATTTTCTGGAGGTTGGGTACAGAAAGAATGAAGTTCTTAAGAGGAAGTAACTAGCAAAATACGACAATGGTTTATAAATCCTTGAAGAAAAGGTAGAGTTATGAGAAATAAAGATTCTCGAATAATGAAAATTAATAAGAAAGTCACGTAAAGATTAGAAACGTGAAAATAAATTAAAAAAATAAGTCCGAGAAATATAGGACATTAAAAAAATATGAAGAATGTAATGGTTCAGAAATACCCTTAGAAAAAAAAGGGGGACGTTGAGAAGTAAATAATACTCGTAACATAATCGAGTTTAAACAGCAATGAAGAATTGGAACCTATAAGAATTGATTAAGGAAATGAATGAGATATAAAACCTAAGGAAATGTACGTTGAAATAATTCAACGATAAGGTTATGAGAAAGAATGAGATCTAAACCAATTAAGAATGTTTCGGTATTGTGATTTCAAGGATGGAATCCTTATTAGGGGGAAGAATGTAAGAACCCGGATTTTTGAGAATTATTAAAATAAGAATTTAATAAAAGAAAATTCTTATTAAATGATATGTTGTGTGATATCGTTTTGCATAAGTGAATGTGTTCTGCAATATGTGATTTTGTGTATAATAAATATATTAGTGGTATATATTTATTATATGTAAATAAATGGTGGGAGTAATTTATTAAGGGAAATGAGATGTGAAAACTTAAAATAATTTATAATATTAAATTATTTTAACGTGATAATTGGTGGCATTAAATATACTTAATCTATAACTATTATTTTATTAAAGAAATCATATACTACATTATTGAGTGTAATGTATGTAAGTATTTACTGTAGTGAATATATTATTATATTTATTACAGATAAATTGTTGAAAACAATTTAGAGAAGGAAAAAGGAAATAATTAGTTTTCGTATACAAAAATTAGTGTATACTTTAAATAAAGGATATTAAAATAAATTCTAGCATTGAATTATTTTAATAAAGAGAGAATATTATTTTTATTTATATGTAAATAAATTGATATAAACAATTTATAATGGGAGAGGATAAATTTATTATTAATTTTCTTTATGTGATGTGGGTGCAGTACATGAAATATTTGCAAGGTGATAAATATATATAGTTATTTTGTATATATTTATTATGTGAAGGATTAAAAATTGTGATGGACAATTTGAATAAGGAATGAAGAAGATGGTTTAAGTATGTAATATCTATATATACTTTACCTAAGGATATTAGAAATAAATTCTTAAATGAATTTATATTAATGAGGCAAGAATGTTAATATTGGCATGGAAACTTATGTGGTGCATATTTATTTTGCATTTATAAAATAAATATGTAAATAAAGCATATTATGTTATTGGTTTCTTTTGGAAATATATAATTTATATACTACGATTGGGTAATATTTTATATATATGATCCAAGAGGTTAAACATTTAATTTTTGGGTGAGTTAGTAACTTAATATTTAAAACCTAGTTACTAACTATTGGATAATTTATTTATTCAATGAGGGAATTAAAAAAATAATTGGGCAAGTATTTAATTTGGCAAAAGAGATTAAAAGCATAATTAGGTGAACTAAGTAATTGACTAAATGAGTTAATTTCTTAATCACTCAACTTACTATTACAAACTTAGCTACCAAGCAATTCCAATATTCTTTTTTGGCGTGAGAGAGAAGAGGAGAGAAGAGTGAAGGGTACTCCATTTTTAAGCTTGGGCACCATAGATTTTGGCTTAGAAAGAATTGAGAAAAATCTCCTCATTCTCCCTCTCCATAACTGTAGCCTCTCTCTTCCATTTTGCTTGAATTTTGTAAAATTCCTAGTATGATAAAATAGTAGAACCGTGAGTTCTTGAAGCTTTAGCCAAATTGGTGATAGCAAAGCTTTGGAATATGGAAAAGAGATAGCAAAAGATATAAAATTGAATTCAATTTTTGTTTCAATCAAAAATTATGTAAATCCTATGCATAAATTGATTTAAGCATGAGATATGAACTTAGTTAGTTTATATTTTGAGTTTGGACTAATTTCCTTTGTAATGAATTCAATTGTGATTATTGGATAGGTATTATAGCATGTGAATTGGACTTTAATCAAAGAATGAGGAAATGAGTTTAGTTAGTAAGCTAATTATGTTATTAGTTTATGAATATTCTTTAAATTGATTATGTAAATGATGGAAAATGATGGAACTAGAGACTTGGTGGCTAAGTTGGTTGTGAGGAGCTACAAGGAGAAAAATTATGGAATAACCACAACCAAAACAATAAGAAAGCAAACAAAACTAAAACGCGTGCTTTATGTTCGTTAAATGACCTTAAAGAATAAACTCGGATAAAAAGTTTGGAATTTAAGAGAGCTGAGAACTTAGATGAGTCTTATTATGTTAAATAAGAATTAATTATTAAGAAAAACATATTAGAACAAGTCGAGGCGAGTCTTGGATGCCAAAACAAGACGTTCAAAAAAACTAGTGGACTACTGACCCAAAAATGAACATTCGGGGTTAGCTAGAAGTTTCAAAAAATTCTGGACTTTTGAGATATTATAGTATATTGAATAATCTTTCCATAGACTTTAGAACGGACTAATTCCGACTTTGGAGCAAGGAGCTATGACATTTCAAAGGAGGCGTGTCAAAAATGTCAAAAATTGGAAATCGAATTCGGGTCAGTCTCCTTGCGCGGGTTTTCTAGAATTTTGTGTTTAAAATTTGAAAATGGTAAACGAACCAAAGTTATAGCTCCGGAAGTTAGCTTCGCGTGGGCTCAAAAATCGCTTAAAAAGGTTTTAAGACGAAAAAGTTATGACTGTTTTAGCAAGAGAGGGTAAAGTTAAAACAAAATTAAAAACTGCTATGAACGTACACTTTTGGCACTCCGTTTGAGCTGCCTAAAAAACTTGAAATGGGAGTTTAATATTTTTTTTTAAAATATTCTCATATGATAAGAAAAACATATCCAAATTTGGTATTAATCCGATAAACGAGCAAAGCGTGGGAAAATCGCAAAGTTGACAGCAAGGCAACAAGAGCAGTAGAAGCAGCGGTTTACAGCGGCCGCGCACGCCAGCCCAGTGGCGTGCGCTGTGCTGAGTGTTGTCTGACATCCTTTTCGTGCGATGTTTTGATTGGTTTCCGTGATCTATTTTTGCGGTGTGAAATTTTTCTAAAATACTATGACATGAGGTCTATAACATGCCAAAAATTTCGCTGTTATCGGACTTATGGTTTGAAAATTAAAAATATGCGAATAGGCATGTCAGAACTAAAATTTGTGCCGCGCCGAACGATTTTGACGTTCGACATTCCGAATCGCGTTCCGACAAAAAAATAAGTTATAATAAATCTAATAATGTCCTACGGGGAAAGATTTGACTAAAAAAGATATGTTATGCAAAGAAACTTCTTTTCAGGCATAAATAAAGCAATAAAAATATGTAATAAATATAAATTTACATATTTAAATGAAAGAAAACCTAAGGTTGCCTATAAAATTATTTTGTGAAGCAACGAAGGGAGAGAAACCTTTAAAATTTTGTATTAATCATAAAAATGATATTTTGAGGTTTTCGTGGTTCAAAATAAGATTTTTGAGATGAGCTTTATATAACGAAGTATATATATATATATAGCTAAACTGTGAATATTTGAAAAATAAAAAATAAAATGAATGTGCTAGCGGGATAAAATATTTATATATGAGGTAATGGTCTGAGTTGACTCATAAGTGGATAAAAAGATATATTGATTATTTAAAATAAGAAATAATATATTAAATTGAGTTTTTACTATAAAAGATATATAATATCTGTTTAAAATCTGAATTCACAAATAAAGGCAAAACATATTCTTAAAGTGGAATATAAATGATTTAAGCTTCAATATGTAATATATTTACATATAAAAATGTGGGTGACCTTTATTTAGCGTAAAAATATTTAAAAAATTTAAGTTTTTAAATAAACTACTATTCGTTTTGAGTAAGAATAAATAATATTAGTTTGTATAAAACTAATAATTATTATTAGTGAGTAAACATGCATGTTTTGTGACATATTTAATTATCTAATATGTGTGTGCATGTAAAAATAATTGTGTAAGAATTATGGAGTAACGCTATATTAATTTTTTGTGGTAATCCCCAATCAAGACAAGTTTTTCAGTTCTGTTATGTTTGTGGATTGTATGTGATTATATAGTGAGTTATATACCATGTTTATTGAATTGTTAAAGTCAAAATATTACGAAGTCAATTGGGTTATAGAACTCAATTGCTATATGTGATCTATGATAGCATGTGTTGTGTGAGAATGTGAAATGTAAAAGGCATGTATAAATGTATTGCATGAAATTATATTGCATAAATGATATACCTAGTAGAAGAATTATTGATGCATGAATATATACACTGCAAAGAATTATTGATGCATGTAGAATATTATGCATAGTAAAGAAAGTATGTTGCATATGGTGAATATAGAATTGTTTGCTATGTGAAACATGATAGACTGTTATCGAGCTCAATCTTGCAAACACAAACTTTTTGCAAGTTAATGATGTTATGCAATATTACTTGTTGTACGGATGAGGAACGTTGAACAATGTACGAAAATAAATACATTTTCTTAGGATATAATTGTATAGAGTTGTGATTGATGGTTGTGACTTAGGTAATTGACAGCTATGTATAGTTTAAAATATTCAATGAGGAATATTTATTTTAGATGAATTGTAATGAATACTTTATATAAAAAAAATAAAGTGATATAGTGACATTACTATATAAGAAAGAATTAATATTGAGTTATATATATTAATATAATTCTGATAAGAGAAATCGTTAAATGAATATGATTTCATTATAAAATAAAATCGTAAAGGTTGAGATTCAGGGAACGAATAAATGGAATAAAAGAAAAAAAAATATTCTGCATTTTTAGCTATTTTAACATTAAATATTGTTTTAATGCTAGAAAAAAATAGTATTGACGCAAAAGATTGGTAAGGAAAATAGTTCTGATTTTGGGGTCATTACAGTTGGTATCAAAGCTAAGGGTTATAAACCTTAGGTAAGTGAACCTTAGGCTATAATCGTAAGCAAGATAGATGAAACGAAAGAAGATGTTAAAACTCGAATGAGGATTAAACGATCCTAAATGAATGTAGAAAATTCCTTAAGAATGCATTAAGATAATACGTAAAGATTCAAAGAAGAATCTTAAAGGGCAAGGAGTAAAGGATCAGGGGACACCTGATTAAAATAATCATAAATAATATGATTAGAGAAGAAAGAAAGAAGATCGTAGAAATAAAACGATCATAGAATGAGAAAGAATCGTAATATAACACGATTATGAGATAAGATCACAACGTGATCTAATCAAGACAAAGGACAGATAATCAAGCGAATGATTAAAAATTTATAGCAGAATGGCTATATGGAAATGGTACTATGAAATAGTACAAGAATAAAACTCGAAAAGAGTTATAGATGATGAAATACAAATTAAATAAAATTTGTATTGAGCAAAGAATAAGAAAAGATTCGATGAGATTAGGTGGAATTTCAATTGAAGACTCATGTTAGTGGCTGAGTTGTACAATTCCTTATATGGGCGGGGAATTTATGCTTGGTTTGAGAACCACTTAGCTTCCTATATTGATATAGTGGTTGAGTTGAACAATTTCTTGTATGGACAAGGGATTTGTCCTTGGTTTAACAACCGCTTAGCTTCTTATATTGATTAGTGGCCGAGTATACTAATTCCTTGTATGGGCATATGATTGTGTTTGGTTCTACGACCACTTAACCTATTATATTGATAATCATTTAAATGTTGGTGTCGCGCTATCGATATACATATGGTGGGAAGGTGATTCTTTTCTTATATTTATATTTGATAGTTAGGGAAAAATAAGAATAGGTGCGAGTTTATAAAACTTATGCGTATGATAAGTTTGTGACTCATAATCATATGGTATGTTTTTGAGCTCCTAAGTGTATGAACAGTCCCTGATTGGTTCTTGGACTACGTATTGCTAGGACAAGTTCCTAAACTCATATTTTTATGGCAAGTTTCTAAACACATAAGGTGTGGTAAGTTTGATGAACTTTCCCAGGCTATATGGTTAGTTTAATATAGTGGGAGTTAGTGGTGTTAGAGATGAACATAATTGTGTGATGAAGTTTTTGGAAATAGTTAAAGTAGATGAAGAAGAAATGGATATTCTAAAATCTACTAGCGATGCTAGATTTTGAAATTTATTGGAATCGTGCTGCCAGTCACACTGTGGTATTTTAAGGAAAAGAATATATATATATATATATATATATATATATATATATATATATATATAATATTGGGTCAAAAAGTCGAACCAATAAGTTTTAAAAAAAATCGGTTATTTCTTATGTCTATGCTAACTGTTTCAGCTAGACAAGTGGTTTGAAAAATATCAAAATATATTTTATATAGTCATTAATCCATCATTAATATGATGTAGATATGACAAATGATGGAGTCATCAATGCAGCTTAACCTAGTGTTGGATGTGATCTAAGGATCGTCAACCCACTATTGTATGATTTGGTGTGACAAAGTCATAAAATGACGACATTCTCAACGGATTGTTGAAAATAGTGTGGTACTATGCGTCATAAAATTATTTTTAGTATTTTTAGCAATTAAAGAGGTGTTGATGCCATTTGAATCGGCTAGACACAAATTCAGATATTGTTTATGTTAAGCGGTTGAACTGTCTAACTAAATTGGTTTCGTATGGACTCCAGATTGAGTAAGAACTTTTCTATAATGAGATTATTTTATACTGCGTCCTGGGGACGGCATAGAGAAACTGAAATAATTGTTCCACATAGATAATTGCCTATATTTGTGATTGATGGTTGTGACATAGGTAATTGAAAGCTATGTATAGTTTAAAATATTCAATGAGGAATATTTGTTTTGGATGAATTGTAATGAATACTTTGTATAAAAAAAATAAACTGATATAGTGACATTACTATATAAGAAAGAATTAATATTGAGTTATATATATTAATATAATTCTGATAAGAGAAATCGTTAAATGAATATGATTTCATTATAAAATAGAATCGTAAAGGTTAAGAATCAGGGAACGAATGAATGGAATAAAAAAAATATTCCTCATTTTTAGCTATTTTAACATTAAATATTATTTTAAAGCTAGAAAAATATAGTATTAACGCACAAGATCGGGGAGAGAAATAGTTCTAATTTTGGGGTCGTTACAATTAGACATAGGTTTTCATTTAATTAATTAAATTCCTTTAATTAATTAGGCTTTCCAACATATTGGGATTAATTAATTAAATTCATTTAAATAATTTACCTCCTAATCTTATTAAGAATAAATGAGAGTACTAAAATTAAATTAATTTCTAAACTCTTTTAGAAATTAAAATAATAATAATTGTAATAATATTAATAAGACTCCTCTTATTAATTTATATTTAATATTTCCAAAATATTAAATAATAAACAATAAGCTATTTAATTTATTCTATCGCCATAGATTAAATTAATTACACTTAATGCATTATTACGATTATGCAATTACCTTCTTAAATAATTATTCTTCCTTTTATGGTGTGACCCTTTAAGTTTTTCATATTAAACTGGTTGTGAATAAATTAATTAGAACAATTATAATCTTATTTAAATAAATAAATTAAACTAATAATCTATTTAAATAAATAATATTTATTCTACAATAGGGATAAGCCTCCCTAGCAATCAACGACTTTCTAGATAATATAGATTTTAACATTAATCATAAAAGAACCTGTGAGTAAATAGTTACTGTACAATTCAATCCTTCCCCCACACAATGTTCCAATTAAATATATAACATGGAATTACTATCAAGTCTTACTTTATTTAATTATATGTTTTTCGATTAGAAAATGCACAACTCCAAATAATGCAAATTAGAAACTCCTTTCTAATTTCATTTTGCCTTGGTCAAGGACTAATGGGTTGTCGTTTAACGAATCACATAGGACATATCTCTTCTTTTACTACAAGTGGTAGATTCTTTATTGACCATTCATTATCTTCATATGTAACTTATTACACCCAAGCATACCCTTTGATATGCCTTAAGGATCTTGAGGAATAAGTCAAAGCATAATTCATTACACACAAGATATTATGATGATTTCAAGTTCAAAGATCACTTGTACTACTATCACATTAAGAATTCCTATTGACAAGCAAGTAAAACTCCATTAGGTATTCCCTAGCGAGTCACATTCAGTGAACTTATTCTCCAATAAGCACCTACATACTTGCTTTAGTGTCTCCACACAAATGATCATGAGATCAATCATTCTCATCCAATGAGCAAGCAACGTATGTACCAATCTATTCGGATTTACTAACCCCCCTTTTAGTAATCCAACGATTGAGAACTATTTTAGTTTTAAGCTTTCTAAGAATTTAGATCTCATTAGCATGATCAACATCATGATTCTAAAAGCATTGCTTAAAACTATGGGTTATTTACATATTATAAAAACAGCATCATATAGATAAATGTCTTTAATAAATTAATACTTTTATTAATAAATAAATAAGATCGTTTACAAAGTATATACTTTATCATCATATATGATTGTCTTGTATATATACTACTTTCAATCTCCCACTTGCACTAAAGCTAATCGCCTTGGTATCTCATACCCATCTTCTCTAAGTGATGATCAAACTGCTGTTGTATTAAAGCTTGAGTAAATAGATCTAAAATGTTGTCTTGAGAGTCTACACGCTCCAAGGTGACGTCTCCTCTTTCAATGATCTCCCTGATCAAGTGAAATCATCGCAACATGTGTTTGGATTTTTGATGAGACCTGGGTTCCTTAGCCTGTGCAACAGCTCCGGTGTTGTCACAGTATAAGGGAACTGCTCCTCCAATGCTAGGAACCACACCAAGTTTGATTATGAACTTCTTCATCCAAGTAGGTTCCTTTACAGCTTCACTTGCAGCTATGTACTCTGCCTCTATCACTGAATCAGCAACTGTTTGCTGTTTAGAACTCTTCTAACTCACTGCGTCTCCGTTCAAGGTAAACACATACCCCAAAATAGATTTACTATCATCTTGGTCCGTTTGAAAACTTGAGTTTGTAAAGCCCTCGAGTTTTAATTCAGACCCACCGTAGACAAGAAATACATCCTTAGTCCTTCGTAAGTATTTTAGGATATTTTTTACTGCCTTCCAGTGCTCTTCTCCTAGATTTGACTGATATCTGCTCGTTACACTAAGTGCATGAGCGACATCCGGTCTAGTACATATCATACCATACATGATAGATCCTATTGCTGAAGCATAAGGAATCTTACTCATACGGTCTCTCTCCTCAGGTGTCTTTGGGGCCTATTTCTTAGAGATATCTATTACATGGCTCATCGATATGAGATCTCTTTTGGAATCTTTCATGCTAAACCACTTTAGCATCGAGTCAATGTACATTCCTTGGGATAAGCCAAGCATTCTTTTAGATCTATCTCTATAGATCTTTATCCCCAAAATATAGGATGATTCTCCCAAGTCCTTCATTGAGAAGTGTTTAGATAACCAGATTTTAATCGATTGTAGCATAGGAATGTCATTCCCTATCAGTAATATATCATCGACATATAATACAAGGAATGAAACAGCTCTCCCACTAACCTTCTTGTACACACATGGTTCATCCTCATTTTTGATAAAATCAAACTCTTTGATTGTCTCATCAAAATGGATGTTCCATCTACGAGAAGCTTGCTTCAATCCATATATTGATCATTGCAGCTTACAAACTTAATTTGTTCCAACCTTTGAAATAAATCCCTCTAGCTATGTCATATACACATCCTCCTCAAGTTTCCCATTGAGGAAGACCGTTTTCACGTCCATCTACCAGATCACATAGTCGTAATAAGCTGCAATCACATAAAAAATCCGAATGGACTTGAGCATAGCTACTTGTGAGAAGGTTTCATTATAGTCAACTCCTTATCTTTGTTTGAAATCTTTTGCAACCAGTCGGGCCTCATAGGTCTCTACCTTGCTGTCCACTCCAGTCTTTCTTTTAAAGACCCATTTACACCCAATAGGCTTAATGCCTTCAGGTGGTGAAACCAAAGTCCATACTTAGTTCTCATCCATGGAGTCCATCTCGGATTTCATGTTTTCAAGCCATTTCCATGAGTCTTTATTACTCATATCCTGTTCGTAATTCAATGGATCATCATCATCCATGATGCGTACCTCATCGTCATCCTCTATGACAAATCCATACATATAAGGTATCTTTGGTACTCTTCCAGATTTACGAATAGGGTGTGGTACAGTTGGTTCATCGACTTGGCCTGACTTTGATCCGTAGTAATTTGTGGTTCTTGAACTTCTTCAATATATATCTTACTCCCACTGACCCCTTCATGGATAAACTCCTTTTACAAGAAGGCAACATGTTTCATAACAAACACTTTTTGATCAGTTGGATGATAGAAATAATACCCTAAAGTTTCTTTAGGGTATCCCACAAATCTACACTTGTCGGATTTAGTCTGTAGCTTATCATTTTCAAACTTTTTGACATAAGCTGGACTACCCCAAGTCTTAACATGCTTAAGATTTGGTTTCGTCCCTTTCCACATCTCATATGGAGTATTTAGGGCAGATTTGGTAGGCACCCTGTTAAGTAGGTATATGCAGCCATTTCTAGGGCATAACCCCAGAATGAAATTGGAAGATCAGTAAAACTCATCATGGAACGAACTATGTCCAACAATGTTTGATTTCTCCTTTCAGATACTCCATTTAACTGTGGTGTACCGGGTGGAGTCCATTGTGAGATAATACCATTATCTTTGGGACAATTGAGAAATTCACCGCTTAAGTATTCTCCACCTCGATCTGATTGAATAATCTTAATACTCTTGCCCGTTTGTTTCTCTACTTCACTTTTGAACTCTTTGAACTTTTCAAATGATTCAGATTTATATTTCATTAAATACACATATCCAAATCTTGAATAATCATCAGTGAAAGTAATAAAATAAGAATACTTTTCCCGTGCATTCGTTGACATAGGTTCACAAACGTCTGTGTGAACCAACGCTAACAACTCTGTAACTCTTTCTCCTTTTCCACTAAAAGGAGATTTAGTCATTTTACCCATGAGACCAGATTCACAAGTTGGATATGATTCATAATAGGATAGCTCTAAGAGCCCATCCTTATACAACTTGGATAATCTTGTTTCATTGATATGACCGAGTCTACAGTGCCACATATAGGTATAATTAACATCATCTCTTTTTCTTTTCTTAGTTTGTTTTATTTAAAATATATTTTCATGCAAGTAAAGTATGAAAAGTCCATTTCGCAAATTACCAACACTATATAAAATATTTCTTTTATAAATAGAACAACTTTTGTTCTTTATTATAATGTCAAATCCATCCATATCTAATACGGAAATATAAATAATATTTCTAATGATATTCGAAACAAAATAATAATTATTTAAATAAATGGACTTGCTCGTAGGCCACTAAACAATAAGTGTCTACAGCTAATGCAGCAACTTTTGCTCCATTTTTCACTCCTATGACAACCTCATCCTTGTTCATCTTTCTACTTCTTACCAATCCCTGCACAGTATTACATACGTGAGAATCACAGCCGGTATAAAATACCCAAGTAGAATTTTGACTTTCAGAAAAATTAATTTCAATCATGAACAAACCTTGATTGGAAGTCGAAGCTTCTTCTCTGTCAAAAACTTCTTGGAGTTCTTCTTCCAATGACCTGACTCGTTGCAATGGAAACACATTCTTTTGCTAGCTGGATCAGGTTTCTTTTGATCCTTCACTTTCACCTCGCCCTTAGCCTTCTTAGATTTCTTCTTTTTAGAAGAAGAAAAGAAGCACATACCTTAGGCCTCTTCATTTTCTTGGAAGAATCATCCACCATTAAAACATGGTTCTTCTTGGATGGAAAGTGACCTTTTGCAGTTTTTAATATGTTAAGTAATTCAGGCAAGTTGACATCTAACTTATTCATAAGGAAATTTACAACAAACTACGAAAAGGTCTCAAGGAGTGACTGCAAAACTAAGTCTTGACTCAACTCCCCATCCATGACGAACCCAAGTTGTCCAAGGCGTTCAATTAGATTGATCACCCTTAGTACATGAGTCTTAACAGTAGTGCCCTCGGACATCCGAGATTGGAAGAGTTCTTTAGATATCTCATATCTAGCAGTCCTACTTTGTTCACCATACAACTCCTTGAGGTGAAGCAACATAGTAGGAGTATCCATGTTTTCATGCTGACGCTGAAGCTCTTTATTCGTGGATGCGAGCATGATGCATTGAGCCACAGATACATCATCTTGCCACTTTACAATGGTGGTAATATCTTCCTCAGAGGCTGATTCTGGAACAGTTCCAAGGACAGGTGAATTTAGGACATAAGAAATCTTTTCAGCAGTGAGAATTATTCTCAGATTCCTTAACCAATCCGTGTAATTCGGTCTGGTCAGTTTGTTAACATCAAGTATGCAACGCATTGAAATTAGTGATTTCGAGATTTTTAAATTTCTGCATGTGAAAAGACATCATTTTAGCAAACATTCATTTAATTAGTTTTATATACCAAAATAAATTAGGTCTTATTTTAAATTGGTATCTCCTACTATTTTCTTCAAACTATATTACCCTCACTTATATAGTTCAGCAACATCTAATTAAAGATTTGTTAGTGAGAATAAGAATCCTATTTCAAATGCATATAGCCTTGTGGATAGCACAACAAACTATATATAAATAAATAGGTAGACAACTCTTTGTCAATTACATCAACATGTAACTCCTTTTTATTTTGCCTCTTAGATCATAATGGTCAAGTGTGTGCACATCCGAACAAAAATAATTTAAGTTAACTCCAACCTAGCACTTTCGTATATTCAAAAAAGAAAAATATTATCCTTGTGGATAGCACAACAAAACAATATTGTTTAATTTTTTTTATAAGCATCAAATGTGATTAAATTAACATCTTAAATACTTAATACTTGCATTGTGGATAGCACAACAAACTCATATTAAATATTTAATACTCTATTAATTTTATCATGCTAGAAAGCGACGTTCGATAGAACGCTTTAGACTTAATATAATTTCTTTGAGGGGCTTTTTATTATTAGTCTCATCTTGTTTAGTGCACATGTATATATATATATATATATATATATATATATATAATACGTCATTTTATTAAAATATGCAAATCATGTTTGCATAAAATATAATATATATAATACTAGCATGCACATATAGAATATTATATTCTACCCAGATTGATTATGGACTTTTATTCTAGTTTGGTTCACTTGAGCCACCAAGTGAACCAAAAGGTCAAACTTAGAAGTGCAAGAATTTAAATTTAAACGTAACTATTATATTTAAACCCGGGCTCCATTACAAACGGGTCTTCACGCGCTCTTTGCTCCTTGATCTCTAATTTTTTAAAGATAATTCTAACTATTTCTATTACATAAACTATTTATTTTAAATAGAAACCTTGATCAGCAATCAAGGGGAAGTACATAGGAGGGAGATAGAATTTTACATCAAAAAAAAAAATCAAAGAAGACGAGATACGCAGACCCCATTTAATAAAACTCATTCATTCAAGCATTCAACTAAAATAAAATCTAATCACATTGGTCAATAGTCTATAATTAACCCCATTTATTATCATATATATCACCATATGCATCAATAAATAAATATTCATTCATGAATTAAAACATTTCATATATATATGAGTATCATTTAATGGACAATTTTAAATTGTATGAAATCTAATTTCAAGATTACAACAAACTCTTTATTTTAATTATAAAATTATTAAGAATATTATATATATATATATATATATATATATATATCAATTATATATATATATATAACCATATATATTATATATATATAGTAATCGTATATATATATATGATATATATATATATATATATATATATATAGATTAGACTACTTTATATACTATATATAAAGTAACGTAATATATATCATATATATATATATATATATATATACATATATAAGTATCCTGATTCATTCCCCTTTTTGAATCACCATATGCATCAACGATTCGGGTACTTAACTAGTAACGTGACTAGCCACCAAAAAAAATTGTTTTCGTATTTTTATATCAGGTTCGCGAATTGGACTCTCCTTTTTTTTTTAGAAAAAATAATTTTATACAATAAAATTATGCCCAATAAATTATTATAAATACATACTCATACATATATGGAATCAAAACAATTAATAATTGCATAAAGGTTTGGCTTTGATACCATTGTTGGGTTTATACGAAATCATGGGCACAATTAAATTGCAAAATAACAAAAGCATGGTATATTAGAGTTTAAAAATATTCATACAAAACCATTACCCGGATCATCCTTTATGCATATTATTAATTTAAAACGATAAATAAGAAATTATGAAATTCATACCCTTGTAGAACGAAGCTTCCACAGGTATAAGTTCAACTCCTTGTTCTTCGCGATCTCCTTGAATATCCGGGATTGATTCATTTTCTTTGATCAACGTTAGCCACCTAAGTGTTTGGCATATAAAGGTGATCCACCAAGGAATAGGAATTCTTCAAGAAGGAGGGTGGTTGGCTAAACCCTAGTTTTCTATCCACAATAAAAAAGAAGTACTCTCCAGCAATTGAAATTTTATCAACTGACATCTAACATAAGATTCATCTTATATAGATATTGGTAAACCCTTCTAATCCTATTAAACATAGGGTTTCATTTAATTAATTAAACTACTTTAATTAATTGGGCTTCCCAACATATTGGGATTAATTAATTAAACTCTTTTAATTAATTTGCCTCCTAATCTTATTAGGAATAAATGCGAGTACTAATATTAAATTAATTTCTAAACTCCTTTAAAAATTATAATAATAATAATTGTAATAATATTAATAAGACTCCTCTTATTAATTTATATTTAATATTTCTAAAATATTAAATAATAAATATTAAGCTATTTAATTTATTATATCGCCAAAGATTAAATAATTAAACTTAATGCATTATTACGATTATGTCATTACCTTCTTAAATAATTATTCTTCTTTTTATGGCGTGACCCTTTAGGTTCTCCATATTAACCCGGTTGTGAATAAATCAATTAGAACAATTCTAATCTTATTTAAATAAATAAATTAAATTAATAATCTATTTAAATAAATAATATTTATTTTACAATAGGGATAAGCCTCTCTAACGATCAACGACTTTTCAGATAATATAGATTTCAACATTAATCATAAAAGAACCTGATAGGTCTCCAAACAAATCAGTTTATTTTGATGATAACAAACTTAGTAAATAGGATTAACATAAAATAGGTAGAATCCTCTCTATAGGATTATTATATAAATTGATTTTAATTATCCTATTTTATTCCTATCAAAAATATTTTTTCATCCTAAAAATGAATTTATTTTTCTTGACCTTGATAAATTAATGATCAAGTGTTAATTAAATTAATTCAAATATTAACATTTCTTAAGGCAAGGAGATTCCTATTCTTTTTTAAAAATATATGTATAACTTAAGTGTGTGTGTGTGTGTGTGCAAAACCGTGCATGTGTGTGCAAGAAACCATTTGTGTGTGCAAAATCGTGTGATAGCTGAGTGATGTGCATATGCTGAAAATTAATTGCATGCCCAAAGAAAAAGGAAAGGCTTGGCCTTTGCATTTGCATTTGAAAATGACTTGGCCCTTGCATTTGAAAATAACTTGGCCTTTGCATTTGAAAATAACTTGGCTAAAGTTTACCCAATCCGTGTGCTCCTTTGAAATCCGGACCCTTCATTTTCAACCATTCAATCAGAGCCATTGGTTCAAAATCAGATTTCAAAAATAACTATTTTGCCCTCAACTTCAAAATCCTATAAATAAGAGGCTTTTCATTTATTCCAAATTTACCAATTCACAAAGTAAAGAAAAGCTATATCTCCTTGCCTACACACTCTCTGCAAAAAGCTTTCTCTTCATCTTCTAATTCAAAGTTCTATTTTTTAAAAGAAGATAAAATTGGTCACAGTAGTTGAGATAAGTCATTAAATTTATGTATTTATATTATCTCATATCTGCTTATATATATAGATATATTGAAGATAAATTGATTATACACATTTATATATATATATATCTATATTTAATCTATCAAATATTATAAAGATACCAATATAATTCGGAAGAAATTTCTCTTTCGAACGGTCTTTAAAATCCTAAGTGGCTTTTTATTAATATAAGATATATTATATAAGTATTAAAAAATATTTATATAGTTATCAGATTGTGAAACAAACAATTTGATCAGTACTTAGATACCGATATAATTCGGATGTTATTTCTCTGAAATTCTCCGAAACGGTCTTTAAATTGTGAGTGGCCAAATTTTCACAACATAGATTAAATATAATATAATATATAAGTAGGTGAAAATTTATTATACTTAATTTTTATACACATTTATATATATATATATATATATATATATATTTAATATATTAAATATTATAAAAAGTCTGTACTTAGATACCGATTAATTCAGAAGAAATTTCTCTTCCGGATGGTCTTTAAAATCCTAAGTGGCTTTTTATTAATATAAGATATATTATATAAGTATTAAAAAATATTTATATAATTATCAGATTGTGAAACAAACAATTTGGTCAGTACTTAGATACCGATATAATTCAGATGTTATTTCTATGAAATTCTCTGAAACGGTCTTTAAATCTTGAGTGGCCAAATTTTCACAACATAGATTAAATATAATATAATATATATACGTGGGTAAAACAAATTTCATCAAGTATTACTTAATTGATAAATCTGTTATATTTGATAACTTTCAAAACAAGTATCTTACTCACAAACTTACTTATTCAAAAATACTTGTTGCATTATAAGTGATTCTATATGATTTTTTAAACTTAAAGTTATATCTGTTCAAATCATAGAAACACACTCTTTAAAAAAAAATTCTAGAATTGTTTAAACTATAGAAACACATTCTTTATTAAAAGAAAAGAAAATCTTTATAAAACTGCATCAATTTACTTATCTGTTTATCTATAGCATTTCACATAAAAGTCTTGAACTTTTATTTGATATTTGATCTTAAATTATATATCTGCCTATCGGAGAAGCATCAACTATAAAACTTATTTAAACTTTTATAAATCTGTACTAAACTTTATCTGCTTACTTTAGAAGTAAATTCAAACTATCTTTTTGTAAAAGAAAAAGGGTAGAGTCAGTTTATTTTATGTATCTGTGAAAAAGGCAAAAAATTCTTTGACCAAGACCAGAGTCTTAGATAGGTCAGCTGGGAGTTGGGGGTCTCTAGTGTACTTGTGAGGTGAGGAAGAGATTGTTGTTTCAAAACTAGATTATAAAATAGTTCTGAACTTCAAAGAAGATTCAACTAAGCTTGAGGAAGGAGCTAGGAGTTTGCTGTCCAAGATAGTTAGTTGAGAATAGTTGTAAGTTGATCTATAAAACTTTGTAAAGGTTTCTCCACCTAGTGAAGGAGCTTTTATTAATGGGAGTAATAGGATCTCAAGCCCTGGAGAGGAGCTTGAGACTGGACGTAGCAATATACCCAAGATGTATATTGTGAACCAGATAAATCTCTGTGCATTGTGTGATTGAATTTTTCTAAATACTGCATATTAATTTCTGACACTATAAATTAATTTGCTAAAAAATTCAAAAAGGCCTAAGATAATTTTTAAACAGTAATAATCCATTCAACCCCCCTTCTAGATTATTATTGGACTTTCAATTGGTATCAGAGCGGTGCTCTTTAACTTGTTTGTTAAGTGAATACAGACATATCTAAGAGTAGATCCATCTATGGCCTACAATGCTACCGGTTGCGGAGAAGGACTATCAATGTCTAGACCTCCACTATTTGATGGTTCAAACTTTGCCACCTGGAAGAATAGATTCAAAATCTATGCCAAGTCACAAGGAATCAAAATCTGGCTGGCAATAGAACGATGTGTAAAAATTCCCACAAAAATTGAAGGTGAAAAGATCGTTGAAAAAGATGCTAATGAATCCACCACTGAAGATGAGGAGACTATGAATATAGCCGCCAAAGCTGAGCAAGTGCTTACCAGTGCTCTTATAGAAAAAAAATACAAAAGAGTTAGCAACTACAAGAATGCTAAAAAATTATGGAAAAAATTTATTGTAACCTATGAAGGAACCAATCACATCAAAGAAACCAGAAAAGATGCTCTAATCCAAGAGTATGAAAGCTTCAAGTTAGAAGAAAGTGAAAAAATCATTGATATGGAAACACGTTTTTCCAGAATCATTGATGAACTGGAAAAACTGGAAAAAGCTTACACCACAAATGAGAAAATAGAAGAATCCTCAAAGCTCTTCCATTTGTATGGAAAATGAAGGTTACATCCATTAAGGAAATGCAAGATCTAACTGCATATCCTCTTGATAGCCTTATTGAAAATCTTCATGCCCATGAAGTCGACATGCTAGTCGAAAAAGTAGGATCAAACACAGATCTCAAAAAGAAAGGAATCGCTTTCAAAGCTCTACTAGTTGATCAAGAAAGCGATGAGGAGGAGTTAAATGAAGAACTCCTGAGTCTAGATAATAACGAAGTTGCTTTATTATCAAGATAACTCAGGAGAGTAATCCAAAGTAAAGCAAGAAGATATGGTAAAGACTTTAGGAAAACAAACAACAACTTCAGAAACAAGCAAGCCTTCAAACCAAAAGCACAAGGAACCAACTTTAAAGCTAACAACAACAATTTCAGATATGCTATCTCAAATGAAAATTCAAATACATGCTTCGAATGCAATCAGCCTGGACACTTCAAGAAGGACTGTCCTAAACTAGCCAACAATAAAGTACTAGTAGCTGAAGAAGGCTAGGATCTAGTGATGAAGAAGGAACTGCTAAACAAATCGAGGAAATCGCAAATCTGTGTCTAATGGCAGACAATGAATCATCACCAAAATCTGAGGTAAATTCAGAACATCAATTACCTATACTTCATTTGTCACACTTAGTCTAGATAATATAAATGAAGAATATCATGAACTACAAGAAGCATACAATTGTTTTTATGAAGATAATAAAATCATTAAAGAAGATTTTATTAAACTAAAAATCTCATTAGAAAAATTAATTAAGACTAATAGAAATCTAGAAATAAAAAATTCAAATTTAATCATAATTAATGAAACTTTAAAAGAAGAAAATGAGAAACTAGAAAATGACACTTCAGAAATTTTGTATTAAAAGAAGAGCTAGAGAAATTTAAAAATAAAAATAAAAATCTCAAAATAGAAAATTCTACACTTATTATTTCTATTGAAAATCTTCAAATTAAAAATTCAACTCTTGTTGTACTTATTGAAGATTGTCAAACACTAAATCAAGAGTTAAGTAAAGAAATTAAAACAGTCAATGAGGAAAGTTCTTCTTAACAAATAAAAGAAGAATCCACCTTAATAAATCAACTTAGAATGTTGACTATAGAACGTGATAATTTAAACTCAACAGTCATTGAATTTACAAAGAAAAAGAAAATCTTGATGTTATGCTCAGTCAACAAAGATGTGGTTTTAACAAAGAAAGATTAGGATATGTCGGAGAATCTAGTAAGACAAAAGATAAAGGATTCTACCATGTTAAAAGCAAAGAAAAAGAAAGTCATGCATCTCCCTATTCTAAATGTTTTTATTGTAACAGGAATGGTCATTCTGTTTACTCATGTAATGCCAAAAACGAAAACTATAAAGGGAAAATGATTTGGGTTCCAAAAAGAACTTACACTACACCCATTATCACAATAAGAAAATCTCATTTTCATGAAAGATCATCTAGAAACTTTCATTAAAATCTTTCAAGATACAATAATAGAGCAAATCATGCATCTTACAGACCTGCTACCCATAGAACACTCGTGTCTACTAAAACTTATTATCCTGTACCAAATTTTGTAAAGGAAAATACAAATGATCCTTATACAAAATGGAAAACTTATCTAAAGGAACCTTCTCATTAAAGGGTACCAGTTTATGAACTTAATATATGTTGCAGGTATGTCTCACAACTAACTCTAGTAAAAATAAATGGTACCTTAATAGCGGTTGTTCAAGACACATGACAGGCGACAAAACAAAACTGAATAATCTACTAGCTATAAACTATGGTGAGGTAACATTTGGAGGCAGCAACAAAGGTAAAGTTATTAGAATTGGAAGTGTTGGCTATAAATACATAACCATCTCTAATGTTCAATTAGTCACTGGACTCAGGTAAAATCTTCTATCAATTAGTCAATTATATGACAGTGGTTTTAAAATAACTTTCAGTCCTTATAATTGTTCAATATTTGACCAATCTGGTAAATTAATTTTATTATGTCTTAGAAGTCAAAACACATACACGTGTGACCTAGATACATACTCACACCTGGAAAATGTGTATCTTGTATCTGCCAATGACAATCCATGGCTTTGGTGTCGTAGGTTAGGACACATTAACATGAAATTAATAAATAGCATATCTTATAAGGAACATGTCTGTGACCTTCCAAAATTAAAATTTCAAAAAGACCATATCTGTGAAGCCTGTGAATTAGGAAAACAAATACATGCATCTCATAAACCTAAACTCACAGTGTCAACCTCTCGACCATTCGAACTCTTGCATATTGATTTGGTGGGTCCTATCCCTAAACACAGCATGGGGGGGGGTGCTGCTGTTTATATTCTAGTCTTAGTTGATGACTATTCACGATTCACATGGGTTGATCTTCTAAAATTCAAAAATGAAGCGATAAACTCTTTCACAGCATTATGCAAGAAAATCCAAAATCAACAGAGAAGCTCTATTGTTTATATTCGGTCTAATCATGGAAAAGAATTTGACAATTCTGATGTCATAATGTTCTGTGATGAGCACGGTATAAGTGATAAGTACACAATATTCATGATTTTTTATTCCTTTACATTTGGTTTTATTACATGTTTCATGTGTATATGAGCTTAATAAGTTGTTTATTATTTTCAGGTGAATTAAAGCTAAAAGGATGGAAACAAGTTGATTTGGAGTTGAATTGAAGAGAAGTTTGACCAGCAGTTGACTTTCTCAATATTTGGAGATTCCTACATGGAATTGGATTGATATTACTATTAGAATGAGGACTTCTTTGGACTGAGATTTTATTTCCTTATTAGATTCTATTTCTTTATGGAAACTAGTTATAATTGTAATTCCTTTTAGGATTTGGATTCCTAGTTCTTATAGGATTTAGGCCCTTGTCTAGCACTATAAATAGAGGATGATAGTTAAGGTTTTATTCATTCAATCTTCTACCAACTATCATACCTCATTGAAGTGCAGACTTGGAGCATGTCAGGCTAGTTTCTTTATTCAGTTCTAAAGGGAGGTGGAACCTTGTTACAAGTAATTAATTAATTGAGTATTATTATTTATTCCTTCTTGTATGAAATTTCTTCTGATAATCTGTTTTCATTGATTGCATGCTAATTGATCTAATTAATTTGATATGGCCAATTGAGTTAATTTAATCATTATCATATGCTAGATTAAGATTGGTATTACGTGTAATTGATATCTGTCTTCATCACAAGTAGTAAATTAGTGATACTAATTGTGGACAAGCTTTTGGGTATTGCTAAGATTATCAGAAAACAAGTTAAACAAATCGAGCTTATGTGTTTGTTGCTTGGATTAGCCTAATTCTCTATTTCTTAATGCTTCTATCATATTAAATCTAGAGAGCTTGTTCTAGGTTATATGCTAGTTGAATCTGGTGAAGAGCTTGTTTCATACAGTGAATATCTAAGGAGAATTTCGGATAGCAGAGCTTATTGTTATTTAGGGTTAATAGTTTCATTGAATGGTAAAGAATAATAACTTGATTAATTGATTGCTGTGCTTGGTGAAACTGAACTACAGAACTGAAGTTTTTACATATTTGGTTAATCTCTTTATTTAAATTCTGTTTTTCTTAGTTTAAAACAATTTCAAAAATCCCCCATCTTTATTTTCTGTTAAAATAGTAGAATAAATCTAAAACAAACTTACTCTCTGTGGGATCGATCCTTGCTTACTACTGTGCTAATTATTTAAATTCGTGAAGTGAAAGTGAGGTTAATTTAGGAGTGTAAACGACAGCTCCCAATAAGCCATAACTTTTCTGCTCCATAAACACCACAATCAAATGATGTGGTAGAAAGGAAAAATCATACCTTACAAGAATTGGCCAACACTATGCTAAATGAATACCGTATTCTTAAATACTTTTGGGCTGAAGCTATTACAACATCTTGTTATATCTTAAATCGAGTCTTGCTGAGACCAGTATTGTTAAAAACACCCTATGAGATTTATTATAAAACAACTCCAAAAATAAATAACTTTCATATTTTTGGGAGTAAATGTTTTATTTTAAACACTAAACAATATTTGGTGAAATTTGATCCCAAATCCGATGAAGAAATATTTCTGGGATATTCACTTAACAGTAATGCTTATAGAGTATTTAATAAAAGAACTCTAGTCGTTAAGGAGTCAATGAATGTAACTTAATAGTAAGGCTTATAGATGCATTGCTCGACGAAGATTGGATTATAGCCATGCAGGATGAACTTGAACAGTTCACAAGGAACAAAGTTTTGGAATTAGTTCCAAAATCTGATGAAACTTCTATTTTTGGAACTCGATGGGTCTTTTGTAATAAATTAGATGAAAATGGAACAGTCATACGTAATAAGGTAAGATTAGTTGCACAAGGGTATAATCAACTTGAAGGAATTGATTACGATGAAACTTATGCTCCTGTTGCTTGAATTGAATCTATACGAATGCTACTAGCCTTTGCATGCCATAAAGATTTTAAACTATTTCAATTAGATGTCAAATCTGCCTTTTTAAATGGTATTATTGAGGAGGAAGTTTATGTTAAACAACCTCCTAGTTTTAAAGATACTAATTGTCTTGACTATGTGTATAAACTGTATAAAGCTTTATACGGCTTAAAACAGACCCCCAGAGCATGGTATGAACGATTAAGTAAATTCCTGTTAGAAGATGGATTTAAAAGGGGTACTGTCGATACTACTTTGTTCACTAAATATAAAAATGATGATATCCTTATTTTACAGATCTATGTTGATGATATCATTTTCGGTTCTACTAACAATTCTATGTGCAATGATTTCTCTGAAAGTATGAGTAAGGAATTTGAAATGAGCATGATGGGAGAATTAAATTTCTTCCTAGGATTGCAAATCAAGCAAGGAGAAAAAGGTATTCATATCTCTCAATCTAAATATTGCAAATAAATGATTAAGAAATTTGGATTAGAATCTGTAAAACCTCTTAACACTCCTATGTCAACCACAGATAAATTAACTGCTGATGAAAATGGAAAAAGTGTTGACACAAAGAAGTATAGAGAAATGATTGGTAGTCTTCTATATATCACAGCCAGTAGACCTGATATTATGTTCAGTGTCTGTAAATGTGCTAGATTCCAATCAAACCCTAAGAAATCACACTTGATTTCAGTAAAAGGAATATTTCGTTACCTTAAGGGAACTATAGATATAGGCATATGTATCCTAAAGGTCAACCATTTGACATTGTTTGTTTCTTAGACTCTGACTATGTCGGTCATCATGTTGATCAAAAACGTATAAGTGACACGTGTCAGTTTCTAGGTGGATGCTTAGTTTCTTGGTTCTCTAAGAAACAAAACTCAGTATCCATCTCAACCACTGAAGCAAAATATATAGCTGCTGCACGATGTTGCGCACATATATTATGGATGAAACAAACCCTGGCTGATTACAATAAAAAGTTTAACTGTGTCTCAATTCTATGTGATAATACTAGTGCTATAAATCTTAGTAAAAATACTGTATTACATGCTAGATCAAACTATAAAGATGTCAGACATCATTTTTTACGCGATCATGTAAACAGTGGTATTATCAAGTTAGAACATATCGACACAGAACTAAACATTGCAGACATATTTACTAAACCTTTAAGTTCTGAAAGATTCTGCAAACTACGTCTGGATTTAGGTATGTTAGATATCTCATCATAATTATTATTACATTTTTGTTGTTGTTTTTGTTAATACTTTTTGTTTAAATATTGTAGACACTCGAAATTTCTTTCCCTGTTACTAACACTGTAGGAGGGCAAGACTGTCTTTTCGACTCAACCCCGATCTCAATATCTGGCCGTTAGATTAACCCCGATCTCAATATTGGGTTGTCAGATCAACTCCGATCTCAATATCGGACCATTAGATCAACCCCAATCTCAATATCGGGCCGTCAGATCAACCCCAATCTCAATATCGAGCCGTCAGATCAACCCCGATCTCAAATCAAGTCGTCAGGTCAGCCCCGATCTCAACCTAGGAAGTACAGATCAGCTCCGGTCTCAACCCGGGAAGTACAGGTCAGCCCCGGTCTCAACCCGGGAAGTACAGGTCAGCCCTGGTCTCAACCTGGGAAGTACAGGTCAGCTCTGGTCTCAATCCGGGAAGTACAGGTCAGCCCCAGTCTTAATCAGGGAAGTACAGGTCAGCCCCGGTCTCAACCCGGGAAGTACAAGTCAGCCCCGGTCTCAACCTGGGAAGTACAGGTCAGCCCCGGTCTCAACTCGAGAAGTATAGGTCAGCCCCGGTCTCAACCCGGGAAGTACAGGTCAACCTAGATTTTAAGCCAGAAAGTACAGGTCAGCTCCAGTCTTAACCCGGGAGGTACAAGTCAGCCCCGGTCTCAACCCGGGAAGTCAGGTCAACTTCGAGAACAATCCTAAAGCATCACAATATCTCCAGGGAAAAACCTAGAAGGACCAAGTTAGCCTTGGAGAAAACACTGAGGACAAACAGACTCGAATGGGATCCAAATCTTGGAAACAACCCTAAAAAGTCAACCGAAGGCCATGCCGACACTAAAGGAAATCCTGTGAGGGGCAAAATGGTCATTTTACCAACTCTAAGCTTATTTGGTCAAATTCAATCCGAATTGATGCCACCAAAGTCAGAACAAACCATAACGATGTTCCTGAGTGCAAACAGTGCAAGATAGCTCAACGAACAAACTGCGGGGAATCGAAGACCTGGTTATGAACCCGTCTTTTTGAGCCCCAAAAATGTTTTATCCCATGTCATTGTGACACTCTCGGTGAGGGCTTTCTGGAAAGGTACAATACGCCTCAAACGAACACTCTGATCAAAAGTTAGAAAGTTTTGACTTCGACCTCGCGTTGTTCGGAGTGCACGTACTTTGAGATGACTGAATCGGGCACGTGGGCCCCACCAAGGGAGCCACATCTCTACCTATGGTAGCAGTAGGTAGGTTAGAGGCTCCCTGGCCTATATATATGATGACACCCCCCTCATTTCAAAAAAAGAAAAAATGCTCCAAACAACTGCATGTTTGGTTTTTTGTCCAAATTCTTATCTTCCAAACCTAAATTTTTTCACTCTAACACGTAGATATACCCACATATTATCACATACCAAAAAATAACGGGTAGATTCGAAAGTTTAAAGCCTATAATTTGGCAAAAAGCCCGTGTAGCAGTCCATTGTGAGTATTTTTACGATCAGCAAGTCAATACTACTACTTTGCACTTTTATACACTTGCACGTTAAGTTTCGTTTTCTTAATATTCCCGAAACTCAGTTCTGTGGCCGTTTTCGTCAAATTTTGGTATACTTTTGTACATAAATGCATTTTCTAGCATTTCTACAACTCGGATTGACGATCCGTCGCTTCCAACAGCTTTGGCATACTTGCATCTTCGTTTTAAGCAACTACATCGGACTGGGTTATCTTCCCAGTCCGGGTTTGGCTTTTTTTGTATATATTTAACTGTATATATATACTAACTTTTCAATTTTGTTAAGCCCGGATGTCAAATCTGTGGTAGTTTACTGCTTTTATATATAAATATGCATATATAAGCAGCCTTCACCACCACTTGGTTCTCTCCCCAGTCTTGGCTGACTACGTTTCTGTCTCTATATATATATATTTATATATTTCAGTTTGGCCTGGATCATTCTGTAGCCTTTTTACTGCTTTTATATATACCTATGCATATATAAGCAACTTTCACCACCACTGGGTTCTCTTCCCAGTCTTGGTTACCTACTTTTATGTACATTTACATTCCAGTTCGGCCTGGATTATTATGTGGCCTATTTATTATTTTTATACATATCTGCAACATTCACCACACTAGGTTATCTTCCCAGTCTTGGTTGACTACACTTCTGTATATTTTAATTTCAGTACGAGCACAAGCGCGAAAACCTACTGCCCTTTTTATTGCTTTTATATTTATATATATTTCAATTCTGTCCAGCCTGGATCATTTCGTGGCTTTTATATACAGCTGTTATAAATATATATATATTTCAATTCCAGTCCGGGCACCGGTGTGAAAACCCATCGCCCTTTCTAGCTTTTATATATAATTATATATATATATATATATATATATATATTGTTTTACTCGCTTTTATTAAATTTTTGCTTGAAATATTTATTTTATATGAATCGGCACTAACATATCTGCGGGCGAACTAGATTTATTTAATTCTCGCCAACTCTAGCTTTCAAACGATTTAAAATCGGTATAGACGGAACCAGGAAGCTAGAATGGCTAAGATTTAATTAAATCTAGTATTTTTCTAGTTTCAGTTATAAAGCTACCTCGTGGCCTCTAGATCGCTATCTAGTGAGAACGAGATGCTTCGGCAGTGTGCAAACAAGGATTTACTAAATGAATCCTTGGTTTTGGCGATATTTGGATATATATCTGTTTCTGTACAATTTTGAGCTGTGCAAGTTTATTGGCTACTCATATGTGAGCCTAGGAATCGTGGGATTCATGACCAAACTAATCAAAATCTGATTCCCACGATGGACAAACTCCACTTTACAAATGTATCTTGCCAATGTTTCTGTAAAAATGTACATACAAAAGACCTTAAAATGGTTATCCGAATTTAAGGTCTCAACATAGTGGAAATAATGTTTGTCGTGTCAGAGTCCCTCCGATGGCTATCATGCCCATGAGTAGACCGACACTTGTATATATGTTGTGGTCAAGGATGCTTCGCAGCCCGACAATCACCATTCCAATTGAGCCTTAAGGCTAAAAAGATAAAACTGAAGTATCGATATTGTAAGACCCAAACTTTTTAAGAATAAGATTTAAATTCCTCCATATATTATTTTAAATAGTAAGGTGTTGATTTGATAAATGTGATAAGTTATGGGTGATATGTGCAAATTTTACAAAGTAAGCAAGTTGTCATAAAATATTTGTTTTGTCATAGAATATTCGTTTTGTCGGGGAATATTCCTTCTGTCGGGGAATATTATTTTCGATAAAGTACGACGTCGGCTCCGAAATAACTAATAATTGTTGCGCCCCACAACAGAATAATTGTCTGATAACGACAAAAGTAACCTTTTTATAAAAAATAAACTTTTACCGTTAAACTGTTAAAATACCCGATGATAAAAGTACAGTAATACGCGTTATTTCACAATAGCACATGGTATTGCACAGTACTTCTAATTATTGATTCTTACGCAAGAAGTCACTCATTCAATAATTATCACAATAATTACTGTTCAGTATCTGATATTATTAATTCAATAATTGCTACATTGATAAATGCATAGTATTTTATATTAATGATTCAATAATTGTCAGTAACTCATATTATTTAAATGATATTATTAGATAGCATTATTGGCAATGTCTAGAAAGTTCTGTCGAGAAAATGGGTTAGGTTATATAATTGCGCACCAATTAGGATAAATCCTTATAGGAAAGCAATGATGTCATAGGACGGTGAGGTAAGCGATGATGTCATGGGCTCAGTAGAGACAGTGATGTAAGCAATGATGTCATGGGGAAGGTGAGGTAAGCGATGATGTCATAGGAATAATGAGGCAAACGATGATGTAATAGATTATGGTAAAAAGACTACTTTTGTGACGCCCCCAAATTCGGGTTCCTCTCTTTCCTCGGATCCGGTGCAGTCACGATACTACTCTCGTCAAACTATTACATCTTTTAATCATTAGTAAAAGAATACAACTTTGTTTATTACAATTTAGACTATAAAATCTATTTATATCCAAGATCTTGTCTTTACATCATATTCGATGTTACTAAAATGCGGAATAATTTAAACTTTTCAACATCATTTGAATAAAATCTTTTTATTGATTTCATAACTTAAATCAATTACATATCCCTGAATCAACTTTATAATATGATTCATTCTATTTGAGTTATCGTATTGATATAGGCACGAGTCTTAAGAACTCGCACCTAATCTTAGTATTATCTAAATTAATCTTAGAAATCTCTATCTATCAAAATAAACATGAGAAAAGAATCACCTTTCCGCCATATGTATAATGATACCGCGACACTAACATTCCAACGATTATCAATGTGACGCACTCAGTGCAAGCACAAAACTTCTGCCCATACAAAAGTTTGTACAACTAAGCCATCACATGAGTCCTCAATGGAAATCCAACACTTAACTCTATCTTACTCTATCACTTGCTCATTACGAACTTTCTATGTTTTACCACATACAACTCCTCATGAGTTCATCTCGTACTTTTCATAGTACACTCACTTATAGCATCAAGCTATACACACTTAATCGTTATAGACTATCTATCATTTCATAGTTCAATCTGATCACGTCGTGATCATCAATTTACTTTAGGGTTCTTTTCCTACTATCAACTAAACTCCATTTGAGTTTATTCTCACTATTTTTGTCATATACATATTATAGACATCGTCTTAACATTTCTATTACCGGAGTTAGGAAACTCCTGATTCTCATTCTCTAGATATTTCAAGATTCGTCTTTGAATCTTCACGTATATATTTTAATCTTATTTTTTCCTTTCTCAGGCTACAGTCTAAGGTACACTTACCTAAGATTTATAACCTACAGCTTTGATACCAACCTGTGACGCCCCCAAATCCGGGTTCCTCTCTTTCCTCGGATCCGGTGCAGTCACGATACTACTATCCTCAAACTATTACATCTTTTAATCATTAGTAAAAGAATACAACTTTGTTTATTACAATTTAGAATATAAATTCTATTTATATCCAAGATCTCATCTTTACATCATATTCGATGTTACTAAAATGCGAAAGAATTTAAACTTTTCAACATCCTTTGAATAAAATCTTTTTATTGATTTCATAACTTAAATCAATTATATATCCCTGAATCAACTTTATAATATGATTCATTCTATTTGAGTTATCGTATAACGTTTACAATTCGACTTGATATCCTCTATGTATCAACTAATACATCTTTATAGTACGACAAGTTTTAAACAACGTATACAATTATTAAGTACAACTCTTAGAACCTAAACAGGGTTCAAACGATAATCTAAAAAGTATTCTTCCTTGCGATACTATCTATCTTCATCAATCAAGAACCACGAAATCTTTACAGTGAATCCTTAACCTGCAAAAGTGGTTATTTGCAAGAGTGAGCTCGACAGCTCAGCAATTCTAACAGTTTTCATACATCACATAGCATACAACATCATACTCAGTTCATGCATCTATAAATAATTTATATTTACTACGCATGTTACTTTCACATAACAAGTATATCATCAAAGATCAACTTTCAATCTCATTTATATCTCATATACAGTTCATATATAAGTTCACATTATCACAGCATAATATAATTCAACTAACAGTTATTGAATTCATATATCAAATAGGAACTAAAAGACTTGCCTGATTCGTAGTTTAACAACTACGACTTAACTGCTTAAGATATTTGTGCTTCGTGTAATCATACACAGTTATATAATCATGGATTCATATCCATTAGTCATACATTCATACATTCTCAATATAATAATAAGTATTACATTATTTTCTATCTTGGTTCTTAGAACCTTGGTTCTTAGAACCTTGTTTCACTTTCTTATTATACGCTTAGTATAGCTAGGTACGTATAGGTATACCTCAACCATACATACTTACTATCATCCTTCATATACATGTATTATACACTTAACTAAAGGTATTTGACATATATTTAATACTCATAGATACATAATCTATATTACTCTTACATTTCTTATAGAATTTATAATTTCTGAGTTTTATATAACCATTACATTTAAACTTAGTCATGCAAGGCCACTAGGTTCATCATGTATACATGTGAGGGGTCAAAATAATGTTAAGACACATGCTCACAATTACTTTTATTATATACGCATAACTAGTATCAATAATTGCTTTAAATCATGTCACATTTATGCTTACTAACTTTCATGATTTCTATCATAGTATGAACACATGTAGGCCAATCTAAATGATGCTAAAGACATTATCATATATGTCCAGAGTATCCGAATGTTATCCTATCATGTTCATGCACTTTAGTTCTTCCAAAACGTCCAAGTTTTCTTTGAAAATTTCCCTAAGTCAACTTAGTACATGCAAGGCATCTCAACATATAACTCATGTGCACTCAAAACACATATCTAAACCACATAAATGTTCTCACATGGTCAGAATCTAAAAGACATAAGTCTTGGTCAAGTTTATTTTAAAAAGTCTTTAAGTTTTTCTTGAAAACCTCTTGGATCCTTCACTCATGTATGCTAGTGTATGATTAACACTTAAATTATGTATTTCATGCCAATATAAACCATACGAGCATGCTTCCAAAATCAGAATGTACATATGTTATACATATGTTAAAGTTCACATTTAAAACTAAAATTTTCATTTTAAAACTATGAGTTTTTCCTTAAAACATACACTTTCCATTTCATGATATACATTATAACATTGTTAAAATCATGCATTTTATATCAAAGTATGCATGTTGTTTATGTCCACATGCTTGCTCTAAGTGGTAACAACCATGCTAGAAGAAACAGACTGCAGCAGAAAATAAAATTCCAGAATCTAGAACCGACGCAGCTGCGCAGCTCCCCAGTTCAAAACTGGCGCAGCTGCGCAGGGCCTTGTCCAACAAAACACAAGTCTGGTACCGGCGCAGCTGCGCCGCTGGCCAGTGTAAAACTGGCGCAGCTGCGTAGGGCTCCGGCCAGGGGCAGAGACAGCCTGCTTCGGTAGAATTGCAAACCCAACTCACAATTTCTCAGCCAAATCGAATCTAAACATGCTTTATTATAATTCTAACATATCTATAAGCTTGTATTACTCATAACAAGTGTCTCTCAATTCAATTAACATCCAATTCAACAAAATCAAAAACTTTGGAATGTTACAGAGAATAAGAAATGAAGAGCATAAATGACAAGTAATTATACCTCTGCAAATCTTTTATATCAACTTCCTTCTCAAATGATATCTATCTCTCTATCTATATATCTAAGTGCACTTGCTTGAATATAATTCTCAGCAAAATAAAAGAGGAAGCAGAAGAGCTCATTATATAGACAACCCAATATACGGTTCATAGCTTTATTTGCCAAATCAACCTGATGGAATTTAGAATTGCATGAAGGGTAATTGAGAGTAGTTGGTTGGTTGTTGAAACTCATCATAATTCCCACTCCCTAAGACATGATTAGCTACAAATGCTGAGTTTGATGAATATAGGGATAGACTATAGCCTTCATGAGGTATACATGTGAGGGAGGAATTGACCATTTATTTAGGGACAAGGCAATTATAAAGCTCAGCACTTGGCAATACAAAACTTAAGTTGCATACATAATATACACTTAGGTTATAGTTAATGTGTCACAATGTAGTTCCAATAAACAATTACTATTACCATAAAGTAAATTTTAACTTGCACATATATAAATTCAAGTACATTTCATCCTATCGGATATAATTCTATCGGGTATTACTCATTATTATAACGGTTATTAATTATTATAACGGTTATTAATTATTATAACGGTTATTATTACAATTATAATATCCTATAGAAAGCATTATCAATTAACAATTACTATATGCTAATAGGATATTCCTTAAGGTCTACCCGCACACATCATATTACATAAGCAGTAATATTATGTAATTCACATAATGCAATCAATTCTACTATATAGTTTATATATATAATACAGTCAAATTAATGTGGCACTATACTTTATATAACATATATGTAACTACAATATGTTATATTCTTATTAATCACATCCTTTGCACATATCAACTAATTCAGCAATTATAATCATATTAATAATCTACTCGTTTATATATTATTATACTCAATGGCAATTAATTGATTAATAAAATATTAATTAATTCATCCCTCATCAATCAATGTAATTATTAACCTCGGTAACAATTAATTAACATTTATATGGTTAATTATCACATTAAATAAATATAAATCTTATTATATTTATAACAAATATACTTATTATCATGCTATCACTCGCAATAATAATAATTCAATATACCATCAAATAATTACTAGATACTAGTATATTGTCCATAACAATAATTAATATTATAAGACAATATATCTCATACCTCAGCAATACAATTCCGATTATATCTACAATCAATTTTCTTATTATTATACTATCACTAGTTATAATAATAAATCAACATATTATTATAATAACAATTAATATAGACTAATTATTTAATTAATAATTCTTCCGTCCTTGAATTAATTAATCGTCGGATCTATTATCGTGTCACACAAGGCATTTCACACAAGCTTACATCGAGCTTATTATCACTACCACCACACGTAATATAATGTTTGTGTGACTCAAGCATTTAAATGCTAAACTACCTCAAATATTCATACTTATAATAAGTACGACCTTTACGCTTATAGTAATTAATATATATACTCTATTAATTATTCAAATAATAATATTCACGATCAAATAATAACTTAAGTTATTTAATATATTAAAATAACTTAGTTTTCTTTCATTAATTAAACTCCCTTGAAAATACATTAGAAATTATGTATTTAGCCATAACATAAAATATTATATTTTCTTCAAATAAAGACATTCTTTATTAGAAAATAATTTACTTATTGTCTCAAGACAATATTCTTAATATAATAAATAACTATATGTACGACACCTGTACATTATATATAGAAAATAGGTAATAAGTTTATTTTCTATAATTTGTTTCCATCAATTTTTTTATATATAGCAAATATGTTTTAATGTATTTACCATATTAATTAATCACACTTATTACATCATACCAAAACATATAAGGTAATATTATTATTCAAAAATAACATTCCCTCTTTTATTAAAATAATTCAACATTAGAAACTATTTTAATATCCTTTATTAGAAATATATAATATCTATTTCTCTTTCTTTTCTATAAATTGTTCCCCAAAACAATTTCTTCAATTATTAAATCTTCATTTCAAATATAATGACTTCCATCTCCCTTTAATAACGTATATATATTTATTAACGTTATTCGCACATTAGACTTTCTCACATATTACCATTTAAGTAATATATAGAAAGTACTAATTATAATCATATATTCAACATATATATTAATTCACTCATTTACTTAACTAAATTAAACACTGTACTATATCATCACCGTTAATTAAGGTTCAATATTCACATTATACTATTCCATAATATAACCCCCAACTTAAATTAACTAATATTTATTCTTATTAGTTAATTCCTTAACTATTCATGCTTCACTATCCAAACCTATTCACGGATAGCTTAAGTGTTATTAATAACCTATATTATAAGCATACTAGTTATTAATACACATACACAAGAATATGGTGATTATACATTAAGGATATTTAATGTCACCAACCTACTATGATAAAATAATTCTATAAATTATTTAATATCGATAGGAATTTATCCACTTCCTTTATCTCCCCTAAACTGTCTCCTAAATAAATAACGAATATATTTTAATAATATATTTATTAACCACAAAAATCACATAAATGTTCTTATTCGAACACATCTCATACTTTAAGAATTTTATGATAGTAGTGTGCATACAAGTCAATCATGTATGATGATAAAGCACGTACTTTGTAAACAATCTTATTTATTTATTAATAAAATATTCATTTATTAAAGGCATTTAATTATCTACATGTTGCTGTTTTTATAATATGTAAATAACCCATAGTTTTAAGCAATGCTTTTAGAATCATGATGATGATCATGCTAATGAGATCTAAATTCTTAGAAAGTTTTAAAACTAAAATAGTTCCCAATCGTGGGATTACTAAAAAGGGGATTAGTAAATCCGGATAGATTGGTACATATGTTGCTTGCTCATTGGATGAGGATGATTGATCTCATGATCATTTGTGTGGAGACACTAAAGCAAGTATGTAGGTGCTTATTGGAGAATAAGTTCACTGAACGTGATTCGCTATGGAATACCTAATGGAGATTTACTCGCCTGTCAATAGGAATTCCTAATGTGATAGTAGTACAAGTAATCCTTGGACTTGAGATCATCATAGTATCTTGTATGTAACAAATTATACTTTGACTTATTCCTTAAGACCTTTTAAGGCATATATAGGGTATGCTTGGGTATAATGAGTTACATATGGAGATAATGAATGATCAATAAAGAATCTACCACCTCTAGTAAAAGAGGAGATATGTCCTATGTGATTCGTTAAATGACAACCCAGGAATCCTTGGCCAAGGTGAAATGAAATTAGAAAGGAGTTTCTAATTTGCATTATTTGGAGTTGTGCATTTTCTAATCGAAATACATATAATTAAATAAAATAAGACTTGACAGTAAATCCATGTCTTATATTTAATTGGGATATTGTATGGTGGAAGGATTGAATTGTACGGTAACTATTTACTCACAGGTTCTTTTTGATTAATGTTGAAATCTATATTATCTGGAAAGTCGTTGATCGCTAGGGAGGCTTATCCCTATTGTAGAATAAATATTATTTATTTAAATAAATTATTAGTTTAATTTATTTATTTAAATAAGATTAAAATTTTTTTAATTGATTTATTCACAACCGGTTTAATATGGAGAACCTAAAGGGTCACACCATAAAAGGAAGAATAATTATTTAAGAAGGTAATGGCATAATCGTAATAATGCATTAAGTATAATTAATTTAATCTATGGTGATAGAATAAATTAAATAGCTTAATGTTTATTATTTAATATTTTGGAAATATTAAATATAAATTAATAAGAGGAGTCTTATTAATATTATTACAATTATTATTATTTTAATTTCTAAAGGAGTTTAGTAATTAATTTAATATTTAGTACTCTCATTTATTCCTAATAAGATTAGGAGATAAATTAATTAAATAAATTTAATTAATTATTCCCATGTGGTGGGAAGCCTAAATTAATTAAAGGAGTTTAATTAATTAAAAGAAATCCCATGTCTAATAGGATTAGAAGGGTTGACCAATGTCTATATAAGAGAAGTCTTATAATAGATATTAGATTGATGCAATTCCAATTGTTGGAGAGTACTCCTTTTCTATAGAGGATAGAAAACTAAGGTTAAGCCAAACACCATCCTTCTTGATAATTCATCTTCCTTGGTGGATCACCTCTAGAGGCCAAACACTTGGGTGGCTAACGTTGATCAAAGGAAGAAATCTAACCCGGAAATTCAAGGAGATCACGAAGAACAAGGAGTTGAACTAGTACCTGTGGAAGCTTCGTTCTACAAGGGTATGATTCCATAACTTCTTATTTATCGTTTTAAATTAATAATTTGCATAAAGGATGATCCGGGTAATGGTTTTGTAGAAATTTTTTAAACTCTGATATACCATGCTTCCGCTAATTTTTACAATTTGATTGCGTCACGATTTCGTACAAACCCAACAGTGGCATCAGAGTCAAATCTTTATGAAATTATTAATTTATTTTTGATTTCATATACATATGGGTATGTATTTAAAATAATTTATTGGGCATAATTTTATTGTATAAAATTATATTTTTTTTTTTTTTTAAAAAAAAAAAAAAGACTTTTTTTGGGACGAATCACAATTTTTTTTTTGGTGCTAATCTTGAATTCTGCAAAGAAAAGGTGTTGTCTCTTTCTTACTCCAAAAAGAAGGTGACCCATCATGAAAGGACTTTTTTAATAAACCTGCAGGACTCTTTTAATAAAAGAAGGTGACTTCTTTTTAAAAAATAAATATGATATATTTATATATTATATTCTAAATAATTTTATAATTAAAATAAAGAGTTTATTTTAATCTTGAAATTGGATTTCATGCAATTTAAAATTGCCCATTAAATGATACTCATATATATATGGAATGTTTTAATTCATGAGATGAATATTTATTTATTGATATATATGGTGATATGTATGAAAATAAATGGGGATTGATTATGGACTATTTGACCAATGTGATTGGATTTTATTTTAGTTGAATGCTTGAATGAATGGGTTTTATTAAATGGGGTCTGTGTACCTCGTCTTCTCTAATTTTTTTTTCTTGATGTAAAATTCTATCTCCTTCCTATGTATTTCCCCTTGACTGTTGATCAAGGTTTCTATTTAAATTAAATAGTTTAATGTAATAAGAATAGTTAGAATTATCTTGAAGAAATTGGAGACCAAGGAGCAAGGAGCGCGTGAAGACCCGTTTGTATGGAGCCCGAGTTTAAATGTAATAGTTATATTTAAATTTAAATTCTTGCACTCCTAGGTTTGACCTTTTGGTTCACTTGGTGGCTCTAGTGAACCAAACTAGAATAAAAGTCCATAATCAATCCGGGTAGAATATAATATTCTATATTGCATGCTAAATATTATATATATATTATATTTTATGCAAACATGCTTCGCATGTTTAATAAAATGACGCGTATTTTATATATATATGTGCATGCGCGCTAAACAAGATGAGACAAATAATAACAAACCCCTCAAAGAAATAATATTAAGTCTGAAGCGTTCAATGATATTTGGAATATCGAACGTCGCCTTCTAGCATGAGAAATTAATAGAGTATTAAATATTTAATATGAGCTTGTTGTGCTATCCACAAGGCGAGTATTGCGTATTTAAGATGTTAATTAATCACATTTGATGCTTATCAAGAAAATTGAACGATCTAGTCTTGTTGTGCTATCCACAAGGACGAACATTTTTCTTTTTTGAATTTATGGAAGTGCTAGGCTGGACTTAACTTAAATCATTTTAGTTCGGATGTGCACACACTTGACCATTATGATTTAAGAGGCAAAATAAAAGGAGTTATATAGTGTTGTAATTGACAAGAGTTGTCTACCTATTTATTTGTATATCGCTTGTTGTGCTATTCACAAGGTTATATACATTTGAAATGGGATCCTTATTCTCACTAGCAAATCTTTAATTAGATGTTGCCGAACTATATAAGTGAGGGTAATATAGTTTGATAAAAATAGTGGGAGATACCAATTTAAAATAAAGACCTAAATTTATTTTGGTATGCAAAATTAATAAAATGAATGTTTGCTAAAATGTTGTTTTTCACATGCAGAATTTTAAAAATGTCAAAATCACTAATTTCACTGCGAAGCATACTTGATGCTAATAAGCTTACCGGGCCGAATTATACGGACTGGCTAAGAAATCTGAGAATTGTTCTCACTGCTGAAAAGATTTCTTATGTCCTAAATTCAACTGTCCCTGAATCTGTTTCAGAAACAGCCTCTGAGGAAGAGATTGCCACTTTCAATAAGTGGCAAGATGATGCATCTGTGGCTCAATGCATCATGCTCGCATCCATGAATAACGAGCTTCAGCGTCAGCACGAAAAAATGGATGCTCCTGCTATGCTGCTTCACCTCAAGGAGTTGTATAGTGAACAGAGTAGGACTGCTAGATATGAGATATCTAAGGAGCTCTTCCGATCTCGGATGACCGAGGGTACTGCCGTCGAGACTCATGTCCTGAAAGTGATCAATTTGATTGAACGCCTTGGACAGCTTGGGTTCGTCATGGATGGGGAGTTGAGTCAAGACTTGGTCTTGCAGTCACTCCCTGAGACCTTCTCGCAGTTTGTGGTTAATTTTCACATGAATAAGCTAGATGTCAGCTTGCCTGAGCTGCTTAACATGCTGAAAACTGCAGAAGGTCACTTCCCATCCAAGAAGAACCATATCTTGATGGTGGATTCTTCCAATAAAAGGAAGAGACCTAAGGTATCTTCTGAAAAGAAGAAATCCAAGAAGGCTAAGGGAAAGGGGAAAGAAAAGGAACAAAAGAAACCTGAACCAGCTAAAGGAATGTGCTTTCATTGCAACAAGCCGGGACATTGGAAAAGGAACTGCAAGAAGTATCTAGCAGAGAAGAAGCTTGGAGAAGCTTCGACTTCCAATCAAGGTTTGTTTATGATTGAAATTAATTTTTCTGAAAGTCATAATTCTACTTGGGTATTGGATACCGGCTGTGGTTCTCACATATGTAATACTGTGCAGGGACTGGTCAGAAGTAGAAAGCTGAACAATGATGAGGTGATCCTACGAGTGGGGAATGGAGCAAAGGTTGCTGCATTAGCTGTAGGAACTTATTATTTAGCAATGCCTTCGGGCAAGTCCATTTATCTTAATAATTGTTATTATGTTTTGAATATTATTAAAAACATTATTTCAATTTCTGTATTGGATATGGAAGGATTTAACGTTGTTATAAAGAACAATAGTTGTTCCATTTATAAAGACGATGTTTTATATGGTATTGGAAATTTGCGAAATGGACTTTATACACTTGACTTACAAGAAAATATATTTCAAATTGAACAAACTAAGAAAAGAAAAAGAGATGATATTAATTATACCTACATGTGGCACTGTAGACTCGGTCATATCAATGAAACAAGATTATCCAAGTTGCATAAAGATGGGCTCCTCGAGCTATCCGATTATGAATCATATCCAACTTGTGAATCTTGTCTCATGGGTAAAATGACTAAATCTCCTTTTAGTGGAAGAGGAGAAAGAGTTACAGAGTTGTTGGCATTGATTCACACAGACGTTTGTGGGCCTATGACAACAAGTGCACGGGGTGGGTATTCTTATTTTATTACTTTCACTGATGATCATTCAAGATTTGGATATGTGTATTTAATGAAATACAAGTCAGAATCATTTGAAAAGTTCAAAGAGTTCAGAAGTGAAGTAGAGAGACAAACGGGCAAGAGTATAAAGATACTTCGATCAGATCGAGGCGGAGAATACTTAAGCGGTGAGTTTCTCAATTGTCTCAAAGAAAATGGTATAATCTCACAATGGACTCCTCCAGGTACACCACAGTTAAATGGAGTATCTGAAAGGAGAAATCGAACACTGTTAGACATGGTTCGATCCATGATGAGTTTTACCGACCTTCCAATTTCCTTCTGGGGATATGCCCTAGAAACGGCTGCATACCTACTTAACAAGGTACCTACCAAATCCGCCCCAAAGACTCCATATGAGATGTGGAAGGGGAGGAAACCAAATCTTAAGCATGTTAAGACTTGGGGTTGTCCAGCTTATGTCAAAAAGTTTGAACATGATAAGCTACAAACTAAATCCGAAAAGTGTAGATTTGTGGGATACCCTAAAGAAACTGTAGGGTATTATTTCTATCATCCAACTGATCAAAAGGTGTTTGTTGCGAAACATGCTGCCTTCTTGGAAAAGGAGTTTATCCATGAAGGGGTCAGTGGGAGTAAGATATATCTTGAAGAAGTTCAAGAACCACAAATTACCACGGATCAAAGTCAGGTACCTGACCAAGTAGAAGAACCTACTATACCACACCCTGTTCGTAAATCTGGAAGAGTACCGAAGATACCTGAGAGGTATGGATTCGTTTTAGGGGATGACGATGAGGTACACATCATGAATGATGATGATCCATTGAATTACGAACAGGCTATGAGTAATAAAGACTCAGAGAAATGGCTTGAAGCCATAAAATCCGAAATGGACTCCATGTATGAAAACAAAGTATGGACTTTGGTTTCACCACCTGAAGGCATTAAGCCTATTGGGTGTAAATGGGTCTTTAAAATAAAGACTGGAGCGGACGGCAAGGTGGAGACCTATAAGGCCCGAATGGTTGCAAAAGGTTTCAAACAAAGACAAGGAGTTGACTATGATGAAACCTTTTCACCAGTAGCTATGCTCAAGTCCATTCGGATTTTGCTTGCGATTGCAGCTTATAACGACTATGAGATCTGGCAGATGGACGTGAAAACGGCCTTCCTCAATGAGAAACTTGAGGAGGATGTGTATATGACACAGCCAGAGGGATTTGTTTCAAAGGTTGGAATAAATCAAGTCTGTAAGCTGCAACGATCCATTTATGGATTGAAGCAAGCTTCTCGTAGATGGAACATTCGTTTTGATGAGACAATCAAAGAGTTTGATTTTATCAAAAATGACGATGAGCCATGTGTGTACAAGAAGGTTAGTGGGAGCGCAGTTTCATTCCTTGTATTATATGTTGATGATATATTACTGATAGGGAATGACATTCCTATGCTACAATCAATTAAAATCTGGTTATCTAAACACTTCTCCATGAAGGACTTGGGAGAAGCATCCTATATTTTGGGGATAAAGATCTATAGAGATAGATCTAAAAGGATGCTTGGTTTATCCCAAGGAACGTACATTGATACGATGCTAAAGAGGTTTAGCATGGAAGATTCCAAAAGAGGTCTCATGCCGATGAGCCATGGAATACATCTCTCCAAGAAACAGGCCCCAAAGACACCTGAGGAGAGAGACCGTATGAGTAAGATCCCTTATGCTTCTGCAATAGGATCTATCATGTACGGTATGATATGTACTAGACCGGATGTTGCTCATGCACTTAGTGTAACGAGCAGATACCAGTCGAATCCTGGAGAAGAGCACTGGAAGGCAGTGAAAAATATCCTAAAGTACTTGAGAAGGACTAAAGATATTTTTCTTGTCTACGGTGGGTCTGAATTAAAACTCGAGGGCTTCACAGACTCAAGTTTTCAAACGGACCAAGATGACAGTAAATCTGTTTCGGGGTATGTTTTACCTTGAACGGAGGCGCAGTGAGTTGGAAGAGTTCCAAGCAGCAAACAGTTGCTGATTCAGTGACAGAGGCAGAGTATATAGCTGCAAGTGAAGCTGCAAAGGAAGCTGTTTGGATGAAGAAGTTCATAACTGAACTTGGTGTGGTTCCTAGCATTGGAGAAGCAGTTCCCGTTTACTATGATAACACAGGAGCAGTTGCACAGGCTAAGGAACCCAGGTCTCATCAGAAATCTAAACACGTGTTGCGGCGATTTCACTTGATCAGGGAGATCATTGAAAGAGGAGACGTCACCTTGGAGCGTGTAGACTCTCAAGATAACATTGCAGATCCATTTACTAAAGCTTTAACACAACAGCAGTTTGATCGTCACTTAGAGAAGATGGGTATGAGATACCATGGCGATTGGCTTTAGTGCAAGTGGGAGATTGATAGTAGTGTGCATACAAGCCAATCATGTATGATGATAAAGCACGTACTTTGTAAACAATCTTATTTATTTATTAATAAAATATTCATTTATTAAAGGCATTTAATTATCTACATGTTGCTGTTTTTATAATATGTAAATAACCCATAGTTTTAAGCAATGCTTTTAGAATCATGATGATGATCATGCTAATGAGATCTAAATTCTTAGAAAGTTTTAAAACTAAAATAGTTCCCAATCGTGGGATTACTAAAAAGGGGATTAGTAAATCCGGATAGATTGGTACATATGTTGCTTGCTCATTGGATGAGGATGATTGATCTCATGATCATTTGTGTGGAGACACTAAAGCAAGTATGTAGGTGCTTATTGGAGAATAAGTTCACTGAACGTGATTCGCTATGGAATACCTAATGGAGATTTACTCGTCTGTCAATAGGAATTCCTAATGTGATAGTAGTACAAGTAATCCTTGGACTTGAGATCATCATAGTATCTTGTATGTAACAAATTATACTTTGACTTATTCCTTAAGACCTTTTAAGGCATATATAGGGTATGCTTGGGTATAATGAGTTACATATGGAGATAATGAATGATCAATAAAGAATCTACCACCTCTAGTAAAAGAGGAGATATGTCCTATGTGATTCGTTAAATGACAACCCAGGAATCCTTGGCCAAGGTGAAATGAAATTAGAAAGGAGTTTCTAATTTGCATTATTTGAAGTTGTGCATTTTCTAATCGAAATACATATAATTAAATAAAATAAGACTTGACAGTAAATCCATGTCTTATATTTAATTGGGACATTGTATGGTGGAAGGATTGAATTGTACGGTAACTATTTACTCACAGGTTCTTTTTGATTAATGTTGAAATCTATATTATCTGGAAAGTCGTTGATCGCTAGGGAGGCTTATCCCTATTGTAGAATAAATATTATTTATTTAAATAAATTATTAGTTTAATTTATTTATTTAAATAAGATTAAAATTTTTTTAATTGATTTATTCACAACCGGTTTAATATGGAGAACCTAAAGGGTCACACCATAAAAGGAAGAATAATTATTTAAGAAGGTAATGGCATAATCGTAATAATGCATTAAGTATAATTAATTTAATCTATGGTGATAGAATAAATTAAATAGCTTAATGTTTATTATTTAATATTTGGAAATATTAAATATAAATTAATAAGAGGAGTCTTATTAATATTATTACAATTATTATTATTTTAATTTCTAAAGGAGTTTAGTAATTAATTTAATATTTAGTACTCTCATTTATTCCTAATAAGATTAGGAGACAAATTAATTAAATGAATTTAATTAATTATTCCCATGTGGTGGGAAGCCTAAATTAATTAAAGGAGTTTAATTAATTAAAAGAAATCCCATGTCTAATAGGATTAGAAGGGTTGACCAATGTCTATATAAGAGAAGTCTTATAATAGATATTAGATTGATGCAATTCCAATTGTTGGAGAGTACTCCTTTTCTATAGAGGATAGAAAACTAAGGTTAAGCCAAACACCCTCCTTCTTGATAATTCATCTTCCTTGGTGGATCACCTCTAGAGGCCAAACACTTGGGTGGCTAACGTTGATCAAAGGAAGAAATCTAACCCGGAAATTCAAGGAGATCACGAAGAACAAGGAGTTGAACTAGTACCTGTGGAAGCTTCGTTCTACAAGGGTATGATTCCATAACTTCTTATTTATCGTTTTAAATTAATAATTTGCATAAAGGATGATCCGGGTAATGGTTTTGTAGAAATTTTTTAAACTCTGATATACCATGCTTCCGCTAATTTTTACAATTTGATTGCGTCACGATTTCGTACAAACCCAACAGTGGCATCAGAGTCAAATCTTTATGAAATTATTAATTTATTTTTGATTTCATATACATATGGGTATGTATTTAAAATAATTTATTGGGCATAATTTTATTGTATAAAATTATATTTTTTTTTTTTAAAAAAAAAAAAAAAAAGACTTTTTTTGGGACGAATCACAATTTTTTTTTTGGTGCTAATCTTGAATTCTGCAAAGAAAAGGTGTTGTCTCTTTCTTACTCCAAAAAGAAGGTGACCCATCATGAAAGGACTTTTTTAATAACCTGCAGGACTCTTTTAATAAAAGAAGGTGACTTCTTTTTAAAAAATAAATATGATATATTTATATATTATATTCTAAATAATTTTATAATTAAAATAAAGAGTTTATTTTAATCTTGAAATTGGATTTCATGCAATTTAAAATTGCCCATTAAATGATACTCATATATATATGGAATGTTTTAATTCATGAGATGAATATTTATTTATTGATATATATGGTGATATGTATGAAAATAAATGGGGATTGATTATGGACTATTTGACCAATGTGATTGGATTTTATTTTAGTTGAATGCTTGAATGAATGGGTTTTATTAAATGGGGTCTGTGTACCTCGTCTTCTCTAATTTTTTTTTCTTGATGTAAAATTCTATCTCCTTCCTATGTATTTCCCCTTGACTGTTGATCAAGGTTTCTATTTAAATTAAATAGTTTAATGTAATAAGAATAGTTAGAATTATCTTGAAGAAATTGGAGACCAAGGAGCAAGGAGCGCGTGAAGACCCGTTTGTATGGAGCCCGAGTTTAAATGTAATAGTTATATTTAAATTTAAATTCTTGCACTCCTAGGTTTGACCTTTTGGTTCACTTGGTGGCTCTAGTGAACCAAACTAGAATAAAAGTCCATAATCAATCCGGGTAGAATATAATATTCTATATTGCATGCTAAATATTATATATATATTATATTTTATGCAAACATGCTTCGCATGTTTAATAAAATGACGCGTATTTTATATATATATGTGCATGCGCGCTAAACAAGATGAGACAAATAATAACAAACCCCTCAAAGAAATAATATTAAGTCTGAAGCGTTCAATGATATTTGGAATATCGAACGTCGCCTTCTAGCATGAGAAATTAATAGAGTATTAAATATTTAATATGAGCTTGTTGTGCTATCCACAAGGCGAGTATTGCGTATTTAAGATGTTAATTAATCACATTTGATGCTTATCAAGAAAATTGAACGATCTAGTCTTGTTGTGCTATCCACAAGGACGAACATTTTTCTTTTTTGAATTTATGGAAGTGCTAGGCTGGACTTAACTTAAATCATTTTAGTTCGGATGTGCACACACTTGACCATTATGATTTAAGAGGCAAAATAAAAGGAGTTATATAGTGTTGTAATTGACAAGAGTTGTCTACCTATTTATTTGTATATCGCTTGTTGTGCTATTCACAAGGTTATATACATTTGAAATGGGATCCTTATTCTCACTAGCAAATCTTTAATTAGATGTTGCCGAACTATATAAGTGAGGGTAATATAGTTTGATAAAAATAGTGGGAGATACCAATTTAAAATAAAGACCTAAATTTATTTTGGTATGCAAAATTAATAAAATGAATGTTTGCTAAAATGTTGTTTTTCACATGCAGAATTTTAAAAATGTCAAAATCACTAATTTCACTGCGAAGCATACTTGATGCTAATAAGCTTACCGGGCCGAATTATACGGACTGGCTAAGAAATCTGAGAATTGTTCTCACTGCTGAAAAGATTTCTTATGTCCTAAATTCAACTGTCCCTGAATCTGTTTCAGAAACAGCCTCTGAGGAAGAGATTGCCACTTTCAATAAGTGGCAAGATGATGCATCTGTGGCTCAATGCATCATGCTCGCATCCATGAATAACGAGCTTCAGCGTCAGCACGAAAAAATGGATGCTCCTGCTATGCTGCTTCACCTCAAGGAGTTGTATAGTGAACAGAGTAGGACTGCTAGATATGAGATATCTAAGGAGCTCTTCCGATCTCGGATGACCGAGGGTACTGCCGTCGAGACTCATGTCCTGAAAGTGATCAATTTGATTGAACGCCTTGGACAGCTTGGGTTCGTCATGGATGGGGAGTTGAGTCAAGACTTGGTCTTGCAGTCACTCCCTGAGACCTTCTCGCAGTTTGTGGTTAATTTTCACATGAATAAGCTAGATGTCAGCTTGCCTGAGCTGCTTAACATGCTGAAAACTGCAGAAGGTCACTTCCCATCCAAGAAGAACCATATCTTGATGGTGGATTCTTCCAATAAAAGGAAGAGACCTAAGGTATCTTCTGAAAAGAAGAAATCCAAGAAGGCTAAGGGAAAGGGGAAAGAAAAGGAACAAAAGAAACCTGAACCAGCTAAAGGAATGTGCTTTCATTGCAACAAGCCGGGACATTGGAAAAGGAACTGCAAGAAGTATCTAGCAGAGAAGAAGCTTGGAGAAGCTTCGACTTCCAATCAAGGTTTGTTTATGATTGAAATTAATTTTTCTGAAAGTCATAATTCTACTTGGGTATTGGATACCGGCTGTGGTTCTCACATATGTAATACTGTGCAGGGACTGGTCAGAAGTAGAAAGCTGAACAATGATGAGGTGATCCTACGAGTGGGGAATGGAGCAAAGGTTGCTGCATTAGCTGTAGGAACTTATTATTTAGCAATGCCTTCGGGCAAGTCCATTTATCTTAATAATTGTTATTATGTTTTGAATATTATTAAAAACATTATTTCAATTTCTGTATTGGATATGGAAGGATTTAACGTTGTTATAAAGAACAATAGTTGTTCCATTTATAAAGACGATGTTTTATATGGTATTGGAAATTTGCGAAATGGACTTTATACACTTGACTTACAAGAAAATATATTTCAAATTGAACAAACTAAGAAAAGAAAAAGAGATGATATTAATTATACCTACATGTGGCACTGTAGACTCGGTCATATCAATGAAACAAGATTATCCAAGTTGCATAAAGATGGGCTCCTCGAGCTATCCGATTATGAATCATATCCAACTTGTGAATCTTGTCTCATGGGTAAAATGACTAAATCTCCTTTTAGTGGAAGAGGAGAAAGAGTTACAGAGTTGTTGGCATTGATTCACACAGACGTTTGTGGGCCTATGACAACAAGTGCACGGGGTGGGTATTCTTATTTTATTACTTTCACTGATGATCATTCAAGATTTGGATATGTGTATTTAATGAAATACAAGTCAGAATCATTTGAAAAGTTCAAAGAGTTCAGAAGTGAAGTAGAGAGACAAACGGGCAAGAGTATAAAGATACTTCGATCAGATCGAGGCGGAGAATACTTAAGCGGTGAGTTTCTCAATTGTCTCAAAGAAAATGGTATAATCTCACAATGGACTCCTCCAGGTACACCACAGTTAAATGGAGTATCTGAAAGGAGAAATCGAACACTGTTAGACATGGTTCGATCCATGATGAGTTTTACCGACCTTCCAATTTCCTTCTGGGGATATGCCCTAGAAACGGCTGCATACCTACTTAACAAGGTACCTACCAAATCCGCCCCAAAGACTCCATATGAGATGTGGAAGGGGAGGAAACCAAATCTTAAGCATGTTAAGACTTGGGGTTGTCCAGCTTATGTCAAAAAGTTTGAACATGATAAGCTACAAACTAAATCCGAAAAGTGTAGATTTGTGGGATACCCTAAAGAAACTGTAGGGTATTATTTCTATCATCCAACTGATCAAAAGGTGTTTGTTGCGAAACATGCTGCCTTCTTGGAAAAGGAGTTTATCCATGAAGGGGTCAGTGGGAGTAAGATATATCTTGAAGAAGTTCAAGAACCACAAATTACCACGGATCAAAGTCAGGTACCTGACCAAGTAGAAGAACCTACTATACCACACCCTGTTCGTAAATCTGGAAGAGTACCGAAGATACCTGAGAGGTATGGATTCGTTTTAGGGGATGACGATGAGGTACACATCATGAATGATGATGATCCATTGAATTACGAACAGGCTATGAGTAATAAAGACTCAGAGAAATGGCTTGAAGCCATAAAATCCGAAATGGACTCCATGTATGAAAACAAAGTATGGACTTTGGTTTCACCACCTGAAGGCATTAAGCCTATTGGGTGTAAATGGGTCTTTAAAATAAAGACTGGAGCGGACGGCAAGGTGGAGACCTATAAGGCCCGAATGGTTGCAAAAGGTTTCAAACAAAGACAAGGAGTTGACTATGATGAAACCTTTTCACCAGTAGCTATGCTCAAGTCCATTCGGATTTTGCTTGCGATTGCAGCTTATAACGACTATGAGATCTGGCAGATGGACGTGAAAACGGCCTTCCTCAATGAGAAACTTGAGGAGGATGTGTATATGACACAGCCAGAGGGATTTGTTTCAAAGGTTGGAATAAATCAAGTCTGTAAGCTGCAACGATCCATTTATGGATTGAAGCAAGCTTCTCGTAGATGGAACATTCGTTTTGATGAGACAATCAAAGAGTTTGATTTTATCAAAAATGACGATGAGCCATGTGTGTACAAGAAGGTTAGTGGGAGCGCAGTTTCATTCCTTGTATTATATGTTGATGATATATTACTGATAGGGAATGACATTCCTATGCTACAATCAATTAAAATCTGGTTATCTAAACACTTCTCCATGAAGGACTTGGGAGAAGCATCCTATATTTTGGGGATAAAGATCTATAGAGATAGATCTAAAAGGATGCTTGGTTTATCCCAAGGAACGTACATTGATACGATGCTAAAGAGGTTTAGCATGGAAGATTCCAAAAGAGGTCTCATGCCGATGAGCCATGGAATACATCTCTCCAAGAAACAGGCCCCAAAGACACCTGAGGAGAGAGACCGTATGAGTAAGATCCCTTATGCTTCTGCAATAGGATCTATCATGTACGGTATGATATGTACTAGACCGGATGTTGCTCATGCACTTAGTGTAACGAGCAGATACCAGTCGAATCCTGGAGAAGAGCACTGGAAGGCAGTGAAAAATATCCTAAAGTACTTGAGAAGGACTAAAGATATTTTTCTTGTCTACGGTGGGTCTGAATTAAAACTCGAGGGCTTCACAGACTCAAGTTTTCAAACGGACCAAGATGACAGTAAATCTGTTTCGGGGTATGTTTTACCTTGAACGGAGGCGCAGTGAGTTGGAAGAGTTCCAAGCAGCAAACAGTTGCTGATTCAGTGACAGAGGCAGAGTATATAGCTGCAAGTGAAGCTGCAAAGGAAGCTGTTTGGATGAAGAAGTTCATAACTGAACTTGGTGTGGTTCCTAGCATTGGAGAAGCAGTTCCCGTTTACTATGATAACACAGGAGCAGTTGCACAGGCTAAGGAACCCAGGTCTCATCAGAAATCTAAACACGTGTTGCGGCGATTTCACTTGATCAGGGAGATCATTGAAAGAGGAGACGTCACCTTGGAGCGTGTAGACTCTCAAGATAACATTGCAGATCCATTTACTAAAGCTTTAACACAACAGCAGTTTGATCGTCACTTAGAGAAGATGGGTATGAGATACCATGGCGATTGGCTTTAGTGCAAGTGGGAGATTGATAGTAGTGTGCATACAAGCCAATCATGTATGATGATAAAGCACGTACTTTGTAAACAATCTTATTTATTTATTAATAAAATATTCATTTATTAAAGGCATTTAATTATCTACATGTTGCTGTTTTTATAATATGTAAATAACCCATAGTTTTAAGCAATGCTTTTAGAATCATGATGATGATCATGCTAATGAGATCTAAATTCTTAGAAAGTTTTAAAACTAAAATAGTTCCCAATCGTGGGATTACTAAAAAGGGGATTAGTAAATCCAGATAGATTGGTACATATGTTGCTTGCTCATTGGATGAGGATGATTGATCTCATGATCATTTGTGTGGAGACACTAAAGCAAGTATGTAGGTGCTTATTGGAGAATAAGTTCACTGAACGTGATTCGCTATGGAATACCTAATGGAGATTTACTCGTCTGTCAATAGGAATTCCTAATGTGATAGTAGTACAAGTAATCCTTGGACTTGAGATCATCATAGTATCTTGTATGTAACAAATTATACTTTGACTTATTCCTTAAGACCTTTTAAGGCATATATAGGGTATGCTTGGGTATAATGAGTTACATATGGAGATAATGAATGATCAATAAAGAATCTACCACCTCTAGTAAAAGAGGAGATATGTCCTATGTGATTCGTTAAATGACAACCCAGGAATCCTTGGCCAAGGTGAAATGAAATTAGAAAGGAGTTTCTAATTTGCATTATTTGAAGTTGTGCATTTTCTAATCGAAATACATATAATTAAATAAAATAAGACTTGACAGTAAATCCATGTCTTATATTTAATTGGGACATTGTATGGTGGAAGGATTGAATTGTACGGTAACTATTTACTCACAGGTTCTTTTTGATTAATGTTGAAATCTATATTATCTGGAAAGTCGTTGATCGCTAGGGAGGCTTATCCCTATTGTAGAATAAATATTATTTATTTAAATAAATTATTAGTTTAATTTATTTATTTAAATAAGATTAAAATTTTTTTAATTGATTTATTCACAACCGGTTTAATATGGAGAACCTAAAGGGTCACACCATAAAAGGAAGAATAATTATTTAAGAAGGTAATGGCATAATCGTAATAATGCATTAAGTATAATTAATTTAATCTATGGTGATAGAATAAATTAAATAGCTTAATGTTTATTATTTAATATTTGGAAATATTAAATATAAATTAATAAGAGGAGTCTTATTAATATTATTACAATTATTATTATTTTAATTTCTAAAGGAGTTTAGTAATTAATTTAATATTTAGTACTCTCATTTATTCCTAATAAGATTAGGAGACAAATTAATTAAATGAATTTAATTAATTATTCCCATGTGGTGGGAAGCCTAAATTAATTAAAGGAGTTTAATTAATTAAAAGAAATCCCATGTCTAATAGGATTAGAAGGGTTGACCAATGTCTATATAAGAGAAGTCTTATAATAGATATTAGATTGATGCAATTCCAATTGTTGGAGAGTACTCCTTTTCTATAGAGGATAGAAAACTAAGGTTAAGCCAAACACCCTCCTTCTTGATAATTCATCTTCCTTGGTGGATCACCTCTAGAGGCCAAACACTTGGGTGGCTAACGTTGATCAAAGGAAGAAATCTAACCCGGAAATTCAAGGAGATCACGAAGAACAAGGAGTTGAACTAGTACCTGTGGAAGCTTCGTTCTACAAGGGTATGATTCCATAACTTCTTATTTATCGTTTTAAATTAATAATTTGCATAAAGGATGATCCGGGTAATGGTTTTGTAGAAATTTTTTAAACTCTGATATACCATGCTTCCGCTAATTTTTGCAATTTGATTGCGTCACGATTTCATACAAACCCAACATTTTATTCATTAAATCCTTACTTAATAATATTTGAAAATTCGGGTTCTTACAACTTTACCCCTTCATCTAATATTATTTCATTGGAATATTGGTCTGAACTTCTTATTGAAATATAATTTTTTTATGTCGGGGTACTATTTATTCGAGTACTATTTACGAAATACTATTCACGGGATACTATTCACAACAAAATTAAATTTTCTTTTCTTCGTCCAAGTTATCTTTTATGGATCTTATTCTTAAAATTGGATCTATGTTTTGATCTTCATTCTTGAATTTTTCTCCACAATTGATTATTATTGAACATTTTTGAACTCTAGATAAATTAAATTATAAATCTCTAATATTTACCCTTTATCTCACTTGATTCGTTCTTTATATCATTTTTCATCATCCTCAGTCTTAAATTGTGATGAAGTTATCTTTGGTCCGTAGTGCAAAGATGAACAGTTGATTTATGAATATCTTTGGCCCGTAGTGCAAAGATGGACATGTGTTTGGCATGATTATGACCACTGGTGATACAAACGAATATCTTTGGCCCGTAGTGTATGGATAATTCGTTGATTGGAAATATTATTGATTGGTGTTACAGGGATAAAATATTGATGATGAATTTTTAAATCATAGAAGATAGTAGACATCATTCTCTACTTGACTCTTCTAATGGATTGTTATTTCCGCTGCAGTTGTTGATCTAAAACTTGTTGTCCATCATATTTTATCTGATTTATTGAAGGCTAACGATAATTTATTCTTCATTATCTTAGTCATAATATTCTTTACTGGGCTAGTTGAGCTCACCCTTTTCTTCTATTGTTCTCTTCAGGAAATGAGAACATAGCTGGGACTAGCCGGGGAATGGAGTGATGATCCGAGATAGAACTGTAGTAGTCCTCACAATTTTGTAAAATAGTGTGATAATAATTATAATTAATGAGGACTGAATTTGAGAGTTTATATTTCGTATTATATACGATCTGTATTAAAGCTCACAGTTTGTGTGGTCGTATTTTGCACGACCGTTTGATATAAAATGATTTGTATTTGGATTCTGTACCATGTATTTGGCGACTCAGAATGGTTTGTGTATTGGACCTATTTTAAGGACGTCATAGATATGCTTCAATTCCTATGTTAGCGTAAGGGTTTGAAAACCTTCTTTTCCAAAATATCATTCAATAATCTTTTCGAAAATATAAGCTTTTGCAAATCAAATCAAACACATTTACAAATCAAATCAAAGACTTTTTGAAAATCAAATCAAACCCTTCGTATATAGGTTCAACGATGCATAAGACATGCTTCCCATCAAACATAGGCCCAATTTTCAAACAGCATTCACACACACATCTCAGTTTTTAAGAAAAGTATTGAAAAGATGCGGTACCGTGTTTACACAGGAGTTGTGGGGTGCCTATCACCTTCCCCATACTTAACCAAACCTTCGAGCTCAAAATTTTGTTTTCAAAAGATCAAGTTTCGACAGTGTCCAGCAATTGGGCCTCTTTTCAAATAATACTCGGTTGAGTTGGTACAACCATTTCAAATCTACTAATTGGCGACTCTGTAAAACGTTCAATCATCGACATGATACATTGGGTTGACAATGTAAACTCTCGACCAGTGGGGAGGCCTCCCTCAAATCCAACCGTCAAAAACTCAGAGGTATACGACATCCAGGAGATCGATCCAGCCGTCAAAAGCTCCAACTATAGGCGAGCATGGGTAAATCCCTCAGCAACAGGGACCTCTATCAAAGTGAAGTGATGCCAACGCCGTCCTCGAGGATAGGTCTCCAGACCTAAAGTAGTGGCGGGCCGTAGGCAAGGAAGCCTCTCAAATGCCCAGAATCGGTTATGTAAATATCAAAAGTCCTCAGTGACCAAGACTGATAAATGTAAATGCAGATATCAAAAGGTACAAGAAAGATGTACTCACCAGAAGAAATGGGTAGAACCCTAACCAAGCCTCCGTCAAACCCTCCCAAAGTATGCGCATGCCCCAGAGAAAATAGGCAAAGGTGTAGGAACCCCAATCAAAGTCATTGAGGTGCTCTACATGTCGGGTAGCACTGACCAGGGTGAAGGACGCAGTCGATGAGTTGTCCGCCACAAAACAGCCCCTTATAATCACCAGAAATAATTGCCTTAAGATGCGATCCCTAACCCTCTGATCATCAGGCAGAGGCTTAAGTAAAGCCCCACTCTGGGCATCTATAATTAAGGGACCAGATCAGACCGTCCGACCCTCGATCGCCGTCGCAGGAACTCCCAGCAGGGACCAAACAGCAGTAGGTGTGATGTCAGCTACGACAGGCACTGACTCACCCTCAGACTCAATGCCAGTGATGAACCTCCAATCCATAGGGGTCATCATCACCTCACAGTCCAACAAATGAAGGGACTGAGTCTGGTGGAACAAAAGCTCAGACAAAGCCCTCATATACCCCCAGGGGCAACGGCGGGGAAGAATAGAAAAGAAGGCCTGAAACCCCCAGCCATCAACGATATCCATGTACTCCTGGTGCAAAGTATGATACAGGGAATGCACATTAAACCATTTCCCTAGAGGCTGCGTAAAGCCGGGAACCTGCATCAAAAATTAACTCATGTCAGAATCTGTGCCCCGAGAATGGCAAAAAGAAAGAAAGAGAATCCATAAAGAAGAAAACTTCAAGTCACCTCGTTGGCGTGAAGAAATCTTGACGGATGGTGACTCAAGTCGCTCAACAACTCCTTTGTCGGTACAAAAATACCTAGAACATCCACACGTGGAGCCTGATTAGGGGCAGGAGCAGCAAAATGAGCCTGCTCGTCATCAATATAGATCGGCCGCTCATCCTGTGCTGGACGAATCACCAACTCTGCCAATCTGCGAGGCGGTCGAGCTGGACGTGGCTGAGGAACATCAGAAGCCCTCCTCCGTCTAACGCCTGAAATGACTCTACTGGCACTGCCGGGTCGATCTCTATCCATCACCTGGATAAAGTCTCCAAATCACCTTAGAAAGGGTGTGGTAAGCCTAAAACCTGTGTCTTATTCATTTAAATCAGTACTCTATGCATCTCTAAGTCCTAAAACATGCATGGGTCAGTTAAAAAAACCCAAAAAGTTAAAACTGCATATTTTTTAATGCTCAGTCTTTTGAAAAAATTTCGCCAGTCTCTTTTATAAAATGGACTGTCCACATGCACATAGGCATGTCTAGGTGACCATTCAGCAGCACACCTCCCCAAAAATAGGAACAGTTCATATTTATGGAATAAAGTCAAAAGTAAACTTCATATGGTAGCCAAATTACCATGGATATTTCTAGTTAAAAATCTAGGTTCACTATGCCTCAAAAAAGATGAGTAAACTGGTCAAAAAGAGCCAAATATGACTGTCTCAGAATCTAAATTTTCTTACATCCAAACGTGCATTACAGTAAGATATGCATATATATGTAAACAGAAAAATTTTAGCAGGTCATATAAGCATATATTTTTCATACATTGCGTCTAAAAGCCCCCTACGTGGTTTATATGCTTTTAACGGTCAAAACATGCAAAAAAAGGATGTAAAATGTTACATGCGAAGCGCTGAAGGCTTAGAAACTGACGAAATCAAAAAAAGGCGGCCCGAGCTCCTTAGATCTGAAAAAGAAGATCGGATTCTATTTGAAACTCAAAATGAAAACTTGAAATTATGAACTCCTTGCTACCCAATATAAAACCACAGGTTGAAGTGGGCCCACCTGCGGTAGCCGTACCTCCACCTGCGGCTCCCTAGGGCGGGTCCCACTCCCCCGGGCTCGATTCGGTTTGAGTTGAAACGAATTTTATAGGAGCTGCCAAGTCAAATTTGAAGAGAAATCGCTACGCGATTGAGCGGTTTGTCCTTAAATCCTGCGTTTAAGCAGCGTAATCCTAACAAAAAAGGGAACACTCTGAAAACCCTTGGTATACATCTCGAAGACATATCCAGGGATCAATAATGCAAACTATAAAAAACTGTCAAAAAACTACGTAAAACGGCCAAAAGTTGCCACTTTCGAAGCGTCGGGTACAGACCGAGATAGTTCAGCCGTTGGCTCAACCCCAGCAAAGTGTCGGGTACAGACCGAGACAGTTCAGCCATTGCCACAACCCCAGCTAAGCGTCGGGTACAGATTGGTGATAGTTCAGCCCTTGGCTCAACCAGCAAAGCGTTGGGTATAGACCGGTGACAGTTCAGCCGTTGGTTCAACCCCAGCAGCCGTTGGCACAGCACCAGCGAAGCGTCGGGTACAGACCGAGATAGTTCAGCCGTTGGCACAACCCCAGTGAAGCGTCGGGTACAGACCGAGATAGTTCGGCCGTTGGCACAACCCCAGCAAAGCGTCGGGTACAGACCGAGATAGTTTAGCCATTGGCACAACCCCAACAAAGCGTCAGGTACAGACTGAGATAGTTCAGCCATTGGCACAACCCTAGCGAAGCGTCGGGTACTGACCGATGAGAGTTCAGTCGTTGGTACAACCCTAGCAAAGCGTCGGGTACTGCCAGATGATAGTTCAGCCGTTGGCACAACCCAAGCGAAGCGTCGGGTACAGACCGGTGACAGTTCAACTGTTGGCTTAATCCCAGCGACATCTCAGCTATTAGTACAACCCCGCGAAGCATCGAAAGGGATCCGGTGGCGGAAGCAATATAGTAATCCATCACCAATGATGGAATCTATTATACACATCCTCAGAAGGAGCACCAAGAAGGATTGGTGATTCAACCCCCCTGTTGCCAACTACCGGTGTAAATTATCGTCAAGATAGGCATCGGGAGTGCATTCGCCTAACTTAGCGGCAACAATGTCATTCCTAGGCTCTCATGAATGACGTCATCCCCAATAGAAAATGATGAAAAATCATTCGTGATTGCCTATTAACATCATCCCCAGCCAAAACTAATATAATCAGTCAATGATGAGCCCACCTCCTCAAAGGTATCTGACCTTCCTAGCATACCATGTCATGCATTGCATCCCATTTGCCTTTGCATTTCCAGTGTCTACTAATATTTATCCTGTCCATATCACTGCGTTGCATGAACAGGATAAAGAGGGGCATCTGTAGACACTTAAAATTTATTTCCCTGTTACTAACACTGTAGGAGGGCAAGACTGTCTTTTTGACTCAACCCCGATCTCAATATCAGGCAGTCAGATCAATCCCGATCTCAATATCGAGCCATCAGGTCAGCCCCGGTCTTAACCTGGGAAGTACAGGTCAGCCTTGGTCTCATCCCGGGAAGTACAAGTCAACCCCGGTCTCAACCCGGGAAGTACAGGTCAGCCCCAATCTCAACCCAGGAAGTACAGGTCAGCCCCGGTCTTAACCCGAAAAGTACAGGTCAGCCCCGGTCTCAACCTGGGAATTACAGGTCAGCCCCAATTTTAACCCGGGAAGTACAGGTCAGCCCCGGTCTCAACCTAGGAAGTACAGGTCAGCCACGGTCTCAACCCAGGAAGTACAGGTCAGCCCCAGTCTCAACCGGGGAAGTACAGGTCAGCTCCGGTCTCAACCTAGGAAGTACAGGTCAGCCCCGGTCTCAACCCAAAAAGTATAGGTCAGCCCCGGTCTCAACCCAGGAAGTACAAGTTAGCCCCGGTCTCAACTCAAGAAGTATAAGTCAGCCTCGGTCTCAACCCAGGAAGTACAGGTCAGCCCCAGTCTCAACCCGGGAGGTACAGGTTAACTTCGGGAACAATAATGAAGCATCACAATATCTCCAGGGAAAAACCTGGAAGGACCAAGTCAGCCTCGGAGACAACACTGAGGACAAACAGACTCAAATGAGATTCAAATGTTGGAAACAACCCCAAGAAGTCAACCGAAGGCCATGCCGACACTAAAGGCAACCTCGGGAGGGGCAAAACGATCATTTTACAAACTTTAAGCTAATTCGGTCAAATTTAAGCAGAATTGATGCCACCAAGGTCAGAACAAACCATAACGATGATCCCTAGTTCAAACAGCGCAAGACAGCTGGACAGACAAACTACGGGGAATTGAAGACCTGGTTATGAACCCATCTTTTTGAACCCAAAAAATGTTTTATCCCATGTCATTGTGTCACTCTCGGCGAAGGCTTCCGGAAAGGTACAGCACACCTCAAACGGACCCTCCGATCAAAAGTTAGAAAGTTTCGACTTCGACCTCACGTTGCTCGGAGTGCACGTACTTTGAGATGACTGAACCGAACACGTGGGCCCCACCAAGGGAGCCGCAACTCTACCTACGACAGCAGCAGGTAGGGTAGAGGCTCCCTGGCCTATATATATGAGGGCACCCCTCTCATTTCCAAAAAAGAAAAAACGCTTCGAACATCTTCCCGTTTGGTTTTTTGTCCAAATTCTTGTCTTCCAAGCCTAAAGTTTTTCACTCTAACACATAGATATACCCACATACTACCAGATATTAAAAAATAACAGGTAGATTTAGAAGTTTAAGGTCTATAATTTGGCGAAAAACCCGTGTAGCAGTCCATTGTGAGTATTTTTACGATCAGCAAGTCAATACTACTACTTTGCACTTTTATACACTTGCACATTAAGTTTCATTTTCTAAATATGCCCGAAACTCAGTTCTGTGGCCGTTTTCGTCAACTTTTGGTACATTTTTGTACATAAACGCATTTTCTGGCATTTCTATAACTCGAATTGACGATCCGTCACTTCCAGCAGCTTCGGCATACCTGCATCTTCATTTTAAGCAACTTCGCCGGACTGGATTATCTTCCCAGTCCGGGTTTGGCTTTTATTTTTATATATATTTAACTGTATATATACTAACTTTTTAATTCTGTCAAGCCCGAATGTCAAATCTGTGGTAGTTTACTGCTTTTATATATAAATATGCATATATAAGTAGCCTTCACCACCACTGGGTTCTCTCCCCAGTCTTGGTTGACTACGTTTCTGTCTTTATATATATATTTATATATTTTAGTTTTTCCTGGATCATTTTGTGGCCTTTTTACTGCTTTTATATAAACCTATGCATATATAAGCAACTTTCACCACCACTCGGTTCACTTTCCAGTCTTGGTTGACTACTTTTCTGTACATTTATATTTCAGTTCGGCCTGGATCATTCTGTGGCCTTTTTATTGTTTTTATACATATCTGCAACATTCACCACACTTTGTTATCTTCCCAATCTTGGTTGACTACATTTCTATATATTTCAATTTCAGTACGGGCACAGGCGTGAAAACCCACCACCCTTTTTACTGCTTTTCTATATATATATATATATATTTCAATTCTGTCAAGCCTGGATCATTCCATGACTTTTATACAGTTGTTATATATATATATATATATATATATATATATATATATATATATTTAAATTCCAGTCCGGACATCGGTGTGAATACTCATCGCCCTTTACAACTTTTATTTATAATTATATATATATTGCTTTACTCGCTTTTATTAAATTATTTCTTGAAATATTCATTTTATATGAACTGGCACTAACATATCTATGGGCGAACTAGATTTATTTAAATCTCGCCAACTCTAGCTATCAAACAGTTCAAAATCGGTACAGACGGAACCGAAAAGCTAGAATGGCTGAGATTTATTTAAATCTAGCATTTTTCTAGTTTCAGTTAGAAAAGCTACCTCGCGGCCCTTAGATCGCTATCTAGTGGGAACGAGATGCTTCGGCCGTGTGCGAACTAGGATTTACTGAATGAATCCTCGGTTTTGGCGATATTTGGATATATATCTATTTCTGTACAAATTTGGGATGTGCAGGTTTATTGGTTACTCATATATGAGCCTAGGAATCGTGGGATTCATGATCAAACTGATCAGAATCTGATTCCCACAATGGACAAACTCCACTTTAAAAATGTATCCTGCCAGTTTTTCTGTAAAAATGTATATACAAAAGACTTTAAAACGGTTATCCGGATTTAAGGTCTCAACATAGTGGAAATATGGTTTGTCGCGTCAGAGTCCCTCCGATGGCTATCATGCCCATGAGGAGACCGACATTTGTATATATGTTGTGGTCAATGATGGTTCGCAGCCCGAAAGTCACCATTTCAATTGAGCCTTAAGGCTAAAAAGATGAAACTGAAGTATCGATATGCTTCAATTCCTAAGTCAGCGTAAGGGTTTGAAAACCTTTTTTTCCAAAACATCATTCAATAATCTTTTAAAAAAGATAAGCTTTTGCAAATCAAATCAAACACTTTTATAAATCAAATTAAAGACTTTTTGCAAATCAAATCAAACTTTTGGTATATAGGTTCAACGATGCATAAGGCATGCTTCCCATCAAACATAGGCCCAATTTTCAAATAGCATTCACACACACATCTCAGTTTTTAAGAGAAATATTGAAAAGATGAGGTAACATGTTTACACGGGAGTTGTGGGTTGTCTAACACCTTCCCCACACTTAACCAAGCCCCCGAGCTCAAAACTTTGTTTTCAAAAGATCAAGTTTCGATTGTGTCCAGTAATTAGGCCTCCTTTCAAACAATACTCGGTTGAGTTGGTACAACCATTTCAAATCTACCAACTGGAGACTCTGTAAAACGTTCAATCGTCGACATGATACATGTTGGCCTTTTCCTAAAAAATCTTTCAAAACCTTTTTTCGCAATAAAAAGAGTGAGGGTAGAGATAACTTAGGAAGAGAGAAAATTTTGAGTTGTCACCTGACCCGCGGATTTTTTCCCGATGTCGACAAATATTTTATTATTTTATTTTATATAGTATCAATGTACATTTTTCATTTCTCTTCCTGTTAATATATTTATATAATTATATAATATATAAAAAATTTCATATTTTAGAGGTAAAATTATTAAATATATATAGTTTACATAAGTATCTCTTTGCATTTTAAAATACTCTTCATATTTTATAATTAATTATCATATATGTAATATGTATATATATCCTATTAATATTTTTTTTAAAAATTATTAATTAACTAATATTTTTTTATTATTTTAGCATATATTTCAATTATCAGTATAATTATATTTTCATAAATTATTTTAATTTTTTTTAAATATTTTTCTGATAAAGATTAATTATTTATATACTTCATAATCAATTTTTTTAAAACATCTTTTTAACTATTTATTCTTATTTAAATATATATATATATATATATATATATATATATATATATATATATATATATATATATATATATATATATTTATATAAATTTATCAAGCTTCAATCTGAACCGTTATTCTAAGGAACAAATCTAACGGTCGAAACCATAATTAATCCGCGGCTGTTCATACAGACCAATCAGAAGCCACCGTCAACAAACACGCGGATCAAGCTATACAACCGTTGGATCATCAGCAGAAAGCACATTCTAATCTCAGTCGTTCGATCAAAATTGATCGATCGATTCAAATACTTAAAATCACTGGCTCAATCCTGATCGTTCATCAAAACTCAGATTAACTCTCAAACATTCGATCAGCTTAATTAACCTAAATATAAATAGCAAAATTTACGTTTTATTTTAATTTTTCACTTCTCTCTCTCTCTATTCTGCCGACTCTCACTCTTCTTCTCCATCTCTCTCTCATCTTCTCACAAACCCTAACCAAGTTCCATCAAAAATGTCTGATTTACAGATTAAATTAGGAAAATCTAAACCGATCAATCGGTTCTACACCTTCGATTTAGTCCATCCACTGTTTAAAATTTCATTTTCTTTCAAATCTCTTCTACTGTCAGACTTCTTTTCTCATTTTTAAACTTCGTTTCTGAGTTTGATACACACAGATCTTCCTCTTCGATCTTTAAACCCTAATTTTTCTGGTAAGTCCTCTAATTTTTGATCATCAAACCCTAAATATATATAAATTTATAAATATTTTTATAAATATATATATAATTTTTTAATATATATATAAATATCTTTTAAAAAAATATCTGAAATTTCTCTTTTAATTTTTTTTTACCGTTTTAACAATTTTTTTTACAATTTTTCTTCTTAGTTCGTCATTTTCTTTGGTTAAAATATTAATAGTTTTCCAAACTCTGTCTCAGATCTTCATATTTTTTTTGCTTTCCAAAATCAGTGTATGTCTGTTATTTAAAAAAATTAATTATTATTTTGTTTACGAAATTTTATTTGGTGTTAATTCTTTATCTCTAAAATTTTTAAGTCTCAAAGTTTTTTTTATTTTTATTTTCTATTGAAGAACCCTAATTTGCTTCAAAAAAAACACACAAAAACCCTAATTTTTTTTCTTTTCTAATTTTTTATGGTTGAATTTTTTTTAATAACCCTAACGTTCTTCTCTGAATTTTTTTTTCTCTCTCGTCTGAAAACACAATTTTTTTTTGAAAAACCATAATTTCTTTTAAAAACCCTAATTTTTCTTTAACTTTGAAAAACTAATTTCTTTTACTAATTACAATTGTTTCTGTTTTACTTGCATGCATCTTTATGCATGTATTTCTTCCTATTCTAACAATCTATTTTAAGTTTGTGTGAATTGACTTGATGTTGGGCTTGAAAGAAATAAGCAGTATTACATTTGTGGTCTGCAAATGAGCTTGCAGGCAACATTATTTTCTCTCTCTGTTTATAGCAGTGCACGATATGCACTGTGAGGGTTTTTGAATGAAAATATTTTTTTTTGTGCTGATGAGATTTAAGCAAATGTCAAATCGTTGCTTAATTTTTTTTTTCTAATAACATCTATACTGAATTGGGATATATGACATGTTTACTATTATGGGTTAAAACCTTTAGGTTTGAACTTCTGTTTTGGGTTGCTCTGTTTCTCTTCTAATAATATCTATACTATTTTGGGTTGCTCTGTTTTTCTGACTGCCTTGGAATATGTGATTGGTATCTACATTTTTTAGATGAATAAATATCTGACGAAACTTGTGATATATTTATTTATTGTTCTTTCTGTGAAATAGCATGCTCACCTACTCTCTATTTTTGTCAAAATTTTTTAATGAGGTCACCATAACAAATGTTGAGCTGCTTGGAATATTTTTTTGGTATTGACCATCTAATTTATGAAGTAAATCATAAATTGATTAGACAGTCTCTTTTTGCTATAATTAATTATACTCTATACGGCTCAAAACAAGTCATATCTATACTTTATCTTCTCTGAATATATATGTCTGATACCTGAACACCTACTACTGTATGCATTTACCTTCACTTATCTACCACTTCTATAAATGACAAATTCACAGACTCACTTCATATGCTCCTTCACCTCTGTCTGTCTTTATCTGTTTGTGTGTCTTTATCTGTTTGCATTCTTTACATTATCTGTCTTTCTCAAATGGAAAAAATGTATTCTTCAAAAAGAAAGAAACAGCCTCTTCTTTCTGAGTTGCACTCTGACATCTTTGCACCACAATTGCTAAATATACCTGCACAAATGAAGTATAGGCACTTAAGACACAACCTCATGCCTGGGATGGCTACCTCTTTTGACAGTTTCTCTGACCTGTTAGAGAAAATTAAAAATGTTAGTTGGGATTGTTTGGTGATTTTTTCAACTAGACAAATCTACCCTGCTCTCATTGCAGAGTTTTATTCTCACATGACATTTGTTAGAAATTCGTCTGGTCTGTTAACTGGTATCTCTACATGCATACAAGGTCAGCAATACATCATTGATGAATAACTGATTTTAAATGCATTGCATCTAAGCAACAGTATGCTAAAACTGTCAAGAGTCAATGATTATGCTCATCCAATTAGCATCTCTACCAGTAAATGCATGACATTTAGGCATAATATGGCTACTGTGACTGATCAGTTGGTACCTACTCAATTATTTGATAGACCATGCAAAGTAGGGTGTGAGTTTTTCACTCCACAATGTTAGTTTCTTGCTCGAATATTTAGATACAATCTCATACCTGTTAGGGAAAACAAACTGTTTCATCCCTTTGACTTAGAACTGAGGAAATGTGTCTTGAATCAACATATGCCTTATAACTTGCCATACATTCTGCTAAGTTCTTTTGAGTATTTCTATCATCATAACTGTCTGGGTTTTGGTCTTGTCCTCACTCATATCTTTTAACATCTTGGTATAAATGTGCTTAACCACCAAACTCAATATGTGAAAAGTAGCAATATTGTCTCTCATCTAAATCTGCCCCCAAAACCACTTATGATATTTGATCCAGAAATGACTGAGTCTCCTGAACCTCACCAAAATTTACTGTCTCAAATTGATGCCTTAAATAGTTTAACTCAAGTTTCTCTGAAAAATCAATTCAATTTGTTGAGTCAAGTAGAGTACCTTCAATTTTTTGTGCATCACATTCGAGATATGCTATACATGTTAATGGAGCTTCAGAAGGTATCTGTACCATCCTTCCATCTCTCTGCTGGCACCAGTTCAGTTCAGGCTACTCAGCTTGATCAGAATCCTACAGAAGATCACCTTCCCTCTCTTGGACTACATTTCTCTCACGATCACTTATCCGAATTCTAACTATTTGGGAGGAATGTATAATATATAATATATATATATATATATATATATATATATATACTCTAACTATTTGGGATAACTGTACGGTAACACTAACACATACTAACTATGCATGATATATTTTACTGATGTTTATATTTTCTAACATACTTTCCTGCAGGTTGTTAAAGAATTCTGTTAAAAACACTAACTTTTTCTGCAGGTTTTGAACAACTCTTCTATTCCCCACTTTTTGTAATGACAAAGGGGGAGAAGAAAAATATATTATTAACTGCTATATCACCTGCTACATATTATTAACTGCTATATTCATAGTCTATGTCACTGCTGCACACTGCACTACAATTTTTGATGAGTTAATTTTGTTTTGAAAATTCACAGATTTCGTTAAAATTTTAAACTCATGAATACACTAAGGGGGAGCAGTTGTAAATAGAAAATATTTATAGTTTGTTATCATCATCAAAAAGGGGTAGATTGATAGGTCTCCAAACTAATCAGTTTATTTTAATGATAAAAAATTTAGTAAATAGGACTAACATAAAATAGGTAGAATCCTCTCTATAGAATTATTATATAAATTGATTTTAATTATCCTATTTTACTCCTATTAAAAATATTTTTTCATCCTAAAAATGAATTTATTTTTCTTGACCTTGATAAATTAATTATCAAGTGTTAATTAAATTAATTCAAATATTAACATTTTCTAAGGCAAGGAGATTCCTATTCTTTTCTAAATGATTTTTCTAAAATTCTCATTGGGCAAAAAGATTTCAATATATATATACGGTATAAGTATATATATATATATATAATATAAAAATATATGTATAACTTAAGTGTGTGTGTGTGCAAAACCGTGCGTGTGTGCAAGAAATCATTTGTTTGTGCAAAACCGTGTGTATGCTGAGTGATGTGCGTATGCTGGAAATTAATTGCATGCCCAAAGAAAAAGGAAAGGCTTGGCCCTCGCATTTGAAAATAACTTGGCTAAAGTTTACCCAATCCGTGTGCTCCTTTTAAATCCGGACCCTTCATTTTTCATCCATGCAATTCGAGCCATTGATTCAAAATCAGATTTTTAAAATTACTATTTTGCCCTTAACTTCAAAATTCTATAAATAGGAGTTTTTTTATTCATTTCAAACTTACCAATTCACAAAGCAAAGAAAAGCTATATCTCCTTGCCTACATACTCTCTGCAAAAAGCATTCTCTTCATCTTCTAATTCAAAGTTCTATTTCATGAAAGAAGATAAAATTGGTCAAAGTAGTTCAGATAAGTCTTTAAATTTTTGTATTTATATTATCACATAACTGCTTATATATATAAAGATAAATTGAAGATAAATTGATTAAACATATATATATATATATATATATATATATTTAATCTATCAAATATTATAAAAAGTCTGTACTTAGATACCGATATAATTCAGAAGAAATTTCTCTTCCGAACGGTCTTTAAAATCCTAGGTGGCTTTTTATTAATATAAGATAAATTATATAAGTATTAAAAAATATTTATATAATTATCAGATTGTGAAACAAATAATTTGGTCAGTACTTAGATACCGATATAATTCGGATTTTATTTCTCTGAAATTCTCCGAAACGGTCTTTAAATCTTGAGTGGCCAAATATTCACAACATAGATTAAATATAATATAATATATATAAGTGGATGAAAATTTATCATACTTAATTGTTATAAACATTTATATATATCTATATTTAATCTATTAAATATTATAAAAAGTCTGTACTTAGATACCGATATAATTCAGAAGAAATTTCTCTTCCTGACGGTCTTTAAAATCCTAAGTGACTTTTTATTAATATAAGATATATTATATAAGTATTGAAAAATATTTATATAATTATCACATTATGAAACAAACAATTTGGTCAGTACTTAGATAGCGATATAATTCGGATGTTATTTCTTTGAAATTCTCCGAAACAGTCTTTAAATCCTGAGTGACCAAATTTTTACAACATTGATTAAATATAATATAATATATATACGTGGGTGAAACAAATTTTATCAAGTATTACTTAATTGATAAATCTGTTACATTTGATAACTTTCATAACAAGTATTTTACTCACTAACTTACTTATTCAAAAATAGTTGTTGCATTATAAGTGATTCTATATGGTTTTCTAAATTCAAAGTTATATCTGTTCAAATAATAGAAACACGCTCTTTATAAAGAAAAATCTTTTCTAGAATTGTCTAAACCATAGAAACACATTCTTTATTAAAAGAAAAGAAAATCTTTATAAAACTGCATCAATTTACTTATCTGTTTATCTGAAGCATTCACATAAAAGTCTTGAACTTTTATTTGATATTTGATCTTAAATTATATATCTTCTTATCTGAGAAGCATCAACTATACAAGTTATTTAAATTTTTATAAATCTGTACTAAACTTTATCTACTTACTTTAGAAGCAAATTCAAACTATCTTTTTGTAAAATAAAAAGGGTAGAGTCAGTTTATTTTATGTATCTGTGAGAAAGACAAAAAAATTCTTTGACCAAGACCAGAGTCTTAGATAGGTCAGCTGGGAGTTGGGTCTCTAGTGTACTTGTGAGGTGAGGAAGAGATTGTTGTTTCAAGACCAGGTTGTAGAATAGTTCTGAACTCAAAAGAAGATTGAACTAATCTTGAGGAAGGAGCTAGGAGTTCGCTGTCCAAGATAGTTAGTTGAGAATAGTTGTAAGTTGATCTATAAAACATTGTAAAGATTTGTCCACCTAGTGAAGGAGCATTTATTACTGGGAGTAATAGGATCTCAAGCCCTGGAGAGGAGCTTAAGACTGGACGTAGCAATATACCTAAGCTGTATATTGTGAACCAGATAAATCTCTGTGCATTGTGTGATTGAATTTTTCTAAATACTGCATATTAATTTCTGACACTATAAATTAATTTGCTAAAAAATTCAAAAAGGCCTAAGATAATTTTTAAACAATAATAATCCATTCAACCCCCCTTCTAGATTATTATTGGACTTTCAGAACCTGTAAGTAAATAGCTACCGTACAATTTAATCAATCCACCACACAATGTCCCAATTAAATATAAGACATAGAATTATTGTCAAGTCTTATTTTATTTAATTATATGTATTTCGATTAGAAAATGCACAACTCCAAATAATACAAATTAGAAAGTTCTTTCTAATTTCATTCTGCCTTGGCCAAGGGCTACTGGGTTGTCATTTAACGAATCACATAGGACATATCTCTTCTTTTACTAGAAGTGGTAGATTATTTATTTACCATTCATTATCTCCATATGTAACTTATTACACCCAAGCATACCCTTTGATATACCCAAAGAGTCTTAAGTAATAAGTCAAAGTATAATTCATTATACACAAGATACTATGATGATCTCAATTCCAAGGATCACTTGTACTACTATCACATTAGAAATTCATATTGACAGACAAGTAAAACTCCATTAGGTATTCCACAGCGAGTCACGTTCAGTGAACTTATTCTCCAATAAGCACCTACATACTTGCTTTAGTGTCTCCACACAAATGATCATGAGATCAATCATCCTCATTGAATGAGCAAGCAACGTATGTACCAATCTATCCGGATTTACTAATCCCCCTTTTAGTAATCCAACGATTGGGAACTATTTTAATTTTAAGCTTTCTAAGAATTTAGATCTCATTAGCATTATCAATATCATGATTCTAAAAGCATTGCTTAAAACTATGAGTTATTTACATATTATAAAAATAACACCATGTAAATAATTAGATGCCTTTAATAAATTAATACTTTTATTAATAAATAAATAAGATTGTTTACAAAGTATATGCTTTATCATCATACATGATTGGCTTGTATGCATACTACTTTTATATATAACATGTCATGCACTTTGCAATACAGATTTAAAATAATTCATTATCAAATTCACATAGCAAATAGGAACTGAAAGACTTGCCTTGATCGTTGTTTACCAATAACAGATTAGCAGCTTACAACTATCTGCACTTCACGTGCCCTACACAATTATATAATGAGGACATCAACTATTAGTCACATAGCAACGTATATTAGTTGTAATGTAAACTTTACTCTACATTCATAACCCTTCCTATTAATCAATACACAATGTTTAATTTGATTGTGTTATCTTTAAACTTATATCTCACTATATTTCTTCTTAGTCATACTCAAAGTTCATTCAAGTGTTTAAGTCTTGCTAGGACTCCTTATTGGTTTATATTAACCCCATTCCATATCTTATAATATTCATTCCATTGAAGTTAAAACACTTTTTAAGTTCATTAACACTTGGCACGGCGTTTCGACTCTCATTCGTCGCACGCCTGATTCGTCCCTCTTGCGCAAGTTTAGCATGCTCATACAACTTGTCTAAAATATTATTGATTAATGTTAAGCATTATTATATATCATAATATTCATGTTTTATAACTTAGAACAACATCTTTTATCGTCGAAAGCACTTCACTTGTATATGTGCATGTCCGACACCCTTTGATTGCCTCCGAATACATATCTATCCCACAGATGGCCATTTTGACCCCTGCTAACGATCTCAAATCAAAAACCTTAAAGAAAAAAAGTTGTAGGCCTACTCGTTATCTTTTCGAATCATTCTAAATCGCCTCAATCGGAGTTTTTATAAAAAAGTTATGGTTGTTTTACTACAGAAGGTCAAAACAATCCCGCCTGACTACTATTTCGGCGCAGTTGTGCCCCAAATAGCCTTGGAGTAGCAGAATGCTACGCGATTTGTCCCCAATTTTGTTGTTCTTGCGAATTTTCTAACCTTTTTCTCCTTCTAATCTTCATAACTCAAGCTATACACATCCAAATTAGTCTGTTTTCGATTATATGAATTTATAATTCATAGAACTATAACATAACAAAGAATTAACAATTTGCAGAAACATTAACCAACTCAAATCTTGACCCAAAACTCACGTTCATACTAAATTTTCATGTTTTAACATGTTTAGTGTAATCATTCACCACATATTCGATTCTTAACCAAATCAGTCCATTAAACCTCCGTTGTTTTCATTTTTCAACATATTAACAACTTCCATTATCAATTTATAGATTATAAATCGAATTCCTAACCATTTTTGACCTCAAAATAACCAAAACACATATATTTACAACAAAGCCCTAATCTTAATCTTTCAACACATTCTCATGAATTTGATTACTCTAAAACTATTTTTAGATGATATAATATATATGCATTACACAAACCCATAAATATATATATATATATATATATATACAACATCTTTTCACATCATCCAGCCAAAATAGCTTTTTATGTGAAAAACTTAAAATTATAAATTAAAGCTTTAGAACTAGAGTAATACCTTTAATTCTTCTTAAACTTGATTAGATGATGAGAAATCTTCTTCTTCTTCCTTGTTTGTTTCTCAAACCCTTCAAAATTTTACAAAGACTCCCTTTTTCTCTCTAACTTTTCTATTATTTTCTCAGCTCTTTACAAAAGAACGCATGAGGGAATAAATTGAAATAGCCCTTAATACAATTAGAAGTTACATACCCACGTATAGTCTCAACAGTTATAAAAACCAAAAGCCACAAGGCCTTGTTTGGCTTACTACTCATAACCTCTTTTAATTTATTTTAATCATTCACTTATTATATGGTACCATTGTCATACCAACTTTAATTAAATTATAATCTTTATTTAATTAACACAATATTTAATTAGCTAATATAATTATAATTTTTTTTTTACAAATCATTCATCCTCTAATTTAATTATTTAATTAAATTAGAATATTTTCATTCCATTAGCGTAATAAAATACGCACCGATTATAAAATCATTTAATCAATATTATCATACTTAAATAAATTATTACATCAAATATTATTTCACTCCATAAATATTTCTTCTAAAATATTTATTCTAATCGATAAATAATTTAACTATTTATGAAATTCACAATCGTATTACATTAACATATTACATTTAGGTGTAATATATATTACTTAATCATTTCATTAAAATAAATATATTTACATTAATTCACTATTTTAATTAAGTGAATTACTCTCATTATTTATGAAACTTAATTCATAAAAATTTCATTGCCAACCAGGCTTAATAATCAAATTACATTATTTCGTAATATAATTTTCAACTTAACTAACATTATTTAGTTAATTTCCTTTTCGTAACAATTTTATTTATTCTCCTCAATAGTTTAATTAACTATTAAACCTCTTTTCCTCAATAGACGAATATATAACTCCCTTCACACCAAATCACATATTTCACAATATAACACATATATACACATACTCAAACTCAAAACATCTCATAATAAGAATTTTATTTATTAAATTCTTATTTAATAATTTCTGAAAATTTGGGTTGTCACATCTTTCCCCCCTTATAAGGATTATGTCCTCGGAATTACCAAAACCTTCCCAACTATCTTTTCATCAAATCTTTCAAGATTTTATCGTTGAATAACTTCAACACATTACCTTAATATAGGTTTTATATTTCTTACTCTATTTTTTTACAACAAACCCTTATAGGTTTATTTCACAACCTTCACTTAAACTCAATAATATTTTGAGTATTATATACTCTTCAACCCTTTTTATTTCCAGTTACTAAAGATCATCACCATATACTTAGTTACGTAAATACTCGGGATATTACATTCACCCCTTCTTCTAAGAATTTCGTCCTTGAAATTTTAACTTACCAATCTTTGTTCATTCGATTTATCAAAATAGATCTTACGTTAATCTTTACTTATTCGTTGGGTTCTACAACCATATTCTTTCTCTAAGGATCTTTCTAGGATCATCACATTTTTCACATTCTTTTCTTTTAAAAGTTTTACATTATCCTTCGATAACTTAATCCCTTTTCTCATCAGAATTTCTTTTCTTTCTTGGAGTTATTATGTTTTGCTTAATTTCCTCATCATTATATGCCATATCTCATAACTTACCATTTTCTAAAGAATATCCTCCTTCCCACTTTCAGCTTTAAAAATAATAAGAATCTTCCACAAGTGCTCAATAATTGGGAAGCGATACGAATAATTTAGAAATTTAAAAGATTCTAATTTATGCTAAGGGGTCACAAGACCTAGAACTCTTCTCTAGGTTTAATAGTGTTTCACCACCGTAAACCCTCTTTAATAGAATGTTTAACAATCACAAAGACTAAAAACACTCTCTGCAAGTACTCTAGGTGATCAACCTATCGTACCACTATGTCATGCACAACGTATTACTTCATAACATCGTAATGACTATATGTGTTACTTTCGAAACCATTGTCTCTGATAACATGTCCTCTTTATAGGGTTGTTCACCTCAGCTGTTCAACATCTGAATTTGCTCCAAAACAATTTGGTTTGGCATAGTTTGTCAAGAACACACGAATTTCATAAACATCTTTCAATATTCGTCTAGCTGAATCAAATAACATAGGCTTTTAGCAATAATTCGGACATCAATCAAAATATATATACATATATATTTTTAACTAACTAGGTTAATATACCTTCTCATAGTTTAAAGAAAACTAAAAATAAATCTTTTTAGAATATCATGATACTGTACCGTCATAATGGTACATTGATGATTCCGTCATTATATGACGTCGTCATGCTACATCATACCATAGTGGGCTGAAGATCCTACGATCACATCCAACAATAGGCTCAACTGCGTTGATGACTTCCTCAATTATTATTTCTACACCATATCAAATGATGCATATAATTAAATAAAATACATTTTGAAAGTTTCAAATTATTTTTATCTAGCTGAAACAATTAGCATAGACATGTGAATAATAACATTGTTAAAAATCCATTGGTTCAATCATTTGATCCAATATTTTTTCAAAAGACTTAGAAGTGCAAACATCAGCACGAAGTCAATAAATTTCAAAAATCTAACATAGCTTGAAGATTTAGAATACCCAATTTTCCTCCATCAATATTATTCTTTACTCTACTGCTTCATTACTTAATTATTCTACTAATCTCTAGCACCATCAACACTCATTATACCAAAAATTCTTAGTTCTTGCTTCATAACCTTTCTATACCCAATATAGTTCATCAAACTTACCACACTTTGGAAATTCAGGAAATTGCCACAATAATATGAGTTTAGAAACTCGTCCTAGCAATACGTTGTCCAAGAACTAATCAGGGACTGTCCATACGCTTAGGGGTTCAAAAACATACATATGATTATGAGTCACGAATTTACCATAAGTATGAGTTTTAAGAACTCGCACCTAATCTTGATAGTATCTAACTAATCTTAATAGCCTCTAACTATCAAATATACACATGAGAAAATAATCACCTTTTCCCCATATATACGTTGATAGCGTGAAACCAACATTCCAATTATTATCAATGTGACAAACTGAATACAAGCACAAACCTCTGCCCATACAAAGGTTTGTACAACTCAGACACCACATGAGTCCTCAGTTAAAATCCCACTTAACATCATCTTGCTCTTCACTTGCTCTTTGCTAGATAAGAAATTTTTCGTATCTCTTTATTTATAACTCCTCGTGAGTTTGACTTGTACTATTTTATAATACTTACTCGTTGTAGCATTAAGCTATAATCATTCAGTCATTACAGATCATCTGTTATTTACGACTTAAACAGATCATGTCGTGATCTTATTCCACTATCATCTTTCCTTATAATTCTTTCATACTTTATGATCGTTTGGTTTTACAATCGTTATTTTTTCCTCTTTAATCATATTGTATTCAACTCAGGTGTTCCTTGATCTTTTAGCTCTTCAGGTTCCTCTTTGAACCTAGTCATACTATCTTACTTTATTTCATATGCATTCTCTGAATTTATCATTAATTAAACTCTATTTGAGTTCATTCTTATTATCTTAATTATCTTCATCTTGTAGGCATCGTCTATTTAATAACACTTAACATCTTATTACTGGAATCAGATAACTCCTGATTCTCATCTTTTATAAGTCTTCAAAATTCCTCTTTAAATCTTCTCATATATTTTCTAATCTCTCTTTATACATTTCTTAAATGTATTTCTTATGGTTCAAACTCTATCTGAGTTTATTCTTTATCATCTTCTCCTTTCTTCTCTAATATTATAGCCTAAGGTACTCTTACCTAAGGTTTATAACCTACAGCTCTGATGCCAACTGTAATGAACCCAAAATTTATACAATTCAACTCTTAACCTCTGTCGTTAATAATACAACAAACTTCTGCTACTACATCATTATTCAGTGATAAAATCAATAAAAATGCGGAATAATTTAAACTTTTCAGTTTTCAAACTTTACATTCCCTGAACCATAACCTTTATTATTCACACATCTTCGAATCAAATTTATTATATGACTCGATTCATCAGAGGTATAAATAAAATCTTATATCACAATCAATATCCATTATACATCGGATAGCTCAACTTTACAACTAAACAAATATGATACACCAAAATCATCAAATACATTTCTCATGTAAAATAAATAATCTTCTTGAATTGATATTGATCTTTATCTTTCAATTAGCACGTATCATTACCTTAGATCCTTGCCTTGTAAAAATGGTTATTTGCAAGAATAAGCTCGACCGCTCAGCAAAATCTAACAGTTTTCATGCATCACGTGGCACATAAACAACATGCTTAGTTTATACAACATAAACTTTAGAGTAACATAACATATATGATGTAAATCACAACTAAATACAAAGATTGAGTTCCATACTAAATCAACATTCTTTGCTCAATTAAAGTAGTCATAAATTGACTTTAACATTTCATACTTACAACATATATAACACGTCATACTTGTCATATCTATCAAAAATTAATTATTCACAAGTAATATTACAGAACTACAATATTGACAACCAGGTCGTTCCCAGGAAAGAGGGGGTCTTTCGATAAGAATTTCTCCTTACTGGCGCGCAATTAATCAACCCCTTTTCTAGACAAAACTTCCTTAGACATTGTCAATAATGCTATCTAATAATATTATTCAAATAATATGAATTATTGATTTGATAATTTGAAATAATGTGCAATGACAATTATTGAATCAATAATATAAAATAACAAAGTAGCACTTATTGATATAAAATATCAACGTAGCAAATATTGAACCAATAAAATATTATGCAATTATTGAATCAATAATATAAAATATTGAACAGTAATTACTGTAACAATAATTGAGTAAGTGCCTTCCTACGTAAGAATCAATAATTCGAAATACTGTGCAATACCGTGTGCTACTGTGCAACACCACGTATTACTGTTTTTTAACCACCGGGTATTTCAACAGTACTAACAGTAACAGTTTTGCTGTTATTTTTATAAAAAAGTTACTTCTGTCGCTTTCTATATCCGACATTCATTCCGTTGTGGGGTCCACCAATGACTGTGTCGTCGTACGAATATTCTCCGATAAAAAGAATATTCCTCGACCAAACGAATATTTTATAACCACTTGCTTACTTTGTAAACTTTGCACATTTCACCCATAACTTATCACATTTATCAAATCAACACCTTACTATTTCAAAATAATATATAAAGAAAATTAAATCTTATTCATAAAATTTGGGGTCTTACACAAGTGTACGTGGTCAACAAGTAATAAAGTGATAAATCAGTAATCGTACCCACAGAGACAATAATCACTGTTCAATCAAACAATTACCAACTTTATAATATTTCAGCTTTATCAAACTATTAGTAAAAAAGTGTTTTTTTAAAACTAAATTACTACTTAACACAGTCGCAACACTAAATCGTCATTTTAACAAGATTGAGAGAATTAAGCCTACAACTTCACTTATTATTTCACTTCAGATAATATCTTTTTGCCCAGTTTATTTCATTTACCCCTAGATTATTAATCAAGAACACTAACGCAGATAAAAACACCTCTCGATGCATAATATCCATACTTACTTACATCCACAGACGATAGATTTAAACAAGACACCCTAATTAACTAACTCACTATATCTCTATGTGAATTATCATTAAAGAGAGTTTAATATCAAGTTCTCTATAAGATTACATATGGCGTAAAGGCATATCTCTATCCTAAACACGAATCGTAATTTTCATCTACGCAGAAATCATGAACATATGTCACTATGGCTAGTTCTAATTCTATATGTCCTTTCTCAAGTTCATAAAGGATAACAGATAATTGTTGATCAGGCAATTATATAAATAAAGCACAACAAATAGCAAGTAATCTGGGAATAACCTCCATAAACTGAATTCAAGAATAATTAATCTTCCATTACATAATAAGATCCGTCATAGGCTTAAAAAGATAATTAGTTCATAACGAATGAAATAAAATCCATAATCCTCATTATAAGAAATATAATGATTACAAGATGTAAAGAGAGAGAGATAATAAAATCCAGAATAGTATCACCAATCTCCGCTCTAATTTTACATTCGTCATGTTCACTTGATGATTCAAATCTCCGCTCCAAGTCACAATCCCCAACTTAATGCTTTTATGGTGGCTAGGTATCTCTTAATATGTTTATAAGAATCCCTTTTATATCATACCCGTTACAGCCCTTTATCCGCCCTCCTTATAAACTTGCTGCCGTGTCCAACTCAAAGAAGGAACATTTCCATGCGTGCGCGCCTCCCTTCCCCAGTGAGGAGTTCTTGCCTTTGAGCCCCGCCCCGGCGGGATAATGTTCTGTCCGGTACCTTATTTTCATGGCTCTTTATAATTTTATAGCTGCTCCTTGCCCACTCATGCTCCACGTGACTTGACTACAAGCGAGTCCCACTATCACTTTGCCATTCCTTTGTCAACTTCTTCATTACTAATTGCATGCATGGCTTATATGATTTATGGGATACTCCATTCCTACCACAAATCCATGGCCCACGTACATATGTGCCTGACCATAGTGTTGCTTTAGAATCCTTGAGCTGCTTGGAAGCTTACATGGATCCAATCAGCTGCTCTTTACTCCTTAAACACCAAATTGGTAAGGCATAGACCCTTTAGCTGCTAGCACTTTTCGTGGCCCACTCACAAGTTGATCCTTTATTTTGCAAGCTTAATGTAATTAAATTTCAAGTTGCTGAATCTGACCCCATATATTATTCAATTCATGACCTGCTAGCACTTAGGTGAAATCCGTGGGTCCCCTGCTTAATTGCACGGATCCTTGATGCCCAACTGGGTTAGCCCAATTGGTCCATTAGCTGTTGAATTTCTTTAACATGGATCCGCCCCACTTGATGTTACTTCTTTCTCTTTGCAAGCGGCTAAAATCACGAAATCACGGGCCCATATATGCTGAAAATGACTCTTTCATACTACTTTATAAATATTTAACTTTCTGGACACAGTAACTTAGATCCGAGTTAAATGATAATAAAAATACTTAAAAATAACAAAACTCAAGCTAAAATGAATACCGATGCGTGGGTATAAAACCCACTCATCAAGAGTCCTCGCCGGGTTAGGAAAATCCTTTTCCAAAATGATTAAGCACGGGGAAATGGCAGTAATGGGTTTGAAGTCTGGAAAAATCAAAGACCTCACTGCTTTGGAAGCCGTAGCCAAGCACATACAGTCAAGAAATTATGCAAGCGCTCCCAAAAGAGGATTAAAGAGAAAGGAAGAAGATGTCTCTTTAATATTGCAAGGACAATCTGCTAACAAGAGCCCTAACTCATTTATCCAGAGGCAGAACCCTCATCCAGTGAATACCCAAATTTATACTATAATGAAGGCTGGGGAAAACAGGCGAAGAAGGATATTCACTCCTTTGGGAGACTCCTTGGAGAATATATTAGCCCTACTGATCGCCCAGAAAAAGATCGTTAAGCTTGCTCCACCTTCCGATCCAAATGGAAGGCAATTTGATTCTAGCAAGAAATACGCCTACCATTCTAACTCACCGGGGCATGATACTCATGAGTGTTGGACTCTGAAGCACAAAATTCAAAACTTGATTGACAGCGGGAAAATTATAGTCAAAACCCCTGAGCAACCAAATGTCAACAATAACCCTTTGCCTCAGCATGCGGATGAAGGAGTCAACATGATCAGTGCCGAAAGCAGGGAAAACCATAAATACCTGAGGAAGATGGGAGAGTTACCCTCTGCACAGGACCCTTCCATATGGGGATACCCTGAAGAAAAGTACGGGGTAGAGCAAAAATTAGCTTCAATCAAGGTGCAAGTTGATCAGCTGGCAGAATTGGTTGTATACCAACACCAGTTGACCCGACAACTAATAGACCAGGTCTTATCAAAGCAGTCTGACCCCATAGCTATCTAAGACATTTCAACCTCCAGAAGGGATCGGATTCGCTGCCAAGAGTAGGATAGATGGACCGAAAAGATGGTCCGAGCAGCTAGACTGCAAAACCGACAAGATTTTGCCGCCAAACGGAAATTCACCTCGTTAAGGCAGTCCCGGGAGGAGATTTTATGCACCTTGATCGAGGAGGGGAAGATTAAAGAATTCCTGCCACGCCTAGATACGATATCGAAGTGTTTCAATCCATCCAGATCCTGTTTTTACCATTCAAATGCTCCTGGACATGCCATGGAGGAATGTTGGGCCCTGCGAAATCTAATCCAGAACTTGATTAATTCAGGGGAACTGGAATTGATGATCAAAGCTGAGATCTTCTACGAGGAAGAGATAAACTACCCTCGAGGACCGAGGAACATAGAGGGTATGATAGCCGTTATCCTTTGCATGGAAGGAACATCCGGCGGACCCATAACCATCCAAGGAGTATCTGAGCAAAGAAACAAAGCCACTCTCGAGATATCAGCGCCTAAACCCCTGATGTTAGCTCCTTGGCTGTAACTTCCAATTCTCAGCCTGAAGAAGGTACCGTGGAATTATAGAGAAGGTATACAATTTATACCTGACTGTACCGCCATCATACCTAGGGAGAATCTATTTTACCTCCCAGGGCATTTGGCAAAACCGACAACCAAGGTATTGGGGAAGGTATCTACTAGAAAGATCACAGAGTTCCTCCACAAGATGGGGCACGGTGAAGCCAGGACGGTGAGGTAGTTGGAAGCTGAACCCCATCAAATCTCCATCTTGGATTTGGTTTTAGATTCTGACGACCATCGTCAAATCGTGATCCAAGTATTGGAGGAAGCACACTTACCCAAGAATATCGATACTGAGAAATTCCAGCACTTGATCAACTATATACTGGACAGTAATGTGATATCCTTCACTGACGATGATATACCAGCCGAAGGAACTGGGCATCACAAACCATTACATATCGATGTCGTTTTGTCAGGATATGTTGTAGGTGGTGTGCTAATCGACGGAGGGTCGTCTTTGAACATCTGTCCACAGGATACTTTGGAGAAGATGAAGATCAACCCGAACCAAATTCGGGAAAGCCATGTCGTGATACGAGCTTTCGACGGATCAAGAAGGGATACCGTGGGGGAGATTGAACTTCCTATAGAGATTGGCCCTTTCACTTTCAACATACCTTTCCAGATCCTGAAGATCACCACCGGGTATAATCGTTTGTTAGGACGACCATGGATCCATATGGCTGGCGCCGTTCCTTCAACTCTTCATCAACAACTGAAATATATCGTCAACGGCAATCTGGTGACTATCAGTGTAGAACCTGATTATCTTGTTCATGACCTGGAAGATATGGCCCTGATCAGTGTGAATGAAGGTATCGAGCCCGCCAGTTTTCAAGCCTTTGAAATCAGTAATCCGCGATATCACTCTGTGGGGGCGCCGGTCTTAATCCCCCGAATATCTCCTGAAGTGATGGCGGTTGGCCAAGAGATGCTGTCCCGAGGACATCGACTAGGCCGAGGACTGGGGAAGAATGGCCAAGGAATCAGGAACCCAATCCGTATACCCACGCAGGTGGGGAAGGCTAGACTCTGGTACTCTGGTGGATCCAAACATCAGAATCCTCCAAGCATAAACCAGTTAATCATCTGATTCACCTCAAGCCAAACCTTAGTGAAATAGGATTTAAAGAGCCACTCAAGAAGATCCCTCTCATTATTTTAAACCTCCTGATTCCTAAAGTCAATCAAAGAGGACATCAGACAGACAGGGATGAAAAGCCTATCCAGGATTTGGCTCAGAATGCCAAAGATAAGAAGTTTTTGGAAGAGATCCAGTTGCAATTCCTGAGCATTTTTTGCCACTCTGAAGAGGACCTGAAGAAGTCCGATGGGGAAGATCTGTCAAGTGATCAACCTATTCTCCCAGTCCTTAACTGGGGAAATATAAACATCCTGAGCGAGGATCCAGGGACCAATTCCAAACCAGTTATGGCCATCGTGGAAGACGACGACTCCAGTAGCGCGTCTATCTCAGTAACTTCCTAGGATTTCATGACCAGCAATTGGACGATCACCCCACAGATCATCCGAAAAGGGTAAAAACCAGGAAGTGATCGCTGACAGGGAGCTCTACCTTTACCTATATTTATGTCTGTTTTATTTCATCTGTAGCTTATTATTTCTAGTTGTCATATTAACTGATGAATCTTTTTGTAATTGACGACTACTGGTATATATTTAGCAATCAAGTTTTTGTCTCAGGTTTCTAAATTTGCGTAGTCCTAGACATGTCCATGACTTGCCGAATTTGAGTAATGATTACGATTTTGACATAGAACTGGACTTTGACTTAATGGGAATCGAGTAAGAGGAAAGGGATGATGACGAGGACCCCGAGGAAATCAAAGCATAGGTCGAAGATAAACCTAAACCAAACCTCGATCAAACCACAACCATAAATATCGGAACCCTTGACGATCCTAAAGAGATACAGATAGGAACTAATCTTCCCTCTAACCAAGAAAAAGAACTAATCCAACTCTTAAACCAGTTCAAGGATGTTTTTGCCTGGTCTCATGAAGACATGATAGGTTTATCCACCGATATCGTCGTCCATCGACTACCAATTAAAGAAGGGTTCAAACCGGTAAAGCAGAAACTGAGACGGTTGAAACCAGAATGGAGCCTGAAGGTTAAAGAAGAAATTATCAAACAGTTCAAAGCGGGAATCATTATGGTGTCAACGTACCCTGAATGGTTGTCCAACGTAGTCCCAGTGTCAAAAACTAGGGGAAAGGTGCGAGTTTGTGTGGATTATCAAAATCTCAACAAAGCCAGCCTTAAGGATGACTTCCCCGTGCCGTTCATCCACGTATTAATCGACAACACTGCACAGTTCGAGATATATTATTTCGCTGATTGCTTTGCTGGATATCACCAGATCATGGTTGTTGAAGAAGACAGGGAAAATACTTCCTTCATTACCCCTTGAGGAACCTTCTGTTGTCGAAGACTAGCTTTTGGCCTTACCAATGCTTGCGCTACTTATCAAAGAGCCATGATGACCTTATTCCATGATATGATGCACAAAGAAATAGAGGTGTATGTGGATGATATCATCGTAAAGTCCCGACAGGCTGATGATCATTGCACCCATCTTTGGAGGTTATTTGAACGACTCCGCAAGTTCAATTTGAAGTTAAACCCAGCGAAGTGTGCTTTTGGTGTGAAATCCGGCAAACTACTGGGATTTCTCGTGGGCAACCGGGGCATTGAATTGGATCCTACCAAAATCCAAGACATCACAAAAATGCCTGAGCCAAAGAACGAGAAGGAAATTCGAGGTTTCCTAGGAACAACCTCTGAAGGGATGAGTCAAGCCGCGAAGAAGCGAATACAAAAAATGGCCATGAATTTCTACCTAAGTGGAGATGCTCTCTATAAGAGAGATCCAGGTGTAGGACTTCTGAGATGCCTAGACAAAGATCAAGCGCAGCGACTTATGAATGAAGTACATGGTGGAGTGTGCGGAGCACATATGAGTTAACCTCTACTTGCCAAGAAGATTCTGAGGACCGGACACTACTGGATATCCCTCAAAGCAGATTGCGATGATCATGTCAAGCATTGCTATCAATGCCAGATCCACGCCAACATTATTCATGCGCCTCTGAATCAACTACATTGCATGACGTCACCATGGCCTTTTTCCATGTGGGGAATGGACGTGATAGGACCAGTTGAGCCTAAAGCCAGTAACGGTCATCAATTCATCTTCACTATGATTGACTACTTTACCAAGTGGGTGGAAGCAGCTTCTTTCCCCAGGGTCACCAAGGAGGTCATCGTTGGTTTCATTAGAAACAATGTCATCTGTCGGTATGGACAACCCAAGGTTATCATATCAGACAACGCGAAGAACCTGCATAACGAGATGATGAGGGAACTGTGCAGTAGGTTCACCGAGGATGGCCTGAGCTATTGCCGTTAACCCTACTTGCATACCGGACGTCGACTCAAACCTCGACTGGGGCAACACCCTACTCACTGGTATATGGTATAGAGGCTGTACTTCCTGTCAAAGTGGAGATGGAATCACTAAGAGTGATGCTAGATGCCCAAATAGAGGAGAGCCAATGGATACAAGATTGATACAATCACTTATCCCTGTTAGATGAAAGAAGAGCTGCTGCTATATTCCACGATCAACTCTATGAACAGCGAATGTCCCAATCTTATAACAAGAAGGTGCGACCTCGGGAATTCAAAGAGTATGATTTGGTACTAAAGAAGATCATTTCGGGCCAGGATAAAATTTGCCCCAAATTAGGAAGGACCCTTTCTTGTCAAAGTAGTCCTATCGGGCGGAGCTTTGAAACTGGAAGAGATGGATGGTGAGGAATTCCCCCAACAAATCAATTCCGACTCGGTGAAATGGTATTATGTCTGAGACCCCTTTTCGCTTTCAAACTGCACTGCTATGTCTTGATAAAAAAAAGAAAAAAAAGAAAAAAAAATTATCAAGTCTAGTTTTTCAGGTCTGAGCCTGAACTACGAAAGACCTGATCTCCTATCTGTGGGAGTACGTAGGCAGCCATTTATGGTACGGTCTAACCCTTGAAAAACATCAAAATCCTATAAAATCTAATCCTTTAAATCAAATCAAAATCCTATCAAATCCAAACTCAAACTCAAGTAAACCTCTTTTCAAACTTTTCAGGTCTGAGCCTGAACTACGAAAGACCTGATCTCCTATCTGTGGGAGTACGTAGGCAGCCATTTATGGTGCGGTCTAACCTTCAAAAATCCAAACACTTTCCTATTATTCAAAATCCTAACTTATACAGAAAACCTATCCATAAGCCCAACCAATCGACGGCTTATGCGGAGAAGACCTAGCGACATCTCAGCATCACTCCCGCCGAATCTGATGCCGCATGATGAGACTAGTGCTATATCGACATAATAAATCATGAAGCAAAAATGGCAACCGTGGACATGGTTAGACATGCGCAAATAAGGGAAGTGAACTAAACTTGCTTCTTTTTATATATACAACTGTTTAGAATACAAAAGTTGATTCTAACCTATGAAAAGTGATAATAACAAAGTCTCTACAGGAAAATAAAATAGAGCTATAAATCAGTGGTGAGATGAGCCAACATCGCCAAATATCTAGCAGTCTTTGTAGTCGGGGGAGCAGCTCTGAACTCGTGCTCCAACATATCAACCCGCCTTAGCAACTCTGCTGCCATACAAAAAATCTCCTCTTGACTCTGCACTACACCCTGTACGTGACCAATGAGTCCATCTGAGAAAGTCTGGGCCTTATCTCTGTCAATGAGGGTCTGGTCTCTGGAAGCACGGGCTACATCTCTCTCAGTGATAGCAACATCCCAACCAGCTACGGTGGTCAACAACAGAGCCCGAGCCTGATTCCTCTCAAAGGTCACCAGGTGAAGCTGTCTATCCATCGCCTCCATGGAAACTGAGGCCGAACGCGGTACAGTGCTCACTAGAGAAGCTGTCAACTCTGTAAATAAAGCATCCTCAGTCGGAGATATAGGATCCTCCATCGGTTCTTCCGCATTCGTGGACCAACTATCATCATCAGATAAAGATCCTATACCAACCTGATCTGCGGTCTCTGGTGCCAAATCTGACTCAAGCCAAGCTAAATACTCTGCGGAGTGGCCCGGATGGCCATCTCTAAACTCTGCTATTTGTCGATGAGACCAGAACCCATAAACCCGAGCCAAATCAACCTCGATAACTGAGCAGATGGGGAAGTGATAATCCTCAATCCCCTTAAATATATAGACCTCATGGTACTGATCAAACTGACCCATCACCGCCAGAGGATAATAGGTCGTCACACGCCTCAAACCCACCAAGGGGAGGAAATCCAGATCGGTCACATAGGTGGTGAAACTCATAAAGGAGCAGTACCCAGAATATATGACTATAGCAAAAGGCTCCTCCATAGCACCCAGAAATGAAGTCCAGGACGCCTCATCGACGCAAGAAGTCGGGAGATATGAATAGACCTGAGACAAGCCATATCCAAACAAAAACCATGACGGCGAAGCCGCCCTATCGGTCGAAGGTGCGTCATCAACCAGATGTATAGAAGCACTGGGCTACCTCTGAACTCTTGATCACCAGCATCATGGCAAATAGAGGCTGATATCAATGTCTCTCCCAGGATAAGGGGCAATATAGTAAAGTCCTCTCAGAGAGCTCTAACAACCATCGACATCGCCACATCTAGATGATCAGTATAAAATGGCATGTATAGATAGGCTATGAGGCACATAACCAAGGCATCCACTAGGGCAATGTGCCATTGCTCCTCTGAAATGGCGAAGTCTCCGTGATAAACAGCTAAGCTATCCGTGGAAGCAAAGTGCCTAATCATAAATTCCATAGAGATAATGTGGCTACCACCCACCTCGGCCATCACAACTGCCCTTCTAAGTCCAGTCATCGTCAAGAATTGGTGGCACATATGGCCCAAAGCCATCCGAGCACATGGCCCCACCATCGACAATCCCGAGATACGACTATACTCCTCCAACGTAGGAGTCAACTCGGCCGAGCCGAACCGAAAGATATGACGCTCAGAAATCCGATACCTGAGTATCCCGTCAACAACTCCCTCCGGAATCTAAAATGATAACAGAGACATGGAGTGGCCTAACATGCGGCTGACTTCAACACGGTCGATATATGGCAACTGATCATACCAAACCCTCAAACTAGTAGCTACGTGGCTGAGAGGAAGGTGGTCCAAACACACCACAGCAGAGGATAACATCTGTAAAAACTGTGTCAATAAGAACATACAGGGGTCAATCTCTATCCAATCATTTAAATATATCTGAAGCATGCATCATAACGCATGATAAAATAGCATGTGAGATGAATTAATAGAAAACATCATACATATATATCCGCCAAGTACATTAGTTTCATAAACATCACTGTCATACCTATGATATATGTGAAAACTAAAAATAAAAAAAGTACAGGATATTGGGGCACAAAGGCCCAATGACTAACAGATGACCTATGGGCTCGCCACCTCATCAAAATTAACCAAGAAGGTGAGGGCATCATCAAACTGATCAACCTGAGGTCGTCTACCGGGAGTGGGCACATCCTACTGATCTGGGTGATAAGGCGTCTCCTGCGCATCTGGGTGATCGGTGAATGGAACATCTCTATCCTGGAAGCCACCAAAACCGGAGGGTCCAACACCATGAGAGCTACCACCACCTGACTGTCCAGCCTCATGACCCCGAGAAGCAAAAGTACTAGCTAAGGACGGGTCCAAGCCATTGTAACTACAATAGGCCGATAGCTGCTCCAACTGAAGTCTCAAAGCAGCAATCTGATATTGATGAGAAGGCTCCTGAAAATATGATATCCAGTCCTTCATCATAAGGGATCCTGGAACCATATCTCCCAAGAATTGGGTAGCCCGGGTCTGAGCTCCTATCGTGCGCCGGACCCACCAAGTGATAAAGTCCGCCGAAGAGATCGGACCGTCAGACAAGTGAAAACCATCATACCCCAGGGTGGGAGTCGATGCAATCGACAAAGATAAAGGCTAAAAGCGCCGAGCTGGAGGAAGATAAGGTAGGCGAATCTCCCTAGTAACTCATCGAATAGCGCGCTACCCGAGGTAGAGCTCCCAACCTCCATCTAAAAGTAATGGAATCTGGCGGGTGGATAATTGAAACTCTGGCCCTATCGGCAAGCCATCCTTAAATCCCTAAGTCAAGTGCTCTCCCGAATATGGGGTCCATATTATGTCCTGAGCTATCAATGTCTCCAGCTGAAGACGGGCATGGGTAAAGCCCTCCGCGACTGGGACCTCTGACAAAGTAGATTGATGCCATCTACGTCCCCGGGGAGAAGTGTCCAAACCCAAGACAGAGATAGAGCGAAGACATGGAAGCCTCTCATAAGCCCAGAACTGCCAATTCAAACGAACCCTCCATTAGTCGTGGGAAAAGATAAATCGATCAAAAGTCAAACAAATAAAATACCGTCAAAAAGACTTACCAGAAGAAACGAGTAGAATCCAACCCAGGTGTCGGTAACTCCCTTGGATCGCAGTCGCATCCCGTGCAGGAAAAGAGCGAATGTAAATGATCCCCAATCTTAATCCCCAATGCGGTCTACGTCTCAAATGGCTCGTACCAAGCTAAAAGGCACAGTGGAGGAGTTGTTCGCTATGAAACAACCCCTCATGATGGTCAGGAACTGACGCCACAAAATGCAATCCCTCTCCGCCAAATCAACAGGCAACTCCTGCTGCAAGGTACCTTGAGCGGAATCGATGCCAAATCATCCCGATCGAATACTACGAGCCTTGAAGGCTCGCTCCTGAGAAGAAAACTCTAAGAGGGTGCGCACCACAGTCGCAGTGATAGTCGGCTCCAAAGGCACCCTATCATCGGTGAACTCCAAGCCAGTGATGTATCTCCAATCCAGAGGAGTCATCATAACCTAGCAGTCCAGCAGATGCAGAGACTGACTCTGGTGAAACCATCTCTCGGCCAAAGCTCGCAAATAGCCCCAAGGGCAGCGACGGGGAGCAATGGTGAAGAAGCCCACAAACCCCCAAGAATCCACAATCACCCTGTATTGGGGATGCAGTGAGTGATACAGAGCGTAGATGCTAAACCAATTACCCCTGGGCTGGGTAAACTCCAGAACCTGCACGACATCAAGGTTAAGAAAACCAATCTTTGACAGAAAGGAGAAAAGAAAATAAATTAAATCACGTACCTCATTTGCCTGCAAGTGAATGGAGGGATGGTGGCTCAGATCTGTACCCAGTAAATCCGAAACCTCTACCTCACTGCCCAAAAGAAATCTAGGTGCAGCAGGGGGATGAGGCGGACCCTCAGGCTTGGGAATGCCATCCTCATCCACAAGTGGATGACCCTCCCCAGCAGGCAGGCGAGCGGGCTCTGTCACTCGCTGCACCCGTCTGCTAATGCACGAAACTAGAACCTCGGACGGAGCTCTACGACGGCGAACTCTAGATGAGATTGTCCATCCCGTAGAACGACTAAGTCTCTTAGAATCCATATCTGAACAATGAGTTCATAGGAATCAAAGCCAAGTCAGGTATATTCTTACCATTTGCAAATTTCAAATTAAATCCATAAAATATAATCATCACATCATGCATGTCTTACATGTGTCATTAAATGTGTATGTTATGTGCATCCTAGTATATTTATAATGTATATAGGATCCGGACATTTGTCTTATGAAAATTTTTTGTCAGAGTCTCCTTTGTAAAATGGACTATCCACATGCCCGAAGCATGTATTAAATCACCCTATGAGGGTACACCATCACAACCAAGCATGTAAACATCAATTTAAACTGTTATTCTAACATATATATATATATATATAATATATGTCTAGATTAATTGATAAATGATAATATCTCGCATCCATACTGTCCATAAGATTATCTGTAGGCATGCATTGCATCATAAACAGATATATCTATCTATACATGCATACATATAAGATATATTGCCTTTAAGAAAGGAAATACGCGTTTTCACCAACGAAAACAAGAAAGAACAGAGTCTAGGCGTTACCCGTAGTCCGAAAAAGGAATGTACGGTGGCGAATCGCTCCAAATCAAGTTAGAATCGAGTAGGAATGGAAGAGAGCTCGATTTTGTAGAGAGAAAATAGAAGAAATCCGAATGGAATGGGTGGAAATAAGGCCTCCTGAGTGTATAAATCCGATCAAGGGTAGCCTTGACCATGGTTGCTCCAGCCGCAACCATATATGCGGCTACCATAAGTGGGTCCCACGGCCTCCCGTTTGGTAACACGATGTCCAAAACGTGTTCTTTTGGGTTCAGAATGGTCACTTTATACAAGAAGCTACCGTTCCAGGACAGTTTGAAACCCCGAAAACCCTAAAAAATCCTCCAAAACATTAAACGTTCGACGAAAATTAGAAAACCCGACGTTGAAAGTCGAAAGACCAGAAAATTGGTCTAGATCAACTTTACACCATGTAATCCACCACAACGAATCAGTAAAGGCGTCGGCTTGACCCATGACTATGTAATCCACCAAAAATGAATCAGTGAAGGCGTCAGGCTTGACCCCCGACGATGAAATCCACCGACAACAAATTAGTGAAGGCGTCAGCTCGACCCCCGACGATGTAATCCATCGACAACGAATTAGTGAAAGCATCAGCTTAACCCTGATGATGTAATCCGCTGGCTACAAACCAGTGAAGGAATCAGCTCAACCCTGATGATGTATTCCGTTGGTTATAACCCTACGCAGGTCGGCAAATCCCCGATGATGTAATCCGTTGGCTATAACCCTACGCAGGTTGGCAAATCCTTGATGATGTAATCCGTTGGCTACAACCCTACGAAGGTCGGCAAATCCCCGACGATGGAATCCGTTGGCTACAACCCTACGCAGGTCGGCAAATCCCCGACGATGTAATCCGTTTGCTACAACCCTACGCAGATCGGCAAATCCCCAATGATGTAATCCGTTGGCTACAACCCTACGCAAGTCGGCAAATCCCTGATGATGTAATCCGTTGGCTACAAACGAGTGAAGGCGTCAGCTCAACCCTGATGATGTAATCCATTGGCTACAACCCAGTGAAGGCGTCAGCTCAACCTGATGATGTAATCCGTTGGCAACAAACCAGTGAAGGCATCGGCATGATCCCGATTGTGCAATCCGTTGACTACAATTCAACGCAGGTCGACTCAACCCCGATAACGTAATCCTTAACTTCCCCAGCCGAGGAAGTAACCTTTTTTTAAATCTCACAAATCTTCACATATGTTACACATGACATTGCATCATCAGATATACCTTGTCGTGCATTTTCTGTGTCTATTAATCTTTGTCGTGTTCATTCTATTACATTGCATAAACATGACAAAGAGGGGCATCTGTAGACACTCGAAATTTTGCTTTTATCGTACTAACCCTGCAAGAGGGTAAAAGTGTTATTTTACTTTGGAGACAACCCCGAAGGAGGGCAAAAGATCCCGATCATCTCAGAGACAACCCCGGGAATGATAAAGAGGACCAATGAAGTCCAAACATACAGCGAACCAATCGAGGATCGACGAACTAAGACAGTGATAACCAAAAACCACCTCAGCAAACCTCAAACGACGTACCATCAGAGATAAGCCAGATAAATGATATCCGGACCTGGTGGATATATCTCGGCTACGAGTATCGAATTCTCGAACCCTAATCTCATCAAAATTAATCTATTCCCTCTACGCGTATCAAAGATAGTCCGAAAGGTCGAGCGATGGACGTCAACTCCTGTCGAATCGAGACCGAAGGACCAATAGCCGAGCAGGTGGGGCCCACTTGGGCCAGCCGCAACCACATCTGTGGCTGCCTCTGGCATCTTATAACATCCCACTTAGTTCATTTTAAAGAGAGGGAGATACATGTTTAAAGAGAGATAGACATTTTTAGAGAGAGAGAGAGGCTCGGGTGGAACCTTAAACAACCAACTTGAAGCTCATTTCTCCCATATAGCATCTAATTGAAGTCCTCTTAGTGTTCTTAGTTCATCCTGGGAGTCAAAACACTCATTCACGCGTCCCCCAAGGTGAAATAACGCACTTTTAGCTTCGTTTTCTTTGTAAACTTGGTTCAAATGATAGATTAATGAAGTATCTTATTTGAATATAGTTAAACTTGATGTAATTTAAGCATATTATGTAATATTTGATAGATTTTATGTTTCTATCGGTTATCTTGTGCTTAATACGTTGTATATCGACTTCGGAGGCTAGATATGCCTATATCTAAGCTTAATCTAGTTCCCGAGAGGTTATTAAGCATGAAGCTTTAACCCGAGGGCTATAACAGCTTAGATCCACGGTATATCTATGGGTTTATTGCTTTGAACGATCCTGATTAACCAGTATAGCCCTAAATCTATATTTAGAGGTGAAAGGGGGACCGAATCGGCTTGAACGGTGATTTCAACCGATGAAATCATCTAGTATCGAAGCCGTGGACGTTATGTATATATAATATTGTGAAAATAATGTGAGCCTAGGAATCCCGGTGTCGAGATCCCCGAATGGATCCGACTTGATTCCCACGATGGACCGGTTTTTATGTTATAAATGCTTTAAATAACGTAACTATCGATGTACATATAATATTTGGATCTTGAAAACGAACTCGAGGGGTTAGTCTCGAGAGCTCGAATTCAAGATACCGTGATAGTGGAAACTTTCATTACGGGAGCTCGGTTCATCGAGATGGCTAATATGTGACGCCCCCAAATTCGGGACCGCCACTTGGTCGCTCAAATTCGGTTCAACACGTGCTCATTGTAATACAATAATAACTAAAATCACTCATTCACAGCGGAATACCTAATTTAGAATAACATACAATGATTTATTATAATTATTTCCCCAAGTCTCGCAACCTACAATACTTAATAGATTACATAATAATATCAATTAACTACTTATTACATAATCTAACTTAAGCTTAAACATAATCAAATCCAGTCTTACTACATCATCTTAATACAACATTAAAATATTTAAAACATCAAAGAGACAAGCTAGTTGGTAGCCTTGCCCTTGCCCTTATCAACGCCTGAAGGTTCGCCATCTCCACCTCTAACTCCTGTATGGCCAGCTTCGTTTGGTGGTCCTCGTCCCTCAGCTTCTGGAACTCAGACTCTCTCTCTTTGGCCTCTTCCTCCAGCTCTTGGACTCTGCAGTCTAACTCTAGAATACGCTCCTCGTACTCGCCTAACATCTGCTCCTCAAGATTAGGCTCGTAGGAGTCCTCCATGGGCTCCTCCTCTGAAGGCTCGTCCTCAACCGGCTCGTCCTCCATAGGCTCCTCCTCGGGGTCGAACTCTACCTCGATCTCATCCTCGTCGTCAGACTCAGATGGTGCAACTGCCTGTACTGGTACAGCCTCTAAAGGTGCCTCGTACACTACATGAATATCCCTGGGCTCATCCTCAGCCACTCTAGCGGGTACTCCTGTGTCTGCCATCCTACAATCATAAACACAAGACAAGAAACAGCAACCCCATTAGAATGTTAAACAAAACATAAGTTCGTTATATAAAATGAAGTTACATTTCATAACAGACTAAGTCTCTCAAGGAAAACTCTACATGAGTTTTATCTCCTTCCTAACTTCTAAGTTCTCCTAAGTTATAGTCTAAGGACACTCGTTCCTAAGGTTTATAACTACTGCTCTGATACCAACCTGTGACGCTCCCAAATTCGGGACCTCCACTTGGTCGCTCGAATTCGGTTCATCACGTGCTCATGGTAATACAATAATAACTAAAATCACTCATTCACAGCGGAATATCTAATTTAGAATAATATACAATGATTTATTATAATTATTCCCCCAAGTATCGCAACTTACAATACTTAATAGATTACATAATAATATTAATTAACGACTTATTACATAATCTAACTTAAGCTTAAACATAATCAAATCCAGTCTTACTACATCATCTTAATACAACATTAAAATATTTAAAACATTAAAGAGACAAGCTAGTTGGTAGCCTTGCCCTTGCCCTTATCAACGCCTGAAGGTTCGCCATGCTCTGCCTTAACTGAAATATTTTAGGAAAAGCAAGAATGAGCACAAATTGCCCAGCAAGTAATATACAACAAGGGTAAGTGATATAATTCTCAATTCTCGAAAGGGTATAGCAAGGTTTGATAGTTCAAGGATAACAAGAATATCAACAGTTCTCAATAACAGTCACTAAGGACAGAATAATATCAATATGATTTAATAATAAATTAATTCAAGATTTCAAGATAACTGAATACTGAGCAGTCACTAAGGACTATGAACTTCCACAGGAATTGACAGTAATAAACTGAAAATCCAACAAAAACAAGTACAACAGGTGATCAGCCTAAAGTACCCTATGTTATGCATAACACTCAATCATACTATTATGCGCTCGTCGGTTCTCTGACAGTTATAGTTTGTTCTTCTCAGTCAAATATAAGATCCCGCACCAATCAATTGGTTTGGGTCGCTTTTCAATAATATCAGTCTAGCCGAATCAAATGGCATCGACACTTTCACAATATTCAAGAACAATACCAAGTTCAACATGAATAATAGCTTGAATGAAATAAGAGTTCAAATATGTTAATTCAATTCAAACGATTAAGTACAGAAACTAGTTCGCAATATACAAGGATAGAATACTTGCACAGTAAAAGAGTGTAAGTTAGAAAACTTGCACAATCATAGATTTCCTTGCATAAAGTAAATGCATCGGTTAGGATACTTGCCTTTAGCGTAGTTTATCCACGTTAAGTAAATCAACACTTTTGAATCCTATTTATAGTGTATTATAAGTATAGGATGTTCATTAGCTAACTCATTCGGTACATAAGCTTGTTACTCAAATATACACAAATTGTATTTCCTAGTCACACGTCATTACATACTTATACGCATTCGGTATGAAATCAAATTATAAGTTACCATGAATTCAAATAACATTTGTATATCATTATGTTATTTTTAATCGAGTAGGCTTTCTTTAGCTATGAAATTACTTTTCTTAAGTTAATCAACTTCATACATCATTACTATCATGTGAGACTACCACAAATAGCAAACATATTCAAATTAGCGAGTTATAGCATTACTTATAAGTTAACCGTCAAAAATTGGATTCAATCATTAACATGTGATATCACCTTAGCTATCATGTTTATTTTAAACATATGAGGCGATTATATAACTCATTCCAGGCATGCTTATGAGTATTCATGTAACTATCGTAGTTATTAGTTTGAAAACATGTTTCGTTTACGCTAAACTTGGTTCACGACATGTAACATAGTAGGCAAACATGAATGAGACTTTAACAAGTCTAAAAGTATTATCAAGTATGATCACAACTTTCAGAATACAAATCTTATAATAACATGTTAAGGTTCACCATCGAAGCTCCTATTTTTATCAGTAAGTCTTACTAATATGTTCGTGTTACATCATGAAATTCGTATACATAAGTCAATAGGTCTGACACGCATTTCAAGGTTATATAAACATGCCCGAAAAATTAGAATATATATATGGTCTTTACATGTCAATATCAACCTTTAAAACTTGTATTTTTGTTAGAAATGTTCAATAATGAGGTCTAACATGCTCTTGTCATACTATGAACCATATATACATAAGTTAATATGTCTTTCATGCATTTCTAAACCATAATAACATGTTCAAAGTCCGAATATAATTATAGTACATCTAAATCCCCTTTTTCAAAATCTCGAAGTTCCTTTTAAAATTCTAAGTTCACTTAGCGAGGTTCACATGATCACATTTTGTTTCAGAGCTTATATACGCGAGTTAACATGCATCTCATGTGTTTCTAGGTCATACTAATGTGCCTCAAAAGTCAGAATATTAACATGGCTTATATACTTTAAAATTCAATTATAGACCTTAAGTTTATTTTTAAAACTATAATTTTGTCATTCATGCATGGAATCTTAATAAAACATGCTTATGTTAGGTCTATGTACCCATACATACATGCTACCCATGTTAACATGCTTGCCTCATCTATACAAGTAACTACCACATAGCAGTTTAGGAACAAAATTAGATTCTGGTTTTAGAGGCCGGCGCTGCGGCGCGACAACAACATCCACAATCTGGCGCTGCGGCGCGGACATAATGCTTGGGATTGGCGCTGCGGTGCCGCGATGCAGACTCAGTTCCTGCAGTTCACGCTGCAGCCAAAACCGTCCCCAAACTTCCCATTTCATCGATTTCGACATACCCATATGCCACTAGACTAACCTTTTTAACTTACTAACACATATATATGCTTATATAACAGTCAATCGCCCAATCGATCCCCAATTTCATGAACTCCAAATAAATTCAAGAATTAAAAATGATTTCAGAAACAGAAAACGAAAATGAAGAACAAAGGAAGAGGGATTATAACTCTGCTAACAATATGAGCTTGCTGCTACTTTCCGCTCACAATGCTACTGTACTAATATATGTATTACTCTCAATTCAATACTCAAGCAAAATCTCAGCAATGAACAATCTGAATAGAAGGGCCATATATATATAGCAAAACTAGTATCCAGGCAAAGCCTTTTTCTTCCAAATCAAAACAACGGATTGAAGGATTGCATGCTAGATAAGAGGGAGTTGGTAATTAGTTGGTGATCTCCACTATTCTGCCCACTCCCTTCATGATGGCTAGAATGCTGAGTTTGAGAGAAGAGAGTAGGCTAGCTTCATGATGCATTTCACGTGTACAAGGTTTATGACTAATTATATGGGACAAGCCAATTAAAAGCTCAGCATTCTAGCAACATGCATATATCATACACTTAGGTTATTACATATATATTCATACTATATATTTAGATTATAATTAACATTATAATGTAAGTCACATGCTTAATATTTCAAGGTAGTAGATGTGATATGACAATGTAACATACATATCATCCATGTACATTTATTAATACCGGATATAATTTACTCGGATATAATCACATCACATTATCTCATTTATTAAATTTTATTATTCCATTATATATATAAATAATCATCAATTATTATTTATGTTCATAATACATTATTTTAATGTATACTTACATACATATTGTCATATAGGCTATTATCATGCAACTCCCATAATTCAATAAGCCTTACCATATAATAGTGTCATATTACACTTCACATAATACATAGTTAGCTAATATATGTTACACATTTAATTCGCATGCTTGGATATAGAATTACTCATCTTATTAATTAAATATTAATTAATAATATACACACATTCTTCATCAATCAATATAATTGTTAATCGCCATAACAATTTAATTAACCCTTATATGATTAATTATCACTTTAATATAAATCTTATTATATATATAAACACATTGCTCATTATTATTATTATATTTCTTGCAATAATAATAATCACATATTATTAATCAATCACAGTTAATATTCCACAACAATTAATTAATATTCTACAATTAATATAGATCAACTGTTTGCTTAAATTAATATAATCATTCTCATATTACGTCACTGTGCCACACAAGGCTATCAATGAGTTTATCGCAAACTCCATCAATTTCTCAATTATTATAATTATTCAATTTAATAGAATTGAATTAATCCTTCTCATAACACAAAATCATTTATATTAAATAAATTCTCATTTCCATTAATATTTTCATTTAATAATAGATGAAAATTCTCGGGTATTACATAATATGCCCGAAGATGATCCGAACCTTCTTAACGCTTTTGCATTCATATCATCAAAATGATTTCTCAAAGAAAACCACAAAGAGCTTTTGATGAAATAAAGCGATTCGGGGTAGATCACGTAAATAACGTAAAGAATAAAAGGAAGTATTGAAGTCCTCGATTCCTAGTCGGGCAAAGGATTTGAAAACCTTACTTTCCAAAACATCATTTCAATTCATATATCTTGTTAAAAATGAGTTTTTGATTAAATCAAATCTTTCGTACCTAGGCGCAAAAGAGGTACATCACTATTTTCAAGTCACCAGAATAAAGACTTAGAAACAAAATAATAAAGCTTTCAAAATCAAGACACACACACACATACACACACAAACACACACACACACACACACACACACGTTTTGTATAGAAAATCAATAAGATACGGTACCGTGCTTGCACGGGAGTCGGGGGGTGCCTAACACCTTCCCCCCGCTTAACCTAGCCCCCGGATTCCACGAATCTCGGGTTTCAAGACCAATCTTTAGAGTCACACATTGGACCATCTTGCGAAAAAACCATTAAAACTTAGATGAGTTGGTACATCCATTTAAAAAATACCAACTAGTGACTCTGTCTCAATCGGTCCAATTATTAAAATAAAGTCAAACTTTTCAGAATCATCGACACATATGTCGGTACCAGTTTCCTACAAAATTCACCCTTTAAACGAAACCCCAAAGACAAAGTAAAAGCGAAAGGGCAGAATAAGATTCAAATTAGGAAATATGGGCATTCCTCTTTTTCCCCCGAATAAGAGAGTGAGGGAAACACAAAAAAAGAAGAAGAGAGTCTCCTCCTTCAAACAAAAAAAAGGGAGATCAGAGGAAAAGAGATCGCTTCTTCTCAGCGTCGACATCGGGGTTGTCTCCAAAGTAAAATTATGCTTTTGCCCTTCTGGAAGGTTAGTATAAAGAAAAAAATTTTGAGCGTCTACAGTGTGTTTGCCATAAACATCACCAATCCGCAGAACAGAACAAAAAACTAGGGTCGACCCATATGCCTCCCACAACAAATCACGAAATGGGCAACTCCCACCGGAGCACAAAACGGAGACGCCGTGGACTGATCACACCGCCACGGAAGGTGTCATGTCTCGGTGCCAAGAGGATATGCCTGTGGTACCCCGAAAGGTGGTTATAGCTCTGGTATACCCTACGGTATAATCTAACAAATTACCATGTCACAACACATGCGACACAATATTAACACAAAGGGGTTCTAATATGTACATGTTAAATCGAAACGAATCATCAACACAAAGTCTCCAAAAATATTAACATGTACTTTCTACAAAAATCAAAATAAATACTTAATATGATACACTAGATCAAGAGTACAAAAATGAGTTCTAAGTATCAATACCAAGACGAAACTATCACAAGAATTCGAGAATGAACAATTATGAGTAACAATAACCAATTTCAAAAAGAGAAACAAAATGAACAAAATAAATTTAATAAAAGAATCGCTGAAGGAGTACAAAATCTGTACCTGGATTAAGTAATGTATTACCCGAAATTTATATTCCAAAATAACTTGTTACAGTCGTTCCGTTCGAACTATTTACACAAGTTAAAAAATAAATTAATAGACTATGCGTTCAATTACTAATTATTAATTTCTTCTCATTTTTTAAGACTCATATTATTATTATTATTATCATTACAGTCCATAAATTTTATAATACCATTTGGAGTAATTATGTACTTACATTTACCCTACCTCTGTTTTGCAATGAATTCTGATTTTTAATTATAAAATTAATCATAATATCTGACCTCCGTTCCAATATAAAACATGAGAGTATGTATATATATATAAATTACTTAGTCAATACGTATTTAACATAGTCTGTTAGAATATATATATATATATATATATATATATATATGTGTGTGTGTGTGTGTGTGTGTGTGTATATAAATGATTAACTCATTAATCAAGTATAACAAAAGCCAATAAAACTCCTGATTCCAAAATACTGTACACATAGCTATCAAATATAATGACTTTTAATAGTTAAATCATGCTTCTGCCCTTGTGTATACTGAAGTTCACCATTCCATTCGCATTTATGTGATATACATATTTAAATAAACTAATATGTACAACAATCAAGGAACAGAGTAATCTAGTATTAAAAGTAATGATATGCTACCTTCTTTTTTTTTCTTTCTGCGCAGCGAGTCTTCCAATTCCCCCTCTTTTTTTTTGTTCTTTTTCGCCTCCCCCAATTCTTTCAATTCGCAGCTAAAGTAATATACCTATAATTAGGTTTTAGTTATTCATGTTTAATTAATATATCTTATTAATTCTCCAAATTTTAATAGAATTTTAATATTACACAAATATAAATTTAATCCAATTAGTTTTAAGGCCCAATTAATGTAGTCCACATAATTAAATACAATTTAACCCAAACACAAGAAAAACCCAATTAAAATATTTAAAACAAAATTTTAAAATGTCATTTATTTATTTATTTTTCGAGTATTACATCACCTTCCCCTTAAAAGGATTCCGTCCCCGGAATCAAAAGAAAAGAACGAACCTAATTATCAAAAAGATGTGGATACTCCGCTCGAATAGACTCCTCCATCTCCCAAGTGGCTTCTGGCTCCGAATAGTTTCTCCACAAAACCTTAACAAACGAAATTGTCTTCCTCCTCATAACCCGCACTTGACGATCCAAAATTGCCTCGGCTTTCTCCTCACAAGTAAGATTTGTGACGAACGAGAATTTTGTAAAGTTATTTAAATATTTATTGAATTAAATAAATATTTTTGATGATTTAATTATTGAGTTAAATAATTAATTCATGAATTTGTGGTAGATTAATTTAATTATAGGTGTTATATTAATTAAATTAATGTGTGCTAATTTTATAAGTTCAAAGCATATATTAATGGCGCTTATTTAATTAAATAATTTATTTAATTAATGATAATGTTATTCTAATTAATTTAATAATTAATTGAAAATTTAACTAATTGACATAATTAATAAAGGAGAATATTAATTATGTGACAATTTGATTTAATGTGAGTTTGTCATATTTTATTTAATTGATTTAAATAAAATTAATTAATTTAATTGAAGTGTGACAATTAACTATATAGTAAACTAGTTAATTAAAATAAAGGGAAAGGAGGAAAAGAAGAAAACCAAACAAGGCCCTATGAGAAATTGGGTTAGTTAAGTTAACGGATAAATTATTTACGTATTATATATACTTATACGTATTATCATATATCAGATGTCAATTTGTTTATATTGATCAAACAAAGAAAAGTCCTGAGAGAAAAAGATAGAGAAATTGAGAAGAGGAATTGAGGGAGAGGAATTTGAAAAAATCTATAATATTTTAACCTGGTATCATCTTCACTACTAAAGGGTAATCACTCTTCTTAAGTTTTCAAATTAAGATTTCTCAAAGTTTTCATTACGTACTTTAAAGTTTCTGTAAAAAAAACAAAAAAAAAACTAGTTTTTGTAATTGAGGCATGATATGGCTATATATATATGTGTGTGTGATTATATCATATTTTATGTTTGGTATGCGTGATTTAAAATGATTGAATTCGTGCAAATAGGCCTTAATTGGGTTTTTGGAAAAGTTGCAGAGTTTTCTTTTACGTGTTTTTTAAAATTCTTTGTTAAGAACTATTTTGGTAATTAAATCAAGATATGATCATATATGTATCCGTATATGTTAATATCATATGTTGTATCATGTATACATGATTTACAGTGATCACACCATAGAATTTTGGATTAAATTGGGTTTCACAAATTATAGAGTATGAGAGGAATTGAGGGAGAGGAATTTGAGAAATCTATAATATTGTAACCTTGTATCATCTTCACTACTAAAGGGTAATCATTCTTCTTAAGTTTTCAAATTAAGATTTCTCAAAGTTTTCATTACGTACTTTAAAGTTTTCTGTAAAAAAAACTAGTTTTTGTAATTAAGGCATGATATGGCTATATATATATATATATGTGTGTGTGTGTGTGATTATATCATGTTTTATGTTTGGTATGCATGATTTAAAATGATTGAATTCGTGCAAAAAAGCCTTAATTGGGTTTTTGGAAAAGTTACAGAGTTTTCTTTTATGTGTTTTTTAAAATTCTCTGTTAAGAACTATTTTGGTAATTAAATCAAGATATGATCATATATGTATCCGTATATGTTAATATCATGTGTTGTATCATGTATACATGATTTATAGTGATCACACCATGGAATTTTAGATTAAATTGGGTTTCACGAATTACAGAGTATGAATGTTGTATGAATATCCCATATGGGTAATTTAAATACTTTAATCGTATATATAACTTAAAATTGACATTTGATTATGATTATACATGTTAAAACAAAGGAAACAGAATTGGAATGAATGGATTCAGAGTTATAACGAATCCGTGATGAGGAATTTCATATTTTTCATCAAACTTTACAAAAAAAATGAAGAACAGTGAAATTAAATGTCTTAATTTGTGCAATTACATGATTAAAATGTTAGAAACATGCTACAATTGATTTATGATGTTCCTGTGAAGTATATACTTCATGGATAACATTACAAATCAGTGTATTAGTGTATATTGGAGTTAATTGGGTGAGTCTCTGTGTTCTTCGCGAATTGCAGATTCTGGCACAGCGACGCAGTGCGCCCGTGCCGCTCCAAGGTGTAAATGGAGCGCGGCAGCGCCGTCATGGAGATTTCTAAAATTTTTCGAAGTGTCAAATATTGAGTAATGTGTTTTAAACCTAATGAACATGAAGACACGTTATGCATATGATAAGATGTTAAATACAAGTTTAATAACTTATGTTACGTAATTAATTAATAAGTTAATTACATGACTTTAACTATTATTTGAAAAGACTAATAATAAGTTCGAAGAACATTGTTGTGATTCGATAATTATATCAAACTTGTGATTAATGGATATTATGAATATGTTAACATGTAGGATTAATTAAAGAACGTGAGTTATAATTGTAACTTGCGCAAGAGGCAAGTTTCCTAACTATACTCTTTAAATTGAACAAGTTTTCTAAACTCAAATCTTTACCTTGAGCAAGTTATAGACTTAAATTCTATATCGAGCAAGTTATTATTCTTGATTATTCAAGTTCAAGATTTCATATAAGATGTTATGATTCTTTTAAAAGTATCACTTCAATTATACAATACTTATTCTATTGTATACCCTTGAGAAGTTATTATTCAATTTGAATATCATTTATTGTTGAATCCTTTAAAACTAGCGAACCCATATTGATTTGACTAGTCCATAGTTGATGAACGTTCTAAATTTTAGAACTATTACTGAGTTTATCCAAGACAAACTTTCTTTAGTGCGGACTCTGTGTCAAACTGAGATGAACAACCATAATATAGGGGATTGATGATGCTTTAAATGTTGAGGTATTGTGCACAATATTGGTACAAAGGGATGATCCCCCTGAGTACGAGAAGTAAAGTCCATAGTCTTATGATTGTTAAAGGTTTAAAGGTTAATATACTTGACAACCTAGGACATAGTTCAAGGTCTTATGACCCTCAGATGTAATTTGATTCTCGATTATTTATTCTTGATTCAAAAGTTAAGCTTTTTGTTATTCAGATTTCTTTGATTCACTCGCATGTTATTATTGTCATATTATTATACTTGCGGGCATTCATGCTCACTCTTGCATAATAACATTGCAGCTAAGAATGAACAATCTGGTGAGCCTTCCGGTAGCAAGGACAAAGGAACAGTTAACAAGTGTTGAAGACGTGTGGTGTTATTAAAAATATTAACGTTCAAGACTTATGTGTAATGGTTAAGACTTATTTGTTTACGTTTTCGCAACAGAGATTTAAGGTTAAGTATAACCTAGGATTGATTATGTATTTACTATTTCAGATGTTGTAAACCTATTATAGGGAGATGATGGATTATTTATCTATTAAATGAATTTCATTATTTATATGTAGATAGTCATATGATATTTGAACACTGAACACTAAATCCTGTGGAAATTAAGATACCGGATTTGGGGGTGTCATAAGTTGGTATCAAAGCCGTAGGTTATGAACCTTAGGTGGGGGAAAACCTTAGGATTGTAGCCTTCGAGAACATAGTAATGATAACTCTTGTTGAGTTTTAAGAAAGATAATAAATTACCTTATGTGCTATGTGTTTGTAATTATATACTTGCTAGAGTATTGATTAGCATCACTTAATAACTAAGACTTAAAACTTATTTTGTCAGGATGTCAGATACTGGAGGAGCTAGTCAGCCTAGGGACGATATACCCCGAGAGACTAGAGATGAGGAGCCCCGAGTCATACAGTCTGGGAGTAGTTAGTACAGCCAGAGCCATCTCCTTGGATCACAGTCATTGGTCGGGAGCTTGAGCCAGAGGTTAACTCAGAGGAGGATCCTGAGGAGTTTGAGATCCCGGCTGAGGAGGCCGAGGAGGAGGAGGAGGAAGACCCTGAGGAGTTCCCATCGAATTCTATCAGCGCTGAGATGTACGATGAATTGTATGATCGCAACATAGAGTTACGAGATACGATTCAGGAGTTGAGGGAGCAGACAATCACTCAACGGACTACCATCGAGCAGAAGGATGGTGAGGTTAAGACACTCCACACCCGTCTTGGAAATGTGGAGTGGGATTTGGTTCATGAGAAGGGCCAAAGTGAGCAGAAGTCAGAGGAGATAGAAAGGTTAAAGAATGAGATAAAAGAGAAATCACAAAAACTTGCCATAGCAGAAGAGGCTTGGGCGAGCAATTCACGATGTGTAGATCTTGCAGAGGATGATGCGCGTGCAAAGAAGGCTAAGGTTGAAGAGACGAGCTACACATTTCTAAGGGCAATTGATGAGGCCCAAGACCGGGTTATGAGCTATCCAATTCAGTTCGAGGGACTGCTTAGGTATATGCTTGATCGCATGATTATGTCCCGCATTATGGAGGAAGAGCATAGCGAAGCTATCCGACGTCTTAGTAGGCCGTGATATGACAGTATGATTATGTGAATGTTTAACTGAAAGTTAATAATGTAAATTCTGATGTGATTATAAACAAAGAAATATTCTGATGATTTAAATCCTGAAGATCCTATATCTCGGGATAGTTGATGTAAATGACAGAGATGCTATAGTACTATGTTTAAAAATTTTGATTTAAATAAAATATCAAAGTTTATTTGAGATGATATGAGTTAAAGTGATTATGTTAAATATTTAAGTTAAGTCTTAAGTATTTAAGAGATTGAATAAAGATCTAATGAGCGTATATCTTAACAGAAATATGCCGCCAAGAAGAAGACAAAACAGTCGACAAGCCCAAGAAGGGTTAACGAATAACAATAACAACAATGATGCCAATGCGAACCCCGTTCAGCAGTTAGTAAATCTATTAGCTGGAGCGATGAATAATCAGCCTCAAGCTCCACCGAACACCTCGCTTAAAGACTTTAAGGCAGTGGGACCGCCAGAGTTTAAAGGCTCCACGAACCAGATAGAAGCTCAGACTTGGGTTATGGAGATAGAGAAAGTTTTCGATGTCGCTCGAGTTAGGGAGGACCAAAAGACCGCCTACACAACATTTATGTTAAAAGCAGAAGCCAGCTACTAGTGGCAGGAAAATAAGGTTAGGGGAAGAGAGGGCGTAATAACCTGGGAAAGGTTCAAGGAAATGTTTTTCGAGATGTACTTCCCTACCAGCTCCCAGAATCAAATGGAGGTGCAATTTCTGGAGTTGAAGCAGGGCATTATGTCCGTGCTAGATTATGTGGCAAAGTTTAACGAGTTGGCTAGGTTCTCCCAATATCAAGTGCATACTGACGAGAGAAAGGCTAGGCGATTTGAGCAGGGACTGAAACCCTGGTTGTATAGCAAAGTGTCAATGTTTCAATTGAACACTTTTGCTAGAGTACTGGAGAAGGCCATCCTCGCTAAAGGGGGAAGCGAAGCGATGACCAAGTACAACCAGGATCAGAAGAAGAAGAAGAATGAAAGTGAAGGAAATAATAAGGCTAGTGGCAGCAATATGGGAGAAAGCAATAATCAGAAACAAAGTTGGAATGATAACCTGTCGACCGTAAACCAGTAAGGGAGTCAGAAGAAAAGAATAGAATCATGCCCAACCTGCGGAAAGGCTCACTTGGGAGTCTGCATGAAGGGGAAAAGAGTTTGCTATAATTGTGGTCAGGAAGGCCACATAGCACCTAACTACCCTAACCCTAAGAAGGGCTCCTGCTTTACATGTGGGTCAAAGGATCACTTGGCTAGGAACTGTCCCAAGAAGGCATCTGGAGGGGCATGGTCAGGTGGAAACAAGGGAAATAATGGTGGAAACTCTCTTACAATTATAGGACCGACTTCAACAAATCGACCAACTGCAAGGACATTCAACATGACAGTAAAGGATGCTGTGCAGTCTCGTGATGTGGTGTCAGGTATCATTTTGATCAATAAAGTCAATGCTTATATTTTATTTGATTCGGGTGCTACTTGTTCATTTATATTCGATGACTTTGCAAGGAACTTAGAATTGCATAAGGACGAGTTAGAATACCCTATGAACATAGAGATTGCGAGCAGGGAAGTGATTCCTGCTAAGTATATACACAAGAACTGTAGGGTGAATATTAAGGGTAACGTTATGAACGTAGATCTTATCCCGATTAAACTTGGGGAATTTGACGTTATTCTGGGAATGGATTGGCTATTCAATTATGGGGCTGTAATTAATTGTCAGAAGAAATGTATTAACCTTATGACCCCATCAAAGGTTATGTTTTATGGCAACAAATCTCCTAGACAAGCGAATTGTCTGACGATGATGCAAGCCAGGAAGTTATTAAGACAAGGCTGTGTAGGATATTTAGCCTACATAGTCGATAGTCGTAAAGAGAATCCAAAGTTAGAGGAAATACCAGTTGTAGAGGACTTCGTGGATGTGTTCCCGGATGATCTACCAGGGCTTCTGCCGGATAGGAAAGTAGAATTCGTGATAGATTTGGCGCCAGGAACGGCTCCAATATCGAAATCACCGTACTGGATGGCTCCGGTAGAAATGAAAGAATTGATGGTTCAGCTACAAGAGCTACTGGACAAGAAATATATTCAACCGAGCGTATCACCGTGGAGAGCGCCAGTGTTATTCGTTAAAAAGAAGGATCAGACGATGCGGCTCTGTATCGATTATAGAGAGTTAAACAAGGTTACCATTAAGAACAGGTACCCGTTGCCAAGAATTGATGATCTATTTGATCAATTAAAGGGAGAGAGATATGTCTCAAAGATAGACCTGAGAAGTGGTTATCATCAGCTGAAGGTGAGGCCATAAGATGTTTCGAAGACATCGTTTAGGACTCGGTATAATCACTACGAGTTTTTGGTTATGTCATTTGGTTTAACAAATGCGCCTACGGCGTTTATGGGCCTAATGAATGGAGTGTTCAAGCTATTTTTGGACAAATTCATTGTGGTCTTTATTGACGACATTTTAGTGTACTCGAAGACCAAGGAGGAACATATAGAACACCTGAAGGTGACATTAGAGGCATTGAGAAGAGAGAAGTTGTACGCCAAATTCTCGAAATGTGAATTCTTGATTGAAAGGGTACAATTCCATGGACATGTAATCGATAAAGAAGAAATTTTGGTAGATCCCTCAAAAGTCAAAGCTGTGATGAATTGGGATCAGTCGAAAACACCGTCGGAAGTAACAAGTTTTCTTGGATTAGCAGGTTATTATAGAAGATTCATTCTGGATTTTTTCAAGATCGCAACTCCCCTAACGAATTTGTCTAGGAAATCGGTGAAATTCGTTTGGATGAAGAAGTGTAAGGAAAGTTTCCAAGAACTTAAGAAGAGGTTGAGTACAGCTCCCATGTTGTCTCTTCCAGATGACAAAGGAAATTTTGTAGTTTATAGTGATGCGTCGTATAAAGAACTAGGCTGTGTGCTTATGCAAAATGGCAGGGCCATTGCGCATGCGTCACGACAATTGAAGGACTATGAAAAGGGGTATCCGACCCATGACTTGGAATTAGCTGCAGTGATGTTTGCTTTAAAGATTTGGAGGCACTATCTCTATGGAGAGAAGTGTGAATTATATACAGACCACAAAAGTCTGAAATATATTTTTTTCTCAGAAAGATTTGAATATACGTCAGAGAAGATGGCTGGAGTTAATTAAGGACTATGATTGTGAAATTTTATACCACCCGGGTAAAGCAAATGTAGTAGCCGACGCCTTAAGCAAAAAGGGTCAGGAGAAGTTGATGATGCTGACAGCACAAGAAGAGTTGATTTCAGCAATGGAAAAGCTAGAATTGGAAGTAGGATATCCAATGGAGATTAATGAGAAGCTGTTCCAGATATAAGCTGATACAACCCTATTGGATAAGGTCAAGGAAGCTCAAATCCTAGATAAGGAATATAAGGAAGTAAAGAAAAAGATATCTGAAGGGACTGAACTAAAATTCAATATGGATAGTGAGGGATTGTTGAGATTTGAGAGTAGAATTTGGGTACCGCCAGTACCAGAGATCAACGAGGACATTTTAAGAGATACTCATAGTTCACGGTACTCCATCCATCCCAGAAGTATCAAGATGTATCAGGATTTACGATAGCATTTTTGGTGGCCGAATATGAAGAGAGACGTTGCCGATTGTGTTGCCAAGTGTTTGACCTTTCAAAGAGTCAAGGAAGAACATCAGAGACCGAGTGGTATACTACAACCTCTAGAAATCCCAGAATAGAAATGGGAAAATATTATAATGAATTTTGTGGTTGGCCTTCGACGACCCAGAAAGGCTACGACACAATATGGGTTATCGTTGACCAATTAACAAAATCCGCACACTTTCTTCCGATCAGAATCAAATTTAACTTAGATCAGTTGGCGAAGTTATATGTGAAGGAGATTGTTTCGAAGCACGAAGTACCAGTGTCAATTGTTTCTGACCGAGATCAGCGCTTCACATCAAATTTCTAGAAACGACTACAAGAATGCATGGGAACACAGTTAAGAATGAGTACAGCTTATCACCCTCAGACTGACGGGTAAAGCGAAAGGACGATCCAGACCTTAGAGGATATGCTCAGAGCGTGCGTCATGGATTTCAAAGGAAATTGGGATGATCATCTACCGCTTATAGAATTCGGTTATAATAATAGTTACCACGCTAGTATTAGTATGCCGCCTTACAAAGCATTGTACGGTAGAAAGTGCAGAACCCCATTGTACTAGGATGAAGTTGGCAAGAGACAATTTTTAGGTCCAGAGTTGGTACAGCAGACAGCGGAGATAGTCAAAGTAATACAGACAAGATTAGTAGCGGCTCAGGATAGGCAGAAGAAATATGTCGATCCACACCACAAGAATATTGAGTTTGAATCGGGTAGCTTTGTATTTTTGAAGGTCTCTCCCTGGAAGGGAAAGATCAGATTCGGTAAAAAGGGAAAATTGAGCCCGAGATTCATTGGACCCTTTGAGGTGCTACGAAGAATTGGAGAAGTCGCCTATGAGGTAGCTTTACCTCCTGCACTAGAGTATGTCCACAACGTCTTCCATATGTCAGTGTTACGACCTTATAAACCCGATTACAAACATGTGATAGAATATGAACCCCTACAATTCGAGAAAGATTTATCCTATGAAGAAGTTCATGTTTAGATTATTGACAAGAAAGAACAAGTTCTCAGAAATAAAGTAATACCTTCTGTTAAGGTAATTTGGAGGAACCACAATGCTAAAGAAGCTACGTGAGAACTCAAATAAATTATGATGAAGACTTATCCACACTTATTTTCTTAAATATGTGTAAGCGATTCTGGGGACAGAATCTTTGTAAGGGGTTGGGGAGAATGTGACGGGACGAAATTATTAATTGAACCATGATTCTGAGGACAGAATCCTTTTAAGGGGGGAAAGATGTGACGAACGAGAATTTTGTAAAGTTATTTAAATATTTATTGAATTAAATAAATATTTTTGATGATTTAATTATTCAGTTAAATAATTAATTCATGAATTTGTGGTAGATTAATTTAATTATATGTGTTATATTAATTAAATTAATGTGTGCTAATTTTATAAGTTCAAAGCATATATTAATGGAGCTTATTTAATTAAATAATTTATTTAATTAATGATAATGTTATTCTAATTAATTGAAAATCTAACGAATTAACATAATTAATAAAGGAGAATATTAATTATGTGACAATGTGATTTAATGTGAGTTTGTCATATTTTATTTAATTGATTTAAATAAAATTAATTGATTTAATTGAAGTGTGACAATTAACTATATAGTAAACTAGTTAATTAAAATAAAGGGAAATGAGGAAAAGAAGAAAACAAAACAAGGCCCTATGAGAAGTTGGGTCGGTTAAGTTAACGGATAAATTATTTACGTATTATATAAACTTATACGTATTATCATATATCAGATGTCAGTTTGTTTATATTGATCAGACAAAGAAAAGTTTAGAGAAAAAAAGATAGAGAAATTGAAAAGTGGAATTGAGGGAGAGGAATTTTAGAAATCTATAATATTCTAACCTTGTACCATCCTCACTACTAAAGGGTAATCACTCTTCTTAAGTTTTCAAATTAAGATTTCTCAAAGTTTTCATTACGTACTTTAAAGTTTTCTGTAAAAAAAACTAGTTTTTTTTAATTAAGGCATGATATGGCTATATATATATATGTATATATATATATATATATATGTGTGTGTGTGTGTGTATGATTATATCATGTTTTATGTTTGGTATGCATGATTTAAAATGATTGAATTCGTGCAAATAGGCCTTAATTGGGTTTTTGAAAAAGTTGCAGAGTTTTCTTTTCATGTTTTTCAAAATTCTCTGTTAGGAACTATTTTGGTAATTAAATCAAGATATGATCATATATGTATCCGTATATGTAAATATCATGTATACATGATTTATAGTGATCACACCATGGAATTTTGAATTAAATTAGGTTTCACGAATTACAGAGTATGAATAACACATATGGGTAAATTAAATACTTTAATCGTATGTATAACTTAAAATTGACATTTGATTATGATTATACATGTTAAAACAAAGGAAACAGAATTGGAATGAACGAATTCGGAGTTGTAACAAATCCGTGATGAGGAATTTCATATTTTTCATCAAACTTTACAAAAAATGAAGAACAGTGAAATTAAATGTCTTAATTTGTGCAATTACATGATTAAAATGTTAGAAAAATGCTAGAATTGATTTATGATGTTCCTGTGAAGTATATACTTCATGGGTAACATTACAAATCAGTGTATTAGTGTAAATTGAAGTTAATTGGGCGAGTCTCTGTGTTCTTCAAGAATTGCAAATTCTGGCACTGCGACGCAGCGTACCCGCGCCTCTCCAAGGTGTAACTGGAGCGCGGCCGCGCCGTCATGGAAATTTCTAAAATTTTTCTAAGTGTCAAATATTGAGTAATGTGTTTTAGACCTAATGAACATGAAGGCACGTTATGCATATGATGAGATGTTAAATACAAGTTTAATAACTTATGTTACGTTATTAATTAATAAGTTAATTACAAGACTGAAACTATTATTTAAAAAGACTAATAATAAGTTCACAGAATATTGTTGTGATTCGATAATTATATCAAACTTGTGATTAGTGGATATTATGAATATGTTGACATGTAGGATTAATTAAAGAACGTGAGTTATAATTGTAACTTGCGCAAGAGGCAAGTTTCCTAACTATACTCTTTAAATTGAGCAAGTTTCCTAAACTCAAATCTTTTCATTGAGCAAGTTATAGACTTAAATTCTATATCGAGCAAGTTATTATTCTTGATTATTCAAGTTCAAGATTTCATATAAGATGTTATGATTCTTTTAAAAGTATCACTTCTGTTATACAATACTTATTCTATTGTATACCCTTGAGAAGTTATTATTCAATTTGAATATCATTTATTGTTGAATCCTTTAAGACTAGCGAACCCTTATTGATTTGACTAGTCCATAGTTGATGAATGTTCTAAATTTTAGAACTAGTATTGAGTTTATCCAAGCCAAAATTTCTTTGGTGCAGACTCTGATGTCAAACTGAGATGAACAACCCTAATATAGGGGATTGATGATGCTTTAAGAGTTGAGGTATTGTGCACAGTATTGGTACAAAGGGATGATCCCCTGAGTACGAGAAGTAAAATTCATAGTCTTATGAAGGTTAAAGGTTTAAAGGTTAATATACTTGACAACCTAGGACATAGTTCAAGGTCTTATGACCCTCAGATGTAATTTGATTCTCGATTATTTATTCTTGATTCAAAACTTAAGCTTTCTGTTATTCAGATTTCTTTGATTCACTCGTTTTTTATTATTGTCATATTATTATACTTGCGGGCATTCATGCTCACTCTTGTGTAATAACATTGCAGCTAAGAATGAACAATCTGGTAAGCCTTCCGGTAGCAAGTGCAAAGGAAAAGTTAACAAGTGTTGAAGACTTGTGGTGTTATTAAAAATGTTAACGTTCAAGACTTATGTGTAATGGTTAAGACTTATTTGTTTACGTTTCTGCAACAGAGATTTAAGGTTAAGTATAACCTGGGATTGATTATGTATTTTACTATTTCAGATGTTGTAACCCTATTATAGGGAGATAATGGATTATTTATCTATTAAATGAATTTCATTATTTATGGGTAGATAGTCATAATATATTTGAACAGTGAACACTAAATCTTGTGGAAATTAAGATACCGAATTTGGGGGTGTCACAAGATTCTCCCGAATCTTATCAAACGGATATTGCATCACATGCAACTGATGATATTGATAACTCCTCAACAACGACACATGGAACAAATTGTGCACATGAGCTAGCTGTGGAGGCAAAGCTAACCGATATGCAAATTCACCAACCCTATCCAAAATCTTAAATGGGCCAATATAACGCGGAATAAGTTTTCCTTTCAGACCAAATCGCCGAATACCCTTCCAGGGAGAAACTTTTAGAAACACATGCTCACTAGGTTCAAACTCTAAAGTCCTCCTATACTTATCAGTATAACTATTCTTCCGTGATCGAGCCGACTTCAATTTCTCGTTAGCCACCGCTACCTTCTCCGTAGTGATTTGAACTAACTCAGGCCCTTCTATGGCCATCTCGCCAACCTCATCCCAACAAGTTGGTGCCCGACACTTCCTACCATACAACTCTTCGAACGGAGCCATCCCAATACTTACATGCTAACTGTTGTTATAAGCAAACTCAACTAGGCTCAAGTAATCATCCCAATTACCTGACCACTCAAGTGCACAAGACCTCAACATATCCTCCAACGTCTGAATGGTCCGTTTGGATTGCCCATCGGTTTGTTGATGGAAAATAGTACTAAAGTTGAGCCGAGTACCCCAAGCTCGTTGAAACCCTTTCCAAAACCGTAAAGTGAATCTTGGGTCCCGATCTGAAATAATAGATACCGGAGTACCATGAAGTCTAACAACCTCCTATTGAAAAATCTGTGCCAACCTATCCACCGAGTAACCCTCATGGATCGCCAACAAGTGTGCCGATTTGGTCAACAGGTCCACCATAACCCAAATGGCATCATTCTTCCTGAAAGTCTTCAGCAAACCAGTCACAAAATCCATCGTGATATCCTCCCACTTCCACACTGGAATGTCTAACTGTTGCAGCAAACCACTAGCTCATTGATGTTCTATCTTCACTTGTTGACAAGTGAGGCACTTCCCAACATATTCAGCCACATCTCGCTTCATCCCATTCCACCAAAAATTTTCTTTCAAATCCATGTACATCTTTGTAGAACCTGGATGAATAGAAAATGGCGAACTATGAGCCTCCGCCAACACAGCCTCCCGAATGATCGGATCCCACGGTACACACAACTGCTCACCCAACCAAATCACACCATGGTCATCAATACAAAACTCGGGCTGCTTGCACTCCTCCAGATTCTGTGCCATACCCCACATTTCCCCATCTTCCTTTTGAGCTTCTTTAACCCTCAAAATAGGAAAGGTATCCACTCTCATACCCACCACATGCACATATGAACCTTGCACATACAACTCCAACTTTAGCCGCTCCATATCCGAAATAAACTGAGGTTATGTAATAAGAGCTGCTACACTTTCTGAACTCTTTCAGCTAAGAACATCTGCAACCATATTTGCCTTCTCTGGGTGATACTGAATCCTCGCATCATAATCTTTTAGAAGATCCAACCAACGCCTCTGCCTCATGTTAAGCTCCATTTGAGTGAAAATGTATTAAAGACTTTTGTGATCAGTGAAGATATCATAAGTCTCTCCATACAAACAGTGCCTCTGAATCTTTAGGGCAAAGATCACCGCAGCCAACTCCAAATCATGAATGGGGTAGTTTACCTCGTAAGGTTTAAGCTGCCTAGAAGCATAAGCAATCACTTTATCGTGTTACATCAAAACACACCCCAAGCCCTTCTTAGAAGCATCACTATAAATCTGGTAACCTCTTGTTCCCGACGTCAATGTAAGTATAGGAGCTATCACAAGTCGTTTCTACAACTCCTCAAAAGTTTTCTCACGCTCCTCATTCCACTCAAACTTCGTGCCCTTTTTCATCAACTGAGTTAATGGCAAAGCAAGTAAAGAGAATCCTTCCACAAATCTCCTATAATACCCTGCTAAACCCAAGAAACTCCTAATCTCTGTCACATTATTAGGTCTCGGCCATTTAGTGATAGCCTCAACCTTTGCAGGATCTACCTTAATTCCTTCAACATAAACAACGTGGCCCAAAAATGCAACCTGCTCTAACAAAAACTCCCATTTAGAGAATTTAGCATATAATTTCTCTTTCTGCAAAATTCCCAACACTGTTCAAAGATGCTCCTCATGCTCCTCCCTAGACTTGGAGTAAACCAAAATGTCATCAATAAAGACAATAACATATTGGTCCTAGTACTCTTTGAACACCCGATTCATCAAATCCATAAACACTGTCGGAGCGTTAGTCAACCTGAATGGCATCACCAGAAACTCGTAATGCCCATATCGAGTATAAAAAGCTGTCTTAGAGATATCCTCATCTCTCACCCTCAAATGATGATAGCCTGACCTCAAGTCTATCTTTAAAAAATACTTCGCCCCCTGAAGTTTGTCAAACAAGTCATCAATCCTAGGCAATGGATACCGATTCCTGATAGTAATCTTGTTCAACTCCCTGTAGTCTATGCACAATCTCATAGACTCGTCTTTCTTCTTCACAAACAAAACCGGAGCACCTCACGACGAAACACTCGACCGAATCACACCACGATCTAACAGCTCTTGTAACTGCACCTTCAACTCCTGCAACTCCAACGGTGCCATTTGATACAGTGCATTAGAGATAGGCTCCGCACCAGAAATAAGCTTAATAGTAAACTCCTCAAAAAACACATCGAAAAAGTTACGAACAACCAAAATATCCTCAATACGAGACTCACCCTTAGTGGTATCCTTCACAAATGCCAAATACCCCTCACAACTCTTTGCCACTAACTTCCCAGCCTTCAAAGCTGAAATCAACTTCACCACCCTACTTGGGCTTGAACCCTAAAACACGAACTCCAAAAACTTCACATCTCCAAATATAAACTTCCTCGCCTGGCAGTCGATAGTGGCCTGGTGTTTATCTAACCAGTCCATCCCGAGAATAACATTGAAATCGTACATACACATTTGAAGAAGATTAGCCCTACGAATCTTATCCCCAAAATTGATCGCACACCCTCGATATAAATTAGAAATAGCAACAGAAGTCCCCATGGGTGTAGCAATATACATAACAGAATCTAAAGACTGAGATGACACACCATGGTACCTAACAAAAGACTGAGCAACAACAGAATGAGTAGAACTCGTATCAAATAAAATAAAAGCCTCACGACTGGCAACTTAAAGAGTACCAGAAACAGTACCTGGCGCACCTGCCGCCTGATTATATGTCAAGGCAAACACCTGACCACCTTGATGCTGACCTCCATTGCCACCATTATCACCGCCTCCACCATTACCACGTGGCCCAGTACATTCTCTAGACATATGACCCATCTGTCCACACAAGAAGCATGCACCGGTAACTCTATAACACTGTCTCCCGGGATGATTAGCCCCACGCATAGCACAAGGAGCTATCAAAATATGATTTGGTTTACCCCCACTAGCTGGTCCTGGATAATGACCCTGATTCTGCCCTTGCTGACGATTCTGCCCTTGCTGACAATTCTGACCATACCAAGGTAGCTGAAGCTGACGATTCTGCCCCTGCTAAGGCAACTGTTGATAACCCCTATTCTGATTCTGGCCACGCCATTGCCCCTGATGGCCACCACAATTTCTGTTCAACTGACCACCCTGATTTGTCCCATGCTGACCTAAAACTTGACCCTGTTGTTCATCTCTATCCCTCTTTCGACTTTCTTCCATTTTAGAAGACCAAAAGTCCTGCCACTCCATCTTAATGTTCTTGGCAGCATTAGCCACAGCTGACACATCTGCAAACTTGTTGTTAATGAGATGCTGACGATACCTATAATGAATGCTCCACTTGAACTTTTCTGTCTGCTCCGCTGTAGTCCCTGCAGAGGTTCCCGCAAAGCCTACCAACTTGGTGAACCTCGTCATAAAATCTATGATGGACTCATCATCTTTCTGTCGAATAGACAGATACTCTCTGGCATAGGCTTCTTTATCAGCAGCTGGGAAGTAATGCTGATAAAAGACCTCACAAAACTCTGCCCAACGAAGTGTCTCAACATATCCATCACCCTTTGTTATTTTCATCGCTTTCCACCACCTCTATGCATCCCCCTCTAGCTTATAAACATCAAGCAACACTCTTTGATTATCTAAGCACCCCAACACATCAAAGATCTTCTCTAACTAACCAATCCAATTCTCTGCATCAATTGGAGTCGCAGCTGAACTGAATGACTGTGGCTTCTGCTTCTGAAACCTCCCCAACCATACATACATTGGAACCACTTGCTGATCAAGACCATTCGCATTCCCTTCCTCTCCATTTTGCATGTGGACCATTATTTCCCGAGTTCCCTTGCCCAGGAATTTCTAGCGACTGCTGTATTGCCTGTACAACCTGTGCCACCAACTGGGGTAAAGCCTAATTAACCGTCGAATTCACCAAGCTAGCCAATTGAGCATTAAATGTGATCATTAGGTTGCTCATTGGGTTGACCATCACCTCTTCTTCTATTGTTACCTCGCCTCCAGAAACTCTAGCGGATCTACGAGCCATCTAAGAAAGAGATTAACGAATATAAACAAAACAGATTAGAGACAGATTCGAATATAGCTGAACAAAAAATTAAACTGAACAAAAACCTAACCCAGAAGTCTACCCATAACTCACAGGTCAAACCTAAATAGGTTTTCTACAAGAACGAACCTAAGCTCTGACACCAACTCTGTAACACCCCTTTTTCGAAATGGAAGGAGAGGTTACGCACAAAACATAACAAAATAAAATGAAAGCTCTATGCCACGAAATAATGGTCTCAAAACCAATAAATATAAAAAGGTAAACCAGAATAAATGTCAACTGCCTCAAACCACAATCTAGAGTATTTATTACAACTCCAAATAAATCATTTGACAACCTAAACAAAATATCTAAATCATTTGGATAAAAGGGAGCTCTCGTCACACTTGCCCGTGATTCCACTGATTACCTGGTAGAAGAAAAATACAGCATGAGCCAAATACCCAGTATGGATATAGAATACAAGAATAATGAAACAAAATAACTAACTCAATAAAATGAAATAAACTGTAACGAATAAACTAATACAACGAAATAATAGGCTGAATCAAATGGTTGGGTGTTATTTCATACCGAGCTCAAAATAAAATAGAAATATACCTTGCTACACAGGCAAGTCAAATAATGTCACACAGGCAAGTCACACACATTGGACCGCGAATCCAAATGTATGTAAAATAGGAAGGTATATTTGGCACAAACATCACCAATCCGCAGAACAGAATAAAAAACTAGGGTCGACCCATACGCCTCCCACAAAAAAATCACCAAATGGCCAACTCCCACCATGGCACAAAACGGAGACGCCGTAGACTGATCGCACTACCACGGAAGGTGTCATGCCTCGGTACCAAGAGGACATGCCTATGGTACCCCCATAGGTGGTTATAGCTCAGGTATACCCTACGGTATAATCTAACAAATTACCATGTCACAACATATGCGACACAATATTAACACAAATGGGTTCTAATATGTACACGTTAAATCGAAATGAATCATCAACACAAAGTCTCCAAAAATATTAACATGTACTTTCTATAAATATCGAAATAAATACTAAACATGATACACTAGATCAAGAGTACAAACATGAGTTCTAAGTATCAATACCAAGACGAAACTATCACAAGAATTTGAGAATGAACAATTATGAGAAACAATAACCAATTCCGAAACGAGAAACAAATTGAACAAATTAAATTTAATAAAAGAACCATTGAAGGAGTACGGAATTTGTACCTGGATTAGGTAATGTAATACCCAAAATTTATATTCCAAAATGACTCGTTACACTCGTTCTGTTCGAACTATTTACACAAGTTAAAAAATAAATTAATAAACTATGCGTTCAATTACTAATTATTAATTTCTTCTTATTTTTCAAGACTCATATTATTATTATTATTATTATTATTATTATTATTATTATTATTATTATTATCAATATAGTCCATAAATTTTATAATACCATTTGGAGTAATTATGTACTTACATTTACCCTACCTCTGTTTTGCAATGAATTCTGATTTTTAATTTAAAAATTAATTATAATATCTGACCTCCGTTCCAATATAAAACATGAGAGTATATATATATAAATTACTTATTCAATACGTATTTAACATAGTCAGTTAGAATATATATAAATATATATATATATATATATATATATATATATAAATGATTAACTCATTAATCAAGTATAATAAAAGCCAATAAAACTCTTGATTCCAAAATACTGTACACATAGCTATCAAATATAATGACTTTTAATAGTTAAATCATGCTTCTGCCCTTGTGTATACTGAAGTTCACCATTCCATTCGCATATATGTGATATACATATTTAAATAAACTAATATGTACAACAATCAAGGAACAGAGCAATCTATTATTAAAAGTAATAACATGCTACCTTCTTCTTTTTTTCTTTCTGCGCAACGAGTCTTCCAATTCCCCTTTTTTTTGTTCTTTTTTGCCTCCCCCAATTCTTTTAATTCGCAGCTAAAGTAATATACCTATAATTAGGTTTTAGTTATTCATTTTTAATTAATATATCTTATTAACTCTCCAAATTTTAATAGGATTTTAATATTACACAAATTTAAATTTGATCCAATTAATTTTAAAGCCCAATTAATGTAGTCCACATAATTAAATATAATTTGACCCAAACATAAGAAAAGCCCAATTAAAATATTTAAAATAAAATTTTAAAATGTCATTTATTTATTTATTTATTTTTCGGGTATTGCATGGCATGTGGGAGCAAAGGTGTTAAGGCATGGTGGAAAGGGAAGTAAAAGTGATAAAAGAGTGTATGGAATGAAACTGCAGCAGAAGAACAGCAGACTGCATGACTGCAAGAGAGCGCAGCTGCACCTGGAATACAAAGGAAGACAGCGCATCTGCACCCAACCCTAGCACATGATTCCCTGGTGCGCAGCTGCGACAGAACAAGCACAAAGTCGGCGCAGCTGCGCCAGTCACTGAAGCCAAAATGTTTGACAGTTTACTTAATAGACCAATCGAATTCTTACTGGAAGAGGGGGTCATTGCAAGTTAGGGTAGACATATTAGGACATTTTTATTGCCTTTTTGGTCATAGAGGAACATGGAGAGAGCCTTGTCCATATTCTTCTCTCTAATTTCAATCTCTGTTAGTTTCTATTTTATATTTCTAGATTAGCTTAGATTAAGGCTGGATTTTGGGAGATTAAAGTATTGGCTCAACATTGAAAGTTCAGATTTAAAGAGGAGACATCAGATTTGCATCTCTCATTCCTTAGCTTCTCTTTATTTTCATCTTTGGCTTTCAATATATGAATAATTTTGGACGATGGATATTGATTCAACTATGAACTAATTTCTATTGTGGATTTTTAATGGATCATAGTGCTTAATTCATATTGCTATGCTTCCTTATTGAGATTCAATTGATTATGTATGGATTGTCTAATATGGTTAATGTTATTTGCCTAATTGTTTGATCACCAATTACCGAGATAACTCATATAAAATTGAGAAATGAATTATGAGTTCAGATATGACCATATTGGCTTGTGTTTATGATTCTACATGGTGTTAGATTCCATAATTTGTGCTTAGGATAAACATATACCGAAGCACCACTCGTAGTCATTTAAGAACTTCTGCTTAAACCCTTATTAATTTTAAGTCACGTAGAGATATAATGAGTTTATTAATTTGGGTGTTCACATTTATTCTATCAATTGTGGATTTAATGTGATATGGGTATGGTGCATCTAGAGATGGCCATATCTTGCTCTTGTGTTCTCGACTAGCAATTCGAAGTAATCAATTGAGCTTAACAAGAAATGTATCGACTTGAGTGACGCATTAAGAGAAATTATAATCCCATATCTCCCTTATCTTATTTAATTACTTGTTAGTTAGTTAGTTATCTTTTGATAATTAACACTTTTAGATAAATCACAACTTGCTCATCTATTTTAGTAGACCGAGATAGTTATAAAATTGGTGTATGTTAGATTAAAATGTAATTAATATTCTCCGTGGGATCGATACTTTACTTCTTCTATATTACTTGTTGACCACGTGCACTTGCGTATGTGTATTAATTTGTCATATATACAAACAAGCCAACCGTTGAGGAGGAGAGAAATCTAGATTCGCACCCTGGAAAGCAAGATTTGCTTGCCTTAGAACTGGATCCGGTGAAGTAATGCTCATTATCGGTGAAACTCTTCATGTAGTTCTCCCACTTCGAGTTGTGGGCATACACGGATTCTACACCTCCTCAGCAGAGTCGCCAAAGATATGTGGGCAAGGAATTCGTACCTTGCTAGGGTTAGGGTTTTATGTTGGCTAAGAAAGAGAGAAATCCACAAATAATACGGAATTGATTGATGAATTAAAGAGGGGAAAAGAAAAGATGAGCGATTACTTCAATGACACATGGCAGAACTCTAAGAATCCAAGAACCTTATCAGGGTAGCAAGGATTCAATAAGCTTTATTGAATGCTTCTAGTTGAGACAGAATGTCTAAGTCTTCCAATCTTCCAAGAGTCCAAAGTCCAAAGAGAGTCCAAAAGTCCAAGTCCGAAAAGAGGTCCCTTCTCCATGGAATGAAAGGGGTATTCATAGGGTTTCCTAGAAAGTGGTCACATGTCAGGCACATGACCTTAGGAAAATCCCAAAAATACCCTTAGTCATCAGAATAATGCCCAGATCATCATATCCTTCTAGCCACCAATCCAATCCCTCAATCAATTCCCAAAATAAGTCACCTCCACGAGTCTTCTGCATCGGGACACGTGAAGGCTTCTCTAGGGTCTCGCTCATTTATTTTCGACTTTTTCGTTTGTCATGCAATTCTTTTAGGTCACATGTGAACCTTAATTTGTACTTGAGCTCACATTTGCCCCCAGCACAAGTGTCGCAATTTTGAAGAGACGATCGTGCAAAATACTTCATATTTTTGAACCATACTTCAAATTTTTTGAACAATCTGCGTAATTCAAACTTGCAAGCCTTGAAAACGAAAATTCTTTGGAGAGGGAATCCCATGGGGCGAACCTTAAGGGCGTGCCCTAGGGGAGCTCTCCAAAAATATCTTAGAAATCTTTTTCTGAAACATTCCTAAATCTTGATCAAATCATTGTTTCTTGAAAAAAGGAGTGGCCATCCTTAAAACATAAATCCATCGCCACAGTGCTCCCACCCACACAACAATTATAAGTCCTGTATACATGATTAGGCTAGGTGGCTGCTTGCGTGTATGTATCCAAAGTAGGGATTTTAAACTTCTTATGATATATGCAGCAAATTTTTTATAAAAATTGCTACAGAATAAGCCTCCACTCCCAAACCTTCTTTACGCTGTGGATCAGGGATACAGATAACTAATTCCCTTCATTTAAGGTAGGAATTGAATTATAATTTTATAGTCCAAACATAAAATCGTAATGGAAGGAACCTAATGATTTAATTCAAACCCTTACAGCTTAAGTATTTGTCTTCGCCACCTTATCAATTCCATGATAATTTGCGCGAGGTCTCACAAAAATTATATTGCTCCTCGGAAGACCCGTATTTGTTCCTTTTATTTTATAACTCATTATCAGGGACCCAAGTCTTCCTCAAAGAATCATTAAAAGGGATTACTTTATAATCACCCACATTGACTATCAACAATCAAATCTTTTTGGAGCAGAAATCCCTTCAGTTGCACTGACAAACCCAAGGCTCAATTTTTTGTTCTGGAGGTACATATTCAATCCCAAGCTTTTAATCATCAATCCAAATCATGTAATCCTTTAGATTTTTGCAATAGGACCGAAGAAGTTTGCTTATAATCAGACTCTAATTCATAATTCGCTTTGATTGTTTTAGGTGACTTGCTTCCCAAAGAACCTGAAAGTAGTATACACACAAGTCAATCATATTTGATATGATGAAGCATTTACTTTGTAACAATCTTATTCATTTATTATAAAAGAATTGTTTATTAAAGGCTTTTAATTTATTTACATAATGTTGTTATATATAAATGTGATAAACCCATAGTTTTAAGCAATGCTTTTAGAATCATGATGATGATTATGCTAATGAGATCTAAAATTTTATAAAGGTTAATGTAAGACCCCGAATTTTATGAAATAAAAGTATTCAATTTTCTTATAATTATTATTCTATTTAGTAAATGGTTAAATTGATAAAAGATTAAAGTTAAAAGTGATTTGTGTAAATTTTGTAAAGTAAGCAAGTGGTCATAAAATATTCATTGTATCGGAGAATATTCGTTTGGTCGGGAAATATTCTTTTTGTCGGAGAATATTCGTACGACAGCGCAATCATTGGTTGGCCCCATAACGGAAAAATATCGGATGAAGAAAACGACAAAAATAAGTTTTCTAAAAATAATAGCAAAACGTTTATTTTTAAACTGTTGAAATACCCGGTGGTTAAAATACAATAATACGCGTTGTTGCACAGTAGCACACGGTATTACACAGTAATTTCTAATTTTTGATTCTTACGTAAGAAGTCATTCATTCAATAGTTGTTACAGTAATTACTGTTCAGCATTTTATATTATTGATTCAATAATTGCTACATTGATAGTTGCATATTATTTTATATTATTGATTCAATAATTGTCACAGTAACCACTACACAGTATTTCACATTATTAAATTAATAATTGTCACATATATTATTGAAATAATATTATTAGATAGCATTATTGACATTGTCTAGAAAGTTCTGTCGAGGAAAGGGGTTAAGTTATATAATTGTGCGCCAATGACGATAAATTATTATCGGAAAGCCCCCCTCTTTCCTAGAAACGACCTGGTTGTTAATCTTGTGCTTTTATAATATTAATTGCGAATAATAATTGATGAATAAAATAATTTTTTTTTGATAAATATGATAAGTAAATATTTATTCAAATTTGATATAAATGGAGAAATTTTTAGCGTGAGACATTTGTTGAAATTTGGCATTTTATCCTCTCCGATAAAATAATTCATTCAAATATATTATTATAATATTATATTATAATAGTATAATGTGATAATATAATAGTATAATTTAAATGTTAACATTATTATAAAAAATTCATGGTATAAAAATAAATGAGGTGGAAGAGAAAAAATTGAATTTAAATTCTTTTTAATAATTATAAATGTTATATATATATATATATGTATATATATAAACATATGGGTGGAGGATGTCCTTTTAGGTGTGTTGCAAGATTTGTCAAAAGAAGTATGTTGCAGGTTGTTTTCAAAAGTAAGGTGCTGAGAAGCATCCGCCTGCATGATTTGTCAAAGGTGGTGTGCTACCACTTTCCTATAAATTGGTTGCTTAGTTAAGAAATAAAAATCACACCAGAATCAGAAAATTCTTTCTCTATACTATTAAGCATATTTCTTGTGAGTATAAAGATAATTTGAGTGTGGATAACAGTGCAAGATTTTATCACCATAATCTCCAATATTCTAGTTAGATCTAGTATTCTACTAAGGTAAAGGATATTATTTTTCTAGTAAAAAATATTGTTTTCGTTCAATATTCATAAGGAATATTATTTTCTTCCATACTCTATAGTATGTAAGTTATAATATTTCATTTCATATTCTTAAATTTAAACTTACTATAGTAAGTATTGTTTCTATAATTCCAGAAATGATTAGAAATTTCTTAAGATTTGCGCTTCATCTAATATCATTTCACTGGAATATTGGTCTGAACTTACTTATGGAAATTTTAAATCTTCTCATCTGGGGTACTATTTATGCCGAAGTACTATTCATCCGGGGTACTATTCATGCCGGAATACTATTCACGATGAAATTTAATTTCTTTTCTTTGTCCAAATTATCTTTTATGAAACTTATTCTTGAAGTTGAATCCATGTTTTTATCTTCATATGGACAATTTGGACATTATTGAACTCTTGATAAATTGAATTATAAATCTCTAATATTTGTTCTTGATCTCACTTGATTCATTTCTTATATCATTGTCATAATTATCAGACTTAAATTATAATGAAAGTTATCTTTGGTCTGTAGTGCAAAGATGACCTGATGATTGATATCTTTGGCCTGTAGTGCAAAGATGAACTATTGATTGATATCTTTAGCCAGTAGTACAAAGATGACCTGTTAATTGATATCTTTGGCCTGTAGTGCAAAAATGACCTGTTGATTGATATCTTTGGCCCGTAGTGCAAAGATGAACTGTTGATTAATATCTTTGGCCCGTAGTGCAAAGATGGACAAGTGTATGGCATGATTATGACCACTGATGATACAAATGAATATCTTTGGCCTGTAGTACAAAGATAGATAGTTGATTGGTATCATCATGACCATGGTTGTTACGTTTGAATGTTGTTTTTGTGTAGGGTGTAAAGACAATACGATTATTAAGTGTCTTTAGCCTTTGTGGCAAGGACATTGAGTGAAAGTTCTATTAAGCATTTGTGGCAAGGAGAAACTGTTGATTTACATGATTATGAACATGAATTGTGAATTAATATAACTATAATCTTTGGTGTTACAGGTAAAAACAGATGATAAAAATTATATTTGTCCTGGGTACGAAGAGGAACTTATCAACATAATTATGATCATGAACTATTTACATGATTGTGGACAGGAACTGTTGATTAATGTTACAGGGATAAAATATTGTTGGTGAACTTTTAACTTGGAGAAGATAATAGACATTATGGTCTATTTGACTTTTCTAATGGATTGTTCGTTCCGCTGCAACTATGGTTGAAAGCTTTTATCATCTACCATATGTTATAAATATCTGATTTATTACTGATGAAGGATATTGATAATTTAATTATCTTTAGTCAAGATATTCTTTACTGGTCTATTTGTGCTATCCTTTTGCTTCATAATTTCTTTCAGGCAATAAGAGTGTCGCTGGGTCGAGCGGGGATAACAGTGGAATAGAATGATGGTCTATAACTTTTGAAGTTTTTCATAAAACAGAATGGAAATAATTGTATTGAGAACTTTAAATGTGTGTGTCGTATTTTATACGTCATTTAACAGTTGATTTTGGTGAACCAAATAGGGTGAGGTGAACCTGACTTTGGAATGGTGTGTTTCCACTATCATACAAGATGTCTAACTACATACGACTTCGTGTTATCATAAGACACGGTTGTGCGCATCCACTTGCTGATTATATCTATGAGTACTACCTATATAATCTTGGAGTATGGTTGGAATATAATTCTCAGATTGAGACAATGGAGATAATTATATGTCAAGAGAATACCCACCATTAGAATGACCAGGATAGTAATCTTCTCGTTCTTCTTTGAGGTCTATTGGGTCAACCAATGTTAATTTTCAAGTACTATGATATCTATTATAACTTAGAAGCATGGCCTCCCATGTACGAAGGTTTTCTTGAGCATTCTCTAAAGATTTTAATTCCTAAAACAGTTATTGACTATACTTTTATGTAACGTATCATTGATAAGGAGTATGAGTATTGTTATTCATAGTTTATGTGTGGTCGTATTATGCACGACAGAGTAATAGTTAGAATATGAAGATTTGTATTTGGATTCTATACCATGTATTTCTGGCGACTCAAAATAGGTTGTGTGGACCTATTTTGGGGGCATCACAAATGGTATCAGAGCTTAGGGATATGGTCGCTGGCGGAGATCTGAGTCTAGAACTAAGAGGGGAGAGACGAGTAATATACTTCGCTAGTGTGTGACTTACCTAAGCTGAATTTTCTTACTTAATAAATTGACAAATTGTGATATGTCAATTAACCTTTGTTTTGAAGCTGTATTCTAGAATGATAACTGAAATCTAAGAGATGAGCAACGGAGAAATCATGATACAGAAGAAATAACTGGAAAAATAAAATCTAAAATGAAAGAAAGTATCCTCACCTCTTCGAACTACCAGGTACGTAAATTTTGAGGACGAAATTTCATAAGGACGGGAGATTGTAAGATCCTGAAATTTATGAAATAAAAGTATTCAATTTTCTTATAATTATTATTCTATTTAGTAAATGGTTAAATTGATAAAAAGTTAAAGTTAAGGGTGATTTGTTTAAATTTTGCAAAGTAAGAAAGTGGTCATAAAATATTCATTGTGTTGGGGAATATTTTCATTGTGTTGGGGAATATTCGTTTGGTCGGAGAATATTCTTTTTGTCGGAGAATATTCTTACGACGGCGCAATCATTGGTGGACCCCATAACAGAAAACTGTAGGATGAAAAAAATGATAAGAATAAGTTTTCTAAAACTAACGTCAAAATTTTTACCGTTAAACTGTTGAAATACACGGTATTTAAAATACAATAATATGCGTTGTTCCACAGTAGCACACGGTATTGCACAGTAATTTTTAATTATTGATTCTTGCATAAGAAGTCACTCATTCAATAATTGTTACAGTAATTACTGTTCAACATTTTATATTATTGATTCAATAATTGCATATTATTTTATATTATTGATTCAATAATTGTCACACTAACCACTGCACAGTATTTCACATTATTAAATCAATAATTATCACATATATTATTGAAATGATATTATTAGATAGCATTATTGACATTGTCTAGAAAGTTCTGTCGAGAAAAGGGGTTAGGTTATATAATTGCACGCCAATGAGGATAAATTATTATCGGAAAGCCCCTCTTTCCTAGAAACGACCTGGTTGTTAATCTTGTGACTTTATAATATTAATTGCGAATAATAATTGATGAATAAAATAATTTTTTTTGATAAATATGATAAGTAAATATTTATTCAATTTTGATATAAATGGAGAAATTTTTAGCATGAGACATTCGTTGAAAGTTGGCATTATATCCTCTCCGATAAAATAATTCATTCAAATATATTATTATAATATTACATTATAATAGTATAATGTGATAATATAATAGTATAATTTAAATGTTAACATTATTATAATAAATTCATGGTATAAAAATAAATGAGGTGTAAGACAGAAAATTAAATTTAAAATCTTTTTAATAATTATAAAGTTTTTAATATATATATATATATATATATATATATATATATATATAAAACATGTGGGTGGAGGATGTCCTTTTAGGTGTGCTGCAAGATTTGTCAAAAGAAGTATGTTGTAGGTTGTTTTCAAAAGTAAGGTGCTGAGAAGCATCCGCCTGCATGATTTGTGAAAGGTGGTGTGCTACCACTTTCCTATAAATAGGTTGCTTAGTTAAGAAATAAAAATCACTCCAGAATCAGAAAATTCTTTCTCTATACTATTGAGCGTATTTCTTGAAAGTATAAAGATATTTTGAGTGTGGATAACAGTGCAAGATTTCATCAACATAATCTCCGATATTCCAGTTAGATCTCGTATTCTAATAAGGTAAAGGATATTATTTTTCTCCTAAAGGATGTTGTTTTCGTTCAATATTCGTAAGGAATATTATTTTCTTCCATGCTCTATAGTATGTAAGTGATAATATTTCATTTCATATTCCTAAATTTAAACTTACTATGATAAGTATTGCTTCTATAATTCCTGAAATGATTAGAAATTTCTTAAGGTTTGCGCTTCATCTAATATCATTTCACTGGAATATTGGTCTGAACTCACTTAAAGAAATTTTAAATCTTTTTATTCGGGGTACTATTCATGCCGAAGTACTATTCATCCAGGATACTATTCATATCAGAATACTATTCATCCGGGGTACTATTCATGCCGGAATACTATTTCTGACGAAATTTAGTTTCTTTTCTTTGTCCAAATTATCTTTTATGAAACTTATTCTTGAAGTTGAATCCATGTTTTTATCTTCATGTGGACAATTTGGACATTATTGAACTCTTGATAAATTGAATTATAAATCTCTAATATTTATCCTTGATCTCACTTGATGCATTTCTTATATCATTGTCATAATCATCAGAACTAAATTGTGGTGAAAGTTATCTTTAGCTCGTAGTGCAAAGATGACCTGTTGATTGATATCTTTGGCCTGTAGTGCAAAGATGAACTGTTGATTGATATCTTTGGCCCGTAGTGCAAAGATGACCTGTTGATTGATATCTTTGGCCCGTAGTGCAAAGATGAACTGTTGATTGATATCTTTGGCCCATAGTGTAAAGATGGACAAGTGTATGGCATGATCTTGACCACTGATGATACAAATGAATATCTTTTGTAAGACCCCAAAATTTATGAATAAGATTTAATTTTCTTTAATATTATTTTGAAATAGTAAGGTGCTGATTTGATAAATGAGATAAGTTATGGGTGAGATGTGCAAATTTTATAAAGTAAGCAAGTGGTTATAAAATATTCGTTGTGTTGGAGAATATTCGTTTGGTAGAGGAATATTCTTTTTATCAGAGAATATTCATAAAATGGCGCATTCGTGGGTGGATGTTGGTCAGAAAACCGATCACTAAACACGCGCAAGTATACGCGGTTTAACAAGTAATACAGTGATAAGGAAAGTGTCGTACCCACGAGGAACTATCACTAATATTTACCAAATACCAACTTTGTATCGCTTAAGTCTTATTCGAACAGTAAACTAGTAGGAGTGTGGTTAAACTAGTTATAACTAATTATTAAAGCAAGTAAATGGATAACGAATGGTAATCGAAGGAATTACAAGCTAAGGTTACAACTTCACCCCACACAGGCATTCTGTCGAACACCTGGCGTGCTATGCTTCATCAAACTTCCTACCCTTCTCTCTTTGGTCTTAATGGTCACGACAGCTTGTTGACCGAGAACACACAGGTGCTCATACACCTCTGTCGAGGTATGCACAAACATATCCTCTCCAGATCCACCCGGAAGGGAATAGAACAGAAAAGAACATCCAAACTAAGTGATAATCCTACACATGTCTATGCAAATTAACCTAACAAGGATTTAAGCATAAGTTCTTAATTAGGTCACACGCGGCACACAGATATATGTCTATTCTACGCACACTTATGCAGTCGAAACTCATAATCACATGCCAATATATTTAGGTGTAAATCTATAATCCTTCTTTCGATATCATATAGATTACCAAAATCATCAGTAATATCTTAGTGAGAATCATTAAGCATGAATATATTAAACCAAACCATATGGTGCCAACCAAAGAGATAAGACAGTCAATTTAACTAACAAAGGGTTCCGTTATAACCTTAGAGCCAATACTTAGTTCATAGCTATTGAACAAAATATAAGTAGCAATAAAGACAACATTTATGGATTACAAAATTAGAGGAAACAAATGGATAAGAATAAACTCTGTCAAGGCTCTTCAGTCTCCAAGCATTCCGCTCCTTTCAAGCTCTCCAATCGGTGTAGCTCACTGCTCTTGTTGCTCCAAGAAAATCCCAAACTTTATCCTAATCTACCTAATCTATATTTACAAACATTACCTAATAATTAGAGAGAGAAAGTACAAAAGAGATCTAATCTATCCTAAGCTAAGCTAACCGATTCTATCCCAGTCTTCTTTCTCTCCTCCCTCTTCTCGCTTTCCTATTCCTCTCTTTTTCTACCTCTCTCTTCTGGAAGAGGCTCCCTTGATATATATATATATATATATATATATATATATATATATATATATCTGTTTTTCTCCTTTTGCTAGGTCAAAAGCAAGCCTTTTCTGCCTGGGCACCGAAGGTCGCGCTGCGGCGCGGACAATCAGCTTATAAGTGGCGCTGCGGCGCCATGTTAAAATCAAAAGACCGGAGGTCGCGCTGCAGTGCGAGTCCATAAAGGAAATGTGGCACTGCAGCTCCAGGATGACATCAGCAAGGACCAGGGGGGCGCCGCGGCGCGAGAATGAGACTAGGCATTGGCGCTGCGGCGCGAGTATATGTAAATTGTCCGTTTTGTCCCCCGAAAGCTAGAAAAGTCCTGTAAAGCCTGCAATACATCGGTTAAACATAATAATACAATAAACATATAAAACTATATAAAAACTACGAAGATCAGGCAACTATTTAAGCCATAAAGTATCCAATTTGCGGGTATAAATCCCACTCATCAGTGGACCCCACAACGGAATGAATGTTAGATATAGAAAGCGACAGAAATAACCTTTTTACAAAAATAACGGTAAAACTGTTACCGTTAAACTGTTGAAATACCCGGTGGTTAAAATACAGTAATACGTGGTGTTGCACAGTAGCACACGGTATTGCACAATAATTCTAATTATTGATTCTTATGTAAGAAGTCACTATTCAATAATTGTTACAGTAATTACTGTTCAATATTTTATATTATTGATCCAATAATTGCTATATTGATATTTTATATTAGTGATTCAATAATTGTCATTGCACAGTATTTCAAATTATCAAATCAATAATTCATATTATTTGAATAATATTATTAGATAGCATTATTAACAATGTCTAGAAAGTTCTGTCGAGGAAAGTGGTTAGGTTATATAATTGCACGCCAATGAAGAGAAATCCTTATCGGAAAGCCCCCTCTTTCCTAGGAACGACTTGGTTGTCAATATTATAGTTCTGTAATATTATTTATGAATAATTAATTGTTGATATATATGATAAGGAAATATTTATTCAATGCGAATTTAAACGGAGGAATTTTTAGCATGTGACATTTGTTGGAAGTTGGTATTTTATCTTTTTTGATAAAATAATTTATTCAAATATATTATTATAATATTACATTATAGTAGTATGATGTGATTATAAAATAGTATGATTTTTATAATTTGAATGGTAACATTATTATAGTAAATTCATGGTATAAAAGTAAAATGAGGTAGAAGAGAACAAATTGAATTTGAATTCTTATGATGTAAACAATGATGTCATCGGAACGATGAGGTAAGCAATGATGTCATCGAAACGATGAGGTAAGCAGTGATGTCATAGTATCGATGATGTAAGCGATGATGTCATAAATTATGGGAAAAAGACTATTTTACCCTTACTCTGCCAAGCCTATAAATAGAAGCTCATTTCTTCATTATTTCTCACCAATTCAGTAAAGCTATAAAGAGAGAAAGTATAGAGAAAATAAGAGAGCAAGAAGAAAAGTATTATGTTATTACACTAGTGCAGTCTCCAAAATTTTATTAAGGTAATGGGTATTATTTCTTTCGTATTCATGAAGAGAGTTATTTTCTTTCAATACTCGTAAGGGTTGTTATTCAATTCTTTATTATTCTATTGGAATAACCTGTCTACGCGGACCACCGCATGCATGGTGAAATCCTTTTGTTATTCCATTCTTTATTATTTTGTGGAAATAACCTGTCTACGCGGACTACCGTATGCCTGGTGAATAACCCTTCATATTCATTTGTTATTAAATTGTGGAAATGATCTGTCGACGCGAACTACCGTGTGATGGGTGAAAATCCATTTACAGTTTCGTATATTGTTTCATTTCAGATTCCTAACTCTAAACTTAATACGGTAAGTAATGCTTCTATAATTCCTAAAATGATCAGAAATTCCTTTAGTTTTGCGCTTCATCTAATATCATTTCAGTGGAATATTGGTCTGAACTTTCTTGTGAAATTTTATCTTTTCATGTCGAGTTACTATTCATGAGTTACTATTCACAGGATACTATTCATGGTAAAAAAAAAATTTCTTTTCAAATTATCTTTGATTGGATCCAGGTTTTGATCTTCATTCTTGAACTCTAGATAAATTTTTTAATATTTGTCCTTTATCTCATTGGATCCGTTATTCGTATTGTTTTTCATCATCCTCAGTCCTAAATGGTGATATAACTGAATATCTTTTGCCTGTAGTGCAAAAATGAATGATTACTTGATTAATATCTTTGGCCTGTAGTGAAAATATGAATGATTACCTGATGAATATCTTTGGCCCGTAGTGCAAAGATGGACAGATGTTGAGATGAACATGACCAACTAGTGATACAAATGAATATTTTGGCCCGTAGTGCAAAGATGAATATTTGATTCGAGATGTATATTGATTGATATTACAGGGATAAAATATTGATGATGGACTTTTAAATCAAAGAAGATAGTAGACATCATTCTCTACTTAACTCTTCTAATGAATTATTATTTCCGCCGCAGTTGTTGATCTAAAACTTGTTGTCCATAATATTTTATCTGGTTTATTGAATACTAACGATAATTTATTATTCATTATCTTAGTCATAATATTCTTTACTGGGCTAGTTGAGTTCACCCTTTTCTTCCATTGTTCTCTTTAGGAAATGGGAATATCGCGGGGACTAGTCGGGGAACAGAGTGATGATCAAAGTTAGATCTGTAGAGGTCCTTACTAATCTATAAAATAGTGGGATAATAATTGTAATTAATAAGGAATGAATTTGAGTGTTTATATTTCGTATTTTATACGATTTGTATTAAAGCTCATGGTTTGTGTAGTCGTATTTTGCACGACCGTTTATTAATAAAGATGTGTATTTGAATTCTGTACCATGTATTTGGCGGCTCAGAATGGGTTGGTATTGAACCTATTTTGGGGGCCGTTACAGTTGGTATCAGAGCTTAGGGATATGATCTCTGGCGGAGATCTGGGAATAGAACTAGGAGGGGAGAGAATAGTAAATCCTTCGCTAGTGTATTCTACCTAAGCTTATTTGGTATTTAATTGGTCGGTCGGAACATAGGGTTAATATATGATATGATAATTTGTTTAATTAACCCTTATTTTATGGCAGTATTTGAGGATGTCAGGCGATGAAGAAAGTAGAGATATCCATGTGGTGAGTGAAGAATTAATAGTTACACCCGAGCTACTCGCAGAGGTTGCAGCTGAGAGTGAGGAAAAAGAGGAACCTGAGGAAGTTTTATTAGGAGAATTTTATGATCGAAATGTAGAACTGCAAAATCGTATTCATGAATTAGAAGAACATGGTGAAGAATGGCAGGCGACCGTGGAACAAAAGGATACAACAATTCAAGAAAGGGATACAGAAATTCAAGATTTTGCTACTCGATATGCGAGGCTTGAACAGAAGCTCTCTCTGGCAGAACATATAATATTAGAGCTGGAATCTAAAAATGCAAATGTCAACGATCAGCTGAAAGAAGAAGTAACTTAACGAGTGAGAATTGAAGATGCATGGGTAAAAGCCGCACGACGCGTTGATATTTTAGAAAGAGACGTCCGATCCAAGAAGGCCAAAATAGACGACATGGATTTTACTTTATGGACAACAATTGGGGGAATCCAACATCGAGTTTGGAATTACCCTGTACATAGCGGTCAACCCCAATTCGATATGGATCGAAGAATAATGCTTCAAATCATGGATCAGGAGTGCGACGAAGCAGTTGAGGGTGGAATGAACTTTATAGCAAAGTCAAGACCAGTTGGGATAATGACACCAAAGACTGTCCTAGACAAGCCAAAGTCGGTGGTTCCTGGAAAAGCGTTTGTCGTAACTTCCAAAAATGCGAGGAACCCGAACGAGATGATCACAGGTAAGCTAGTCATAAACTCTTGCGAAGTCTATATCTTATTAGATGTCGGTGCTACCCATTCTTTTATTTCACCTACTTATGCTCAACGTTTAAACTTGACTCTTGAGAAATTAGACATTGACTTATCTGTTAAAACTCCATTAAGAGAAACCTTCGTTACATCCATAGTTTACAAATCTTGTTTGATTCAAATTGATACCCTCACCCTACTTGGGGATTTTAAATCTTTGAAAATACTTACATTTGACGTAATTCTAAGAATTGACTGGTTAACCACTTATCATGCCAAAATTGATTGTTTTCGCAAGGTTGTTAGTTTTTTTATTCCTATCCAACCTATTATACGAATTCAAACCACCAAACCCCTAAAATCAGTCAATGCCATTCCAAGTCATAAAGCTATTCGTTTATTGAAAAACATATGTCAAGCTTTCTTTGCCCAGGTCACTGATTTAAATCAGAATACATCAGATTTGAATGATATTTTTGTTGTTAATGAGTTTTCTGATGTATTTCCCGAAGAACTTCTTGGTCTACCCCCAGAACATGAAGTTAAATTCTTTATTGACCTTGATCCCGGTACAAAACCCATTTCTAAAGCCCCATATCGAATGGCTCCTATTGAACTTCAGGAGTTAATGATCCAACTACAGGAGTTGTTAGACATCGGTTTTATACGTCCTAATACGTCTCCTTGGGGTGCTCCTGTTTTATTCGTAAAAAAGAAAGACGATAGTATACGACGTTGTATTTACTATCGGGAGTTGAACCATGTCACCATCAAGAATAGCTATCTCTTACCTCGTATTGATGACATGTTCGACCAATTGCGAGGTGCTATGGTTGAAGCACCATGAGGGTCACAGTTGGTATCAAATATTTGGATCATTTCGTGGTTGTCATTATTGATAACATCCTAATATACTCCAAAAGTCTCAAATATTTCCTTACTTAGAATGAACTCAATATGTGAAAACGACGTTGGTTGGAGCTGTTGAAAGATTACGATCATAATATCCAATACCATCCTAGAAAAAGCGAACGTGGTAGCTGACGCGTTGAATAGAAGATCGTATGTAGGTACAAGTGCGATATTGTCAACACGAAACCCATTTTGTAGGACACACAAAGGATGAAGATAGAGTTAAAAACTCTGGAGGCCCACGTAATGATGTCAAATATACGCATAGAACCAGCTTTAATGGATAGAGTAAAAGTTGCTCAATCTACAGATCCGGAGTTGACGAATATGAAAAAGAAGGTGCAAGAAGATACTATTCTTGAAGAAAGAATCGATGAAGAAGGAATACTTCGAGTTAAATCCAGACTTTGTGTTCCTAACGACTCTGAATTGAAATATAGAATCATGATGGAAACACACAACACACCGTTCGCAATCCATCTTGGAAGTACTAAAATGTATCATGATAATCAACATACAATTTGGTGGAGAAATATGAAGAAAAAGATCGCGGAGTTTATCTCGAGGTGTTTTACGTGTAAACGTGTCAAGGCAGAGCATCGAGTGCCAAAGGGTCAGTTTGCAAAAAGTTATGGGCACCGATTTACGATTCATTGGTCCATTTGAGATCCTTGACAGAGTAGGAAAGGTGGTCTATAGACTCGCTTTACCTCCAAGCATGTCTCGTGTTTATAATGTTTTTCACATATTTGTGCTACGTAAATACGTGAAAGACCCAAACCACATTATTGAGTTAGAGTCGAAGAATTAACGTACGAGGAGGTACCCGTCAAGATCTTGGATAAGAAGAAACATGTCCTACGCTTGAAGGTTATACCTCAAGTTAATGTTTTGTGGAGGAATCATGATATCGAGAAAATGAACTGGGAGTTAAAATCGGAAATGAAAGCGAGGTATCCTCACCTTTTTGACATACCAGGTACGTACGTCAATTTCGAGGACGAAATTTCATAAGGAGGGGAGGTTGTAAGACCCCAAAATTTATGAATAAAATTTAATTTTCTGTATATATTATTTTGAAATAGTAAGGTGTTGATTTGATAAATGAGATAATTTATGGGTGAGATGTGCAAATTTTATAAAGTAAGCAAGTGGTTATAAAATATTCGTTGTGTCAGAAAATATTCGTTTGGTCGAGTAATATTCTTTTTGTCAAAGAATATTCGTACGACGGTGCAGTCTTTGGTGGACCCCGCAACGGAATGAATTTCAGATATAGAAAGCGACAGAAATAACCTTTTTACAAAAATAACGGTAAAATTGTTACCGTTAAACTGTTAAAATACACGGTGGTTAAAATATAGTAATTCACGGTGTTGCACAGTAGTACACGGTATTGCACAGTAATTCTAATTATTGATTCTTACGTAAGAAGTCACTATTCAATAATAGTTACAGTAATTACTGTTTAATATTTTATATTATTGATCCAATAATTGCTACTTTGATATTTTATATTAGTGATTCAATAATTGTCATTGCACAGTATTTCAAATTATCAAATCAATAATTCATATTATTTGAATAATATTATTAGATAGCATTATTGACAATGTCTAGAAAGTTCTGTTGAGAAAAGTTGTTAGGTTATATAATTGCGCGCCAATGAGGAGAAATCCTTATCGGAAAGCCCCCTCTTTCCTGTGAACGACCTGGTTGTCAATATTGTAGTTCTGTAATATTATTTGTGAATAATTAATTGTTGATATATATGATAAGGAAATATTTATTCAATGTAGATTTAAAATGGAGGAATTTTTAGCATGTGACATTCGTTGAAAGTTGGTATTTTATCTTTTTCGATAAAATAATTCATTCAAATATATTATTATAATATTACATTATAGTAGTATGATGTGATTATATTATAGTATGATTTTTATAATTTGAATGGTAACATTATTATAGTAAATTCATGGTATAAAAGTAAAATGAGGTAGAAGAGAACAAATTGAATTTGAATTCTTATGATGTAAGCAATGATGTCATCGGAACGATGAGGTAAGCAATGATGTCATCAAAATGATGAGGTAAACAGTGATGTCATAGGATCGATGATGTAAGCGATGATGTCATAAATTATGATAAAAGACTATTTTACCCTTACTCTGCCAAGCCTATAAATAGAAGCTCATTTCTTTATTATTTCTCACCAATTCACTAAAGCAATAGAGACAGAAAGTATAGAGTTAATAAGAGAGAAAGAAGAAAAGTATTCTGCTATTACACTAGTGCAGTTTCCAAATTTTTATTAAGGTAAGGGGTATTATTCCATTCGTATTCATGAAGAGAGTTATTTTCTTTCAATACTCGTAACGGTCGTTATTTCATTCTTTATTATTTTGTTAGAATAACCTGTCTACGCGGACTACCGCATGCATGGTGAAATCTTTTTGTTATTCCACTCTTTATTATTCTGTGAAAATAACCTGTTTACGCGGACTACCTCATGCCCGGTGAATAACCCTTCGTATTCATTTGTTATTAAATTGTGGAAATGATCTGTCGACGCGAACTACCGTGTGACGGGTGAAAATCCATTTGCAGTTTCGTATATAGTTTCATTTCAGATTCGTAACTCTAAACTTACTACGGTAAGTATTGTTTCTATAATTCCTAAAATGATCAGAAATTCCTTGAGTTTTGCGCTTCATCTAATATCATTTCAGTGGAATATTGGTCTGAACTTTCTTGTGAAATTTTTACCTTTTCATGTCGAGTTACTATTTATGAGTTATTATTAATGAGTTACTATTCACGGGGTAATATTCACAGTAAAAAAAATAATTTCTTTCCAAATTATCTTTGATTGGATACAGGTTTTGATCTTCATTCTTGAACTCTAGATAAATTCTTTAATATTTATCCTTTATCTCACTGGATCCGTTATTCGTATTGTTTTTCATCATTTTCAGTACTAAATGGTGATATAACTGAATATCTTTGGCCTGTAGTGCAAAGATGAATGATTACTTGATGAATATCTTTGGCTTGTATTGCAAATATGAATGATTTTCTGATGAATATCTTTGGCCCGTAGTGCAAAGATGGACAGTGTTAAGATGAACATGACCAACTGGTGATACAAATGAATATTTTGGCCCGTAGTGCAAAGATGAATATTTGATTCGAGATGTATATTGATTAATGTTACAGGGATAAAATATTGATGGACTTTTAAATTAAAGAAAATAGTAGACATCATTCTCTACTTAACTCTTCTAATGAATTGTTATTTTCGCTTCAGTTGTTGATCTAAAACTTGTTGTCCATAATATTTTATCTGGTTTATTGATGACTAACAATAATTTATTATTCATTATCTTAGTCATAATATTCTTTACTGGGATAGTTGAGCTCACCCTTTTCTTCTATTGTTCTCTTTAGGAAATGGAAATATCGCGGGGACTAGTCGGGGAACAGAGTGATGATTAGAGTTAGATCTGTAGAGGTCCTCACTATTCTATAAAATAGTGGGATAATAGTTGTAATTAATAAGGAATGAATTTGAGTGTTTATATTTCGTATTTTATACGATTTGTATTAAAGCTCATAGTTTGTGTGGTCGTATTTTGCACGATCGTTTGTTAATAAAGATGTGTATTTAAATTCTGTACCATGTATTTTGGCGACTCAGAATGGGTTGGTATTGAACCTATTTTGGGGGGCGTCACAGTTGGTATCAGAGCTTAGGAATATGATATCTGGCGGAGATTTGAGAATTGAACTAGGAGGGGAGAGAAGAGTAAATCCTTCGCTAGTGTGTCCTACTTAAGCTTGTTTGGTATTTAATTGGTCGGTCGGAACATAAGGTTGATATGTGATATGACAATTTGTTTAATTAACCCTTGTTTTATGGCAGTATTTGAGGATGTCAGGCGAAGAAGAAATTAGAGATATCCATGTGGTGATTGAAGAATTAATAATTGCACCCGAGCTAATCGCAGAGGTTGCAGCTTAGAGTGAGGAAGAAGAGGAACCTGAGGAAGATTTATTAGGAGAATTTTGTGAACGAAATGTAGAACTGCAAAATCGTTTTCATGAGTTAGAAGAACAGGGTGAAGAATGGCAGGCGGCCGTGGAACAAAGGGATATAACAATTCAAGAAAGGGATACAGAAATTCAAGATTTTGCTACTCGATATGCGAGGCTTGAACAGAAGCTCCCTCTGGCAGAACATATAATATTAGAGCTAGAATCTAAAAATGCAAATGTCAATGATCAGCTGAAAGAAGAAGCAATTGAACAAGTGAGAATTGAAGATGCATGGGTAAAAGCCGCACGACGCGTTGATATTTTAGAAAGAGACGTCCGATCCAAGAAGGCCAAAATAAACGACATGGATTTTACTTTTTGGACAGCAATTGGGGGAATCTAACATCGAGTTTGGAATTACCATGTGCATAGCGATCAACCCCAATTCGATATGGATCGAAGAGTAATGCTTCAAATCATGGATCAGGAGTGCGACGAAGCAGTTGAAGGTGGAATGAACTTTATAGCAAAGTCAAGACCAGCTGGGATAGTGACACCAAAGACTGTCCTAGACAAGCCAAAGTCGGTGGTTCCTGGAAAAGCGATTGTCGTGACTTCCCTAAATACGAGGAACCTGAATGAGGTGATCACGGGTAAGCTAGTCATAAACTCTTGCGAAGTCTATACCTTATTAGATGTCGGTGCTACCCATTCTTTTATTCACCTACTTACGCTCAACGTTTAAACTTGACTCTTGAGAAATTAGACTTTGACTTATCTGTTAAAACTACGTTAAGAGAAACCTTCGTTACATCCACAGTTTACAAATCTTGCTTGATTAAAATTAGTACCCTCACCCTACTTGGGGATTTTAAATCTTTGAAAATACTTACATTTGACGTGATTCTAGGAATTGATTGGTTAACCACTTATCATGCCAAAATTGATTGTTTTCGTAAGGTTGTTAGTTTTTATATTCCTAACCAACCTATTGTGCGAATTCAAACCACCAAACCCCTAAAATCAGTCAATGTCATTTCAAGTCATAAAGCTATTCGTTTATTGAAAAACGAATGTCAAGCTTTTTTTTCCCAGGTCACTGATATAAATCAGAATACATCAGATTTGAATGATATTTTTGTTGTCAATGAGTTTTCTGATGTATTTCCCAAAGAACTTCCTGGTCTACCCCCAGAACGTGAAGTTAAATTCTTTATTGACCTCGAGCCCGGTACAAAACCCATTTCTAAAACCCCATATCGAATGGCTCCTATTGAACTTCAGGAGTTTAAGTTCCAACTACAGGAGTTGTTAGACATCGGTTTTATACGTCCTAGTACGTCTCCTTGGGGTGCTCCTGTTTTATTCGTAAAGAAGAAAGACGGTAGTATACGACGTTGTATTTACTATCGGGAGTTGAACCATGTCACCATCAAGAATAGTTATCTCTTACCTCATATTGATGACCTGTTCGACCAATTGCGAGGTGCTATGGTTGAAGCACCATGAGGGTCACAGTTGGTATCAAATATTTGGATCATTTCGTTGTTGTCATTATTGATAACATCCTAATATACTCTAAAAGTCTCAAATATTTACTTACTTAGAATGAACTCAATATACAAAAACGACGTTGGTTGGAGCTGTTGAAAGATTACGATCATACCATCTAATACCATCCTGAAAAAAGCGAACGTGGTAGCTGACGCGTTCAGTAGAAGATTGTATGCGGGTATAAGTGCGATATTATCAACACGAAGCCCATTTTGTATGACGTATAAAGGATGAAGATAGAGTTAAAAAATCCGTAGGCCCACGTAATGATGTCAAATATACACGTAGAACCAGCTTTAATGGATAGAGTTAAAGCTGCTCAATCTACAGATCCGGAGATGACAAATATGATGAAGAAGGTGCAAGAAGATACTATTCCCGAAGCAAGAATCGATGAAGAAGGAATACTTCGAGTCAAATCCAGACTTTATGTTCCTAACGACTCTGAATTGAAGTATAGAATCATGATGAAAACACACAACACACCGTTCGCAATTCATCTTAGAAGTACCAAAATGTATCGTGATAGTCAACATACAATTTGGAGGAGCAATATGAAGAAAGAGATCGCGGAGTTTATCTCGAGGTATTTTACGTGTAAACGTGTCAAGGCGGAGCATCGAGTGCCAAAAGGTCAGTTTACAGAAAGTTATGGACACCGATTTACGATTCATTGGTCCATTTGAGATCCTTGACCGAGTAAGAAAGGTGGCCTATAGACTCGCTTTACCTCAAGCATGTCTCGTGTTTATAACATTTTTCACATATCTGTGCTACGTAAATACGTGAAAGACCCAAACCACATTATTGAATTAGAACCGGACGAGATAGCCGAAGATTTAACGTACGAGGAGGTACCCGTCAAGATCTTGGATAAGAAGGAACATGTCATGCGCTCGAAGATTATACCTCAAGTTAAAGTTTTGTGGAGGAATTATGATATCGAGAAAATGACCTGGGAGTTAGAATCGAAAATGAAAGCGAGGTATCCTCACCTTTTCGACATACCAGGTACGTACGTCAATTTTGAGGATGAAATTTCATAAGGAGGGGAGGCTATAAGACCCCAAAATTTATGAATAAGATTTAATTTTCTTTATATATTATTTTGAAATAGTAAGGTGTTGATTTGATAAATGAGATAAATTACGGGTGAGATGTGCAAATTTTACAAAGTAAGCAAGTGGTTATAAAATATTCGTTGTGTCGGGGAATATTTGTTTGGTCGAGGAATATTCTTTTTGTCGGAGAATATTCGTACGACGGCGCAGTCATTGGTGGACCCCACAACGAGATGAATGTCAGATATATAAAGCGACAGAAATAACCTTTTTACAAAAATAACGATAAAACTATTACTGTTAAACTGTTGAAATACCCGGTGGTTAAAATACAGTAATACGCGGTGTTGCACAGTAGCACACGGTATTGCACAGTAGCACAGGGTATTGCACAGTAATTCTAATTATTGATTCTTACGTAAGAAGTCACTATTCAATAATTGTTACAGTAATTACTGTTTAATATTTTATATTATTGATCCAATAATTGCTACATTGATATTTTATATTAGTGATTCAATAATTGTCATTGTACAGTATTTCAAATTATCAAATCAATAATTGATATTATTTGAATAATATTATTAGATAGCATTATTGATAATGTCTAAAAAGTTCTGTCGAGAAAAGTGGTTAGGTTATATAATTACGCGCCAATGAGGAGAAATCCTTATCGGAAAGCCCCCTCTTCCCTGGGAACGACCTGGTTGTCAATATTGTAGTTCTGTAATATTATTTGTGAATAATTAATTGTTGATATATATGATAAGAAAATATTTATTCAATGTGGATTTAAACGAAGGAATTTTTAGCATGTGACATTTGTTGAAAGTTGGTATTTTATCTTTTTCGATAAAATAATTCATTCAAATATATTATTACAATATTACATTATAGTAGTATGATGTGATTATATAATAGTATGATTTTTATAATTTGCATGATAACATTATTATAGTAAATTTATGGTATAAAAGCAAAATGAGGTAGAAGAGAACAAATTGAATTTGAATTCTTATGATGTAAACAATGATGTCATCGGAACAATGAGGTAAGCAATGATGTCATCGGAACGATGAGGTAAACAGTGATGTCATAGGATCGATGATGTAAGCGATGATCTCATAAATTATAATGAAAAGACTATTTTACCCTTACTCTGCCAAGCCTATAAATAGAAGCTCATTTCTTCATTATTTCTCACCAATTCAGTAAAGCTATAAAGAGAGAAAGTATAGAGAGAATAAGAGAGAAAGAAGAAGAGTATTCCGCTATTACACTAGTGCAGTCTCCAAATTTTTATTAAGGTATGGGGTATTATTTCATTCGTATTCATGAAGAGAGTTATTTTCTTTCAATACTCGTAAGGGTCGTTATTCCATTCTTTATTATTTTGTTGGAATAACCTGTCTACGCGGACTATCTCGTGCATGGTGAAATCCTTTTGTTATTCCATTCTTTATTATTATATGGGAATAATCTGTCTACTCGGACTACCGCATGCCTGGTGAATAACCCTTCGTATTCAGTTGTTATTAAATTGTGGAAATGATCTGTCGGCACGGACTACCGCCTGACGGGTGAAAATCCATTTGCAGTTTCGTATATTGTTTCATTTCAGATTCCTAACTCTAAACTTACTATGGTAACTATTACTTCTATAATTCCTGAAATGATCATAAATTCCTTGAGTTTTGCGCTTCATCTAATATCATTTCACTAGAATATTGGTCTGAACTTTCTTCTGAAATTTTTATCTTTTTATGTCGAGTTACTATTCATGGGGTACTATTCACGATTAAAAAAAAAATTTCTTTCCAAATTATCTTTGATTGGATCCAGGTTTTGATCTTCATTCTTGAACTACGAATAAATTTTTTAATATTTGTTCTTTATCTCACTGGATCCGTTATTCGTATTGTTTTTCATCATCCTCAGTCCTAAATGGTGATATAACTGAATATCTTTGGCCTGTAGTGCAAAGATGAATGATTACTTGATGAATATCTTTGGCCCGTAGTGCAAAGATGGACAGGTGTTGAGATGAACATGACCAATTGGTGATACAAATGAATATTTTGGCCCGTAGTGCAAAGATGAATATTTGATTCAAGATGTCTATTGATTGATGTTGCAGGGATAAAATATTGATGATGGACTTTTAAATCAAAGAAGATAGTAGACATCATTCTCTACTTAACTTTTCTAATAAATTATTATTTTCGCTGTAGTTGTTAATCTAAAACTTGTTGTCCATAATATTTTATCTAGTTTATTGAAGACTAAGGATAATGTATTATTCATTAACTTAGTCATAATATTCTTTACTGGGCTAGTTGAGCTCACCCTTTTCTTCCATTGTTCTCTTCAGGAAATGGGAATATCGCAAGGACTAGTCGGGGAACAGAGTGATGACCAGAGTTAGATCTGTAGAGGACCTCACTATTTTATAAAATAGTGAGATAATAATTATAATTAATAAGGAATGAATTTGAGTGTTTATATTTTGTATTTTATATGATTTGTATTAAAGCTCATAGTTTGTGTGGTCGTATTTTGCACGACCGTTTGTTAATAAAGATGTGTATTTGAATTTTGTACCATGTATTTGGCGACTCAGAATGGGTTGGTATTGAACCTATTTTGGGGGGCGTCACAGTTGGTATCAGAGCTTAGGTATATGATCTCTGGCGGAGATCTGGGAATAGAACTAGGAGGGGAGAGAAGAGTAAATCCTTCGCTAGTGTATTCTACCTAAGCTTATTTGGTATTTAATTGGTCGGTCAAAACATAGGGTTGATATATGATATGATAATTTGTTTAATTAACCCTTATTTTATGGCAGTATTTGAGGATGTCAGGCAAAGAAGAAAGTAGAGATATCCATGTGGTGAGTGAAGAATTAATAGTTGCACCCGAGCTAATCGCAGAGGTTGCAGCTGAGAGTGAGGAAGAAGAGGAACCTGAGGAAGATTTATTAGGATAATTTTATGATCAAAATGTAGAACTGCAAAATTGTATTCATGAGTTAGAAGAACAGGGTGAAGAACAGCAGGCGGCCAAGGAACAAAGGGATACAACAATTCAAGAAAGGGATACAAAAATTCAAGATTTTGCTACTCGATATGCGAGGCTTAAACAGAAGCTCTCTCTGGAAGAAATATGATATTAGAGCTGGAATCTAAAAATGCAAATGTCAACGATCAGCTAAAAGAAGAAGCAACTGAACGAGTGAGAATTGAAGATGCATGGGTAAAAGCCGCACGACGCGTTGATATTTTAGAAAGAGTCGTCCGATCCAAGAAGGCTAAAATAGACGACATGGATTTTACTTTTTGGACAGCAATTGGGGGAATCCAACATTGAGTTTGGAATTAACCTGTGCATAACGGTCAACCCCAATTCGATATGGATCGAAGAGTAATGCTTCAAATCATAGATCAGGAGTGCAACGAAGCAGTTGAGGGTGGAATGAACTTTATAGCAAAGTCAAGACCAGCTGGGATAGTTACACCAAAGACTGTCCCAGACAAGCCAAAGTCGGTGGTTCTTGGAAAAGCGATTGTCGTGACTTCCCTAAATGCGAGGAACCTGAATGAGGTGATCACGGGTAAGCTAGTCATAAACTCTTGCGAAGTCTATACCTTATTAGATGTCGGTGCTACCCATTCCTTTATTTCACCTACTTATGCTCAACGTTTAGACTTGACTCTTGAGAAATTAGACTTTGACCTATCTGTTAAAACTACGTTAAGAGAAACCTTCGTTACATCCACAGTTTATAAATCTTGCTTGATTCAAATTGGTACCCTCACCCTACTTGGGGATTTTAAATCTTTGAATTTAGGTTTACTGATATTGGGGATCAGATTTAGGTTACCGATATTGGAGATCGGATTTAGGTTACCGATATTGGGGATCGGATTTAGGTTCAAGGACCGGCATTGGTGGCCGGATTTGAATTGAAGGACCGACATTGGTGGCCGAATTTGAATTGAAAGACAGGCATTGGTGGCCGGATTTGAGTTGAAGGACCGGCATTGGTGGCCGGATTTGAGTTGATTAACGGTGGGGCTTGGTTAAGTGCGAGGAAGGGGTTAGGCACCCCACAACTCCCGTGTAAACACGGTACCACATCTTTTCAATATTACCCTTTTAAATCTACAATGTGTGTGTGAATGATGGAAGAAATTGGGCCTATGTTTGATTTATTTGAAAGCATGGACAGGATTCGTCGAACCTATATACGAAGGGTTTGATTTCATTTGCAAAAGTCTCTTATTTAGATAAGATTATTAAAATGATATTTTAAAAGTAGGTTTTTTAGCTTTTGAGCTCAATTTGAATGGTGATTGTCGGGCTGCGAAGCATCCTCGACCACAAAATATATACAAGTGTCGGTCTCCACATGGGCATAATAGTCATCGGAGGGACTCTGACACGACAAACCATTATTCTCATTACATTGAGACCTTAAACCCAGATAACCGTTTTAAGGTATTTCAGATGTATATTTTACAGAAAAACTGGCAGAGTATATTTGTAAAGTGGAGTTTGTCCATCATGGGAATCAGATTATGATCAGTTTGATCATGAATCCCACTATTCCTAGGCTCATAAAGAAAAGTCAATAAAACCTGTACAGCTCAAATATGTACAGAAAAATATATATATATATACATCCAGATATCGCCAGAACCAAGAATTTATCAGTAAATCCTGGTTCGCACATGGCCAAAGCGTCTCGTTCCTACTAGATAGTAATCTAAAGGCCGCGAGGTAGCTTTTATAACTGAAACTAGAAAAAATGGTAGATTTAAGTAAATCTCAGCTATTCTAGCTTCCCGGTTCTGTCTAGACCTATTTTGAACTGTTTAAAAGCTAAAGTTGGCGAGATTTAAAGGAATCTAGTTTGCCCGCAGAAATGTCAGTGCCGATTCATATCCAATGAATATTTAAAGCAATAATTTAATCAAAATGAGTAAAGCAATATATATATATATATAAAATTATATATATATACTAAAGCTGTAAAGGGCGATGGGTTTTTACTCCGGTGCCCGGACTGGAATGTATATATATATATATATATATATATATATTTATAAAAGCTGTAAAAAGCCACGGAGTAATCCAGGCTGGACAGAATTGAAATATATATATATATAAGCGGTAAAGGGCGGTGGGTTTTCACTCTGAGGCCCAAACTGGAATGAAAATATATATATATATATATATATATATATATATATATATTTATAAAAGCTGTATAAAAGCCACAGAATGATCCAGGCTGGACAGAATGTACATATATATATATATATATATATATATATATATATATATATAAAATCAGTAAAGGGCGACGGACATTCTATCCTTTACCTGGACAGGAATGTAAATATATTTATATGTATAAAAGTAGTAAAAAGGCCACAGAATGATCCAGGCAAAACTGGAATGTAAATAGTTATATATATATATATATATTAAAGCAATAAAAAGGCCACGAAGTATAAATCCAGGCCCAAATAAGTCAGAAAAATTATATATATATATATATATATATATATATATAGTTACATATATAAACGCAGTAAACTACCTCGGATTTGACATCCGGGTTTCACAGAATTGAAAAGTTAGTATATATATAGTTAAATATAGACAGAAAATAGTTAAACCGGGACTAGGAAGATAACCCAGTATGGTGAAGGGTGCATATATGTATATATGTATATGCATATATATATATATATATATATATATATAAAGCTGTTAAAAGTGACGGATCGTCAATCCGAGTTGTAGAAATGCCAGAAAATGCGTTTATGCTCTAAAATGTACAAAACGTAAGCAAAAACAGCCATGGAACTGAGTTTCGGGAATATTCAGAAAGTGAAACTTAACGTGCAAGTGTATAAAAGTGCAATGAGGTAATATAAACTTACTGATTATAAAAATACTCACAATGGACTACTACACGGGCTTTTTGCCAAATTATAGGCTTTAAACATCCGTTTCTACCGGTTAATTTTTGATATGTGGTAGTATGTGGTTGTATCTATGTGTTAGAGTGAAAAAATTTGGGTTTGGAGGACAAGAAAATGGTTGAGAAACCAAACGGGCAGAGGTTCAGAGCGTTTTTTGATTATGAAATGAGCTGGGGGTCACCTCATATATATAGACCTAAGAGAAGTAGCTCTATCTGCGACAGTTAAAGGTAGATGTGCAGAACCATGTGGCGGGGCCCACGTGGTGGGTCCTGGTGCATCGAAGTACGTGCACTTCGAGCAACGCGAGGTCAGATTCAAAACTTTATAACTTTTGATCCGAGCGTCCGTTTGACGCGTGCTGTACCTTTTTGGAAAGCCCTCGCCGAGAGTATCGTAATTACATGGGATACAACATTTTTCGAGTCCAAAAAGACGTGTTCATAACCAGGTCATTGATTCCTCGCAGTTTATCCATTGAGCTATCTTTCGCTGTTTCTACTCGGGATCATTGTTATAGTTCTTTCAGACCTTGATGGCATCAATTAGGCTCGAGTTTGACCGAATCGGCTTCAAGTTGGTCAAATGAACATTTTTCCCCTCCCGGGGTTGCCTGTAGAGCATGGCCTTCGACTGACTTCCTAGGGTTGTCTCCGAGGTTTGGATTCCAATCGATTCTGTTTGTCCTTAGGATTATCTTCGAGGCTGACTTGGTCCTTCCAGGTTTTCCTTTGGATATGATGTAAGGCTTCAGGATTGTTTCAGAAGTTGACCTGACCTCCCGGGTTGAGATCGGGGCTTGACCTGTACTTCCCAGGTTGAGGCAGGGGATGACCTGTTCCGAGTTGAGACCGGGGCTAATCTGTACCTCCCAGGTTGAGATCGGGGCTGACCTGTACCTCCCGGGTTGAGACCGGGGTTGACCTGTACCTTCTGGGTTGAGACCGGGGCAAACCTGTACCTCTTGGGTTGAGATCGGGGCTAACCTGTACCTCCCGGGTTGAGATCGGGGCTGACATGTACCTCCTAAATTGAGACTGGGGCTGACCTGTACCTCCCGAGTTGAGACTGGGGCTAACCTGTACCTCCCGTGTTGAGATCGGGGTGACATGTACCTCCCAAGTTGAGATCGAGGCTGACCTGTACCTCCCGGGTTGATACTGGGGCTGACCTATACCTCCCCGGTTGAGATCGAGGCTGACCTGTATATCTCGGGTTGAGACTGGGGCTGGCATGTACCTCCTGGGTTGAGACTGGAGCTGACCTGTACCTCCCGGGTTAAGACCGAGGCTGACTTGTACCGTCCGGGTTGATACCGGGGCTGACTTGTACCTCCCGGGTTGAGACCGGGGCTGACCTGTACCTCCCGAGTTGAGACCAGGGCTGACCTTTACCTCCCGGGTTGAGACCGGGACTGACTTGTACGTCCCGGGTTGAGATCGGGGCTGACCTGTACTTCTCAGGTCGAGACCGGTGTTGAATTGATGACCCGGTATTGAGACTGGAGTTGATTTGATGGCCCAGTATTGAGACCGGGGTTAAGTTGATGGCCCGTTATTTAGATCGGGGTTGATTTGATGACCCGGTGTTGAGACCGGGGTTGATTTGACAAGACAGTTTTTCCCTTCTACAGGGTTTGCAATAAGGAAACAAAATTTCGAGTGTCTACATATATATATATATATATATATATATATATATATATATATATAAGCTGTAAAAGAGCCACGGAATGATCCAGGCTTGACAGAATTGAAATATATATATAAAAACTGTAAATGAGCCACGGATTAATCCAGGCTCGACGGAATGTAAATATATATATATATATATATATATATATATATATATATATATATGTATAAAAGAAGTAAAAAGTTCACGAATTTCCAATCCAGGACAAATTGAAATATAAATGTTAATAGATACAGTTAGTATATATATATTAAAGCAATAAATGCCACAAATTAGCAATCCAGGCCAAACAAAATCAGAATAATTTATATATATATATATAGTTATATATATAAAAGTAGTAACTGCAATGGATTTGCCATCCGGGCTTGACAGAATGAAAAATAAGTATATATATAGTTAAATATATACATAATGAATTTAAAAAGGCCTCGAATCAGCGATCCAGGCAGTGCAAGTTAGTACATATATCTATATATATACATAAAAGCGAGTAAAAGCCACGGATAGTCGATCCAGACTGTGCAAATACAAAAAAACGTATATATGTACTAAAATGTACTAAAAAGTAAGCAAAAACGGCCATGAAACTGAGTTTCGGGCAAAACAAAGAGATGAAACTTTACGTGCACGTGTATAAATATGTAATGAAGTAGGAAACGAGTTCTGATCATAAAAATACTTATAATGGACTGCTACACGGGCTTTTTGTCTCCTCATAGGCTTCAAACGGGCGTTTTCGCATGTTATTTTTTGGTGTGTTGTAGTATATGAGTATACTTACGTGTTAGAGTAATAAAATCTAAGTTTGGAGTACTAGAAGTCAGGCTAGGAAACAAAACGGGCGGAGTTTCAGAGCGTTTTCTATTTTTTTCACTCTTTTTTGCCAAGGGGTGGGCTTGTATTTAAAGACCCGATGGTAGGCCGTGAATCTACCTGCGGCTCCATGTGGCAGGCCCCACCTGGTGGATTCTGTCATCTCGAAGTACGTGCACCCTAAGCAACTCGATGTCTGGTTCAATACTTTCTAACTTTTGATCAGAGCGTCCGTTTGAGGCGTGCTATACCTTTTTGGAAAGCCTTTTTTTGAGAGCGTCACAATGACATGGGACTTAACCTTTTTCGAATCCAAGAAGTCGGGTTCATAACCGGATCTTTGTTTCTTTGTAGTTTGTCCGTTGAGCTGTATTATGCTATTTTCACAAGGGATCAATGTTATGGCTCTTTCTGACCTTCATTGCATCAATTCAGCTTGATTTGGACCGGATTGGCTTTAAGTTGGTAAAATGACCATTTTTCCTCTCCCGGGGTTATCTCCTGTACTGGCACTGTCTTTGACTGTCTTCCCGAGGTTATCTTTGAGGTTTTGATCCCAATCGATTCTGTTTGTCCTCAAGGTTTTCTCTGAAGGTTGAATTGATCTGTTGGTGTTGTTGTCGGGGCACCTGTACCTCCCGGGTTATGACCTAGATTTCTCTTGACATCCTGATGTTACTGGGGTTTGACTTGACATCTCGGTATAGTGATCGGGGATTAACTTTACATCCTGGGGTTGTTGGCGGGGGCTGCTTGACATCTCGATATCATCACTGGGGCTTTACTTGACATCCCGGTGTTGCTGGGGTTTGACTTAACATCGCGGTATAGTGATCGCGATTGAGCTTGACATCACGAGGTTGTCGTCGGGGCTACTTGACATCCCGGTATCGTCACCGGGGCTTCACTTGACATCCCGGTGTTGTTGGGGTTTGACTTGACATCCCGGTATAGTGATCGGAGTTGAGCATGACATCTCGGGTTTTTCTTCGGGGCTGTTTGACATCCTAGTATCGTCACCGGGGATTCACTTGACATCCCGGTGTTGCCGGGGTTTGACTTGACATCCCGGTATAGGTACCGGGGTTGAGCTTGAGATCCCGGGATTGTTGCTGGGAGGCAAAAGATGGTTTTACCCTCCTACAGGGTTAGTAACAGGAATGCAAATTTTGAGTGTCTACAGATGCCCCTCTTTGTCATGTTTATGCAATGCAATGAAATGAACATGATAAAGATTACTAGACACTTCAAATATTACAAGATATATATTTAATTTTGCAAATCGCAATGCAATAAATGTTAAAATATTTTTGCAAATCACATTTTGCACTTCGCAAATCGCATATCGTATCGCAAATCGCATATCGCATCGCATATCACTTACCCTTACCAGGCATGGATGATGCCTGTGTTGGGGCTGATCTCAACGATTGACTTTTATTAGTCTTGGTAATGTCTATGCTGGTGTTGACTCCATCGGTTTGATTTCTATCGGTGTTACCAATGCTTGTTTGATGAAGATAAGCTGAAATATTTTCTATATTTTTGCTGGGGATGATGTTCTGAAATCATCGAATCTTCTTGATGTTTACATTGACAGTTTAACAATGGCACCTACCCTGCTGGTACTTGACAAAGATGTCTACCCTGCTGGTAGCTAACAACGGTGCCTACCCTGATGGTAGTTGATAATGGTTGATCAACGGACTATCTCGATGCCTACTCGAACGGTAGTTTACAAAGTTTTATCTCATCGAACTGTCTCGATGCCTACTCGAACAGTAGTTTTCAACATAAAAATTTTTCTGAGTCTGGGTATTTAATGTGTATGCATATTTAACTCTACTGGGTATGCACGCTTAATATTTTAATGGAGATGTGCACTGATATAGCATTTGTTGCACATGTGCAGACCATGCATGATGTGATGATCTTAATTTATCCTAGGTTGATGCATATGCTTAATTGAATTGATGTAGAACCATACCTCACCATTTCTGAGGCGATTTGGATTTTCTTTTAAGACATGGATTTTGACAGACCTATCTGCTTTAACTCTCGTGTGGCTCCTATTGTCATTCGCAGAGAAGATTCGGATGTTCCCCTTTCATATGTCGTCTTTAGTGGGGATCTTGCAGAGGCTGCTATTTTTCTTTCTGAATCTAAATCTGGTGCTGGTACCTCTGGCGATTCAGACACTGATGGCTTTAGTAGGAGATATCCCGATATATTCACTGAAGTAGTGTTTAACGGCTTACATCACCAGATCTTTCCCCTATGCTACGTTGGATTGACGCCAATAGTTTGATCATTGATTATAAAAAGGGGCGAGATCTTTACTTGCGACCTTGCTAGAATAGATACTGGCTTAGCTGATGACCCGGGTGTTTCTGACGTCCTGGAGGATGTAGCCCGTTCTTTCATTGTCAAGATTTGAACTTTGGTGTAGAGGCCTCGACTTGTGAGGGCTTGGCACAGGTTGATATATTTGATGATGTAGATCTCATTTGCAAGACCGTTTGTCATCGGGAATCAATTTTTTCAGAGTTAAGGACTCTCTTGAAAATTTTTCCTTTCTTTTGTCGGGACAAGCTTACGTTGCCGTGATTTCATTTAGGAGTTCTCCCTTTTCTTTTGATGAGGAGCTTGGTCTCGCTGTAGACTCCTTCCATTTCATTGAATGGAAAAATGCCCCAGCCCTTTCGCATGTTGTTTCTGGGGTTCACAGAAGAAACTCTCTTTATTGACCTTATCCATGGTGAGCAATATCCTGCACATTCAGACAAATAACAATATGTGCCAAAAGCTTGATGGCTCAGGCCGTAGGGATTAGTATGATCTTGTGCATTTGAAGTTAAAGTTAATGAAATTGAATGCTTGTATTCACTGAGCTTTTATCTTATCGCTAAAGATCTTGAAATTGAGTATGAAAATGAATTTTTCCTGAAGAAATCAAAATTTTCATTTGACAAGTTATGAAATCGCAAGAAAACTTTTAAGCATCCATGGTCATTGTTCATGGGTAGGATCAGATTCAACAGACTTATCTCCTTTAGTCAGAGATACTTCATCTTTGCTTTAGACGTTATTCTTCGCAGAATTGACTTCATATGACACATGCACTATGAGTGACGCAACCCTTAGCAGGGTTTCCTCTTTTATAACTTTAGATGATCTCATTTGTATCTTGCAAAAAAAAATTCTGCTTTCCTCGCTTAACTTAGTCTCATTTTCTTAGGCTATTCAGAGTTACCCATTTAACGAATTTTGGGCCAATAACTCCTAAACCAGACAGCTTTAGGGCATTAGGTGTTAAGACACCCCTTCGGGTTTACTGTCTCGAGTAACAAAGGCCACACTTCGAGACAAGTCAGGCGATCTACATTATTTGATCCTCGCCTGAGCTTGTACAAGATTCATTTTCTTAGGCTCTAAATTACCCGTGTAGCGAGTGTTGGGCCAGTGACTCCCAAACCAGATGGCTTTAGGGCACTAGTTGTAGAGACACCCCTCAGGCTTAATTACTTTAGTAACTTAGGCCACGATTCGGATCTGCTCAGGTTTTTCCTTCTTCTTCTTGTAATGCTCATTTTCTTAGGCACTGAGTTACCCATGTAACGAGCGTTGGGCCGATGACTCCGAAACTAGATGACTTTAGGGAACCAGGTGTAAAGACACCCCTTAGGCTTAATAACTCGAGTAACCCAGGCCACGATTCGAGACATTAGGCTGGCTACTATTTGTCATCCATGTTGTCATAGTTTCATCCCCCACAACTAAGAGTTAGGGCGATCGCAAAGTGCAGATATGCATATGAGGTCAAGTCTGTTCCAAAAAAATGCTTTAAACTAGGATGTCATGCCTAATCAAAAGGTTAAATTTTCTTAATTCTCTAATCATTTCCGTGATTCTTGCTCCACGGATGCTTATCAGAATTAATCCAATTCATAACACGTTAAGAAAAAATCTTTTCCTTTCAAAACCTATTTCTAAGATTCTAATGCAAGATTTATCTATACTTAACATATATACCATTGCCAATGCATGTAACTAGAAATTGAAAGCACATACAGAGATGAAAGAGTCGTACCTTATCAGTGGATAGTAGTATTCTAAGAAAAATATGATTGGAAAAGACCTATTGATCATATCGGATCGCCAATAATGGAAGCACTTTGATGATGACAGACCATGTTGATGGTGCCAACTGGTGCATTTTCATTAGATGGTTGATAAATGCCCCAGTGTTGAGTTGTCGCGATTTCTAAAATTGCCCCAGTCTTGTTGTAAGGGCCCCAACATCGGGTTATCACAGATTCTGAAATTGCCCCGATCTTGCCTGTCATCTGGGGTGATTGCTTTGTTGTATGTTTGACAGATGGGTTGATAAGACGCCAAGATTATAAGAGTCTTTTACCTCATAACCCACATGGTGAACATATAGTGGCTATGGGCCTTGATGTTTGGATGCCCCAATCAATGTTTCTGTCTTGTGGGCGCAATTGACTTTGATGGTTGATATCAAAAGGCCTGCGGATTCCACTAAATTGGACTCAAGGGTTTGTGATGGTTGGGGATGTTATAGCTTTAACCGGATTTGGTTTGATCTGTGAGGTTTAATCCGTGGCCTTTTGCTTAGGGAACAGCTCGTCGGGTATGAGATAGACTTTTCCATGACGGTAGCCCATGTGCTTCTTGGGGGTAAAAGGAGATCAAGTCTTCTCTCACTTCAGGAGTGATGAGTTGCTGACAGGTTGTATCTTATGACGATTGCCATTTCCTCCTTATGACTGGTCGTCTTAATGTATCGTTGCCTCTTTCTTTCTGGGACTTGTGCTAGATTAGATGGAATAACATTGAGGTGTCGTTGGGTCCTCTCAACATGGTTCATCGATCCTGAAGGTTTTTCTTGGGTGTAGGCTTCTCAAGTTTGGCCTTCATACGCTAACTCCCACGCTAGAGGAGTATGAACGCCTCACGGGTTTGGCATTAGATTTGCCCTGTGCCAGGACAACCATTAGTGACATGAGACTACCGTTCATGACTATGACTGGTCTGAGACGTAGAGTCTTCATTGAGGAGAATATTTCGGGGCATGTGGTGTCCCTGGACTTTTTGATTGACTGCTTTAGCCTGCTAAACAGCTACGAGCGATATTAAGGAGATTTTATCATCCCCGCAGATAAATGGCAGTTTGTACATGTGGACATTTTGTTGATGTGTATCACATCTTATTTATACATGCCACCATATATGGACTACTTGGATATTGGCTTGATGGTAGTGGTTCGTGCTCTCAGACAGGGTTGTACCATCCTGCCTATGATATTAGCCAAGACTTTGAGGTCGGTCACATTCTGCCATTCCCATCCAACAGGGTTTTTCAGGGGTTGCGCCATTCTGTTGTACGTGTAGTTCATGACACACTTGAGTCCCATCGGCACTTTCAGACATCATGGGCACTTCTTTACTCATGAGATATCCATGTCCTACTCCTTTCGATCGGTAGAGTGTATAGATTTGACATTTTGGTTTGCCTTTTTGATGGCGATTGATCATCCATTTTTGATCTTGCCCCGCTCAGGGTTTAGCTCCCCTTATAGATTCATTACTCATGCAAACAGTATGGATTACCTGCCCTTGGTGGGTTCGAGAGGGGTGACTACATATCATCTGCTAGCAGTTATGGGCCAGCTTGACCAGTTTCAGAGCATTCACCACTTTGAGGGGGCTATAGATCAGCAGATATCAACTTTATCTTTGTCATCAGCTAACCTTACCAGGACTTATGAGTGTTGGACTCGTAGGGAGAGGGATGATTTTTCTAATAGCCATCCAGATCGTTCTCCAGAGCATTCTGCATGGTTGAAGGCAGATATTGCATTGGCTGTGATTATCCAGAAAGCTCCGAGCATTGATTCTAATGAGGAAGAGCCTATGAAGGATCTTGATTCTCCCACCGAGGATGATTCATTTGCTGGTTTGACAGCATCTTTAGTCAGTGATCCCCCGAGCATTCCAACTGGGATAATTCCATCTCTTATTGATTTATTAGCTTGGATGACCTTTGAGAGGGATAATGCTAGAGCACTGATGTTGACAGCCCTTTCTAGCATGGATGCTGCTTTTGCTGGGAGACGAGGCTCGAGCTACCCGGGATGCAGCATTTGTTGAGATTGAGGAGGCTTTAATTGCCAGGGATGCTGCTTTCATTGAGAGGGATGAGGCCATAGCTACCCGGGATGTTTATATTGTTGATATCACTACGCTCAAGTGATATAAACATAGCATCGTTGCCGATATAAGTGCCTTCATAGATGGTCGCGGTAGTACAATACAGATGGCTGTGGATATTCTAGCTCATATGGAGATCGTGGGACATGAGCTTACAGCTGCTTCTCCTTCTTTTGAGAGGGATGCCATGTTGGCACTGCTATCCCGTTTATCCACGGGTTCATAGACTAGCTTTGTTTTTTCTGTATATACTAGATCAGCCATTTTTGTCATGTACAGGACACAGTGTATATATCAAACAATATTATATATCAGAGAAATATATTTTAATTTTTTAATTTTTTGATTTTTTGTTTTTTTATTTTTTTGATTTTTTGATTTTTTATTTTTTTTGATTTTTTTTGATTTTTTGATTTTTTGATTTTTTGATTTTTTGATTTTTTGATTTTAATATCTACATGCATGGAACATTAAAAAGAATAATGCTAATAAAGTGATAACATCCCAACATCTCCTGGAACTCGCAACTTTCCTCTAGATCTATGCCTTTCTGGCTAGCTGAGGCCTGATAGTCCAATTGTCAGTGGTTATGTTGCCTTCGAGGCTCGTGATAGAGGTTACCTCCTAGTTCTGAATATCTTCAATCATGGCCGTAACTTGATCGTCTTCTAATTCAGCATACCCCTTAAGGAGGCTCAAATTGGGCTCGTCACAAAAAGGAATGAATTCTTGATTCCTCGATGGTTGGCTTCCTCAAGAACTTCACCACCTTTATCTTCATATGTTCCTTCACCTTTCTCATAGGTTGGAGAGGATTTCAGTATGAAATCACTCTCGAACTGTTGTTGTATTTCTCGTAAGGAACTTTCCTTTTTGGCTTCTTCCATTCTGGGAAGGATCAATATTTCCTCCTCATCATCCAGGAAGGTAAAATCAGGAATGTGGTTGCTGGCTTTGGAAAACAAAATATTTGATGGTGGCTGATGAATTTCTTCAGACTACTCTCTTGTCTCCTCTGTCACTCCCAATATTAAGATCATTCCACCTTGGGTTCTGCTAGGATTGGTGCTCGCAGCCGTCACCTCCTTTGAACTGCCTGTCTCGAATGGACATCTTAAGCTCTTTATTTCCCTTTTGCCCTTTCTAGTCACGGGGACTTCAATATTCAGTTCTCTATTTTTCAATGAGATCCTAAATTTTATGTTTCAGAGACCAACATTCCTCAGTTGCATGTCCAAGTGAGTTAGAATGGTATAAACATATCTTGGTAGAATCATAACTTTCCATCTCGGGCTTGGCAGGAGGCAACAATTCTGTAATCTTTTTCTGCGCAACCAATAATGCTAACACATTTTCCAACGAATCCCCCAAAGGCGTGAATACCCTTCTCCGCCGCCTACTCTCCCCGACTCTCGGTGTTGTAGGATTTCGAGGGTTTGCCAGTGTTGGGAATGTTGCTTGATATTTCCTATTTGGGAATTCGCATTCCTCCGGATAATTTTTCCTTTGGCAAGATCTTCTAGTAATTTTATCATGCCACCTTTCTCGTCTATTCAGCATGCTTTGATATTCTTCATTTAGCTGGTTGATCTTGGAGGGATATAGGCTTACATTCTGAATAACTTCATTTTTCTCTTAGCTTTCTGATAATTGAGTGAAAAGCTACCTTGTATCCTGATGTTGGTGTACTACCAAATTAGCCAACAGAGTTACTTGATGCTGGATTGCATCCAATTTTTGCATTACTGTCATACCCTCCTCTGAATTTTCCATCTCTATGACATTTGTTCTGTTCCTTTGGGGTATTCCTCCATCCTTCGTATGTATTTACGATTTAGACACATTTCAACGCTTCTTGACCCGATCATGTTTACTTCCTCCATATCATACTGTAATAGAAGGTTGGGGTTGACATTTGGATGGTCAGGTTGTTGGGCCATAACTTCGCCGCTTTCGATAAGATTTTGGATTTTATGTTTTAAGGACCAACAATCTTGTTTATCGTGTTTTGGAGACCCTGAATGGTAAGTACATCTCTGGCTTGGATTGTATCTTTTGCTTCCTGGATCCAAAGATGGAGCCAGTTTGGAAATTTTCTTGTGATCCATTAACATCACCAATACATTCTCAAGGGAATCTCCAAGTGGAGTGAACACCCGATTTTCTGTTCTATCAAATTTTCTCTTTCTGTCCTGGCATTGGTTGAATCCGGCCTGTTGTTGAAATGACAGATTACCTTCCCCCTTCCAACTGGGGGGACTATGGTTGGGTCTCTTAGCGTGCCCCTGTAAAACGAGGGATACTTCTTCATCGCCTTTATTGGGTACCCTATTTGGATCACTCGTATAGTTTCCAGACTGTATATGCTCGACGACTACTTTCAAGGTCGTGAGATCTTTAATCTTACCTGCTTTCAGGCCCATCTCTGTCATTTCGTCGTGTTTGATTATCTCTAAGAGTGGCATTCCTATTCTAGCTAGGATCCTCTCATAATAAGGTGCTTCTTGGATGTCTATGAAAGTCATCACCATTTCATCTTTTATCATAGGCTGGCTGACCTGTGCTGCCAGACGTCTCAATCTTTAGGCGTATTCTCGGAAAGATTTATTGTTCTTCTTTTTGACTTTAGTCACTTGGTATCGATCCGGTGCCATTTGTGACTGAAAGCTGTATTGATTTAGGAAGGCATGAGTTAGCTCTTCCCAGCTAAGGATTTTGGCATTGTCAAGTCAGGCATACCATGTCCTAGCCTCTCCAGTGAGACTCTTTTGGAAAAGCTGCATTCTAAGGCTTTCATCGTTAGCATAAGACCCTAGCTCGCCAATGTATACTTTCAAGAGTATATAGGGATCGCCTGCCCCATTGTACTTTTCAAATTCTAGGACTTGGAATCTATCAGGATATCTAGCCCCTGGGAATATGCAGAGATTTGAATAGGTGACACTCCCAAGGTTTCCAGTCCCTTTGATTGCCCGGATGGTTTCTTTCGTTTGTTGGACTTTCCATCAGATATCGCTAGTTTCCCGATCTTCCCTGATATTTGTGATTTCAGGGGTTTTGTTGGTTCTTTCACTGGATCGAGGTTCAGGGATTTGCAATTCCCTCTTTTTGTCAGCGCTTTGATTACCACCCTGTGAAGAGAACTCTATTTGATTGGGCACTGCCTGGCCATGAGTGCTTTTACGTTGTTCTTTAAGGAGGATAACCAACTTTATTATTTGATTCTTAAGTCCATCAAACTCCTTTCGAGATACGAAACCTGATTCATATTGGACACTTTCTGCCATGTCGGTGGATAGGCTTTGTGCTTTCTTGGATATAGTATTGGGACTACTCTTACCTACGAGACGAGTAGGTATTTTAGTCTTAATAAGCATTAACAGTAGATATGCTATGCAATGTGTCAGTTTTAGGGATTTTTATCTTCCTGCAAAACAGGGGTTGGTTGTTTTGATGATAGGATAGTATGACAGGATTTGATATCTGTACAATAATGGAATTAACAGGGAATAGAATGATTTTTACATTTATTTGATAATTACATGGAATTAAAAGAGGAAGGCATGAAGAGGCTTCCCTTCAGATTTGGTTAATAAGAGGCTGACCTATCTTAGGCTACTCTCACTGTTTTTCGTCATGAAGGTCCCCAGATCATCGCAATCTACTAGAGAAGAAATTAATCCGGTCTTTCAATTGGAGCGGATCTGAGTGGTGCCTTTCATGAGCCTCACAGGATTAGACTCCTTTGAGTCCAGTAATCAAACATCGACGGGTTCGCCTCCTGGTGGAGGAATCACACAACATACATTCATATACATCGTGTCTTCGTATGAAATGATGGCATTTGTGCAAAGCACTAACATAAAGCAGTAAATCATTCATTCACATCCATTCAATGAAAAACGCAGCATCCATACTCACGAATATATAAAAGGGAATTTTGAAAAGATTTGAATGCGGCCTAAGCCCTCTACTGTCTCCAGTAGAGTCGCCACCTGTTAACGTCAGGAAATAACTTCGGTCGCGTTGGACATAATCTTTCTCTCTTCCTAAGTCTTTTGTTTACTACCCTTATTGCCTTGTCTGTTTTATGAAGGGTGAAGTTTTTTAGGAAAAGGCCACCATGTATTATGTCGACGATTTGAACGGTTTACAGAATCGCCAGTTGGTAGATTTGAAATGGTTGTACTAACTCAACCGAGTTTTGTTTGAAAGTAGGCCCAATTACTGGACATTGTCGAAACTTGATTTTGAAATCGAAATTCTTAAGTTTGGGGCTTGGTAAAGTGGGGGGAAGGTGTTAGGCACCCCCCAACTCCCGTGAAAACACGGTACCGCATCTTTTCAATATTTCCCTTTTTATTTGCAATGTGTGTGTGTGGATGCTGGAAGAAATTGGGCCTATGTTTGTATGATTTGAAAGTAGCGATGTGCTTCGTTGAACCTATATACGAAGGGTTTGATTTGATTTGCAAAAGTCCATTTTTAAGACAAGATATAGAAATGATGTTTTGAAAGGTTGATTTTCAAATCCTTATCCTCTCATAGGAATAGAAGCCTTTTGATACTTCCATTTTTATCTTTTTAGCCTTTTGGATCGATTTGAAAGGTAACTGTCGGGCTGCGAAGCATCCTCGATCACAAAATATAGACAAGTGCCGATCTTCTCATAGGCATGACAACCATCGGAGTGACTCTAGCACGACAAACCATTATTTCATTATGTTTGAGACCTTAAAACCGGATAACCGTTTTAAGGTCTTTCGGATATACATTTTTTACAGAAAAACTGGCAGGGTACATTTGTAATGTGGAGTTTGTTCATCATGGGAATCGAATTTTGATAAGTTTGATCATGAATCCCACGATTCCTAGGCTCATATAAGGAGGCCAAGAAAACCTGCATAGCACAGATATTTGCAGAAAATATATATTTACATCCAGACATTGCAAAAACCAAGGATTCATCAGTCAAATCCTGGCATGCGCGTAGCCAAAGCTTTTTGTTCCCAATAGATAAAAATCTGAGGGTCGTGAGATTGCTTTCATAATGAATAAAACTAGAAAGAAAGCCAGATTTAAATAAATCTCAGCTATTCTAGCTTCCCGGTTCCAGTTGGATTTATTTTGAACCATTTGAAAGATAGAAAGGGTTAGATTTAAAGAAATCTAACTTGCCTAATTCACATAAGAAAGAATTCATGTCAAATGAATAATTGAAATAGATATTTGATCACAATGAATAAAGAATATATATATATATATATATATATATATATATATACGAAAGCTGTAAAGGACGATGGGTTTTCACACTCAAGCCCGTACTGGAATGTAAATATATATATATAAAGTTATAAAGGGCGACGGATTTACAATCCTATGCTCGGACAGAAATGAAAATATATATATAATTATAAAAGTTATAAAAGAGCCACGGAATGATCCAGGCTTGACAGAAAAGTAAATATATATATATATATATATGTATATATATATATATATAAAAGCTGTAAAAGAGCCACGGAATAATCCAGGCTTGACATAATTAAAATATATATATAAAAAAAAGTTGTAAATGAGCCACGGATTAATCCAGACTCGACGGAATGTATATATATATATATATATATATATATATATATATATATATATATATATATATATATGTGATATAAAAGTTGTAAAGAGCCACGAATTTATCCAGGCTCAACAAAATGGAAATATATAAATATATATGTATAAAAGCAGTAAAAAGGACACAAATTTCCAATCCAGGCCAAACTGAAATATAAATGTTAATATATAAAGTTAGTGTATATATATATATATATATATATATATATATATATATATATATATATATATTAAAGCAATAAAGGCCACGAATTAGCAATCTAGGCTAAACGAAGTCAGAAAAATTTATATATATAGTTATATATATAAAAGCAATAACTGCCACAGATTTGCCATCCGGGCTTGACAAAATGAAAAATTAGTATATATATAGTCAAATATATACATAATAATTTTAAAAAGGCCACGAATCAGCGATCCAGGCCATGCAAGTTAGTACATATATGCATATATATTTATATATAAAAGCGAGTAAAAGCCACGGATCGTCGATCCAGGCTGTGCAAATGCGAAAAAACGTATATATGTACTAAAATGTACTAAAAAATAAGCAAAAACGGCCACGGAACTGAGTTTCGGGAAAAACCAAGAGATGAAACTTTACGTGCACGTGTAAAAATACGTAATGAAGTAGGAAACGAGTTTTGATCGTAAAAATACTTAAAATGGACTGCTACATGGGCTTTTTGCCACTTTGTAGGCTTCAAACGGGCGTTTCCACCTGTTTATTTTTGATATGTTGTAGTATATGAGTATACCTACGTGTTAGAGTAATAAAATCTATGTTTGGAGTACTAGAAATCGGGCTAGGAAATGAAACGGGTGGAGTTTTAGAGCGTTTTCTATTTTTTTCCTCATTTTTGACAAGGGGGTGGCCTTGTATTTAAAGACCCGATGGTAGCGGGTCTACCCACGACAGCCGCGGGTCTACCTAGGGCTCCACGTGGTACGCCCCACTTGGTGGATCCCATCGTCTCGAAGTACGTACACCCCGAGCAATGCGATGTCCGCTTCGAAGCTTTCTAACTTTTAATTAGAGCGTCTGTTTGAGGCATGCAATACCTTTTCGGAAAGCCCTTTTCGAGAGCGTCACAATGACATGGGACTTAACCTTTTTCGAATCCAAGAAGACGAGTTCATAATCGGATCTTCATTTCTTCACAGTTTGTCCGTTGAGCTGTATTGTGCTGTTTTCACTCAGGAACACTGTTATGGTTCTTTCTGACCTTCATTGCATCAATTGGGCTTGATTTGGACCAGATTGGCTTCAAGTTGATAAAATGAACATTTTTCCCCTCTAGCGGTTGTCTTCCCGGGGTTGTCTCCGAGGTTTTTATCCCAATCGATTCTGTTTGTTCTCAGGGTTGTCTCCGAAGGTTGAATTGATCTCTGGTGTTGTTTCTGGGGCTCCTGTACCTCTCGGGTTGTGATCGGGGTTTCTCTTGACATCCTAGTGTTATCGGGGTTTGACTTGACATCCTGGTATAGTGACCAGCGTTTGACTTGACATCCCGGGGTTATCGGCAGGGGCTGCTTGACATCCCGGTATCATCACCGGGGCTTTACTAACTTCCCGGTGTTTCCGGGGTTTGACTTGACATCCTGATATAGTGACGGGGGTTGTGCTTGACATCCGGGGGTTGTCGTCGGGGTTGCTTGACATCCCGGTATCGTCACCATGGCTTCACTTGACATCCCGGTGTTACCGAGGTTTGACTTGACATCTCAATATAGTGACCAGGGTTGAGCTTGACATCCTAGGGTTGTAGTCGGGGCTGCTTGACATCCCAGTATAGTCACCGGGGCTTCACTTGACATCCCGGTGTTGCCGGGGTTTGACTGACATCCCGGTATAGTGACCCGGGTTGAGCTTAACATCCCGGGAATGTCTCTGGGAGGCAAAAGACAGTTTTACCCTCCTGCAGGGTTAGTAACAGTAATGCAAAATTTTGAGTGTCTACAGTAGTATATAAATTATATATTCCCAAAATAAACCCATAACATAGTATGCTTTAGTTACATATTTATTTTATAAATGCAAAATAAATATGCATCACATTATTTTCCATGCCAATATTAACATCCTTGCCTCATTAACATAAATTCATTTAAGAATTTTTTTTCTAATATCCTTAGGTAAAGTATATATAGATATTACAGACTTAAACCAGCTTCTTCATTCCTTATTCAAATTGTCCATCATAATTTTTATTCCTTCACATAATAAATATATACAAAATAACCATATATATTTATCACCTTGCAACTATTTCATGTACTACACCCACATCACATAAAGAAAATAAATAATAAATTTATCCTCTCCCGTTATAAATTGTTTATATCAATTTATTTACATATAAATAAAAATAATATTCTCTATTTATTAAAATTATTCAATGCTAGAATTTATTTTAATATCCTTTATTTAAAGTATACACTAATTTTTGTATACATAAACTAATTATTTCCTTTTTCCTTCTCTAAATTATTTTTAACAATTTATCTATAATAAATATAATAATATATTCACTACATTAAATACATACATACATTACACTCAATAATGTAGTATATGATTTCTTTTATAAAATAATGGTTATACATTAAGTATATTTAATACAACCAATTACCACATTAAAATAATTTAATATTATAAATTATCATAAGTTTTCACATCTCATTTCCCTTAATAAATTACTCGCACCATTTATTTACATATAATAAATATATACCACTAATATATTTATTATACACAAAATCACATATTGCATAACACATATTGACTTATGCAACAAGATATCACACAACATATCATTTAATAAGAATTTTCTTGTCTCCTCTGTCACTCCCAATATTAAGATCATTCCACCTTGGGTTCTGCTAGGATTGGTGCTCGCAGCCGTCACCTCCTTTGAACTGCCTGTCTCGAATGGACATCTTAAGCTCTTTATTTCCCTTTTGCCCTTTCTAGTCACGGGGACTTCAATATTCAGTTCTCTATTTTTCAATGAGATCCTGAATTTTATGTTTCAGAGACCAACATTCCTCAGTTGCATGTCCAAGTGAGTTAGAATGGTATAAACATATCTTGGTAGAATCATAACTTTCCATCTCGGGCTTGGCAGGAGGCAACAATTCTGTAATCTTTTTCTGCGCAACCAATAATGCTAACACATTTTCCAACGAGTCCCCCAAAGGCGTGAATACCCTTCTCCGCCGCCTACTCTCCCCGACTCTCGGTGTTGTAGGATTTCGAGGGTTTGCCAGTGTTGGGAATGTTGCTTGATATTTCCTATTTGGGAATTCGCATTCCTCCGGATAATTTTTCCTTTGGCAAGATCTTCTAGTAATTTTATCATGCCACCTTTCTCGTCTATTCAGCATGCTTTGATATTCTTCATTTAGCTGGTTGATCTTGGAGGGATATAGGCTTACATTCTGAATAACTTCATTTTTCTCTTAGCTTTCTGATAATTGAGTGAAAAGCTACCTTGTATCCTGATGTTGGTGTACTACCAAATTAGCCAACAGAGTTACTTGATGCTGGATTGCATCCAATTTTTGCATTACTGTCATACCCTCCTCTGAATTTTCCATCTCTATGACATTTGTTCTATTCCTTTGGGGTATTCCTCCATCCTTCGTATGTATTTACGATTTAGACACATTTCAACGCTTCTTGACCCGATCATGTTTACTTCCTCCATATCATACTGTAATAGAAGGTTGGGGTTGACATTTGGATGGTCAGGTTGTTGGGCCATAACTTCGCCGCTTTCGATAAGATTTTGGATTTTATGTTTTAAGGACCAACAATCTTGTTTATCGTGTTTTGGAGACCCTGAATGGTAAGTACATCTCTGGCTTGGATTGTATCTTTTGCTTCCTGGATCCAAAGATGGAGCCAGTTTGGAAATTTTCTTGTGATCCATTAACATCACCAATACATTCTCAAGGGAATCTCCAAGTGGAGTGAACACCCGATTTTCTGTTCTATCAAATTTTCTCTTTCTGTCCTGGCATTGGTTGAATCCGGCCTGTTGTTGAAATGACAGATTACCTTCCCCCTTCCAACTGGGGGGACTATGGTTGGGTCTCTTAGCGTGCCCCTGTAAAACGAGGGATACTTCTTCATCGCCTTTATTGGGTACCCTATTTGGATCACTCGTATAGTTTCCAGACTGTATATGCTCGACGACTACTTTCAAGGTCGTGAGATCTTTAATCTTACCTGCTTTCAGGCCCATCTCTGTCATTTCGTCGTGTTTGATTATCTCTGAGAGTGGCATTCCTATTCTAGCTAGGATCCTCTCATAATAAGGTGCCTCTTGGATGTCTATGAAAGTCATCACCATTTCATCTTTTATCATAGGCTGGCTGACCTGTGCTGCCAGACGTCTCAATCTTTAGGCGTATTCTCGGAAAGATTCATTGTTCTTCTTTTTGACTTTAGTCACTTGGTATCGATCCGGTGCCATTTGTGACTGAAAGCTGTATTGATTTAGGAAGGCATGAGTTAGCTCTTCCCAGCTAAGGATTTTGGCATTGTCAAGTCAGGCATACCATGTCCTAGCCTCTCCAGTGAGACTCTTTTGGAAAAGCTGCATTCTAAGGCTTTCATCTTTAGCATAAGACCCTAGCTCGCCAATGTATACTTTCAAGAGTATATAGGGATCGCCTGCCCCATTGTACTTTTCAAATTCTAGGACTTGGAATCTATCAGGATATCTAGCCCCTGGGAATATGCAGAGATTTGAATAGGTGACACTCCCAAGGTTTCCAGTCCCTTTGATTGCCCGGATGGTTTCTTCCGTTTGTTGGACTTTCCATCAGATATCGCTAGTTTCCCGATCTTCCCTGATATTTGTGATTTCAGGGGTTTTGTTGGTTCTTTCACTGGATCGAGGTTCAGGGATTTGCAATTCCCTCTTTTTGTCAGCGCTTTGATTACCACCCTGTGAAGAGAACTCTATTTGATTGGGCACTGCCTGGCCATGAGTGCTTTTACGTTGTTCTTTTAGGAGGATAACCAACTTTATTATTTGATTCTTAAGTCCATCAAACTCCTTTCGAGATACGAAACCTGATTCATATTGGACACTTTCTGCCATGTCGGTGGATAGGCTTTGTGCTTTCTTGGATATAGTATTGGGACTACTCTTACCTACGAGACGAGTAGGTATTTTAGTCTTAATAAGCATTAACAGTAGATATGCTATGCAATGTGTCAGTTTTAGGGATTTTTATCTTCCTGCAAAACAGGGGTTGGTTGTTTTGATGATAGGATAGTATGACAGGATTTGATATCTGTACAATAATGGAATTAACAGGGAATAGAATGATTTTTACATTTATTTGATAATTACATGGAATTAAAAGAGGAAGGCATGAAGAGGCTTCCCTTCAGATTTGGTTAATAAGAGGCTGACCTATCTTAGGCTACTCTCACTGTTTTTCGTCATGAAGGTCCCCAGATCATCGCAATCTACTAGAGAAGAAATTAATCCGGTCTTTCAATTGGAGCGGATCTGAGTGGTGCCTTTCATGAGCCTCACAGGATTAGACTCCTTTGAGTCCAGTAATCAAACATCGACGGGTTCGCCTCCTGGTGGAGGAATCACACAACATACATTCATATACATCGTGTCTTCGTATGAAATGATGGCATTTGTGCGAAGCACTAACATAAAGCAGTAAATCATTCATTCACATCCATTCAATGAAAAACGCAGCATCCATACTCACGAATATATAAAAGGGAATTTTGAAAAGATTTGAATGCGGCCTAAGCCCTCTACTGTCTCCAGTAGAGTCGCCACCTGTTAACGTCAGGAAATAACTTCGGTCGCGTTGGACATAATCTTTCTCTCTTCCTAAGTCTTTTGTTTACTACCCTTATTGCCTTGTCTGTTTTATGAAGGGTGAAGTTTTTTAGGAAAAGGCCACCATGTATTATGTCGACGATTTGAACGGTTTACAGAATCGCCAGTTGGTAGATTTGAAATGGTTGTACTAACTCAACCGAGTTTTGTTTGAAAGTAGGCCCAATTACTGGACATTGTCGAAACTTGATTTTGAAATCGAAATTCTTAAGTTTGGGGCTTGGTAAAGTGGGGGGAAGGTGTTAGGCACCCCCCAACTCCCGTGAAAACACGGTACCGCATCTTTTCAATATTTCCCTTTTTATTTGCAATGTGTGTGTGTGGATGCTGGAAGAAATTGGGCCTATGTTTGTATGATTTGAAAGTAGCGATGTGCTTCGTTGAACCTATATACGAAGGGTTTGATTTGATTTGCAAAAGTCCATTTTTAAGACAAGATATAGAAATGATGTTTTGAAAGGTTGATTTTCAAATCCTTATCCTCTCATAGGAATAGAAGCCTTTTGATACTTCCATTTTTATCTTTTTAGCCTTTTGGATCGATTTGAAAGGTAACTGTCGGGCTGCGAAGCATCCTCGATCACAAAATATAGACAAGTGCCGATCTTCTCATAGGCATGACAACCATCGGAGTGACTCTAGCACGACAAACCATTATTTCATTATGTTTGAGACCTTAAAACCGGATAACCGTTTTAAGGTCTTTCGGATATACATTTTTTACAGAAAAACTGGCAGGGTACATTTGTAATGTGGAGTTTGTTCATCATGGGAATCGAATTTTGATAAGTTTGATCATGAATCCCACGATTCCTAGGCTCATATAAGGAGGCCAAGAAAACCTGCATAGCACAGATATTTGCAGAAAATATATATTTACATCCAGACATTGCAAAAACCAAGGATTCATCAGTCAAATCCTGGCATGCGCGTAGCCAAAGCTTTTTGTTCCCAATAGATAAAAATCTGAGGGTCGTGAGATTGCTTTCATAATGAATAAAACTAGAAAGAAAGCCAGATTTAAATAAATCTCAGCTATTCTAGCTTCCCGGTTCCAGTTGGATTTATTTTGAACCATTTGAAAGATAGAAAGGGTTAGATTTAAAGAAATCTAACTTGCCTAATTCACATAAGAAAGAATTCATGTCAAATGAATAATTGAAATTGATATTTGATCACAATGAATAAAGAATATATATATATATATATATATATATATATATATATATATACGAAAGCTGTAAAGGACGATGGGTTTTCACACTCAAGCCCGTACTGGAATGTAAATATATATATATAAAGTTATAAAGGGCGACGGATTTACAATCCTATGCTCGGACAGAAATGAAAATATATATATAATTATAAAAGTTATAAAAGAGCCACGGAATGATCCAGGCTTGATAGAAAAGTAAATATATATATATATATATATATGTATATATATATATATATATATATAAAAGCTGTAAAAGAGCCACGAAATAATCCAGGCTTGACAGAATTAAAATATATATATATAAAAAAGCTGTAAATGAGCCACGGATTAATCCAGACTCGACGGAATGTATATATATATATATATATATATATATATGTGATATAAAAGTTGTAAAGAGCCACGAATTTATCCAGGCTCAACAAAATGGAAATATATAAATATATATGTATAAAAGCAGTAAAAAGGCCACAAATTTCCAATCCAGGCCAAACTGAAATATAAATGTTAATATATAAAGTTAGTATATATATATATATATATATATATATATATATATATATATATATATTAAAGCAATAAAGGCCACGAATTAGCAATCTAGGCTAAACGAAGTCAGAAAAATTTATATATATAGTTATATATATAAAAGTAGTAACTGCCACAGATTTGCCATCCGGGCTTGACAAAATGAAAAATTAGTTTATATATAGTCAAATATATACATAATAATTTTAAAAAGGCCACGAATCAGCGATCCAGGCCATGCAAGTTAGTACATATATGCATATATATTTATATATAAAAGCGAGTAAAAGCCACGGATCGTCGATCCAGGCTGTGCAAATGCGAAAAAACGTATATATGTACTAAAATGTACTAAAAAATAAGCAAAAACGGCCACGGAACTGAGTTCCGGGAAAAACCAAGAGATGAAACTTTACGTGCACGTGTATAAATACGTAATGAAGTAGGAAACGAGTTTTGATCGTAAAAATACTTAAAATGGACTGCTACATGGGCTTTTTGCCACTTTGTAGGCTTCAAACGGGCGTTTCCACCGGTTAATTTTTGATATGTTGTAGTATATGAGTATACCTACGTGTTAGAGTAATAAAATCTATGTTTGGAGTACTAGAAATCGGGCTAGGAAATGAAACGGGTGGAGTTTTAGAGCGTTTTCTATTTTTTTCCTCATTTTTGACAAGGGGGTGGCCTTGTATTTAAAGACCCGATGGTAGCGGGTCTACCCACGACAGCCGCGGGTCTACCTAGGGCTCCACGTGGTACGCCCCACCTGGTGGATCCCATCGTCTCGAAGTACGTACACCCCGAGCAACGCGATGTCCGCTTCGAAGCTTTCTAACTTTTAATTAGAGCGTCCGTTTGAGGCATGCAATACCTTTTCGGAAAGCCCTTTTCGAGAGCGTCACAATGACATGGGACTTAACCTTTTTCGAATCCAAGAAGACGAGTTCATAATCGGATCTTCATTTCTTCACAGTTTGTCCGTTGAGCTGTATTGTGCTGTTTTCACTCAGGAACACTGTTATGGTTCTTTCTGACCTTCATTGCATCAATTGGGCTTGATTTGGACCAGATTGGCTTCAAGTTGATAAAATGAACATTTTTCCCCTCTAGCGGTTGTCTTCTGTACTGGCACGGTCTTCGACTGTCTTCCCGGGGTTGTCTCCGAGATTTTTATCCCAATCGATTCTGTTTGTTCTCAGGGTTGTCTCCGAAGGTTGAATTGATCTCTGGTGTTGGTTCTGGGGCTCCTGTACCTCTCGGGCTGTGATCGGGGTTTCTCTTGACATCCTAGTGTTATCGGGGTTTGACTTGACATCCTGGTATAGTGACCAGCGTTGGACTTGACATCCCGGGGTTATCGGCAGGGGCTGCTTGACATCCCGGTATCATCACCGGGGCTTTACTAACTTCCCGGTGTTTCCGGGGTTTGACTTGACATCCTGATATAGTGACGGGGGTTGTGCTTGACATTCGGGGGTTGTCGTCGGGGCTGCTTGACATCCCGGTATCGTCACCATGGCTTCACTTGACATCCCGGTGTTACCGAGGTTTGACTTGACATCTCAATATAGTGACCAGGGTTGAGCTTGACATCCTAGGGTTGTAGTCGGGGCTGCTTGACATCCCAGTATAGTCACCGGGGCTTCACTTGACATCCCGGTGTTGGCGGGGTTTGACTGACATCCCGGTATAGTGACCCGGGTTGAGCTTAACATCCCGGGAATGTCTCTGGGAGGCAAAAGACAGTTTTACCCTCCTGCAGGGTTAGTAACAGTAATGCAAAATTTTGAGTGTCTACAGTAGTATATAAATTATATATTCCCAAAATAAACCCATAACATAGTATGCTTTAGTTACATATTTATTTTATAAATGCAAAATAAATATGCATCACATTATTTTCCATGCCAATATTAACATCCTTGCCTCATTAACATAAATTCATTTAAGAATTTTTTTTCTAATATCCTTAGGTAAAGTATATATAGATATTACAGACTTAAACCAGCTTCTTCATTCCTTATTCAAATTGTCCATCATAATTTTTATTCCTTCACATAATAAATATATACAAAATAACCATATATATTTATCACCTTGCAACTATTTCATGTACTACACCCACATCACATAAAGAAAATAAATAATAAATTTATCCTCTCCCGTTATAAATTGTTTATATCAATTTATTTACATATAAATAAAAATAATATTCTCTATTTATTAAAATTATTCAATGCTAGAATTTATTTTAATATCCTTTATTTAAAGTATACACTAATTTTTGTATACATAAACTAATTATTTCCTTTTTCCTTCTCTAAATTATTTTTAACAATTTATCTATAATAAATATAATAATATATTCACTACATTAAATACATACATACATTACACTCAATAATGTAGTATATGATTTCTTTTATAAAATAATGGTTATACATTAAGTATATTTAATACAACCAATTACCACATTAAAATAATTTAATATTATAAATTATCATAAGTTTTCACATCTCATTTCCCTTAATAAATTACTCGCACCATTTATTTACATATAATAAATATATACCACTAATATATTTATTATACACAAAATCACATATTACATAACACATATTGACTTATGCAACAAGATATCACACAACATATCATTTAATAAGAATTTTCTTGTCTCCTCTGTCACTCCCAATATTAAGATCATTCCACCTTGGGTTCTGCTAGGATTGGTGCTCGCAGCCGTCACCTCCTTTGAACTGCCTGTCTCGAATGGACATCTTAAGCTCTTTATTTCCCTTTTGCCCTTTCTAGTCACGGGGACTTCAATATTCAGTTCTCTATTTTTCAATGAGATCCTGAATTTTATGTTTCAGAGACCAACATTCCTCAGTTGCATGTCCAAGTGAGTTAGAATGGTATAAACATATCTTGGTAGAATCATAACTTTCCATCTCGGGCTTGGCAGGAGGCAACAATTCTGTAATCTTTTTCTGCGCAACCAATAATGCTAACACATTTTCCAACGAGTCCCCCAAAGGCGTGAATACCCTTCTCCGCCGCCTACTCTCCCCGACTCTCGGTGTTGTAGGATTTCGAGGGTTTGCCAGTGTTGGGAATGTTGCTTGATATTTCCTATTTGGGAATTCGCATTCCTCCGGATAATTTTTCCTTTGGCAAGATCTTCTAGTAATTTTATCATGCCACCTTTCTCGTCTATTCAGCATGCTTTGATATTCTTCATTTAGCTGGTTGATCTTGGAGGGATATAGGCTTACATTCTGAATAACTTCATTTTTCTCTTAGCTTTCTGATAATTGAGTGAAAAGCTACCTTGTATCCTGATGTTGGTGTACTACCAAATTAGCCAACAGAGTTACTTGATGCTGGATTGCATCCAATTTTTGCATTACTGTCATCCCCTCCTCTGAATTTTCCATCTCTATGACATTTGTTCTGTTCCTTTGGGGTATTCCTCCATCCTTCGTATGTATTTACGATTTAGACACATTTCAACGCTTCTTGACCCGATCATGTTTACTTCCTCCATATCATACTGTAATAGAAGGTTGGGGTTGACATTTGGATGGTCAGGTTGTTGGGCCACAACTTCGCCGCTTTCGATAAGATTTTGGATTTTATGTTTTAAGGACCAACAATCTTGTTTATCGTGTTTTGGAGACCCTGAATGGTAAGTACATCTCTGGCTTGGATTGTATCTTTTGCTTCCTGGATCCAAAGATGGAGCCAGTTTGGAAATTTTCTTGTGATCCATTAACATCACCAATACATTCTCAAGGGAATCTCCAAGTGGAGTGAACACCCGATTTTCTGTTCTATCAAATTTTCTCTTTCTGTCCTGGCATTGGTTGAATCCGGCCTGTTGTTGAAATGACAGATTACCTTCCCCCTTCCAACTGGGGGGACTATGGTTGGGTCTCTTAGCGTGCCCCTGTAAAACGAGGGATACTTCTTCATCGCCTTTATTGGGTACCCTATTTGGATCACTCGTATAGTTTCCAGACTGTATATACTCGACGACTACTTTCAAGGTCGTGAGATCTTTAATCTTACCTGCTTTCAGGCCCATCTCTGTCATTTCGTCGTGTTTGATTATCTCTGAGAGTGGCATTCCTATTCTAGCTAGGATCCTCTCATAATAAGGTGCCTCTTGGATGTCTATGAAAGTCATCACCATTTCATCTTTTATCATAGGCTGGCTGACCTGTGCTGCCAGACGTCTCAATCTTTAGGCGTATTCTCGGAAAGATTCATTGTTCTTCTTTTTGACTTTAGTCACTTGGTATCGATCCGGTGCCATTTGTGACTGAAAGCTGTATTGATTTAGGAAGGCATGAGTTAGCTCTTCCCAGCTATGGATTTTGGCATTGTCAAGTCAGGCATACCATGTCCTAGCCTCTCCAGTGAGACTCTTTTGGAAAAGCTGCATTCTAAGGCTTTCATCTTTTGCATAAGACCCTAGCTTGCCAATGTATACTTTCAAGAGTATATAGGGATCGCCTGCCCCATTGTACTTTTCAAATTCTAGGACTTGGAATCTATCAGGATATCTAGCCCCTGGGAATATGCAGAGATTTGAATAGGTGACACTCCCAAGGTTTCCAGTCCCTTTGATTGCCCGGATGGTTTCTTCCGTTTGTTGGACTTTCCATCAGATATCGCTAGTTTCCCGATCTTCCCTGATATTTGTGATTTCAGGGGTTTTGTTGGTTCTTTCACTGGATCGAGGTTCAGGGATTTGCAATTCCCTCTTTTTGTCAGCGCTTTGATTACCACCCTGTGAAGAGAACTCTATTTGATTGGGCACTGCCTGGCCATGAGTGCTTTTACGTTGTTCTTTTAGGAGGATAACCAACTTTATTATTTGATTCTTAATTCCATCAAACTCCTTTCGAGATACGAAACCTGATTCATATTGGACACTTTCTGCCATGTCGGTGGATAGGCTTTGTGCTTTCTTGGATATAGTATTGGGACTACTCTTACCTACGAGACGAGTAGGTATTTTAGTCTTAATAAGCATTAACAGTAGATATGCTATGCAATGTGTCAGTTTTAGGGATTTTTATCTTCCTGCAAAACAGGGGTTGGTTGTTTTGATGATAGGATAGTATGACAGGATTTGATATCTGTACAATAATGGAATTAACAGGGAATAGAATGATTTTTACATTTATTTGATAATTACATGGAATTAAAAGAGGAAGGCATGAAGAGGCTTCCCTTCAGATTTGTTTAATAAGAGGCTGACCTATCTTAGGCTACTCTCACTGTTTTTCGTCATGAAGGTCCCCAGATCATCGCAATCTACTAGAGAAGAAATTAATCCGGTCTTTCAATTGGAGCGGATCTGAGTGGTGCCTTTCATGAGCCTCACAGGATTAGACTCCTTTGAGTCCAGTAATCAAACATCGACGGGTTCGCCTCCTGGTGGAGGAATCACACAACATACATTCATATACATCGTGTCTTCGTATGAAATGATGGCATTTGTGCGAAGCACTAACATAAAGCAGTAAATCATTCATTCACATCCATTCAATGAAAAACGCAGCATCCATACTCACGAATATATAAAAGGGAATTTTGAAAAGATTTGAATGCGGCCTAAGCCCTCTACTGTCTCCAGTAGAGTCGCCACCTGTTAACGTCAGGAAATAACTTCGGTCGCGTTGGACATAATCTTTCTCTCTTCCTAAGTCTTTTGTTTACTACCCTTATTGCCTTGTCTGTTTTATGAAGGGTGAAGTTTTTTAGGAAAAGGCCACCATGTATTATGTCGACGATTTGAACGGTTTACAGAATCGCCAGTTGGTAGATTTGAAATGGTTGTACTAACTCAACCGAGTTTTGTTTGAAAGTAGGCCCAATTACTGGACATTGTCGAAACTTGATTTTGAAATCGAAATTCTTAAGTTTGGGGCTTGGTAAAGTGGGGGGAAGGTGTTAGGCACCCCCCAACTCCCGTGAAAACACGGTACCGCATCTTTTCAATATTTGCAATGTGTGTGTGTGGATGCTGGAAGAAATTGGGCCTATGCTTGTATGATTTGAAAGTAGCGATGTGCTTCGTTGAACCTATATACGAAGGGTTTGATTTGATTTGCAAAAGTCCATTTTTAAGACAAGATATAGAAATGATGTTTTGAAAGGTTGATTTTCAAATCCTTATCCTCTCATAGGAATAGAAGCCTTTTGATACTTCCATTTTTATCTTTTTAGCCTTTTGGATCGATTTGAATGGTGACTGTCGGGCTGCGAAGCATCCTCGATCACAAAATATAGACAAGTGCCGATCTTCTCATAGGCATGACAGCCATCGGAGTGACTCTAGCACGACAAACCATTATTTCATTATGTTTGAGACCTTAAAACCGGATAACCGTTTTAAGGTCTTTCGGATATACATTTTTTACAGAAAAACTGGCAGGGTACATTTGTAATGTGGAGTTTGTTCATCATGGGAATCGAATTTTGATAAGTTTGATAATGAATCCCACGATTCCTAGGCTCATATAAGGAGGCCAAGAAAACCTGCATAGCACAGATATTTGCAGAAAATATATATTTACATCCAGACATTGCAAAAACCAAGGATTCATCAGTCAAATCCTGGCATGCGCGTAGCCAAAGCTTTTTGTTCCCAATAGATAAAAATCTGAGGGTCGTGAGATTGCTTTCATAATGAATAAAACTAGAAAGAAAGCCAGATTTAAATAAATCTCAGCTATTCTAGCTTCCCGGTTCCAGTTGGATTTATTTTGAACCATTTGAAAGATAGAAAGGGTTAGATTTAAAGAAATCTAACTTGCCTAATTCACATAAGAAAGAATTCATGTCAAATGAATAATTAAAATAGATATTTGATCACAATGAATAAAGAATATATATATATATATATATACATATATATATATATATATATATATATATATATACGAAAGCTGTAAAGGACGATGGGTTTTCACACTCAAGCCCGTACTGGAATGTAAATATATATATATAAAGTTATAAAGGGCGACGGATTTACAATCCTATGCTCGGACAGAAATGAAAATATATATATAATTATAAAAGTTATAAAAGAGCCACGGAATGATCCAGGCTTGACAGAAAAGTAAATATATATATATATATATATATATGTATATATATATATATAAAAGCTGTAAAAGAGCCACGGAATAATCCAGGCTTGACAGAATTAAAATATATATATATAAAAAAGCTGTAAATGAGCCACGGATTAATCCAGACTCGACGGAATGTATATATATATATATATATATATATATATATGTGATATAAAAATTGTAAAGAGCCACGAATTTATCCAGGCTCAACAAAATGGAAATATATAAATATATATGTATAAAAGCAGTAAAAAGGCCACAAATTTCCAATCCAGGCCAAACTGAAATATAAATGTTAATATATAAAGTTAGTATATATATATATATATATATATATATATATTAAAGCAATAAAGGCCACGAATTAGCAATCTAGGCTAAACGAAGTCAGAAAAATTTATATATATAGTTATATATATAAAAGCAGTAACTGCCACAGATTTGCCATCCGGGCTTGACAAAATGAAAAATTAGTATATATATAGTCAAATATATACATAATAATTTTAAAAAGGCCACGAATCAGCGATCCAGGCCATGCAAGTTAGTACATATATGCATATATATTTATATATAAAAGCGAGTAAAAGCCACGGATCGTCGATCCAGGCTGTGCAAATGCGAAAAAACGTATATATGTACTAAAATGTACTAAAAAATAAGCAAAAACGGCCACAGAACTGAGTTCCGGGAAAAACCAAGAGATGAAACTTTACGTGCACGTGTATAAATATGTAATGAAGTAGGAAACGAGTTTTGATCGTAAAAATACTTAAAATGGACTGCTACATGGGCTTTTTGCCACTTTGTAGGCTTCAAACGGGCGTTTCCACCGGTTAATTTTCGATATGTTGTAGTATATGAGTATACCTACGTGTTAGAGTAATAAAATCTATGTTTGGAGTACTAGAAATCGGGCTAGGAAATGAAACGGGTGGAGTTTTAGAGCGTTTTCTATTTTTTTTCCTCATTTTTGACAAGGGGGTGGCCTTGTATTTAAAGACCCGATGGTAGCGGGTCTACCCACGACAGCCGCGGGTCTACCTAGGGCTCCACGTGGTACGCCCCACTTGGTGGATCCCATCGTCTCGAAGTACGTACACCCCGAGCAATGCGATGTCCGCTTCGAAGCTTTCTAACTTTTAATTAGAGCGTCCGTTTGAGGCATGCAATACCTTTTCGGAAAGCCCTTTTCGAGAGCGTCACAATGACATGGGACTTAACCTTTTTCGAATCCAAGAAGACGAGTTCATAATCGGATCTTCATTTCTTCACAGTTTGTCCGTTGAGCTGTATTGTGCTGTTTTCACTCAGGAACACTGTTATGGTTCTTTCTGACCTTCATTGCATCAATTGGGCTTGATTTGGACCAGATTGGCTTCAAGTTGATAAAATGAACATTTTTCCCCTCTAGCGGTTGTCTTCCCGGGGTTGTCTCCGAGGTTTTTATCCCAATCGATTCTGTTTGTTCTCAGGGTTGTCTCCGAAGGTTGAATTGATCTCTGGTGTTGTTTCTGGGGCTCCTGTACCTCTCGGGTTGTGATCGGGGTTTCTCTTGACATCCTAGTGTTATCGGGGTTTGACTTGACATCCTGGTATAGTGACCAGCGTTTGACTTGACATCCCGGGGTTATCGACAGGGGCTGCTTGACATCCCGGTATCATCACCGGGGCTTTACTAACTTCCCGGTGTTTTCGGGGTTTGACTTGACATCCTGATATAGTGACGGGGGTTGTGCTTGACATCCGGGGGTTGTCGTCGGCGCTGCTTGACATCCCGGTATCGTCACCATGGCTTCACTTGACATCCCGGTGTTACCGAGGTTTGACTTGACATCCCAATATAGTGACCAGGGTTGAGCTTGACATCCTAGGGTTGTAGTCGGGGCTGCTTGACATCCCAGTATAGTCACCGGGGCTTCACTTGACATCCCGGTGTTGCCGGGGTTTGACTGACATCCCGGTATAGTGACCCGGGTTGAGCTTAACATCCCGGGAATGTCTCTGGGAGGCAAAAGACAGTTTTACCCTCCTGCAGGGTTAGTAACAGTAATGCAAAATTTTGAGTGTCTACAGTAGTATATAAATTATATATTCCCAAAATAAACCCATAACATAGTATGCTTTAGTTACATATTTATTTTATAAATGCAAAATAAATATGCATCACATTATTTTCCATGCCAATATTAACATCCTTGCCTCATTAACATAAATTCATTTAAGAATTTTTTTTCTAATATCCTTAGGTAAAGTATATATAGATATTACAGACTTAAACCAGCTTCTTCATTCCTTATTCAAATTGTCCATCATAATTTTTATTCCTTCACATAATAAATATATACAAAATAACCATATATATTTATCACCTTGCAACTATTTCATGTACTACACCCACATCACATAAAGAAAATAAATAATAAATTTATCCTCTCCCGTTATAAATTGTTTATATCAATTTATTTACATATAAATAAAAATAATATTCTCTATTTATTAAAATTATTCAATGCTAGAATTTATTTTAATATCCTTTATTTAAAGTATACACTAATTTTTGTATACATAAACTAATTATTTCCTTTTTCCTTCTCTAAATTATTTTTAACAATTTATCTATAATAAATATAATAATATATTCACTACATTAAATACATACATACATTACACTCAATAATGTAGTATATGATTTCTTTTATAAAATAATGGTTATACATTAAGTATATTTAATACAACCAATTACCACATTAAAATAATTTAATATTATAAATTATCATAAGTTTTCACATCTCATTTCCCTTAATAAATTACTCGCACCATTTATTTACATATAATAAATATATACCACTAATATATTTATTATACACAAAATCACATATTGCATAACACATATTGACTTATGCAACAAGATATCACACAACATATCATTTAATAAGAATTTTCTTTTATCAAATTCTTATTTTAATTATTCTCAAAAATCTAGGTTTTTACACTAATAGGATTAAAAGGGTTGACCAATATCTATAAAAGTTGAGTCTTATGTTAGATGTCAGTTGATAAAATTCCAATTGTTGGAGAGTACTCCTTTTCTATAGAGAATAGAAAACTAGGATTTTGCCAACCACCCTCCTTTTTGAATAATTCCTATTCCTTGGTGGTCACCTCTAGAGGCCAAACACTTGGATGACTAACGTTGATCAAAGGAAGGAATCAATCCCGGATATTCAAGGAGATCGCAAAGAACAAGGAGTTGAACTTGTACATGTGGAAGCATAATGGATGATCCGGGTAATGGTTTTGTAAGAATTTTTTTAAACTCTGATATACCATGCTTTCGCTATTTTGCAATTTGATTGCGCCCATGATTTCGTACAAACCCAACAATATATGTTGTAAGTATGAAATGTTAAAGTCAATTTATGACTACATTAATTGAGGAAAGAATGCTGATTGAGTATGGAACTCAATCTTTGTATTTAGTTGTGATCTACATCATGTATGTTACGTTAGTCTAAAGTTTATGTTGTATAAACTGGGCATATTGTTTTATGTGCTGTGATGCATGAAAACTGTTAGATTTTGCTGAGCGGTCGAGCTCATTCTTACAAATAACCATTTTTACAGGTCAAGGATTCAAGGTAATGATACGTGCTAATTGAATGATAAAGATCAATATCAATTCAAGAAGATTATTTATTTTAAATGAGAAATGTATTTGATGATTTTGGTGTATCATATTTGTTGTGTTGTAAAGTTGAGCTATCCGATGTATAATGGATATTAATTTATGATGTAAGATTTTATTTATACCTTTGATGAAGCGAGTCATATAATAAATTTGATTCGAAGATATGTGAGTAATAAAGGTTAAGGTTTAGGGAATGTAAAGTTTGAAAACTAAGAAGTTTAAATTATTCCGCAATTTTATTGATTGTACCACTAAATAATGATGTAATAGTAGAAGTTTGATGTATTGTTAATGATCGAGGTTGAGAGTTAAATTATATAAATTTTGGGGTCGTTACAAGCTTGACATCATCCTTCTCATTCTATGTAATCGGAGTTGTGAACTTTCAGTGGACTGGTAACGGTTTCAATTCATTAAGGACATCCTTTAGATCCTGATTTTGCTCTATTCCAACCCTCAAATCCTCCTTGTATATTTGCTCAAGAGATTCCTGCACTATAGAGTTAACAACATCAGTAGAAAAAATAAATTAATATTACCAAGATATCTTTAAACTTCAAATATGTTGTACTGGACATGTGCCTCATCCAATTCCATAGTTAAGGTCCCATGGTTGTCGAACTATAGCAGTTAATTCAGAAACCTGTTGCTCAAGATTACAAGTGCTCACCTCCTTTATCCTTTGTGATGCATGAGTCATCCTAGTACCATACTATTGTAAGTTGGCTGTATTGTTGTAATTAAGTTCTTTGCAGCGTCTGGAGTTTTTTCTACCAGTGCTCCTCCACTTGCTGCATCAATCATGCTTCTATCCATTGGTATCAACCCCTCGTTAACGTATTGGATCAAGTGATGATCATCAATTCCGTGAGGTGGACAGCTGGAACACAACTTCTTGAACCTTTCCCAATACTCATAGAGATTCTCTCCATTGAACCGCCTGATTCCACATATCTCCTTCCGTATATTGGCAACTCTTGAAGCAGGAAATTACTTCTCCAAGAATAGCTTTTGCATATCAGTCCATGATCGTATTGATCCTGAAGGAAGATAGTATAACCAGTCTTTAGCCAAATCTACTACTGAGAATGGAAAAATTATAAGCTTGATCTGTTCATCTGTCACTCATTGTGATTTCATCGTGGAACACACCACATGGAACTCCTTTAGATGCTTGTATGGATCTTCACTGTAAGACCACGAAAAGTAGGCAAAAGATGAATTAGTCCTCAGTTAAGTTCATAAGTAAGATCTAAAGTAGGATATTCAATACACAATGATAATTGATCATGATCAATAGTAGCCAATTCTTTTAATTCCTGTTGTTGTTTGACACCACCATCTTTCCCTCTTCAAGTGCTATACTGAGACCATGTGATGGAATAAGAGTTTCTTCTGTATCTGCAGTTTTCTCTATCTCTTGATCAAAATTGAAGTTAATAGAGTGATAGGATTGAGACCTAAACTAAAAATAAAAATAAAAGGAAAATAAAGAATAAATAAAAACAAATAACACTCATCGGCAACGGCGCCAAAATTTGGGAGCTGTGGTTTACACTCCTAAATTAACCTCACTTTCACTTTACAAATTCAAACAATTAGCACAGTAGTAAGCAAAGATTGATCCCACAAAGAGTAATTTATTTTATATTTATTCAATTATGTCCAATAAGAAGGGGGGTTTTGAATTGATTAAACTAAATTAACCAGAATAAACTAATAAGAATTAACAATGAATAAAAAGCTTCAGTTCAGTATCACGCTTTTACAACAATAGATTAATCAAGTGTAATATTATTTATCCTTCAATGAAACTAATAGCCCTAGGTAACAACAAGCTCTGCTACCCGAAACTCCCCTTAGATTGTCACTCAATGAAACAAGCTCTTCACAAGATTCTAACCATTATAGAACCTAAAACAAGCTCTCTAAATTCAATTTAACAACTGCATTAAGAACTAGGGAATTAAACTATTCCAAGCAACAAATACATAAGTACGGATTATTTAACTTATCTTCTGATAATCATAGAAATACTCAAAAGCTTGTCCACAATCAGGTATAACTAATTGCTACTTGTGATTAGGAATAATATCAATTACACGTAATATTCTTCCTTGATCTAGCATATGATATTCGTTAACCAATTTAATCCTGCAGAAATCAAATTAGTTAAACCAAATAACATTCAAAAATTAAATCAGATTATCAAGAATTAATTTCATGTGAGAAGGAATAAATAATGAATACTCATATAACTATTAATTATAAATAAGGTTCAACATCCCTTAGAACTGAATAAAGAAAACTAGTCTGACATGCTTCCAAGTCTGCACTCCAATGGTGTAGATGAGAGAATGTAGTAGATTGTAGAATGAATTAAATGATAGAATGAATAATACCCTGACTATTACATCTATTTATAGTGCTAGACAAAGTCCTAAAACCTATGAGAATTAGAAATCCAAATCCTAAAAAAATTAAAAAACTCTAGTTTTCATAAAGAAATAGAATCCAATTTAGAAATAAATCTCAGTCTAAAGATATCCTAAATCTAATAGAAATATCAATTCAATTCCATGTACAATGCTGTCAAAATCTTCTTTTAGAAACTTTCCAAAAATCAAAGATTTCCAAGATTTTTTTGCCCAATTCGCTAGGGGCAAAGTTTTCCTTTTTGCTTCTAATCAGCTCCGAATCATCCCGTTTCGTCACTTAAGCTTTATTTTATCCTGAAATGAATAAACAACATAAAAAGTCCATTTACAACACAAAACATGCAATAAAACCAAACATAAAGGAATCAAAAATCATGAATATTATGCACTTATCAAAGTCCTTAAAACTAGCTAGTGGTGCTACATTTGCATTAAGTTGAGGAACATTTCTATTCTTGAAAGCTCCTAACATAAAGTTTGCAAATTGCTACATAGGATTTTCTTGATTCTCATTTCTATTCTCATTCTCATTATTATCCCTTTTATTTGTATTTCTGTTCAGGGGTGGTCTTCCTCGACCTACTCTTCTTGGCGATATTTTTCGTTTAATAAAAGTTTATTATTATTAAACTATATCTTGCTTTAAACATTTACACTTAATGTAAAGCAATAACATTCATAGAAAATATATTTAATATTATATATTAAACATGTTCTTACATATATTCTTAACAGCTCTTTCGGCTGCTTTTATTATAGCTTTTCACTTGCTATCTACATCATTTCCATTCTTATACAAAAGATTTGTCATATCTTAATCCTTAACTATGCTAAGTTAGGATTCTCAAAAGATACCCCCATAATACTATAACAGTGGGGTACATAGTCATACTACCGTATTTACAACATTTACATCATATATGTACATAAGGTGATCCATAAAATCATATAATATCACATAGTTTCACATATCCTGACTTAATTGGCCCTATCCCGACCGGCTGCTATGGTGCTAACACGCTTCTCCTCGGTAATAGCAATTACCCTGGTGCGTGAAATGGAATGGAGGAACTGGCCAATCTCATTAGGATAGGCCCACACCGCAGTCTATACACGCTCTATCGAAGTCGTGTATGCATAGTTCATCAAGTCTATCCCTCTTCTAGCAGTCTTCAGTTCATCTTCAGTCATTTCCTACCTCTACAAATCAACATCCATCACATTCTGTAGCTCATGATACTCTATCTGTAAACCCTGGACTTGGCCCTCCGAATATTGGCCCCTATTTTTGCCACCTGTAACCAGGCTGACAGATCTGCATTTTGGCCCATCATATGATGAACCATTGCTCCTAATTGTACCATAGCCTCCTAGCGAGCATCTTCTGCAGCATTGGCCTCTAGGGCCTCTTCAATCTCATCAGCAAGCAATCCCTCCTCGGGATCCTCCTCCTTAGTGTCAGAGTCTATAATCACCACTGGCACTTACTCTGGTGTATGGTGTGACGAACGAGATTTTTGTAATTTAATTTGAATATTTATTAAATTAAATAAATATTTTTCGATGATTTAATTATCGAGTTAAATAATTAATTAATGAATTTGTGGTAGATTAATTTAATTATATGTGTTACATTGATTAAATTAATGTGGTAAATTTTTATATTCAAAGTATGTATTTAATTGAGCTTATTTAATTAATATATTAATTAAAAAGCATAATGTTATTCTAATTAATTAGAGATTTATGATTAGACATAATCAATAAATAAGAATTTTAATTATGTGACTATGTGATTTAATGTGGATTTATGCTATTTTATTTAATTGATTTAAATAATATTATTTGATTAAATTGGGTGTGACATTAATTAACTATATAATAGTAAGTTAATTAAATTAATGGGAAAGGAAGAATATAAGGGGCAAGCAAACAAAGCCTTATTGGTGGTTGGGGTCAGTTAACCCATTATGGGATTAACGGACGACCTATGACTCCACTATTATAAACGTATATCATATTAGTGGTATATCATATATCAAATATTGCATTCATCAGTTAAGAAAGTAGAGAGAAAACACAGAGAGAAAAAGAGAGAAATTAAGAGAAAAGACTTGAGAATTAGTTAGAGAAGAGATTGAAGAATTTAGTTGCATCATCATCACTAACTAGCAAGGGTAATTCTTTCTCCTACGTTTTTAAATTCAAGTTCTTATAGTTTCCATTAATGTATTCTTAAAAAGTTCTCTGTGAATGACTACTTTGATGATTAATGCATGATATGGTTTTATATGTGTTATTATATGATCATAACATCTTTTATACCATGTATGCATGACTTAAAGTAATAAATTTCATACAATTATGATTGATTTGATTTTACAAAAGTCACAGAGTAGAAAAGTTGTATATATGGCCATACGGCCCTTATGTACAATTTTTATACCATGAATTGATGATTTAAGTTTGAATTAGCACTTGCATATGATTGTATACGTTTATACGAACAAAACGAAAGTTAAAAGAACGGATTCGGTGTTATAACAAATCCGTAAAGTTAAATTTCATGATTTTCCTTCAAAATATGATAAAGTATGAAAACTGTGAAATTAGATGTCTTGGATTGTGTGATTACATGATTTAGAATGCTAAGATCATGCTAGAAATGTTGTATAGTATTTCTATGAAGTCCATACTTCATGGGTAGCAATTAAATTGTTGTGGTAGCATTAAATGGTGAATTCTGGTCCTGGTTCTCTGTTATTCATGAACTGCAGATTTTGAAATTGGTGTGTGGAGCTGCAGCGCCAACTTTAAGCCTAAGAGTGGGGCTGCAGCGCCAGTGGAGCTGCAGCGCCAACTTTAAAGTCCGAGCTGCGACGCCAGTGGAGCTGCAGCGCCATTTTTAGTTCAAATGGTGGAGCTGCAGCACCACTTGGCAATTTTGGCCAGAAATGAGATTTTAATTGTTCAAGTCTAGGAAATGTAAATGGAACCTAATGTAATAAACATGAAAACATGATTAAACATATAATAAGAGGTTAATAACTTATATTACGTGAGTAATTAATAATTTAATTACATGACTTGAATCGTTAATTGTATAGTCCAATAACGTGCTCAAGACCGATGTGTGTGATTCGATACGTATATCGAGTTATTGATTAATGTGTATTGTGAACGTATTGATATGTAGGATTTAATAAAGAACGTGAAATATAAATTGTAGCTTATGCAAGAGGCAAGTTTTCTATCCTTAAACTTGTTTAATATTTTTCAAGTTTCCTAAACTCAAACCTTACTTTTACATCGAGCAAGTTCTTATCCTTGTTTATTCAAGTTAAGATTTTCATATGAGATATTGTTATTCCTTTAAGTATTACTTCAGTTATACAATACTTATTCGATTGTATGCTCTTGAGATTTACCATTCAAATTGAATATTGATGTTATTGTTGAATCTTATAGGACTAGTGAACCCTTATTGATTCGACTAGTCCATAGTTGATGAACGTTTCAAATTCTAGAATACTTATTGAGCTTATCCAAACCAAACTTCCTTTGGTGCGGATTCTGATGTCAAAATTGAGATGAACAACCCTATAAAGGGGATTATTTACGCTTTAGCGTTGAGATATTGTGCACAGTATGGTACTAAGGGCTGATCCCCCTAAGTACGAGAAGTAGAGTCCATAGTCTTATGACTGTTAAAGTTTTAAAGTATAAACACTTTACAACCTAGGACATAGTTCAAGGTCTTATGACCCTCAGATGTTCTTTTGATTCCTGTTATTTATCCTCGAGTCAAAAGCTGTGTTTCTTTATTCAGATGTCTTTGATTCACTCGCATGTTATTATATTGTTGTCATATTATTATACTTGTGGGCAATCGTGCTCACTCTTGCGTAATAATAACATTGCAGTTAAGAACGAAAGGTCCGACGAGCCTTCTACTAGCAAAGGCAAGGGCAAAGTCAACAAGTGATGAAGACTTGTTGTTTATTTTGTGTTTATGTTTCAGACTTATGTTAAAGTTGTGTAAGACTTATTTAATTGTTTATGTTTTTGCATTTGAGATTTAAGGTTAAGTACGACCTGGGATTGATGTATTTATTTTCAGATGTTGTAACCACAGAAAGGGAGGATTATTTCTATTTATTTCATGGTTTGCTTTTATTATGGGTAGATAGATAGATGATATTTATACAGTGAACACCAGATCTCGTGGAATTGAAGTACCCGGATTTGGGGGTGTCACAGGTTGGTATCAAAGCTGTAGGTTATGAACCTTAGGTTGGGGAAATCCTTAGGATAGTAGCCTTTTCGAGATCGAGAACATAGTAATGATAACTCTTATCGAGTTCTAAGAAAGATAATAACTTATCTTATGTGCTATGTGCTTATACTTATATACTTAAGTACCGATTAGCATCACGTAATAACTAAGACTTAAAATTTTATTTGTCAGGATGACGGATGCTGGAGAACCTAATCAATCCAGGGACCTTGTACCCCTAGAGGCTAGAGAGGAGGAGCCCCGAGATATCCACGTAGTCTGGGAGCAGTTAGTCCGATGAGAGCCATCACCCTTGATTACAGTCATTGGTTAGGAGCATGTACCGGTGTCTAATTCAGAGGAGGACTTTGAGGAAGACCCTGAGGAGGTTGAGGTACAGGCTGAGACAGCCGAAGAGGAGGAGGAAGACCCTGGAGAGTTCCCACCGAGCTCTATCAGTGCTGAGATGTATGACGAGCTGTATGACCGTAACATAGAGTTACGTGATACTGTTCAGGAGCTAAGGGAGACTGTTCGGGAGCTGAGGGAGAGGTCGGTTACTCAACAGTCTACCATCGAGCTGAGGGATAGAGAGGTTGAGGCTCTTCACACACGGTTGGGAAACGTAGAGTGGGATTTGGCTCACGGGAAGGGCCAAATCGAGCAGAAGTCAGAGGAAATGGAGGAATTAAAGAATGAACTAAAAGAGAAATCAGCAAGGCTGGCTATAGCAGAGGAGGCCTGGGTAAGGGAATCACGACGAGCAGATCTCGCAGATAATAACTGTCGGGCGAAGAAGGCCAAGCTTGAGGAGACGTACTCAATACTTCACTATGCAATTGATGAAGCCCAAGATCGGGTTATGAGGTACCCAATTCAGTTCGAAGGACTACCGTCATATATGCTAGATCGCAGGGCGATGTCCCGAATTATGGAAGAAGAGCGTGGCAAAGTTGTTCGTCACCTTAATGGGCCGTGATAGGAACATTTGATTTTGTGAAACCTATCTGGTAGTTAATAATGTAAATTCCAATGTGTTTATAAACAGAGGAATATTTTAATGTTTTAAATCCTGTAGATTCTTTATCTCGGGATAGTTGATGTAAATAGCAGTGATGCTATCGTATTATGTTAAAACTTTTGATTTAGTAATATATCAGAGTTTATTTGAGATAATATGTTGATTGATTGTGTCTAAATGTTTAAGTTAAGCCTTAAATACTTAAAAGATTGAACAAAGATCTAATAAGCGTATTTCTTAACAGAAAAATGCCACGAAGGAGACGATCTAACCGTCAATAGGCCCAAGAAGGGTCAACGAACAACAACAACGACGCCAATGCTAACCCCGTTCAGCAGTTGGCAAACTTACTTGCTGGAGCGCTTAACAACCAACCTCAAGCTCCACCGAACACAACGTTCAAGGACTTCAAGGCGGTGGGACCGCCAGAGTTTAAAGGCACCATGAACCCGATAGAAGCTCAAACCTGGGTCATGGAGATGGAAAAAGTGTTCGACGTCGCCAGAGTCAGAGAAGACCAGAAAATCGCCTACGCAACGTTTATGCTAAAATCCGAAGCTAGTTATTGGTGGCAAGCGAATAAAGTCCGGGGAGGAGAAGGTGTGATTACCTGGGAGAGGTTCAAAGAGATGTTCTTCGAGATGTACTTTCCGACCAGCTCGCAGAATCAAATGGAGGTCCAGTTCCTAGAACTGAAACAGGGGAATATGTCTGTACAGGAATATGCGGTGAAATTCAATGAGTTGGCTAGGTTTGCCACGTATCAAGTGCACACCGATCAGAGGAAGGCAATGAGGTTTGAGCAGGGCCTGAAGCCCTGGTTGTATAGCAAAGTGTCAATGTTCCAATTGAACACTTTTGCTGGAGTGTTAGAGAAGGCCATTCTCGCTGAAGGCGGGAGTGACGCTGTTACAAAGTATAACTAAGATCAGAAAAAGAAGAAGAGTGAAGGTGAAGGAATTAACAAGGCTAGTGGTAGCAACACGAGAGGGAGTAATAATCAGAAGAGGAGGTGGAATGATAACTCATCGACTAGGAATCAGCAAGGAGGTCTGAAGAAGAGGATCGAAGCATGTCCGACCTGCGGGAAAGCTCACCTGGGGGTCTGTATGAATGGAAAATTAGTATGCTACAATTGTGGTCAGGAAGGCCACATAGCACCTAACTGTCCGAACCCAAAGAAGGGCGCTTGCTTCACTTGCGGCTAAAAGGACCATCTGGCAAGGGACTGTCCTAAGAAGGGATCTGGAAGGGAAGGATCAGGAGGGAACAGGGGAAATAGCGGTGGAAGTGCTTTAACTATCACGGGACTAACCGTAACCAACTGACCAACCGCTAGAACCTTCAACATGACCGTGCAGGATGCTGTACAGTCTCGCGATGTGGTGTCAGGTATCATTCCGATAAATAAAGTTAATGCTTATGTACTATTTGATTCGGGTGCTACTTGTTCATTTATATCCGATAACTTTGCTAAGAACTTAGAACTTCCTATGGATGAGTTAGAATACCCCATGAACATAGAAATTGCGAATAGAGAAGTGATCCCTGTTAAGTACGTACACAAGAACTGTAGGGTGGATATTAAGGGTAACATTATGAACATAAATCTTATCCCGATTAGACTTAGGGAATTCGATGTTATTCTGGGAATGGATTAGCTAGTCAATTATGGGTCTGTAATTGATTGCCAGAGGAAGTGTATCAACCTTATGACCCTGTCAAAGGTTGTGTTTTATGGCAGTAAATTGCCTAGACAAGTGAGTTGTCTGACGATGGTACAGGCCAGGAAGTTGTTAAGACAAGGCTGTATAGGATATTTAGCCTACATAGTCGATAGTTGTAAAGAAAACCCGAAAGTGGAAGATATACCAGTCGTGAGGGACTTCATAGACGTATTTCTGGACGATCTTCTAGGACTTCCGCCAGACAGAGAGGTTGAGTTTGTGATCGATTTGGCGCCAGGGACGACCCCAATATCGAAGGCACCATACCGGATGGCTCCGGTAGAGATGAAAGAGTTGATGGTACAACAGCAAGAGTAACTAGATAAGAAGTACATCCAACCGAGCGTATCGCCGTGGGGAGCGCCGGTGTTGTTTGTGAAGAAGAAGGACGGGACGATGCGGCTTTGCATCGACTACAGAGAACTGAATAAGGTTACCATTAAGAATAGATATCCATTACCGAGAATCGACGATCTGTTTGATCAATTGAAGGGAGCAAGGTACTTTTCGAAGATAGACTTGAGGAGTGGTTATCATCAACTGAAGGTGAGGCCAGAGGATGTCCCGAAGACAGCATTTAGGACTCGATATGGTCACTACGAATTTCTGGTGATGTCATTTGGTTTAACGAATGCTCCTGCAGCATTCATGGGCTTAATGAATGGAGTGTTCAAGCCGTTTTTGGACAAATTCATGGTGGTCTTTATCGACGACATTTTGGTATACTCGAAGACCAAGGAATAACATGTTGAACATCTGAAGTTAACCTTAGAGGTGTTGAGAAGAGAGAAGTTGTATGCCAAATTTTCAAAATGTGAATTCTGGATTAAAAGAGTGCAATTTTTTGGACATGTGATCGACAAGGACGGAATTTCGGTAGATCCCTCTAAAATCGAAGCTGTGATGAAATGGGATCAGCCGAAAACACCGTCGGAAGTGAGGAGTTTTCTTGGATTGGCGGGTTATTATAGAAGATTCATTCAGGACTTTTCCAAGATCGCAACTTCGCTGATGAATTTGACTAGAAAATCGGTATAATTCGTTTGGACGAAGAAGTGTGATGAAAGTTTCCAAGAGCTTAAGAGGAGGTTGAGTTCAGCACCTGTGTTATCCCTTCCGGACGACACAGGAAATTTTGTGGTTTATAGTGATGTGTCGCATAAAGGACTTGGCTGTGTGCTTATGTAAAACGGTAGGGTCATTGCGTATGCGTCACGCCAATTGAATGACTATGAGAAGGGGTATCTGACCCATGACTTGGAATTAGCTGCAGTGGTATTTGCTTTGAAGATCTGGAGACACTATCTCTATGGGGAAAAGTGTGAAATATATACAGACCACAAGAGTTTGAAATATATTTTTACATAGAAAGACTTAAATATGCGCCAGAGAAAGTGGCTGGAGTTAATTAAGGACTACGACTGTGAAAGTTTATGCCATCCGGGTAAGGCTAATGTGGTTGTCGACGCCTTAAGTAGAAATGGTCTGGAGAAATTGATGATGTTGACTGCTCAGGAGGAGCTAATTTCAGCAATGGAAAAGCTAAAATTGGAAGTGAAGTATCCGATGGAGATTGAAGAGAAGTTGTTTTATATGCAAGTTGGTACAACCCTATTGGATAAAGTTAAGGAAGCCCAACTTCAGGATGAAGAATGTGAGAAGGTAAAGAAAAAGTTATCTGAAGGAATCTAACCAAGATTTAAGATAGACAGTGAGGGACTACTGAGATTTGAGAACAGAGTGTGGGTACCGTCAGTGCCAGAGATTAAGGATGACATTTTGAGCGAGGCTCATAGCTCACGGTATTCGATTCACCCCGGTAGTACCAAGATGTACCAGGATCTTCGACAGCACTTCTGGTGGCCGAATTTGAAACGAGATGTTGCTGAGTATGTTGCAAAGTGTCCAACCTGTCAGAAAGTGAAAGCAGAACATCAGAGACCGAGTGGTTTGCTACAATCCCTGGAAATCCTAGAATAGAAATGGGAACACATTACAATAGATTTTGTGGTTGGCTTTCCGACGACTCTGAAAGGCTACGACGCAGTATGGGTTATCGTTGACCGACTAACGAAATCCGTACACTTTCATCCGATCAAAATCAGATTCAACTTAGACCAGTTGGCAAGGTTATATGTGAAAGAGATTGTTTCGAGGCACGGAGTTCTAGTATCAATTATTTCCGACAGAGATCCGCGTTTCACATCGAACTTCTGGAAGCGACTACAGGAATACATGGGGACACAATTGAGAATGAGTACGGCTAATCACCCTCAGACAGACGGGCAGAGTGAAAGAGCATACATCATGGATTTTAAAGGAAATTGGGATGATCACCTACCGCTTGTGGAATTCAGTTACAACAACAGTTACCACGCTAGTATTGGCATGCCGCCTTACGAAGCGTTGTACGAAAGAAAATGCAGAACTCCGCTATACTGGGATGAAGTTGGCGAGAGACAACTACTAGGTCCAGAACTGGTACAGCAGACAGCAGAGATAGTCAAAGTGATCAGAACAAGACTGGTAGCAGCTCAGGATAGGCAGAAGAAATACGCCGATCCACACCGTAAGAACGTTGAGTTTGAATCGGGTAGCTACGTGTTTTTGAAAGTCTCTCCCTGGAAAGGGAAGATCAGATTCGGAAAGAAAGGTAAATTCCCGAGATTCATTGGACCCTTTGAGGTACTGCGAAGGATTGGAGAAGTTGCGTATGAGGTAGCCTTACCTTCGGCGCTCGAGAAGGTCCACAACGTCTTCCATATTTCAGTTTTGCGACCCTACAAACCCGATTACAAACATATAATTGAATATGAACCCCTGCATTTTGAGAAAGACTTATCTTATGAAAATTCCTGTTCAGATTGTTGATAGGAAGGAGCAAATTCTCAGAAACAAAATCATACCTTCTGTTAAAGTAATTTGGAGGAACCACAACGCTGAAGAAGCTACGTGGGAACTCGAAGAGAATATGATAAAGAATTACCCATATTTATTTACTTAATTATATGTATGCGATTCTCGGAACAGAATCTTTGTAAGGGGGAAGAATGTAACGGGACGAAATTTAATTAAACCGTGATTCTGGGGACAAAATCCTTTTAAGGGGGGAAAGATGTGACAAACGAGATTTTTGTAATTTAATTTGAATATTTATTGAATTAAATAAATATTTTTCGATGATTTAATTATTGAGTTAAATAATTAATTGATGAATTTGTGGTAGATTAATTTAATTATATGTGTTACATTGATTAAATTAATGTGGTAAATTTTTATATTCAAAGTATGTATTTAATTGAGCTTATTTGATTAATATATTAATTAATAAGCATAATGTTATTCTAATTAATTTAATAATTAATTAGAGATTTATGATTAGACATAATCAATAAATAAGAATTTTAATTATGTGACTATGTGATTTAATGTGAATTTATGCTATTTTATTTAATTAATTTAAATAACATCATTTGATTAAATTGGGTGTGACATTAATTAACTATATAATAGTAAGTTAATTAAATTAATGGGAAAGGAAGAATATAAGGGGCAAGCAAACAAAGCCATATTGGTGGTTGGGGTCAGTTAACCCATTATGGGATTAACGGACGACCCATGACTCCACTATTATATATGTATATCATATATCATATATTGCATTCATCAGTTAAGAAAGTAGAGAGAAAACACAGAGAGAAAAAGAGAGAAATTGAGAGAAAAGACTTGAGAATTAGTTAGAGAAGAGATTGAAGAATTTAGTTGCATCATCATCGCTAACTAGCAAGGGTAATTCTTTCTCCTACGTTTTTAAATTCAAGTTCTTACAGTTTCCATTAACGTACTCTTAAAAAGTTCTTTGTGAATGACTAATTTGATGAATAATGCATGATATGGTTTTATATGTGTTATTATATGATCATAACATGTTTTATACCACGTATGCATGATTTAAAGTAATAAATTTCATACAATTATGCTTGATTTGATTTTACAAAAGTCACAGAGTAGAAAAGTTGTATATATGGTCATACGGCCCTTATGTACAATTTTTATACCATGAATCGATGATTTAACTTTGAATTAGCACTTGCATATGATTGTGCACGTTTATACGAACGAAACGGAAGTTAAACGAACGGATTCGGTGTTATAACGAATCCGTAAAGTTAAATTTCGTGATTTTCCTTCAAAATATGATAAAGTATGAAAAAAGTGAAATTAGATGCCTTGGATTATGTGATTACATGACTTAGAATGCTAAGATCATGCTAGAAATGTTGTATAGTGTTTCTATGAAGTTTATACTTCATGGGTAGCAATTAAATTGTTGTGGTAGCATTAAATGGTGAATTCTGGTCCTGGTTCTCTGTTATTCATGAACTGCAGATTCTGAAACTGGCGTGTGGAGCTGCAGCGCCAATTTTAAGCCTAAGAGTGGGGCTGCAGCGCCAGTGTAGCTGTAGCGCCAACTTTAAGCCTAAGAGTGGGGCTGCAGCGCTAGTGGAGCTGCAGCGCCAGATTTAAGCCTAAGATTGGGGCTGCAGCGCCAGACTTAAGCTTAAAGTCCGAGCTGCAGCGCCATTTTTAGTTCAAATGGTGGAGCTGCAGCGCCACTTGGCAATTTTGCCCAGAAATGAGATTTTAATTGTTCAAGTCCAGGAAATATAATTGGAACCTAATGTAATAAACATGAAGACATGATTAAACATATAATAAGAGGTTAATAACTTATATTACGTGAGTAATTAATAATTTAATTACATGACTTGAATCGTTAATTGTATAGGCCAATAACGTGCTCAAGACCGATGTGTGTGATTCGATACGTATATCGAGTTATTGATTAATGTGTATTGTGAACGTATTGATATGTAGGATTTTATAAAGAACGTGAATTATAAATTGTAGCTTATGCAAGAGGCAAGTTTTCTATCCTTAAACTTGTTTAATATTTTGCAAATTTCCTAAACTCAAACCTTACTTTTACATCTAGCAAGTTCTTATCCTTGTTTATTCAAGTTAAGATTTTCATATGAGATATTGTTATTCCTTTAAGTATTACTTCAGTTATACAATACTTATTCGATTGTATGCTCTTGAGATTTACCATTCAAATTGAATATCGATGTTATTGTTGAATCTTATAGGACTAGTGAACCCTTATTGATTTGACTAGTCCATAGTTGATGAACGTTTCAAATTCTAGAATACTTATTGAGCTTATCCAAACCAAACTTCATTTGGTGCGAATTCTGATGTCAAAACTGAGATGAACAACCCTATAAAGGGGATTATTTACCCTTTAGCGTTGAGATATTACAGTATAATACTAAGGGCTGATCCCCCTAAGTACGAGAAGTAGAGTCCATAGTCTTATGACTGTTAAAGGTTTAAAGTATAAACACTTTACAACCTAGGACATAGTTCAAGGTCTTATGACCCTCAGATATTCTTTTGATTCCTGTTATTTATCCTCGAGTCAAAAGTTTTGTTTCTTTATTCAGATGTCTTTGATTCACTCGCATGTTATTATATTGTTGTCATATTATTATACTTGTGGGCAATCGTGCTCACTCTTGCGTAATAATAACATTGCAGTTAAGAACGAAAGGTCCGACGAGCCTTCTACTAGCAAAGACAAGGGCAAAGTCAACAAGTGATGAAGACTTGTTTATTTTATGTGTATATATTTCAGACTTATGTTAAAGTTGTGTAAGACTTATTTAATTGTTTATGTTTCCGCATTTGTGATTTAAGGTTAAGTACGACATGGGATTGATGTATTTATTTTCAGATGTTGTAACCCCATAAGGGGAGGATTATTTCTATTTATTTCATGGTTTGCTTTTATTATGGGTAGATAGATAGATGATATTTATACAGTGAACACCAGATCCCGTGAAATTGAATTACCCAGATTTGGGGGTGTCACATATGGGGTGATGCTACAAGCTGGGGAGTTATCCGCTCCTCGACATCTATTACCTCATCCTGGACTCTGGCCATATCTACACAAGTAAATAACTCGATTAATACAAAATACAAGTTAAATATACAAATAATAGATAACAGTTAATTTTAAACGGTTTTTATTTACAGTTTATAACGAACTTCCACAGTCCATTTCTTTTCAACTCTATATGAGTTTTTTATTTTCTATCTGTCTTTCTAGCTTAAAGTTATAACCCAAGGTTCCCATCCTAAGGTTTCTAACTTAAAGCTCTGATACCAACTGTGACGCCCCCAAATTCGGGTACTTGAAACCCGTATTCAGTGCTTCACGATATCAAGCATTCAACATACTAGGATACCAACTTAATAAAGTTATTACATCAAAGTTCTTCTAATCTCAGGTACGTAGACCTTTAAGTGCTTATTACATGATATTTAATATTTACAAATACATGTCTTTCTAAAACAAGTAACTACCATCCATCATTCAGTAAGCTTTTCCTTGCCCTTATCTATACCTGATCTCTCTAAGGATCCTTGCCTAGCTAAAAACATTTATAACAAAGCAAAAATAAGCTTTCAATTGCTCAACAAGTAATAACAATCGTATATATCTTGACAATAAATAAATATTTTTTTTGAAGCATTCTCTTACAGTGAAGCAAGACTGTAGAGCATTTGAAATAATTCTTGAATCATGTTTATACTTGAATCACATGTCAATATTGAATAGCTGAGAGGTCATAAGACCAATGGACATTCTTTTTCTTTTCTTAAAAAGATTATATCAAAAATTCATCTGTGAACCTTCTGGTCTTACGGGCACGGTGGGTGATCAGCTCTTTATACCCTGTATTGATCAATACTATCTTGTTCTAAACAATATTTGTGTTCACTGTCACCGCTCCCAGAGCGTAATATAAAAATATTCCAATTCAGGGATTGTTCATTCTCAGACTGGAATCCAAACTATATTCAAATAGCTAGATAGCTTAAACCATATCACAAATATATTTTAAGACTTAATATGAAAGAATTGAAATATTTAATCTGGGTCTAGCCAAAATAAAAGGCTGAGACTATCTTTAAATCTGTTCATGCATGCTATAATTCAACAAACATGCATCATATCAATAAATTGCTTCTCAATAACATAGCTTTGGACATTTTCTTCTCAAAAGATCATTTGCATAAAAGTAATTGCAAAAGATTAGGATACTTGCCTCTCTTATAGGCTACGTTTATAATTTTAGTCTTAGCTTTACTTCACGTATCCTATGCCAATTATACACATAAAGCCACATATTAGCTGTACACATCTTGTGCACATAACGTAGATAGTCATAGATAGTGCACACAAACAGCCACACATGTATACATATACCAAGTATAGGATTTAAACGATTCACATTCATATTTTCAAACTTGATTCTATTTAGAAATCCTTTCGTTCTAAATTCATGGCTTTCATGTTCAAAACATACTAGTCCATATTACTTATCATGTTATTCCAATGCTACAGCTTATAGTGTAACCAAACATATTGTAAGATCCCAACTTTTTATGAATAAGATTTAATTTTCTCTATATATTATTTTAAATAGTAAGGTGTGGATTTTGATAAATGTGATAGTTATGGGTAATATGTGCAAATTTTACAAAGTAAGCAAGTTGTCATAAGATATTTGGGGAATATTCGTTTTGTCGAATAATATTCTTTTTGTTGGAAAATATTTGTACGACGGCGCAATCATCGGTGAACCCATAATAGAATAACTGTCGGATGAAGAAAACGACAAAAATAAGTTTTCTAAAAATTAACGGCAGAACTTTTATCGTTAACTGTTGAAATACCCGGTGATAAAAGTAAAGTAATACGCGTTGTTGCACAGTAACACACAGTATTGCACAGTATCTCTGATTATTGATGCTTACGTAAGAAGTCACTCAGTGTTTCATTCAATAATTGCTACAATGATAATTACATAATATTTTATATTATCAAATTAATAATTGCCACAACATGGTAACTCATATTATTTAAATAATATTATTAGATAACATTATTGGTAATGTTTAGAAAGTTTTGTCAAGGAAAGGGGTTAGGTTATATAATTGCGCGCCAATAAGAATAAATCCTTATCGGAAAGCCCCCTCTTTCCTAGGAACGATCTGGTTGTCAATATTGTGAGCTTATAATATTAATTGTGAATAATTATTATGTGGTGGATATTTGTCCATTTTTGGTTACGAATGGAAGAATTTTAGAATGAGATATTTGTTGAAAGTTTAGCATATTTTTATGTAAAATTATAATTATCTTCTCTGATAAAATATTCATTCAAATATATTATTATAATAGCATATTTTTTTAATATAATATTATAATAATATTATATTAGCTTTGTCAGATTGTTAAGTTTTTTTAAAACTTCCCGTGCACTTCTCTTTTTCCTAATGGGAAGAATACTTCCTGCAAAATCCATTTATTTCTAAATATGTGGGCCCTCAACCAATAAGAAATGAAGGAAGAAGAAAGAAAGATTTGAAGTTAGGCAGGAGAAAAAATTAGGCAGAGAATGAAAGAAAAAAAAGGACGATTAGGCAGAAGGAGAAAAGGCTAGTTAGGCAAAGTTAGGCAGTTTACTTGAATTTATTCTCCGAGGCTGCACTATAAAAGAGGGGTTACCTTCTTTCAAAAATACACCAGAAAACATAAGTGTTTCTACTATTATATTGTGAGTGTTTCTTTTGAGTATAAGGATACTTTGAGTGTAGTTTATAGTGCAAGATTTTTTCAGAATAATAGCTGGTATACCAGTCAAATCTAGTTTTTTACTAAGGTAAATGATGTTATTTTCTTTCAATATTGGTAAAGAATATTATTTTCTCTCATATTCCATATTATGAAAGTGATATTATTTCATTTCATATTCTTAAATTTAAACTTATTATGGTAAGTATTGCTTCTATAATTCCTAAAATGATTAGAAATTTTTTGAGTTTTGCGCTTCATCTAATATCATAGCACCGGAATATTGGTTTGAACATTTTTATCAAATTTTAATATTTTCACATCGCGATACTATTCATATTATACTATTCACATGGTACTATTCACAGAGTACTATTCATGATAAAAATTGATTTCTTTTCTGTCCAAATTATTTTTGATATATGAATATCATTCTTGAATTTTTCTCCACAATTGATTATTATGTTAAAAATTTGAACATTCTTGAACTTGGATAAATTAAATTAGAAATCTCTAATATTTGTTTTTGATCTTCCTTGATTCATTCTATATATCATTTTTTATCATCCTCAGTCTTAAATTGTGGTGAATGTTATATTTGGCCCGTAGTGCAAAGATGAACTGTTAATTATTGAATATCGTTGGCCTGTAGTGTCAAGATGAACTATTAATTGATAAATATCTTTGGCCCGTATTGCAAAGATGGACAGGTGTTTGGCATGATCATAACCACTAGTGATACAAATGAATATATTTGGCCCATAGTGCAAAGATAAATTATTGAATTAAAATATTTATTGATTGATGTTACATGGATAAAATATTGATGATGTACTTTTAAATCATAAAAGATAGTAGACATCATGATCTACTTGACTCTTCTAATGGATTGCTATTTCTGCTGCAGTTGTTGATCTAAAACTTGTTTTCCATTATATTTTATCTGATTTGTTATTGTTAAAGGCTAAAGATAATTTATTCTTCATTATCTTGGTCATAATATTTTTTACTGGGCTAGTTGAGCTTACCCTTTTCTTTTATTGTTCTCTTTAGGAAATGAGAATGTAGCTGGGACTAGCCGGGGAATGGAGTGATGGTCCGAGATAGTGTTATAGTAGTCCTCACTATTTTGTAAAATAGTGTGATAATAATTATAATGAGGACTGACCTTGAGCAATGATATTTTTATATTATATAAAACATTATATCTGTATTAAAGCTCACAGTTTGTGTGGTCGTATTTTGCACGATATTTTTATATAAAAAGATTTGTATTTGGATTCTGTACCATGTATTTGGAAACTCATAATGGGTTGTGTGGACCTGTTTTGGGGGCTTCACAATTGGTATCAGAGCTTAGGGATATGATCTCTGGCGGAAATCTGGGATTAGAACTAGGAGGGGAGAGACGAGTAAAACCTTTGCTAGTGTGTCTTACCTAAGGTTATTTGTTATTTAATTGGTCAGTTAGAATATAGGGATAATATGTGACATGTCAATTTCTTTAATTAACCCTTGTTTTATGGCAGTATTTGAGAATGACATATGAAAATTAGGAGATAAGCAATGGAGCATATGAGACCATTGAGACACCGACAATCAATAACCAAGATAATGTGCCTCAGGAAGGCAATAATACTCCTGTAAACAACATCACCGACCAAATGATGAACGATGGGGTGTTTAGGAGCTTTCTACAATTTATGCAAAACTAGACAAGAGAGACTCCTGTTCAAAATACAGGTGAAAACAATGGTAACTCGCGACTTGTCACTGCAAAGGAATTCAAGGAGTTGGGACCGCCAGAGTTTTTGGGAAAGCCAGAGCGACTCAAGGAAGAAGCTTGGATTAAACAGATCACAAAAATATTTGATGTTTTGTGATGTACAGAGGAGCAAAAGGTTCCCTTCGCCTCCTTTATGTTGCGTGAAGAGGCAGATTACTGGTGAAAATCTGTAAAACGTACTCAGCTTTCCACACTTAAGATGTCTTGGGAGAAGTTCCAAGAATTATTAAACGACAAGTATTTTCCAGAAAGTATTCGTCATATGCAGGAGGTGGAATTCATCAAGTTGGAACAAAATAATATGTTTGTATCACAATACGAGGCCAAGTTTGCGGAATTATCCCGGTTTGCATCCCATTTGGTGGATAATGAGGAACGAATAAAACGAATATTTTTGAGAGATTTGAAACTTGAAATTCATTAATACCTCGTTTCTCATAAACTTTGTTTATATTCAGATGTTGTGAATAGGGCTCAATTATTGGAGCGAGATAATGAGACTGTTCAACCAAAAGACAACAACCATAGTCGTATCGGTGGCAACAATCATCATAACCAGCGTGGAGGAAATTATCATGCCATAAATGGTAACCACTTCGGTGGTAATCATGGCCAAGATAATAGAAGAAGTGAGTCAGGTGAAAATTTCAAAAAGAGAAGATTCAACAATGGCGATGGAAAGACATCGGCAGCAGCACCAGCACCAGCAACTGTTTCTAGAGGGGAACGACCACCGATCGTATGTTACAAACGCAGACAAGAGGGACACATCAGTCCAAACTGCACACAACAATCCAAGGTGTGCTACAATTACGGAAAGGAAGGTCACATAGCTCGAGTGTGCCTTATAGCGAAGTCAAGTCCAGCTAGGATAGTGACAGCAAAGGCTGTCCCGAACAAGTCAAAGTCGGTGGTTTAGAGGAGAAATTTTGTAGTGACTACCCAAAAAGCAGGATCCCGAAAGAAGTTATCACTGGTAAGCTAATCATAAACTCTTGCGAAGTCTATACCTTATTAGATACCGGTTCTACCCATTATTTTATTTCACCTACTTGTGCTCAACATTTGAACTTGACCGCTGAGAAATTAAACTTTGACTTATCTGTTGAAACTCCGTTGGGAGAAACATTCGTTACATCTATAGTTTACAAATCTTGCTTGATTCAAATTGGCACCCTCACATTACCTGCTGATCTCATCTCTTTAAAAATACTTGCATTTGATGATATTTTAGGAATCGACTGGTTAACCATTTATCATGCTAAAATTGATTATTTTCGTAAGGTTGCTAGCTTTCATATTCCTAACCAACCTGTTATGCGAATTCAAACAACCAAACCACTAAAATCAATCACTGTCATTTCTAGTCATAAAGCTATTCGTTTATTGAAAAACGGATGTCAAGCTTTCTTAGTCCATGTCACCAATTTAAACAAGAATACGTCATATTTGAATGATATTTCTGTTGTTAATAAATTCCCTGATGTATTTCCTTAAGAACTTCCTGGTCTACCCCTAGAACGTGAAGTTGAATTTTTTATTGACCTTAAATGTGACAACCCAAAAATTTATAAAATCTTCAATGATTAAATAAAGGTTAAAGAATAAAACATAGATGAAAATGTGAGGATGTATTTAAAATTTTTAAGTAAAACCTATGTGGTTTACTATTTGAATGAGAATAAAGAAAATATGGGTTACAAAATTCCAAACCCTAGAAATGAGTTATATATATATATATATATACTTAGCAAGGTGCTATATATTTTAGCAAGAGGAATGATGAATTAATTTAAGGATATAAAAAATCAAGATAAAACTATGTTAGTAATTAGCATAGCTGGAATGTTGGCCTTGATTGGCAAATAAGAAGATGACTAAGTATAAAGTTTTTGGCTAATATGATTAGCAATAAAAATGGAGTAAGTTAAAACTCAAAATTTGAGTTAGAGATAGAATTTTGAAGTACGGACTGCTCGGTTGCATCCGGAACGTTAAGTTTAGTCAGAAAAAATAATAAACACAAAATGTGTAAGGGTTGACTTTTTGGTCAAAGTCAACAATAGACTTTTATGGAGAAAAGTCAAAATTAGAGTTAGAAGTAATTTATGCGATTACTTATGTGAATAATGAAATTGATTGAATAAATATACATTATATAATATGGATACAATTATTTTGTATATAAAGAGAATGGAAAATAAAGTTATGTAACCTAATATATACATTAGGTATGAAAATTAATAACCTAAAGGTTATGACATTGTAGAAAGTTAGTATTTAAAATTATACTAACTTAAGAGATTTATTTTATTATCTCAAGTCACCAATTATTTTAAACCTAATTAAGACAAGTCCAATTGGGTTATAAAAAATAAGGTATGAATATTGATGTAATAAAATATGTGATTAGTCCTAGTAATATAAATTACTAGTGGACTAGTTCATTTAGTGTATTAATCAAGCCCATTTATTTAATTTAGAATGGACTTGAATGTTAATGGATGAATTAAGTAATCTAGCTCCAATGGTTTATTATCAAGCTACTTAAATTAAGTGATAGTGGACTTGAGTTAGTAAATGGTACATATTAACCATCACATGTGGGAGCCCAATAAAATTAATTAGCTAGCGGGCCAAACTAATATATGTTCCTAGCCCAATTAAATTAATTATCAAGCCCAGTTAGATTAATTGTTAATGGACTTGAAGTATTATATGATACTAATAAACCAACATGTTGGGGAGCGCAATAACTTAAATGAATTAGAAACCCAATGTTGGTAGAAACTAATTTAATCGAATTTGATTTCAAGTGGTCTAAGTTAATTATTTCAAGCCAAGAGGATTAATGAAGGGCCCAATCTTTGACCCAACTAAAGAGGGACTCTTTAGTCATATGATAAGTAATTAAGCAAATCAAAAATTGGAAGATAATGGCCACGTGGGCCGGCCAAATGGAAGGGAAATAAGAGAGAATGGTTTTCATTTTTTTGTTCTTATCTTATTGATGAGTTAAAATTATGTACTGCAAGTGCACAGTGTCTATTATAGATTTGGCAAGTACAGGTCGAACCACAGAGACTAGATCAATTCTTTAATATATCCTTAATTAATATTTTAGGCAAATTAGAAATAAATATAGTGGTGATGATTAACTAACTAAATTATGAAAACTATTAATGAGAAAAGATACCTATGAATTCGAATCCATTAAATACTAACATAATAAATAATTTCTTATTTTCCAAATTAGTTCCCAAATTACTTTACCTTCCCTTTTAAAATAATGATTCATATAATTAATATGGGCAAGCATAAGTTATGAAAAATTCACAAATTAACTATAACTTAGCAAAACCTCGCAATCAATATAAAAATCATATGCAAATTGTACGAAGGAAAATATGAAGGCGAAAATAATTAGGCACTAATTTCAGAACGAAAAGAAATTAATTATTATGAAATACCTAATTTCATCATCATCCTAAGTATTAGAAATTTAGCTAGCCATGGAATTAAAAACAAAAATAAATAACATTAGTACTACTATTTGCATGAAATAAGAACAATAATTAAAAGAGAATTTTTATTATATTAATAAAAGAAAGTTACAAATACTCCCTGACAATAGTACCATACGTGATTGGAATAAGAGAAAAAAAAAACCCTAAATATCTTACTCCCTTCTACACCAGTGAAAAACTAAGAAAAAGAAAATAACAAGTCATCCCTTCTCTCTAAAACAAAAGGCTTATTTATAGGAAAAATAAATTTGTACCCTAATTTAGGTTCCTTGAACTTGGACACTTTGGTTCCTTTTTTTCCTCTTCTTTCCTTCTTGACTCTAATCTCTATATGGCAATCCTCCAAGAGTCCTTTTCCATATTTAAAAGTTGGATATAAATTCTTTATTTGTTCCCCAAGAAAAATAAATGTTATTTCCTACAAAACAAAATAAAATGTACTAGTTAAATAAAATAAGCATATAAAATAATGAATATGAGAATATTAAAATGTATTAATTATGTGTTTATCAAATACCCCCATACCTAGCTTTTGCTCATCCTCGAGTAAAATAAAAATAAAAACTACACTACCCCATTTTCGTAAGAAACACGATTGCACTTAGCATGTGCAACAAGCCTTTACACCCCAAGGTTACCCCAAGTGAACGAGTTGTGTCTCATGAGGGTTTGCAGTGAATATACCCACAAAATTTAAAAATATTTTTGAGTTCAACAAGTCATGAAATTGAATTAAAACTTCTAAATATCCATGGGCATTATACATAAGCAAGATTAAATTCAAAATCACACTTTCACCTTATCAAAAATATTCAATCTTCATTCTAGACACCATCCTTCATAACATTAATTCCATGTGATGCATGCATGTGTGTATGATGTAACTTGTAGTAGGGATTGTACCATGAAAATCAAGCAAACTCATTTTTCTTCTTCTTTTTTCTCTTTTTTTTTAAAAAATTTTCTTTTTCTTTTTCTTTTTGCTTTTCTTTTTTTTCTTGACTTGTGCAATGCCTCATTTTCTTAGGCTTTTCAGAGTTACTCATATAGCAAGCGTTGGACCAATGACTACCAAACCAGTTGGCTTTAGGCCACTAGGTGTAGAGACACCCCTAAGGGCTTACTAACTCGAGTAACAAAGGCCACAAAATTAGACTAGTCAAACTGCTTTTATCCATCACACTTTTCAGCGTGAATATCGATGCTTCCCGAGGCTTGGATACCCAGTTATTTCATTCAATGGACATTGAAGCAGTTATTTATTTCTTTTTCTTTTTTTTCCTTTTTTTTCAAATTCTTCAACTTATTTTTTCTTAAAATTGCTCGAATCATAGTTTATATCCACAACTAAGAGTTAGTGCGATCGTGAAGTGTAAAAATGATTTTGAAATCAATTTTAGTCTAGCTGGTATTTCAAACTAAGATTTCGTACCTTATCAAAGATTCAAGAGTTCTAATTCTTTCAATCTTACTCATGACTTTTAACTCCACGGACACATATTAGAATAAATTTAATCCATAAAAAGTCAAACAATTTTTTTTTTAATTTTTTTTTTACAAAAAAAAACTTAATTTCCTAAAAAGAAGAGAAAAAAAATCTAATAATAAATTGCAAAACTCCCCCCATACCGAATTCATGCATTGTCCTCAATTTATGCAAATGAAGAAAATGAAGAAAAGAGGACAAAGATGTGAAAGAATTGTACCTTGTATGGTGGAACATTTGGTCTATAAGAAAATATGGTGAGAAGGAAAACAAATGTACATATCTACAAATTTTGTACATCCTAAAAACTATGCGACTGTAAATGATCAGTGATACAAACAGGCAACCTAGAGTGGATTTCGTATTATTTTCAGGAGGTCTGGGTAATTGGAAATAGTTAGAATTTACAATAGAAGAACAATTGTGAGCACCCCCGACTGATTCTTTTAAAATTGAGTCAGGGAATGACAACGAAAAATGATAATTCCTTTTGAAAAATTCTAACTTCATAAAATCTATCCAAACATGCCATCCATAATCGTTACCAAGGGGCACTAAAATATTTTTCTCATTTTGAATAACTGTTATACCAAGATTTTTAGGCACCACTGGATTAACACATGCATTATTTGAAATGGGAGATATGATCTCATTATCTAAACATGGAAGATTCTTATTGTCCACAACCTTTGGTTCATTTGTTAAATCACATTTAGTGTTTCTAAAAGGCGCTTCGGATGGACCCAAGGTAGACTTAAAATGATCATAAAAGGATTTAAATTCAAAGTCAATTTGATTCTCTTGAAACTGCTCAAAATGTGTCAGACTTGATTCAACTATAGGTACCAATCTAGAGTAAGATTTTTGGGATGTGGAGTCCAACATCTCGTTGACCTCATTCAAGTATTCAGTTTCATCCCAAGTTTGACCAAAATAATTTAGATAAAAGTTAATAATTTCATCTTCCCCCGTAAGTTCATTTTTTGACATTTCATGAATCATGTTCACTTCAACAGACTGATCAAACAAATCACTAGGTTGGTCTCCCACATATGGTAAAGCCGTCTACGCCCTTTATAGGGATATCTGTTAGGGGCTGGACCAATGGCCAATAATTTTAACCATGAGGAACAAAAGGAATGCGGATCTGACCCGTGATACTCCGAATAGCACGCTCTCCTAGATAGAGCTCCCAGCCTCCCTCTGTCAAAAACGGGACTCTGCGGGTCAACAATGCAAACTCCCGACTAGTGGGGAAGCCTCCCTCAAATCCAATAGTCAAAAACTCAGAGGTATATGGGATCCACGAGATCGCTACGGCAGTCAAAAGCTCCAACTGTAGGCAGGAATGAGTAAAGTTTTCAACAACAAGGACCTCCATCAGAGTGGAGTGATGCCAACGCCGTCCTCGGGGATAGGTCTCCAAACCTAAAGCAGTGGCCAGCCGTAGGCAAGGAAGCCTCTCATACGCCCAGAACTGGCCATGAAAATATCAAAAGTCCTCAGTGACCAAGACTGATAAATGTAAATGCAGAAATCAAAAAGGTACAAGAAAGATGTACTCACCAGCAGAAATAGATAGAACCTTAACCAAGCCTCCGTCAAACCCTCCGAGAGCATGCGCATACCTCGGAGAAAATAGGAAAAAGTGTAGGAACCCCAATTAAAGTCACTGAGGCGCTCTACATGTCGAGTGGCACTAACCAGGGCAAAGGACATAGTCGATGAGTTATATGCCAGAAAATAACCTAATAATCACCTCAAGATGCGATCCCTAACCCTCTGATCATCAGGCAGAGGCTCAAGTAAAGCCCAACTCTGGGCATCTATGCTCAAGGGACCAGATCAGACTGTTCGACCCTTGAGCGCTGACAAAGGAACTCCCAATAGGGATCTAACGGCAGTGGGCGTAATGTTGACCACAACAGGCACGGGCTCACCCTCGAACTCTATGGGATAATAAACCTCTAGTCCATAGGCGTCATTATCACCTCACAGTCCAACAAGTGAAGAGACTGAGTCTGGTGGAACCAGCGCTAAGACAAAGCCCTCATATAACCCCAGGGGCAACGGCGGAGAAGAATTGAGAAGAAGACTTGAAACCCCCAGTTGTTAACTATATCCCTATACTCCTGGTGTAAAGTGTGGTAGAGGGAGTGCATGTTGAACCAGTTCCCTCAAGGCTGCGTAAAGCCCGGAACCAGAATTAAAAGCCAACCCTTGTCAGAAACCTGTGCCCCGAGAATGACAAAAGAAAGAAAGAGAATCCAGAGAGTAGAAAACTTCAAGTCACCTTATTGGCATGAAGAAATCACGATGGATGACGACTCAAGTCTTCCAACAGCTCCTGGGTTGGCACAACAATGCTCGGAAGCTCCGCACGTGGGGCTGGACCTGGGACGGGAGCAGAAAAAGGAGCCTCCTCATCATCTATATCAATCGGCAGCTCGTCTTGTGCTGGACGAATCATCGACTCTGCTAATCTGCCAGGCGGCCGAGCTGGACGTGGCTGAGGAACATCAGAAGCTCGCGTCCGTCTAACTTTTGAAACTACTCTACTAGCACTGCTGGATCTGTCTCGGTCCATCACCTGGACAAAGCCTCCAAATCACCTCAAAAAGGGTGTGGTAAGCTTAAAACCTGTGGATTATTAATTTAAATCAGTATTTTATGCATTTCTAAGTCCTAAAACATTCATGGGTCAGTCAAAAAATCCCCAGTAGAGTTAAAATTGCATATTTTTCAAAAAGCTAAATCCTAAAAATGTGCATGGGTCAGTCAAAAATCCCCAGTAGAGTCAAAATTTCATGTTTATTAAATGCTCGGGTTTTTGAAATTTTTTGCCAGAGTCTCCTTTGTAAAACGGACTGTGTGCATGCACACAGGCATGACTAGGTGGCCATTCAGTAGCACACCTTCCCAAAAATAGGAACAGTTCATATTTATAAAATAAAATCAAAAGTAAACTTCACATGGTAGCCAAATTACCATGGACATTTTTAGTTAAAAATCCAGGCTCACTAGGCCCCAAAAAGGACAAGTAAACTGATCAAAAAGAGCAAAATATGACTGTCTCAGAATCTATTTTTTCTTACGTCAAAACGTGCATTACAGTAAAATATGCATATTTATAAAGTCAGAAAAATTTTAGCAGGTCATATAAGCATGCATTTTTCATACATTGCGTCTAAAAGCACCATACGTGGTTTACATGCTTTTAACGGTCAAAACTTGCAGAAAAATGATGTAAAACGTCACCTAAGATGTGCAGAACGCGCAGCCACTAACAGAATCTAAAAAAAGCTGCCCGAACTCCGTTGATCTGAAAAAGAAAATCGGATTTCGTTTGAAGCTCGAAATGAAAATGAGTTTATGAGCCCGCTGCTGCTCATTTTAAAAATGCAGGTAGAAGTGGGCCCACCTACGGCTGCCACACCTCTACCTGTGGCTCCCCAGGGTGGGCCTCGGTCCCTCCGGCTCGGTTCAGTTCGAGTTGAAACGGAGTTTATATGAGCTAAAAAGTCAAATCTGAGAAAAAATTGTTACGCGATTGAGCGGTTTGTCCTGAAATCCTGCGTTTTTAGCAGTGGAATCCTGACAGAATTTAAATTTTTGTGAAAGCCATTGGTTATCATTTCGAAGCAATATCCGGGGATCAATGATGAAAATTGCTAAAAAAAAATGCCAAAAAATAACACAAAGCTGCCAGAAATCAACAATATCGAAGCGTCGGGTACTGACCAATGACAGTTCAGCCGTTGGCCTAACCCCAACAAAGCGTCGGGTACTGACCAATGATAGTTTAGCCATTAGCACAACCCTAGCAAAGCGTCGGGAACTGACCGTTGATAGTTTAGTCGTTGGCACAACCCCAGCAAAGCGTCGCTTACTGACCGATGATAGTTCAGCCGTTAGCACAACCCCAGCGAAGCATCGGGTACTGACCCATAATAGTTCAGTCATTGGCCCAACCCCAGCAAAGCATCGAGTACTAACCGATGGCAGTTCAGCCGTTGGCCCAACCCCAGCGAAGCATCGGGTACTGATCGATGACGGTTCAACCGTTTGCACAACCCCAGCGAAGAGTCGGGTACTGATTGATAACAGTTCAGCCGTTGGCACAACCCCAGCGAAGCGTCAGGTACTGATCGATGACAGTTCAGTCGTTGGCACAACCCCAACAAAGGGTCGGGTACTGAATGATGACAGTTCAGCCGTTGGCATAACCCCAGCGAAGCATCGGGTACTGACCGATGACAGTTCAGCCATTGGCACAACCCAGCGAAGCGTCTGGTACTGACCGATGACAGTTCAGCCGTTGGCACAACCCCAGCAAAGCGTCGGGTACTGACCGATGACGATTCAGCCGTTGGCACAACCCCATCGAAGCGTCGGGTACTAACCGATGATAGTTCAGCCGTTGGCACAACCCCAGCGAAGCATCGGGTACTGACCGATGATAGTTCAGCCATTTGCACGACCCCAGCGAAGCGTCAGGTACTGACCGATGACAGTTTAGCCGTTGGCACAACCCTAGCGAAGCGTCGGGTACTGACCGATGACAGTTCAACCATTGGCACAACCCCAGCGAAGCGTCAGGTACTTACCGATGACAGTTTAGCCGTTGGCTCAACACCAACGAAGTATCAGCCATTGGCTCAACCCCAACGAAGTATCAGCCTTTGGCTCACCCCCAGCGACGTCTCAGTCGTTGGCGCAACCCCCGCGAAGCATCAAAAGTGATCCGGTGACGGAAGCAATATAATAATCCATCCCCGATGATGGAATCTGTTATTCACATCCTTAGAGGGAGTATTAAGAAGGATTGGTTATTCAACCCCCTGTTGCCAACTACCGATGTAAATTATCATCAAGATAGGCATCGAAATCACACACTGAGATAACTCAGTAATCGAGATGTATCTCCAGTGGAGAAATCGGCAAAAAGGTACAATGGCATCAACTGAAAGGAAAATATACCCCAAGAAGAGTATCGGCAGGTGTGGGAAACCATTGGTCTCAAACCAAGGTAGCATCAATAATGTTATCCCCGTCAGAGTCAACAAAGCTATCACGGAGGATGTCATCCCCAACAGGAAGTGATGAAAATAGTCTGGGATAGCTTAACTCTGATGTCCTACCAGCGACTGCATGATAATGCTACAACAATGGTTATCACGGGTAAAGTTATCCTCAATAGAAATTAACGAAATCAATCAGTGATAACCCTACCCCCCTCGAAGGTATCTAATATTCATCACGTATCCTGCCATGCATTGCTTTGCCATTGCATCTGCATTTCAAGTGTATAGCAATCTTTATCCTATTCATTCCACTACATTGCATGAATATGATAAAGAGGGGCATCTGTAGACACTCAAAATTTTGTTTCCCTGTTACTAACATTGTAGGAGGGTAAAACTATCTTTTTAAATCAACCTCGATCTCAATACCGGGCTGTTAAATCAACCACGCTCTCAATACCGGGCCCTCAAATCAACCCCGGTCTCAATACCGGGCCATCAAACCAACCCCGATCTTAATATCGGGTAGTCAAATCAGCCCGGGTCTCAACCCAAAAGATACAGGTTAGCCCCGATCTCAACCCGAGAAGTACATGTCAGCTCCGGTCTCAACCCGGGAGGTATAGGTCAGCCCCGGTCTCAACCTTGGAGGTACAGGTCAGCCCCGGTCTTAACTCGGGAAGTACTGGTCAGCCCCGGTCTCAACATAAGAGGTACAGGTCAACCCCGGTCTCAACCCGGGAGGTACAGGTCATCCCCGGTCTCAACCTAAGAGGTACAAGTCAGCCCTGGTCTCATCCTGGGAAGTACAAGTCAGCCCCAGTCTCAACCCGAGAAGTACAGGTCATTCCCGGTCTTTACCCAGGAGGTACAGGTCAGCCCCGATCTCAACCCAGGAGATATAGGTCAACTTCAGAAATAATCCTGAAGCATCACAACATCTCCAGAGGAAAACTTGGAAGTACCAAGTCAGTCTCAGAAATAACACTGAGGACAAACAGACTCGAATGGGATACAAACCTTGGAAACAACCCCATAAAGTCAGTCAAAGACCATAGCAGCACTAAGGGCAACTTAGGGAGGGGCAAAACGATCATTTAACCAATTTAAAGAAGATTTGGTCAAACTCAAGCCGAATTAATGCAACTAAGGTTAGAAGGAACGATATCGATGATCCCGAGTAGAAACAGCGTAAGACAGCTCAACCGACAAACTGCGAGGAATCAAAGACCTGGTTATGAACTAGTCTTTTTGGATTTGAAAAAGGTTTTCCCCCATATCATTGCGACTTGCTCGGCGTAGGCTTTCCGGAAAGGTATAGCACGACTCAAACGGACGCTCCGATCAAAAGTTAGAAAGTTTCGAATTTGACATCGCATTGCTCGGAGTGCACGTACTTTGATGTGATAGGACCAACCATGTGGGCCCTACCACATGGAGTCGCACTTCTACGTGTGGTTGAAGCAGGTAGAGCTTCTTCTCCTGGGTCTATATATATGAACTCACCCCCAGCTCATTTAAAAAAGAAGGAAAACGCTCTGAACCCCTGCCCGTTTGGTTTTCTAGCCATTTTCTTGTCTTCCAAACCCAAAATGTTTCACTCTAACACGTAGATATACCCACATACTACCACATATCAAACATTAACCAGTAGATTTGGACGTGTAAAGCCTACAATTTGGAAAAAAGCCCGTGTAGCAGTCCATTGTGAGTATTTTTACGATCAGCAAGTTTATATTACTTCATTACGCTGTTATACACTTGCATATCAAGTTTTGTTTTCTAAATGTGCCCAGAACTTAGTTCTGTGGCAGTTTTATTAACTTTTGGTACATTTTAGTACCTAAACGCATTTTCTGGTATTTTTACAACTCAGATTGACGATCCGTCGCTTCTAACAACATTTATATACTTGCATCTTCGTTGTTAGCAACTTTTTCGGACTGGGTTATCTTCCCAGTCTAGGTTTACTGCTTATATATATATATATATATATGGATCTTTCACCAGACTGGGTTATCTTCCCTGTCCTGGTTTGACTATTTTATTGTCTATATTTAATTATAAATATATATATTTCCATTCAATCCAGCCTGAATCATTCCGTGACTTTTATATAGCTTTTATATATATATATATATATATATTTATATTTTTATTCGGGCCTTGGAGTGAAAACCCACCGCCCTTTATCACTTTTATACATATATATATATATATATATATATTTCTATTCTGTCCAGCCTAGATCATTCCATGGCTTTTATACAGCTTATATATACATATATGTATTTCCATTCCAGTTCGAGCCTCGGAGTAAAAATCCACCGCCCTTTATCGTTTACATATATATATATATATATATATTTCTATTATGTCAAACCTAGATTACTTCGTGGCTTTTTGCAACTTTTATAAATATATATATTTAAATTTCAGTCCGGGCATCGGAGTGCAAACCCATCACCCTTTACAGCTTTCATATATATATAATTATATATATATATATATATATATATATTACTTTACTCATTTTATTAAATTGTTACTTTAACTATTTATTTGATATAAATCGGCACTGACATTTCTACGGGCGAACTAGATTTCTTTAAATCTCGCCAATTCTAGTTTTCAAACAGTTCAAAATAGGTTCAGACAAAATCGGGAAGCTAGAATGGCTAAGATTTATTTAAATCTAGCAATTTTCTAGTTTCAGTTATAAAAGCTACCTCGCGGCCCTTTGATCGTTATCTAGTGGGAACGAGATGCTTCGGCCATGTGTGAGACAAGATTTACTGATGAATCCTTGGTTCTGGCGACATCTGGATGTAGATATATATATATATATATATATATATATATATATATATATATTTTGTATATTTTGAGCTGTGCAGATTTATTGGCCTCCCTATGTGAGCTTAGGAATCGTGGGATTCATGATAAAACTGATCAGAATTTGATTCCCACGATGGACAAACTCCACTTTACAAATGTACCCTGCCAGTTTTTCTGCAAAAATGTACTTACAAAAGACCTTAAAACGGTTATCCGAATTTAAGGTCTCAACATAGTGAAAACATAGTTTGTTGTGTCAGAGTCACTGCGATGGCTGTCATGCACATGAGAAGACCGATACTTGTATATATTTTGTGGTCGAGGATGCTTCGCAGCCTGACGATCACCATTCAAATTGAGCCAAAAGGCTGAAAAGATAAAACTGAATTCCTATGTTAGTGTAATGGTTTGAAAACCTTCTTTCAAAATATCATTTCAATAATCTTATCGAAAAAAGAAGCTTTTGCAAATCAAATCAAAACACTTTTGCAAATCAAATAAAAGACTTTTTGCAAATCAAATCAAACCCTTCGTATATAGGTTCAACGATGCATAAACATACTTCCAATCAAAACATAGGCCCAATTCTTTCCACCATTCACACACATTGCAGATTTAAAAGGGAAATATTGAAAAGATGCGGTACCGTGTTTACACTGGAGTTGTGGGGTGCCTAACACCTTCCCCACACTTAACCAAGCCCCCGAACTCAAAACTTTGTTTTCAAAGATCAAGTTTTGACAGTGTCCAGCAATTGGGCCTCTTTTAAACAAAACTCAGTTGAGTTGATACAACCATTTCAAATCTACCAACTGGCGACTCTGTAAAACGTTCAAATCGTCGACATGATACATGTTGGCCTTTTCCTAAAAAACCCTTCAAAACCTTTTTCACAAATAAAAAGAGAAAGGGTAGACATAACTTAGAAAGAGAGAAAGATCCGGGTTGTGACCCGACTCGCAGATTTTTTCCGACGTCGACATTCAGGAATTTGTTGTTCTAAGATATTATGGATGAGACAAGTCCTATGTGACTTTGATATTTTATTTGATTGTGTGCCCATATACTGTGATAACTCTAGTGCTATAGATATATCAAAAAATCTTTTTTTACATTTACGAACAAAACAGATAGAAGTAAGGCATCATTTTTTAAGAGATAATGTGTCAAAAGGATTAATTAAGTTAATTTTCATTCCCACAGAAAATCAAATAGCAGACATCTTCACAAAACCATTAAGTGAAGAAAGGTTTTGTATGTTATGAAGGGAACTTGGAATGTGCATGGTATAATATTATTGAGATTCTATTACATGCATCAGTTAATTAATCTTAATTACACCTTATGTGCATATTAATATATTGATTTACGTGTTATATTAATGATGTCTGATAAACAGCTTGTGTTTAATAAAATCCTTGATTTATGGGACGCGTAATCATAAAATCTTATCATCATTGTTTTTCAAAATTTGAAAAGACAAGAGCCGCTTGGTTTTCTCAGGAGACGTATGTCATCAGATGCCTATGTACATGCATTTCTCTTTCTTACTTTACCCATTTCCTTCTCCATCTAACTCTTCACTTTTGCATACTTTTCATTTTCTGATTTCACTTCTCTCACCAGACTCATATTTTCTGTTCTTTTCTTCCATTTAACTTCAAAAACACTATGAGGACTCGCACCAACAAGCGATCTATTATCGATTCAGATGTTGCAGTCTCAACCCACAGTCGGACCTTCACGAAAATAAAAGAAGCTGAAGAAGGCGGTCTTTGTGACTACGGACTCACAAGACTCTATGTCTTTAGATGCAAATTTTAGTCCTTCCTCAATGAAAAAATCTAGACCATCTAGGCGATAGAAATTGACCATGCCTTCATCATAGCCCGAGTCTCATCTGCCACCGCTTTTGGTAAACCCTTTCCCGTTTTCTGATCTTCCTGATTTTTTTTTGTAGTAATGCATATGAATCTCGTTTTTAATCTATTATTTCTCATAAACAGTTTGTCTATGAGAAATCAATTGATCAAACCTATTATCAAGGTTCTCCTTTGAAAACCCTTTTCGAATCTTGTGGAATATCTTCTATGGTTTTTCCACCTTCAGTTGCTTATCCTCGTTTAGTTCAACTATTTTATACAAATCTCGAGTGTCATGGTGATTTTTATACGTCTTTTGTGAAGGGTAAATCTCTATATTTTACGGTCATGGATTTTGGTAGTATATTGAGTATTTCGTTTTCTGGTGTCTGTCCTTTCACTCACAAGGGTGTTGTTCATATTCTGAGACACCCCCAAATCCGGGTGCTTCGTTTCCACATGATTTGGTGTTCACTTTCTAATTATAACAAACATCTACCCAATATATCTCAAGATAAATTACAATCTTTATTCAAAATAATAAAATCTCCCTTAAAACAAGGGTTACAACTTTCTCAAAAATCAATCCCAAGGTTACTCTAACCTTGACATAAACAATACAGTGCGGAATAAAAACATGACATAAAAGTCTTATTACAATCATTTCAAAATAATTAAATAATTCTTCACTTGCTTTGCTTTCCCTTGCCCTTACTCGTAGATGGAGCATCAACGTTATTAACCTTAGCTGAAATTGTTATTTAATGCAAGAGTGAGCAAATCACAGCTCACTGGAGTTTAACAATAATATAGACATGAAATGATATCTTTAAAAGAATCTGAACAACTTAGCTTGCTTCAATAATAAAGAATTGAATAATAATTCTCTATCAACATTAAAATTCAAATATAGAATTTATCTGAGGGTCATAATGTAAGACCCCAACTTTTATGAATAAAGATTTAATTTTCTTTATATATTATTTCGAAATAGTAAGGTGTTGACTTGATAAATATGAAAGTTATGGGTGAAATGTGCAAATATTTTTAAAATGAGCAAGTGGTTATAAAATATTCTTGTTGTCGGGGAATATTCGTTTGGTCGTGGAATATTCTTGTTGTCGGGGAATATTCGTACGACGGCGCAGTTATTTGTGGACCCCACAACGGAATAACTGTCGGATATAGAAAGCGACAGAAATAACTTTTTACAAGATAACGGCGTAGTTGTTACCGTTAGTACTGTTGAAATACCCGGTGGTTAAAATACAGTACGCGGTGGTGCGCAGTAGCACACGGTATTGCACAGTATTTCGAATTATTGAGTCTTACGTGAGAAGGAACCTACTCAATTATTGTTACAGTATTTACTGTTTAATATTTTATATTATTGACTCAATAATTGCTACGTTGATATTTTATATTATTGACTCAATAATTGCTGCATTGATATTTTATTGACTCAATAATTGCTACGTTGCTATTTTTTTTTATGATTGATTCAATAATGGCTTACAGTTGATATTTTGTAGTATTGATTCAATAATTGTCGTTGCACAGTATTTCACGTTATCAACTCAATAATTCATATTATTTGAATAATATTATTAGATAGCATTATTGACAATGTCTAAGGAAGTTCTGTCTAGGAGGGGTTATTTAATTGCGCGCCAGTAAGGAGAAGTCCTTATCGGAAGGCCCCCTCTGTCCTGGGAACGACCTGGTTGTCAATATTGTAGTTCTATAATATTATTTGTGAATAATTAATTATTGATTTATATGATAAGGAAATATTTATTTTGTGGATATAAAAGAAGGAATTTGTGTTGATGTGTTTTTATCAGTATTTTGGTGTGAAAAATCATCCGTTTATGGATTTCGGATAATTTATGTTGGGAATTTGGAAAAATTTTCTTCTGCAAAGTTGTAGAGAATTAAATTTCCTATAGAAGGACACATCATTTGTATTTTTCTGACAAAGGGGCTATTTATTATGAATTATTGAAGTTTCGAAAAATAAATATTATTTTATAAATGGTGGGCCCCACTTTTGTTGTTTTGTTGAAAAAAATCAGATGTTTGAAGCAGCCGGCGGCTGGAGAAGTTTTGTAAAAATAATATTATTTTATTATTTTAGTCTCCTTTGGCATCCTAAGCTTTTCCTATAAATAGGGTGCTTAGGTTAGAATTGAAAATCACACCAGAATTCAAAGTTTTCTCTCTCTATAATATCGAGCGTATTTTTGTGAGTATTTCTATACTTTGAGTATTAGTATTCAGCGCAAGTTTCCGTCAATATTATATCCGATATTCCAGTCAGAGGTACTATCTTTTTGAGGTAAGGGATGTTATTTTCTTTCGTAAATGATGTTATTCTTTTCAATATCATTATACAGAAATATTGTCATGAATTTTGTTATGAAATTCTTATTTTTCCCGTCGGGGTTACTATTCACGTATACGGCACTATTCACGTATACGGCACTATTCACGTATACGGCACTATTCACGAGAAAATTTATTTTTCTTCTAATTGTCCAAATTGTCTGTTAAGGTTACTATCTTTGATTGTATCCAAGTTTTGGGCTTTATTCTTGAATTTTGCTTCACAAAGTATTATTATGGATTATTCTTGAATTTGGATAAACTAAATGACGAATCCCTAATCTTTGTCTTTTATCTCACTGGATTCGTTTTGTTTAAAATGTTTTTCATCATCCTCAGTCCTAAAAGTTGATGTAACTGAATATCTTTGGCCTGTAGAGCAAAGATGAATGATTACCTGATGAATATCTTTGGCCTGTAGTGCAAAGATGACAGGTGTTGAGATGAACATGACTACTGATGATGCAAATGAATATCTTTGGCCTGTAGTGCAAAGATGAATATTGATTCGAGATGTATATTGATTGATGTTACAGGGATAAAATATTGGTGATGGACTTTTAAATCATAGAAGATAGTAGACTTCATTCTCTACTTAACTCTTCTAATGATTTGTTATTTCCGCTGCGAATATTGATCTAAAACTTGTTGTCCATAATATTTTATCTGAACTGTTGAAGACTAACGATAATTTATTTTTCATTATCTTAGTCATAATATTCTTTACTGGGCTAGTTGAGCTCACCCTTTTCATCTGTTGTCCTCTTCAGGAAATGAGAATGTTGCGGGGACTAGTCGGGGGACAGAGTGATGGTCCGAGTTAGAGCAGTAGTAGTCCTCACTATTTCTGATAAATAGTGTAATAATAATTGTAATGAGGACTTAGTTTGAATCTTAATATTTTCTACATATTTGTATTGAGACTCACAGTTGTGTGGTCGTATTTTGCACGACCGTATGATATAAAGTTTGTATTTGAATTCTGTACCATGTATTTGGCGACTCAGAATGGGTTGGGTTGAATGGACCTATTCTGGGGGCGTCACAGTTGGTATCAAAGCGTAGGGATATGATCTCTGGCGGAGATCGGGGAATAGAACTAGGAGGGGAGAGACGAGTAAATCCTTCGCTAGTGTGTCCTACCAAAGCTTATGTGGTATTTAATTGGTCAGTCGGAGCATAGGGTTAATATGTGATATGTTGACTTGTTTAATTAACCCTTATTTTATGGCAGTATTTGAGAATGGCAGCTGAGAACGTTAACAACGAAGTGAATGAGACCGTGGAGACACCTTTAATCGTTAACCAGGAGAACGTGCAACAAGAGGGCAATGTTCATCCTGAAAATAACGCTGGTCAGACGATAAACGATGAGATGTTTAGAAGTTTTTTGCAGTTCATGCAAAATCAGATGAGGGAGACTCGTGTGCAACATACAGGTGGAGATAATAACAACACGAGAGCTGTCACTGCTAAGCAGTTCAAAGAATTGGGACCACCAGAGTTTCTGGGAAAGCCGGATCCGATCAAAGCGGAGACGTGGATTAAACAAATTACCAAGATATTTGATGTCTTGGGATGTATAGAGGAACAGAAGGTTCCATTCGCCACGTTTATGTTCCGTGGAGAGGCAGATTACTGGTGGGAATCCGTGAAGCGTACCCAGCCTGCCGCACTCCAGATGTCTTGGGAAGCGTTCCAGAAACTGTTTAATGACAAGTACTTTCCTGAAAGTATTCGTCATATGAAGGAAGTAGAGTTTATCAGACTCGAGCAAAACAACATGACGGTATCCCAGTACGAGGCTAAGTTCGCGGAGCTGTCCAGGTTTGCACCTCATTTGGTGGAGAATGAGGAACGTATGACGCGGATGTTTCTAAGAGGTTTGAAACCCGAAATACGTCAATACCTCATTTCTCATAAGTTTTCTTTATATTCGGATGTAGTAAACAGGGCCCAGTTATTGGAACGAGATAATGATTATGTTCAACCAAGGGACCACAACCAAGGTCGTACTGGTGGCAGTAGTCATCGGAGCAATGACAACCAGCGAGGAGGAAAGTATGACAGAAGCGGTAACCACTCCGGTGGTTATCGTGGCCATGATAGTAGAAGAAGCGAATCGGGAGGAGATTTCAAAAAGAGAAGGTATAACAATGAGAACGTGAAGATGTCAACATCAGCACCAGCATCAACTGTTTCGAGGGGAGGAGAACGACCACCGGTCGTATGCTTTAAATGCGGGAAAGAGGGACATATCAGCCCAAACTGCCCACAACAGTTCAAAGGATGCTATAACTGTGGAAAGGAAGGACATATAGCTCGAGATTATCCTGTTGCGAAACCAAGTTCAGCGGGGGTGGTGATTCCAAAGGCGGTTGCAGACAAGTCAAAGTCGGTGATTCCTGGAAGAGCGTTTGTCGTTACAGCCCAAAACGCGAGGAATCCACACGAGGTGATTACGGGTAAGCTGATCATAAACTCTTGCGAAGTTTATACCTTGTTAGATACCGGTGCTACCCATTCCTTTATTTCACCTGCTTGTGCTCAACGTTTGAACTTGACTTCTGATAAATTAGACTTTGACTTATCTGTTGAAACTCCGTTAGGAGAAACCTTTGTTACATCTACAGTTTACAAATCTTGCTTGATTCAGATTGGTACCCTTACCTTACCTGTTGATCTTATATCTTTGAAAATACTTGCATTTGACGTGATTTTAGGAATTGACTGGTTAACCACTTACCATGCCAAAATTGATTGTTTTCGTAAGGTTGTTAGTTTTCATATTCCTAATCAACCTGTTGTGCGAATCCAAATCACCAAACCACTAAAATCAGTCAATATCATTTCAAGTCATAAAGCTATTCGTTTATTGAAAAACGGATGTCAAGCTTTCTTAGCTCATGTCACTGATCTAAATCAGAATACATCAGATTTGAATGATATTTCCGTTGTTAATGAGTTTCCTGATGTATTTCCCGAAGAACTTCCCGGTCTACCCCCATAACGTGAAGTTGAATTCTTTATTGACCTTGAGCCCGGTACAAAGCCCATTTCTAAAGCCCCATATCGAATGGCTCCTATTGAACTTCAGGAGTTAAAGGTCCAATTACAAGAGTTGTTAGACATCGGTTTTATTCGTCTTAGTACGTCTCCTTGGGGTGCTCCTGTTTTATTCGTAAAGAAGAAAGACGAGAGTATGCGACTTTGCATTGACTATCGGGAGTTGAACCATGTCACCATCAAGAATAGGTATCCGTTACCTCGTATTGATGACCTGTTCGACCAGTTGCAAGGAGCGCAATTTTTTTCAAAGATCGATCTTCGTTCTGGATATCATCAGTTGAAGATTAAAACTGAGGATATTCCAAAGACTGCTTTCAGAACACGGTACGGGCATTATGAGTTCTTAGTCATGTCTTTTGGATTGACTAATGCTCCTGCTGCTTTCATGGATATGATGAACCGTGTATTTAAGGAGTATTTAGATCAATTCGTTGTTGTCTTTATTGATGACATTCTCATCTATTCTAAAAGCCGTGAAGATCATGAACACCACTTGAAGCTGGTACTTCAAAAGCTTCGTGAGAACAAGCTATACGCCAAGTTAAAGAAATGCGAGTTCTGGCTTGAGGAAGTAGCATTCCTTGGGCACGTGGTATCGAAACATGGAGTATCTGTTGACCCGGCGAAGATTGAAGCAATACAAAGCTGGGAGCAACCTAAGTCGGTGACCGAAGTACGAAGCTTTCTGGGCTTAGCTGGTTATTATCGGAGGTTCGTAGAGGGATTTTCTCGAATCGCTACTCCATTAACACAGTTGACTCGGAAAGATACGAAATTCGTTTGGAGAGAAGAATGCGAGAAGAGCTTCCAAGAGCTCAAGAGGAGACTTATTTCGGCACCTGTTCTGACAATACCATCTGGTTCGGATGGATTTGTTATCTACAGCGATGCTTCAGGCAAAGGGTTAGGATGTGTTCTCATGCAACATGGGAAAGTCATAGCCTATGCCTCGCGACAACTCAAAGAATATGAGAGGAATTATCCTACTCATGATCTAGAGTTGGCAGCAGTCGTTTTCGCGTTGAAGATCTGGAGACATTACTTGTACGGAGAGAAAGTGGAGATTTATACAGATCATAAGAGCCTTAAATATTTCTTCACTCAGAAGGAACTCAACATGCGGCAACGACGTTGGCTTGAGCTGTTGAAAGATTACGATCATACCATCCAATACCATCCTGGAAAAGCGAACGTGGTAGCTGACGCGTTGAGTAGAAGATCATATGTGGGAACGAGTGCGATGATGTCAAGTATACGTGTAGAACCAGCTTTGCTTGATAAAGTGAAAGCTGCTCAAGCTACAGATGCGGAGCTGATGAAGATGAAGAAGAAGGTGCAAGAAGGTGCAATTCCAGAAGCAAGAATCGATGAAGAGGGAATACTTCGAGTCAACTCCAGACTTTGTGTTCCTAACGATTCTAACTTGAAGTATAGAATCATGATGGAGGCACACAACACACCATTTGCAATCCATCCTGGGAGTACTAAAATGTATCGTGATCTTCGACATACATTTTGGTGGAGCAATATGAAGAGAGAGATCGCGGAGTTCATCTCTAGATGTTTAACTTGTCAACGTGTAAAGGCGGAGCATCAAGTACCGAAGGGTCCATTGCAACCACTGGAGATCCCGAAATGGAAGTGGGAACACATTACGATGGATTTCGTTACGTGTCTTCCCAAGGTTTCTCAAGGCTTAGATGCGATTTGGGTTATTGTTGATAGATTAACCAAGTCTGCTCATTTCTTGCCGATACGAGAGACTTATTCCCTTGAACGTCTTGCTCATATGTACGTGAATGAGATTGTGAGATTGCATGGCATGCCAGTATCCATAGTTTCGGATCGTGATCCCAGATTTACTTCACGATTTTGGATCAGTTTGCAGAAAGCTATGGGTACGGATTTACGATTCAGTTCGGCTTATCATCCTCAAACAGACGGACAATCGGAAAGGACTATCCAAACTCTTGAAGATCTATTGAGACTCTGTGTTCTAGACTTCAAAGGGAGTTGGGATAAGTATTTACCATTGGTGGAATTCTCCTACAACAACAGTTATCAGGCAAGTATAGGCGTAGCTCCATTCGAAGCGTTGTATGGGAAAAAGTGTCGTTCTCCAGTATGTTGGGATGAGGTGGGTGAAGCAACATTGTTGGGACCAGAGTTAGTACGTATGACTACAGAAAAGATCCAAATAATCCGACAACGTATACAGACGGCACAGGATCGACAAAAGAGTTATGCAGATCTTCATCGAAAAGACGTGGAATTTAATGTTGGGGACCATGTGTTACTACGTATTGCTCCGTGGAAAGGAGTTACGAGGTTCGGGAAGAGAGGAAAGCTCAATCCACGATTCATTGGTCTATTTGAGATTCTTGACCGAATAGGAAATGTGGCTTATAGACTCGCTTTACCTCCAAGCATGTCTCGTGTTCATAACGTGTTTCACATATCCGTGTTACGTAAATATGTGAAGGATCCAAACCGCATTATTGAGTTAGAACCAGACGAGATAGCTGAAGATTTAACGTACGAGGAGGTACCTGTCAAGATCTTGGATAGGAAGGAGCATGTCCTACGCTCGAAAATTATACCTCAAGTTAAAGTTTTGTGGAGAAACCATGCAATTGAGGAAATGACCTGGGAGTTGGAATCGGAAATGAAAGCGAGGTATCCTCACCTTTTCGACATACCAGGTACGTACGTCAATTTCGAGGACGAAATTTCATAAGGAGGGGAGGTTGTAAGACCCCAACTTTTATGAATAAAGATTTAATTTTCTTTATATATTATTTCGAAATAGTAAGGTGTTGACTTGATAAATATGAAAGTTATGGGTGAAATGTGCAAATATTTTTAAAATGAGCAAGTGGTTATAAAATATTCTTGTTGTCGGGGAATATTCGTTTGGTCGTGGAATATTCTTGTTGTCGGGGAATATTCGTACGACGGCGCAGTTATTTGTGGACCCCACAACGGAATAACTGTCGGATATAGAAAGCGACAGAAATAACTTTTTACAAGATAACGGCGTAGTTGTTACCGTTAGTACTGTTGAAATACCCGGTGGTTAAAATACAGTACGCGGTGGTGCGCAGTAGCACACGGTATTGCACAGTATTTCGAATTATTGAGTCTTACGTGAGAAGGAACCTACTCAATTATTGTTACAGTATTTACTGTTCAATATTTTATATTATTGACTCAATAATTGCTACGTTGATATTTTATATTATTGACTCAATAATTGCTGCATTGATATTTTATTGACTCAATAATTGCTACGTTGCTATTTTTTTTTATGATTGATTCAATAATGGCTACAGTTGATATTTTGTAGTATTGATTCAATAATTGTCGTTGCACAGTATTTCACGTTATCAACTCAATAATTCATATTATTTGAATAATATTATTAGATAGCATTATTGACAATGTCTAAGGAAGTTCTGTCTAGGAGGGGTTATTTAATTGCGCGCCAGTAAGGAGAAGTCCTTATCGGAAGGCCCCCTCTGTCCTGGGAACGACCTGGTTGTCAATATTGTAGTTCTATAATATTATTTGTGAATAATTAATTATTGATTTATATGATAAGGAAATATTTATTTTGTGGATATAAAAGAAGGAATTTGTGCTGATGTGTTTTTATCAGTATTTTGGTGTGAAAAATCATCCGTTTATGGATTTCGGATAATTTATGTTGGGAATTTGGAAAAATTTTCTTCTGCAAAGTTGTAGAGAATTAAATTTCCTATAGAAGGACACATCATTTGTATTTTTCTGACAAAGGGGCTATTTATTATGAATTATTGAAGTTTCGAAAAATAAATATTATTTTATAAATGGTGGGCCCCACTTTTGTTGTTTTGTTGAAAAAAATCAGATGTTTGAAGCAGCCGACGGCTGGAGAAGTTTTGTAAAAATAATATTATTTTATTATTTTAGTCTCCTTTGGCATCCTAAGCTTTTCCTATAAATAGGGTGCTTAGGTTAGAATTGAAAATCACACCAGAATTCGAAGTTTTCTCTCTCTATAATATCGAGCGTATTTTTGTGAGTATTTCTATACTTTGAGTATTAGTATTCAGCGCAAGTTTCCGTCAATATTATATCCGATATTCCAGTCAGAGGTACTATCTTTTTGAGGTAAGGGATGTTATTTTCTTTCGTAAATGATGTTATTCTTTTCAATATCATTATACAGAAATATTGTCATGAATTTTGTTATGAAATTCTTATTTTTCCCGTCGGGGTTACTATTCACGTATACGGCACTATTCACGTATACGGCACTATTCACGTATACGGCACTATTCACGAGAAAATTTATTTTTCTTCTAATTGTCCAAATTGTCTGTTAAGGTTACTATCTTTGATTGTATCCAAGTTTTGGGCTTTATTCTTGAATTTTGCTTCACAAAGTATTATTATGGATTATTCTTGAATTTGGATAAACTAAATGACGAATCCCTAATCTTTGTCTTTTATCTCACTGGATTCGTTTTGTTTAAAATGTTTTTCATCATCCTCAGTCCTAAAAGTTGATGTAACTGAATATCTTTGGCCTGTAGAGCAAAGATGAATGATTACCTGATGAATATCTTTGGCCTGTAGTGCAAAGATGACAGGTGTTGAGATGAACATGACTACTGATGATGCAAATGAATATCTTTGGCCTGTAGTGCAAAGATGAATATTGATTCGAGATGTATATTGATTGATGTTACAGGGATAAAATATTGGTGATGGACTTTTAAATCATAGAAGATAGTAGACTTCATTCTCTACTTAACTCTTCTAATGATTTGTTATTTCCGCTGCGAATATTGATCTAAAACTTGTTGTCCATAATATTTTATCTGAACTGTTGAAGACTAACGATAATTTATTTTTCATTATCTTAGTCATAATATTCTTTACTGGGCTAGTTGAGCTCACCCTTTTCATCTGTTGTCCTCTTCAGGAAATGAGAATGTTGCGGGGACTAGTCGGGGGACAGAGTGATGGTCCGAGTTAGAGCAGTAGTAGTCCTCACTATTTCTGATAAATAGTGTGATAATAATTGTAATGAGGACTTAGTTTGAATCTTAATATTTTCTACATATTTGTACTGAGACTCACAGTTGTGTGGTCGTATTTTGCACGACCGTATGATATAAAGTTTGTATTTGAATTCTGTACCATGTATTTGGCGACTCAGAATGGGTTGGGTTGAATGGACCTATTCTGGGGGCGTCACACATAAGACCTTTGAACTCTTGTCCTAGGTTATAAATATTTCTATTTCAACCTTTAACAGTCAATAAGACTATGGACCTTAACTCGTACTTAGGGGGATCAGCCCTTTGTACCATGTATTGTGCACAAACATCTTAACGCTATGCGTAGTAACCTCCCCTAGTAAATAGAGTTGTTCAACTCAGTAATTTGAATTCAAATTCGCACCAAAGAAAGTTTGGTTTGGATAAGCTTACAAGGGTAATTTAGAATTCACGTTCATCAACTAAGGATTAGTTGAATCGACTTTCAATAATTCATAAATAACAGAATTATGAATTAACATATGCTTTAGAAGTAAACTTGAAGCATTTAAAATAATAAATGGATCTTACTTGAACAATAAGTCAAGATCATTTCAATTAAATAAACAATTGTCCAATACAGAAATGAAAAGGACATTCTCAACAATGAATATATGAACTCAAAAAAATTATATAAAATTAATACAAAATCAGGGTTTAGAAAACTTGCATAAAAATTAATACAGGATCAGCGTTTAGAAAACTTGCCTTACGCGCAAGCTACTTAACTCAATTCACGTACTTTAATACTTCCTATATACATCCAATCATAATAACCTAAATTAGTTAACACATAACTAATTCACATAAGTGGTTAACCCTCATGGTTAACTCACTCTAATTAAATAAATAATCAACTATAACATAGTTAATTACATCACACACATACTCACACAATTAAATTAATTATGTATTTAACTAAATTATAATTAAACAATTATAATTCAAACACTTAATCAACTTATAATTACTTAAATTATAATTATAATTTAAAATTAATTAAACTACATCATGCATTATAATTACACAATTTATAATTAATAATGTATTTATCAATTATAATCTATAATAATCATTCATTTATTAAATTATAATTACATAAATTATAATTTAAATTAACATCTAATTGATTAAAATAAATCAACTATTATAATTTCATAGAATTATAATTTAAATTAAACATTTACTCTTAATTATAATTAAACAATTATAATTAAGTAACTTATTTTACAATTAAACAATTATAGCTTATAATTTAAATACTATATTAGGTTTTCAAAACTTTCTTTTTTCTCAAATTATGAAATTATCAACTTCATGTTAACACATGTTATAGCAGCTATATACATGCTCATTATCTTAACAATAATGTAATGAAAACATAAAAACACACTGCACACTTGATTAAAACTCACTGCCTCTGCCCTAGACACGGCGCAGCTGCGCAGCCAGCTGCCCTGAAATCGACGCAGCTGCGCAGGGGATAGTTCTGTGAAGGGCAAGCGGCGCAGCTGCGCTACTCCTGGCCTTGCTGCCGGCACAGCTGCGCAGCAACGCGGCCAGACGCAGACAGTTTCGACCCTCTGCTTTACCGAACATCCTAGACAAGCCATCAAGCAGAAATCCACAATAACTTAAACATGGTAAATCATACCTATGCCATAATACATATATTTAACATGTTTTTACAACATAATAACCATTTAAATAATGATAATCACAAGTTTTAAAAATCCAATTTGGCCATTTTTATGAAAACTCATATTTTTCCAAAATAATCCACTGTAAGAACATTTCTCCTCCAATTAAACTTATAACACATACATTATATTCATGATTGAAGATAACATCATAAACAATTCTAAACATGCATATTACTACATAAAATTTTCATAAATTTTTATTCTAAAACTCAACCAAAACATGAAATTCCATAAGAACACTATTTTCACATATAAAACTTATTTTAACAACAATTTAGTTTCCTGAAAATCCTTTATCGCATATAATTCATGTATAAGCATGCTAGAGTACAATTGATACATATACTATTTCATGTCTTCATCCTTTTCATGAAATCATATTCACAGAGACTCCAAAACATGAATAACAGTAAAACATATAGAAAATATGGGAATTAAAATTACTCTTTGTTTTGATGATTTAAAGACGAGTATAAAAGTGATGGTGATTTTTTCTAGCTTCCCAAGCTTTTCTCCTTTTTTCCTTCTTCTTCTTTCTCTCTAACTCACTGTGTATTTCTGACTTTCTCTGCTCTTTTCTCTCTTTGTTTTTTAGCTTTTGGCTTAAACTAACGTAGTATAGACTAACGTAGAATAAAAACTGACATATAATACGTACTAATAGATATAGGATTAATTGTATATAATATAACTGACAAAATATATTAAATACAATATCAGTTACCAATTTTTTTGACATTTGAAAAGCCATAAGGCTTTGTTTGGCTAAACCACTTGTTTTAAAAAAATAGATGATTATTACTAAGGCCATGTTTGGAACATAGATTTAATTAAAACAGCTTTTTGATAGTTAGGGCCCCGTTTGGTAGAAATAGGTTTAAAACAATTACAAAGGCCTTGTTTGGTTAAAATCATTTAAAATTCTTTTTCTTTATTTTAACAAATTATTTTAACACATACTTTAATGTCATATTTTAATCAACTAAATATTAAACAACTAATTTAATCAATTAAAATCTAACATCAATTAATCACATAAAATTGTCACATAATTTTAATTACTCGCTAATTATAATTTATGTAACACTTCATCACATCTCATCTAATTTAATTATCTCAATTAAATTAGAACTATAGTATAAAATTAATATACATTAATTAAATAAATATTACACATTATTTAATTAATATATAACACTTAATTAAATCATTCCATAAATCACATAATTTATTTATTTAATCCAATAAATAATCGCATAAAATATTTATTTAACTCAATAAATATTTAAAATTAAATATAAAATCTCAATCGTTACAATCTCCCCTCCTTAAAAGAATTCTGTCCCCAGAATCACACATAAAAATCTGTCCCCGGAATCACACATAAAAATTCTCGTCTATTACATTCTTTCCTCCTTAAAAGGATTCTGTCCCCAGAATCAATATATAAGGGGTTACACAAAACTAATCAAATAAATGCGGATAAGATTTCATCATAACATCTTCGAGTTCCCACGTGACTTCTTCAGCACTGTGGTTCCTCCAGATTACCTTAACAGAAGGTATCACTTTATTCCTAAGTACTTGTTCCTTTCTATCAACTATTTGAACAGGCACCTCTTCATATGTTAAGTCCTTATCAAATTGTAAAGGTTCATATTCTATTACATGTTTATAATCATGCTTGTAAGGTCTTAACACAAAAATGTGAAAGATATTATGTATATTCTCGAGCTCCGGAGGTAATGCAATCTCGTAAGCTACCTCGCTAACTTTTTGCAACACCTCAAAAGGTACAATAAATCTGGGACTCAGCTTTCCCTTCTTACCAAATCGAATCTTCCCCTTCCAGGGAGATACTATCAGGAACACGAAACTTCCTGGTAAGAATTCTCGGTTTTGTCGATGAAGATCAACATACTTCTTCTGTCTATCTGGAGCAGCAACTAATCTCGTTCTGATTAGCTTCACAATTTCGGAGGTTTATTGTACCAATTCTGGTCCCAATAATTGACGTTCGCCGACTTCATCCCAGCACAAATGAGTTTTGCATTTTCTGCCATATAACGCTTCGTAGGGCGGCATGACAATACTCGCATGATGACTATTGTTGTAGGCGAACTCCACCAACGGTAGATGATCCTCCCAGCTTCCTTTGAAGTCCATCACACAAGCTCTCAGCATATCCTCAAGCGTCTGAATCGTTCTCTCGCTCTGTCCATCAGTCTGAGGATGATCGCTGTACTCATTCGCAATTGCATTCCCAGACATTCTTGCAATCGCTTCCAGAAATTAAACGTAAAACGTGGATCTCTGTCGGACACAATTGACAACGGAACACCGTGTCTAGAAATAACTTCCTTTATATACAGCTTCGCTAGCTTATCCAGGTTGTACTTAACCCTGATCGACAGAAAGTGGGCTGACTTCGTCAGTCGATCCACTATAACCCATATCGCATCAAATCCCTTCTGAGTCGCTGGAAGACCTACCACGAAATCCATCGTGATGTGCTCCCACTTCCACTCTGGAATTTCTAATGGTTGCGGCAACCCACTCGGTCTCTGGTGTTCTGCTTTAACTTTCTGGCACGTAAAGCATTTTGCAACGCATTCAGCTACATCCCTCTTCATATACGGCCACCAAAAATGATGCCTAAGATCCTGGTACATCTTCGTACTCCCAGGGTGAATAGAATATCTAGAACTATGAGCTTCGCTCATAATCTCCTCTTTGACCTCAGGTACTGGCGGTACCCAGATTCTACCTTCAAACCGTAACAGACCTTCATTATTGATCTTGAACTTGAACTCTTCGCCATCAGTTATCCTCCTCCGAATCTTCTCACATTCTTCATTGTGAAGTTGTGCTTCTTTCACTTTGTCTACTAGAGTAAAACCAGTGGTTACTTGACACAACATCTCATTCGATTCCTTCAGAAGCTTCACCTCCAACTCCAATCTAGCCATCTGTTCTATCAACTGATCCTGATCAGTTAACACGTTTAGCTTCTCCCGACCTTTCCTGCTCAAAGCGTCGGCGACAACGTTAGCTTTACCCGGATGGTAAAGTATCTCCCAATCGTAGTCTTTAATCAGTTCCAACCATCTTCTTTGGCGCATGTTCAAATCCTTCTGGGTAAATATATACTTCAGACTCTTGTGATCTGTGTATATTTCACACTTTTCTCCATATAAGTAGTGCCTCCAAATCTTTAGGGCAAACACTACTGCTTCCAATTCTAGATCATGGGTCGGATACCCCTTCTCATAATCTTTTAGCTGACGTGACGCATAGGCAATGACTTTGCCGCTCTGCATCAACACACAACCTAATCCTTTATGTGAGGCATCACTATATACTACGAAATTCCCTGAATTATCCGATAAAGACAATACAGGCGCAGTGCTCAGCCTCTTCTTCAACTTCTAAAAACTTTCCTCACATTTCTCCGTCCAAACAAATTTAACTATTTTACGAGTCAAATTCGTCAACGGAGTTGCGATTCTAGAAAAGTCTTGGATAAATCTACAGTAATAACCTGCCAATCCCAAGAAACTCCTCACTTCAGACGGCGTCTTCGGCTGATCCCAATTCATAATAGCTTCAACCTTCGACGGATCTACCGAAATACCATCCTTGTCGATCACATAGCCAAGAAATTGCACACGTTCCAACCAAAATTTGCACTTCGAGAATTTAGCGTAAAGTTTCTCTCGTCTCAGGGCTTCTAAGGTTAGTTGTAAGTGTTCAGCATGATCCTCCTCGGTCTTGGAATAAACCAGGATGTCATCTATGAACACTACCACGAACTTGTCCAGAAATGGCTTGAACACCCTGTTCATTAAGTCCATAAATGCAGCTGGGGCATTCGTGAGACCAAATGACATCACCAAGAACTCGTAATGACCATATCGAGTCCTAAAAGCCATTTTAGGTATATCTTCCTTCCTCACCTTCAATTGATGATACCCACTTCTCAAATCGATTTTCGAGAAGTACTTCGCACCCTTCAACTGATCAAAGAATTCATCGATCCTAGGTAAAGGATACCTATTCTTGATCGTAACTTTATTCAACTCCCTATAATCAATGAAAAGACGCATCGACCCATCCTTCTATTCACGAATAAAACAGGCGCTCCCCACGGTGAAACACTTGGTTGAATATACTTCTTGTCCAGTAATTCTTGTAGTTGAACCATCTGTTCCTTCATCTCAACTGGAGCCATTCTATACGGAGCCTTCCAAATCGAAGCAGTTCCCGGTGCTAGATCGATCACGAACTTTATCTCCCTATCTGGCAGAAGTCCTGGCATATCGCTAGGAAAAACGTCCACAAACTCCTTAACTACCGATATCTCCTCCACCTTCGGGCTTTCCTTACGCGTATCTACTATGTAGGCTAGATATCCCACACAGCCTTGCGTCAGAAGTTTCTTGGCTTGCATAACCGTTAGATAACTCGCTTGTCTAGGCAATTTGCTAACATAGAACACTAACTTTGACGGAGTCATAAGGTTTACCGACTTCTTGTGTAAGTCGATTATCGCTCCATGGTTGAACAACCAATCCATACCCAGTATGACATCGAATTCCCCAAGTTTTATCGGAATCAAATCTACTCTAAGCCCCTGACCCTTAATGTCCAGTCTGCAGTTCTTATAAACGCTCCTAACAGGAATAACTTCCCTATTCGTAATCTCTATGTTCAAGGGGTAAACTAACTCTTCTACAGGTAAGTCTAGGGTTTTAGCAAAATCATTAGATATTAATGAGCAAGTAGCACCCGAATCAAATAATACATATGCATTTATACTATTGACCAGAATAATACCTGACACGACGTCTTTTGATTGCACAACATCTTGCACTGTCATATTGAATATCCGTGCAGTGGGTCGAACAGCTTGCAATGGTGCAGCGATAGTAATGGTACTGCCGCTTCCATTCCCTCTGCTCCCTGCTGACCCTGCCGTCAGCTTCTTAGGGCAGTTGTGAGCCATGTGATCTTTGGATCCACATGTAAAGCAAGATCCTTTCTTCGGGTTTGGGAAATTAGGCGCGATGTGGCATTCCTGACCACAGTTGAAGCACACCCGCTTCCCCTTCATGCACACACCAGTGTGATTCTTGCTGCATGTAGCACATGCTTCAAACTTCCTCTTCTGCTGGCTTCCTTGCTGACTCCCAGCAGAGGTGTTGTCATTCCATTTCCTCATCTGGTTCACAGCGCTGCTAACCCCAATCTTGGTTTCTACTGCATTCTTCTTCTTCTTATCTTGGTTGAACTTCGTCACCGCTTCGCTTCCTCCTTCAGCGAGTTTGGCTTTCTCCAACATAGCTGCAAATGTGTTCAGCTGGAACATGGAAACCTTGCTGTAGAGCCAGGGCTTCAGTCCCCGCTCAAACCTTATCGCTTTCCTAGCGTCAGTGCTGACCTGGTATGTAGTGAACCTGGCCAACTCGTTGAACTTAGCGGCATACTCGAACACCGTCATCCCTCCCTGCTTAAGTTCTAGGAATTGAACCTCCATCTGGTCCTAGGAACTCGCTGGAAAGTACATTTCGTAGAACACTTCCTTAAAACGTTCGCACGTGATGACTCCTTCTCCCACTCGGGTCTTGTTAGCCTGCCACCAAAAACTAGCATCCGACTTCAACATGAAAGCCGCGAATGCTGTCTTCTAGTCTTCCCCTACCCTAGCCACTTCAAATACCTTCTCCATTTCCATAACCCATGTCTGAGCTTTGATAGGGTTAGTCGATCCTTTAAACTCAGGCGGTCCTACAGCCTTGAATTCCTTGAACGTAGTACCCTGCACTTGCGGCTGATTCGCAAGAGCTCCTGTTAACAGGTTTACCAACTACTGAACCGAGTTGGGATTCGTCCCATCGTTATTGTTGTTGTTCGTCGCACCCTCAGGGTTTTAACATGTTATTCTTCTTCTAGGAGGCATTTTCTGTTAAGAAAATATTATTATTAGACCCTTTATTCAATTTTTAAATATTCAAGTTCATACTTAAACGTTCGAATAACTTAGTTCACATAGAACACATAGCACATCAATAAACTTCTTTTATTCATTAGTCGTAGTTTAAAAACATCAACCAGATAGCATTTCTACCATTTACATCATCCTTCCTGAACTGGAAAAGTTGCAGGATTACATTATTAACTTATCCCATTCTTATCTCAAATTATGAGATTTACTTTATTTACTACAAAAAGTAACACATAAACAAAAGCTCTACTACTACTGCTACTTCTACTGCTACTACTGCTACTGCTACTGCCACTGCCACTGCCACTGCCTAGGCATATTAATACGTCGCACAGCCTCTCTACGTTCCTCTTCCATTACCCGAAATGCCATTCTTCGGTCGACCACATACAACGGTAAACCTTGGAACTGAGCTGGGTAGTAGAAAACACAGTCCTGAGCTCTTTCTATCGCTGTATGAAAAGCATACTCCATTTCCCTCAGCTTGGCCCTCTTGGCTTCAGCTTCACCTTCAGCTCGATCGGCTCGTTCATTAGCTCTCAAGCTTGACTCTTCAGCTCTGGCACGCTTCCTCGACTCCTCCTGGATGTCTTGCTTCAGCTTTGCCAGTTCCAATCAAGCAGCATCTCTATCAACCTCCATATGTATCAGGTTCCACTGTGCATCTCCTAGGTCACTTGCCATTTCTTCGATCGTCTCGTCTCGCTGCTGAATGGTTTCTTCGAGCTCTTCGACTCGACCCTGAAGCTCCACGTTGCTATCGTAGACTGCCTCGTTCATCTCAGCACTAGTAGAGTGAGGTGGGAATTCCTCTTCGGGATCCTCTTCCTCCTCCTCCTCCTCTTCAGACTCGTCCTCGTCCTCTTCTTCTAGAATAGGTGTCAGCTCACGCTCCCGACCAGCTACGGTGATCACTGGAGATGGCTCTCTCCTAACCAGCTGCTCCTAGACAATATGTATGTCACGGGGCTCCTCCTCTTTAGGCATCTGAGGTACATCCTCTCTAGCCTGACTAGGTTCTCCAACGTTCGACATCCTGACAAAAGAATTTTAAAGTTCATTAATACGTGACATCGAATTGACACTCTTCGAATACTAAAACGTAAACACATAGGCACATAAGGTAGTTTATTATCTTTTACCTTTCACATCTATCTTTTCGATCTTACCATAAGGCTACTACCTAAGGTTTTTCCCCACCTAAGGTTTTATAACCTACAGCTTTGATACCAACCTGAGACACCCCCAAATCCGAGTACTTCGTTTCCACATGATTTGGTGTTTACTTTCTAATTATAACAAACATCTACCCAATATATCTCAAGATAAATTACAATCTTTATTCAAAATAATAAAATCTCCCTTAAAATAATAGTTACAACCTTCTCAAAAATCAATCCTAGGGTTACTCTAACCTTGATATAAACAATACAGTGCGAAATAAAAATATGACATAAAAGTCTTATTACAATCATTTCAAAATAATTAAACAATTCTTCACTTGCTTTGCTTTCCCTTGCCCTTACTCGTAGACGGAGCATCAGCGTTATCAACCTTAGCTGAAATTGTTATTTAATGCAAGAGTGAGCGAAACACAGCTCACTGGAGTTTAACAATAATATAGACATGAAAGGATATCTTTAAAAGAATCTGAACAACTTAGCTTGCTTCAATAATAAAGAATTGAATAATAATTCTCTATCAACATTAAAATTCGAATATAGAATTTATCTGAGGGACATAAGACCTTGGAACTCTTGTCCTAGGTTATAAATATTTTTATTTAAACCTTTAACAATCAATAAGACTATGGACCTTAACTCGTACTTAGGGGATCAGCCTTTTGTACCATGTATTGTGCACAAACATCTTAACGCTATGCGTAGTAACCTCCCCTAGTAAATAGGGTCGTTCAACTCAGTAATTTGAATTCATGTCCGCACCAAAGAAAGTTTGGTTTGGATAAGCTTATAAGGGTAATTTAGAATTCACGTTCATCAACTAAGGATTAGTTGAATCGACTTTCAATAATTCATAAATAAAAGAATTATGAATTAACATATGCTTTAGAAGTAAACTTAAAGCATTTAAAATAATAACTGGATCTTACTTGAACAATAAGTCAAGATCTTTTCAATTAAATAAACAATTGTTCAATACAGAAATGGAAAGGACATTCTCAACAATGAATATATGAACACAAAGAAATTGTATAAAATTAATACAAAATCAGGGTTTAGAAAACTTGCATAAAAATTAAAACAAGATCAGTGTTTAGAAAACTTGCCTTACGCGCAAGCTACTTAACTCAATTCACGTACTTTAATACTTCCTATATACATCCAATCATAATAACCTAAATTAGTTAACACATAACTAATTCACATAAGTGGTTAACCCTCATGGTTAACTCACTCTAATTAAATAAATAATCAACTATCACATAGTTAATTACATCACACACATACTCACATAATTAAATTAATTATGTATTTAACTAAATTATAATTAAACAATTATAATTCAAACATTTAATCAACTTATAATTGCTTAAATTATAATTACCATTTAAATTATAAATAATTATAATTTAAAATCAATTAAACTACATCATGTATTATAATTACACAATTTATAATTAATCATGTATTTATCAATTATAATTTATAATAATCATGCATTTATTAAATTATAATTACATAAATTATAATTTAAATTAACATCTAATTGATTAAAATAAATAAAAAATTATAATTTTACAGAATTATAATTTAAATTAAACATTTACTCTTAATTATAATTAATCAAATTATAATTAAGTAACTTATTTTACAATTAAACAATTATAGCTTATAATTTAAATACTATATTAGGTTTGACCCTCTGCTTTACCAAACATCCTAGACAAGCCATCAAGCGGAAATTCACAGAAACTTAAACATGGTAAATCATACTTATGCCATAATACATATATTAAACATGTTTCTACAACATAATAACCATTTAAATAATGATAATCACAAGTTTTAAAAATTCAATTTGGCCATTTTCATGAAAACTCATATTTTTCCAAAATAATGCACTATGACAACATTTCTTCTATAATTAAACTTATAACACTTGCATTATATTCATGATTGAAGATAGCATCATAAACAATTCTAAACATGCATATTACTACATAAAATTTTCATTCTAAAACTCAACCAAAACATGAAATTCAATAAGAACACTATTTTCACATATAAAACTTATTTTAACAACAATTTGGTTTCCTGAAAATCCTTTATTGCATATAATTCATGTATAAGCATGCTAGAGTTCAATTGAAACATACTATTTTATGTCTTCATCCTTTTCATGAAATTCATATTCACAGAGACTCCAAAACATGAATAACAGTAAAACATATAGAAAATAAGAGAATTAAAATTACTCTTTGTTTTGATGATTTGAAGAAGTGTACAGAAGTGATGGTGATTTCTTCTAGCTTCCCAAGATTTTCTCCTTTTTTCCTTCTTCTTCTTTCTCTCTAACTCACTTTGTATTTCTAACTTTCTCTGCTCTTTTCTCTCTTTGTTCTTTAGCTTTAGGCTTAAACTAACGTAGTATAGACTAACGTAGAATAAAAATTGACGTATAATACGTACTAATAGATATAGGATTAATGTATATAATATAACTGACAAAATATATTAAATACAATATCAGTTACCAATTTTTTTGACATTTGAAAAGCCATAAGGCTTTGTTTGGCTAAACCACTTGTTTTAATAAAAACATATTATTATTACTAAGGCCATGTTTGGAACATAGATTAAATAAAAATAACTTTTTGATAGTTAGGGCCCCGTTTGGTAGAAATAGGTTTAAAACAATTACAAGGGCCTTGTTTGGTTAAAATTTAAAATCTTTTTTCTTTATTTTAATAAATTATTTTAACACATACTTTAATGTCATATTTTAATCAACTAAATATTAAACAACTAATTTAATCAATTCAAATTTAACATCAATTAATCACATAAAATTACCACATAATTATAATTACTCGCTAATTATAATTCATATAACACTTCATCACATCTCATCTAATTTAATTATCTCATTTAAATTAGAACTATAGTATAAAATTAATATACATTAATTAAATAAATATTACACATTCATTTAATTAATATATAACACTTAATTAAATCACTCCATAAATCACATAATTTATTTATTTAATCCAATAATTAATCACATAAAATATTTATTTAATTCAATAAATATTTAAAATTAAATATAAAATCTCAATCGTTACATATTCCATTTACTCCTCTGGAGCAATTACAAATTGTTATGGATAATCCCCTTTTGCATGAAGTTTTTACTCCTAAAACTGTAGATGTGTGTCCAACTGCTTGTGTACTCCATAAATTGGTAAGGTATAATTTGCTGCCCCGTTTAGGTGGGAGTTCAGATTGTACATACCAAGACTTGGTGATTGTGGCAATGAGTCTCAAAGGTGTTTCGTTTAATCCATCACTTATGCTCTTACAACACCTGATGAGTTGTCTGCGAGAAACAAAGACTTGTCTGCCTTATAGTGCTTGTCCCACAACATTTTTCCACCATTTCGAAATTTCAGTCGAAAATAAAATTTATGTAGCAATTTCTTATTCTATTGATGTTGGCAATTTAAAATTATCTCGAATAGCTTTGTCGATGGACAGTTTGTTCGATCTTTATCTGATCCTCCTGTTACTCCTATACCCAATCGTTCATCATCTACTCTGCCCCAAACACATTCATCTCCTGAAATTCTTGGTCCGTTGAATACTATTATTTTGAATCAAGAACATTTGAAAATTGATATGACTGATATCAAGACTAAACTTACTGTTTTGGAGAAAGGTAAATTACCTTTGGGTGCTCTTGAAATAAATAAACTGTATAACAATATTGAGGATGAGTTCATAGATTTACAGGCTGGTTTTGAGTTGCAAACAAAAGCCTTGGCAGAGGCTATGAAACGCAAAATGAATCGGAATGCCTGTCAACTAAGTCAAGAACTCAAATTTGTTAACAATCAGGTAGGTGAGTTAGCAGATTTCACTGCTACTCGATTGAATGATGTGGCCACCTAGTTACATTTTCAGAGGAAGTATTCCTCCGTTACTAAATGGACTCATTGTAATTGGATGGCGAAATACATTGGAGATTTTATGGACTTACCATTGTCGAATGCAACATTCATTCCTCGCCCTCCTCAGTTTGCTACTGATTGTTCCTATGCCAAACGAGTTCATCGTGCCACACATCGTCCATATTTCGCTCAACGTGCTGCATAGAATGCAACGGTGGTTGAACTTGACTGAATTTCCTCCCTTTTTGATAGATGCCAAATGGGGAGACAAAAGGAGTATTTTTTGGGTTTGGTTTTGGTCTGCTGAAAGAACCTCTGAACTTTTAATCATGGTTTGCTAAAATTAGTTGTTTTAAGACAGATATATTTGTTTTTGGGTTGTGGTGTTTAAAGACTGATGTTAAGACTAATATTGCTGATGTGACACCCCCAAATCCGGGTACTTTGTTTCCACACGATTTGGTGTTCACTATCTAAATAAAACATACATCTACCCAATAATAAGGAATGCAAAATAAATTACAACCTCATAATTAAATAAAATCTTCCTTATGAAAAAGGATTACAACCTTAGTCCAAAATTATCCCAGGTCTACTAACCTTAACATAAACAAATAAGTGCGGAAATAAAATATCATAAATGAATCTTATTACAATCAAAATCAAAGATAACAAGTCTTCACTTGTTCATCTTGCCTTTCCCTTTACTTGTTGACGGTACGTCAATGTTCTCGGCTTTAACTGCAAGGGATTATTAAATATGCAAGAGTGAGCAAACAAAAGCTCACTTAGAATACAACAACAATATAACATAACTGAATAACTTCAAAAGATTTGAATAACTTTACTTCCATCAACAATAAAGAATTAAATAATAATTCTTTCATCAATATTTAGAGTTTTGAATATTGAAATCATCTGAGGGTCATAAGACCTTGAACTATGTCCTAGGTTATAAACATTGTTGTTTAAAACCTTTAACAGTCATTTAGATTATGGACTCTAACTCGTACTTAGAGGGATCAACCCTTCGTACCATCTATTGTGCACAAACATTTAACGCTTTCACATAGTAACCTCCCCTAATAAATAGGGTTGTTCATCTTAGTATTTGATACAAGTCCGCACCAAAGAAAGTTTGGTTTGGATAGCTAAAAGGAAATTTAGAGTTTTCAACTATCATCAACTAAGGAGTAGTTGAATCGACTCACAAAATTTAATAGTTTGATAATATAAGAATTATGAACCAAATATAAGTTATAACAATAGACTTCACAATAACTAGGCATGCTTTATAAATAACTTAAAGCATTTGAAAGATTAAAAAGATCTTGTTTGAACAAATAAGTCAAGATAGCATTACTTCAATAATAAGTTCAATACTTGTTCATTATGAATATCAGAATGCAACATAACTTGTACAATAATTAACAAGTTAAGAATCAGAAACAAATTTGTATGCTATAAAGAGTAAGGATTCGATAACTTGCATAAACGTAAAAGAAAGATTTAGGAAACTTGCTCAATATGAATAACAAGTTTAGGGTTTAGAAAACTTGCCTCAAGCGCAAGCGACACTTTACAGTTACAAATCACTCCCACAGTTATCCTACATTTTACATTATGTTTATAACATCAATTAGTACATCACTAAGACATTTAAACCGTTGAACTACTTACTCAAATTAAACGCACAACGTGGTTTACAACATAAGTTGCTAACTAAACACATACGTGAGTCTACACTCACAACATACATTTCAGAAGCTATAATTCTTTAAACTACCATGTCGTTCCTTATGAAAGTAATATCCAAGTACGCACGTAATATATTAATATAAAACTTTAAATTATCTTAAACATATCAAAAATATGTTATCTCATTATCTGATACACTTAACACATCATCACATTAAGTTAGCTAAACAAACACTGCCCAAAAACTACTCAGAACTCAAATGGACTTCCCGGACAGCAGGTAGCCCAACTGGGGAGGGTCATCCTAGGCTTAAAGCCCCGCTGGCGGGAGGGGGGGGGGTCCCCCTCTGGTGGCTCCCCCTGTTCGCGATCGTGCAGAGAAATAAGCCAATTTGGCTTATTTTTTTGCACCAAAGTTCAATTTTTATCAACATAATGTTTATAAAACTTTATGAAAACAAAATCTTAATGTTTTAACATGATTATAACATTCATAAACACTACAACACATAATCAAAACACAATTTTCATGATTTTTGAAGAAAACAACATTCTCAAGTGTTCTTGATGAAAATTGATACTATGAGTTCGTTTTTAAACCAATTCATGTAATTCCAATTGTATTAACTCTATTCCTTAACATATTATCATAATTCATGATCAATTTAAACAACAATTAACAATCACACACCAATTTTGATAATTTAGAAGACTATTTTAAAACTAAGTTCACAGTAAATTATTATGGACATGATTTCTTCATGTTTATCGTATTTACGTGAATTGAATCACTTAGACAACTATAAGAATCATATATAAGTATACATATATATATATATACATCATATATTTATATCATAATCAAGAAATTTTTATAAAAATAGTTTTACAGAGAACTATCAATACGAAGAACATAAACACAAAATTTCTAAAACTACAAGTTAGGATTATACCTTTGTTTGATTAGGAGAAGAGGGTGAAGATGGTTGTTTGATTCCCTCAAAGCTTCCTTCCCTTTCCTCTTCTTCTTCTCTCTAACTTCTCTCTGTATTTTTCTCTTCTTTTTTTAACACTGATAAAACTCTAACTTTGTTTTCTTCTAACGTATAATATAAAATATACATATACATACATATATAACAGACAATCATATAATAAATATATTAATTGACAATTAAATCCCATACTAATTACATCGGTTATAATTTTTGAAAATCAAAAGTCATAAGGCTTTGTTTGGCAAAAATAATTTATTTTTAAAAACAGATTATTAGTAGCTAATGCCCTGTTTGGTAAAACGAGATTAAAACAAGTGCAAGGGCCTCGTTTGGCAAAAGGGATTTAAAAACAATTTTAAAAGCCTTGTTTAGGTAAAACTAATTTAAAACACTTTTTTATTCTTTTAACACATAGATTAAATGTTACACTTTATTTAATTAAGTTTCAACCTTCCAATTTAATTAAATAAAAGCTAACATCAATTATCCATATAACAATTGCCACATAACAATTATAATTACTTGCTAATTATAATTTCATGCAACGATTACCACATAAAATACATCTAATTTAATTACCTCAATTAAATTAGAACTATACCATAAAATTATTACATATCAATTAAATTAAACATTAAATATTTGTTTAATCAATATATTACACATAATTAAATTACTCCATAATCATCACACAATTTATTTATTTAACTCAATAAATAAATTAATTAAAATATTTATTTAATTCAATAAATATTAAAATTTAATATATAAAATTCTCATTTGTTAAAGCTGATGATTTGATATGTTAGTAATTTGATAAGTTGATATTTGATAAATGGTTTTGGGTTGTAAAAACTAACATAAGTGCAGACAAGTACTTAAACAAAGGTACAATGGGGTACACTGGAAATCTAATTTTATTAGATTAATATTATGCTTAATTTAAAATTCCTGAAATATAGTATGCATGGATTTAGGGGGAGCAAGGGGGAGCTATAATTCTTGGGTTGTCATCATCAAAAAGGGGGAGAATGTTGACTTAGTCATATTATATCCTTGTGTTTTGATGGTGACTTGTTTTGTGTACTAAATCCTTTCTATGACATTTCAGGTATTTGATAAAAAGGAACCTTGGTGGTGTACTCAAATGGATTAAAGATTTTATTTTACTAGGAAATAAAATGTAAGGTCAATTGCATTTAATTGATTTTTCAATCATGGCTCTAGGACATATTATGTGCATTTAATAATATATTTTATGTATGTCTAAATTGAAAGGGATTTTGAAACTAATGAATAGGTTTTTCGGTAATAAATAATTTTGTTACTTGATCAGACATAAATTTATCAAGAACAAGAGTTTTACAGTATTATAGAAAAATGTGACGTTAGTAGATATATTTAATGCATATATGTATATACGTGTAATGACTTAAGTTATATATATATATATATATATATATATATATATATATATATAATGCCTTGTGTATGCTAAAGTAATGGAAGCTAGATTGTTGAGATATGGTACAGGAACGGTTTTTTAGGAAGTCATGATTACATATAATCTTGGAACTTTAATACACTTTTTATATTAGAAAGTGAATGGGTTATACCTTTTTGGATTGCTATGTCAGGAGTGAGATAAAGTCAAATATCCAAAGTGGGTTATATATGCTTATCTTCATGATTTGTTTTTATCTTCCGGATACATCTCTAACGTAAAACAGATTTAAATTCTTTAAAAGATATATCTTGGAAAGGCTTTGTTTGGATAACGGTAGTCTTGTATGGCCTATAAAAGGTGGTGTTTCGAAATTGATAAACACACGATTACTCATTGCATTAATTCTGAAATTAAGAAAGCTATTTGATTAATTGGTGCAAACTCTATTGGCTGGGTACTTATATTCTGATATTTAAACAGCTGATTTTTGGTGAGCTTTAATTGGTAATATTTCTTTCATATTTGATCATTGCATTAAATAGTTGAGCCTTGCATTATCAAATTGATTATTTGCATTGATCATAGACAGAATATTTGTAATCTATTTTCTGTTTAGACTAAGTGTAGTCTAAAGGTTTTAATCCGTGTGGATTAGAGAAGTGTTACAAACAGGTTCAAGGAAGCAAAGGTGCTTAAAGGAGTGCATAGGTGCACAAGGAGCAAGAGTGCTCAAAAGAGCTTAAGTGTTTTAATTATTGTAAGAATCTGCTTTGTAATAAGTATTGATTTATAAATAAATAAATAAAGTGAGTCTCAAATACTAGTTGTTGTTAGCCGTGGAGTAGACTACTATTATAGAGGGTAGTAGTTGAACCACGTAAAAATTCTTGATGTTCATTTAATTAATTGTGCTTAACTTTATTGTTCACAAGAGATTAACTAAATTAAGTTTAATATTATTAGTTAGTTTATTAATTGTATTCAAAATTTTTGTTATATATAACTTAGTTAAATTGATAATTCAGCAAGCTGTATTTAAAAGTCTTTAAACTATTTTATTAATTCGGGGTCCTGAATTAATTATTTCAGCAAGCTGAATTAAGTACAAGTTTTAACTTAAAATAACAATCGGACATAGTTGTTCTCACACATATTCAACCCCCCTTCTAAGTGTGCCTATCTGAATTTCAAATTGGCAAATGAGTAGCTACTCCAAACAGGGCATAAGTGTTGAAGAATAGCTGAAGAAATCAAAGGAAATAAATAGGGGACTGGAAGCCGTGGCGCTTACACAAGTCAGAGTCGCGACACTTGAAGAGTTAGCGGTGCTCAAACATTGCACGGCCGCGACGCTTGGCTATTTTGGACAGGCACGTGTGTCTCACCCTCCCGGGAGAAATTTGAGATATTTTGATTCCTTATTATAACTGATGATTGTTATTGATGTCTGGAGTTTCTCAAATTCCTAAGAGATTGGCATCTTATTGGTTTACACTTATTTTGTATGGTTGGACAATTATTGGTATCAAACTTTTATAAAAGACTAATAATTAATCATTCAGGATCATTCAGAATAGGGAGTAGAGAATAATACATAGAAGAATAAGGGTTTTTAGAGGATTTCGAGAAGTATGGAACGAGACCTAGTAAAGGAGACGAAAATTCATTAGAGTTTTATTCTCTTTTCTTTTACTTTTATATCTTCTATTTAGAATGACTCTTGAGAATTCAATTATGTTTTTAGTTTTCATTATGAACTACTTTATTTATTATGGATTCAATGGAACCCGATGTTGATTTAATTTAGATAGTTATTTTTATTATCATTTGATTTGATTATGAAATGGGGTTGTTTACTATATCTTGTTAGTATTGTTATAATTGTCTGATCAAAAATTATTAGATGGATTTAGATGAAATAGGATAATGGATTTTAAATTAAGATCTGGATGTAGTAACTTGTGATTAGTAATTCTTCCTAGAAGTGAATGCTAATTTGTGGATGGGATAGAAATATACATGGATACCGTAAGCAAAATGTGGATAATGAATCTTAATTAACTTATTATTATTATGTCTCATAAGAATATAGGGGTGTAATAATAATAGGTATGCAATATTTTTATTTGGACAATGATTATGTTAATTATTAGTGATTTTTCGTCGACAGTTCTAGTTAATCAATTCAATGAATAACAATAATTCTAAATTAATGATTCATCGGGGGAAATTGATTACTTAATATTTTTATTCATAGATTTAATATGATGATACTTAATTCAGTTGTTTAACTAGTTGTCTAAATAGAATTACATTGGTGCATAGTAGGTACTTAGTGATTGGAAGTTATATTCGTTCTTCGTGGGAACGATATTCATCTTGCCCTATATTTCATAATCGATCGCGTACACTTGCGTGAAATAATTATATATAGAAAAGGCAAACATTGACGCATATAAATATTTTTTTTCAAGTTCACCATTCAAGAAAGTTGTTATCGCATTGAGTTGTTCCTGTTAGGTTTGTATAAAGTGCGATTACATAATCAAATTATATAAAAGGTGCGGAAGCGCGATAAAACGAAATTCTAAATTTTCATACAAACCATCACCATGATCATACTTTGTGCTTAATTATCATTCAATAGAAAAGAGATGGAGATCAGATTCATACCCTTGTAGAAACTAGCTTCCTCAGGTACGAGTTCACCACCAATTCCTTTTCACGTTCAACTTGAATCCATCGGGTTTGGTTCCTTCCTTTGATCAACGTTAGCCACCTAAGTGTTTGGCCTCTAGAGGTGATCCAGCAAGGAATAAGAAGAATTCAAGAAGGTGTGTGTTTGACAAAACCCTAGTTTCTATCTCTATAGAAAAATGTACTCTCACAACTCTTGGAATAAAGCGTGTAACCTTGTTCCATAATAAGACTTTCTTATTTATAGATGTAGGCAACCCTCCTAAACTATTTAGGATTAGGGTTTAATATTAATTAATTAAACTCTTTTAATTAATTAGATTTCCCAATCCTATTGGGAATAATTAATTTTTTTTAATTAATTAGCCTCATAAACTTATTAGGAATATATATATTTGAGAGAGTATCTTATTAATTAATTCTCAAACTCCTTTAGGAATTAAATAATAATAATAATAATAATAGTAATAATAATAATAATAATAATAATAATAATAATAATAATAATAATAATAATAATAATAATAATAATAATAATAATAATAATAATAATAATAATAATAATAATAATAATAATAATAATAAGAAGAAGAAGAAGAAGACTCATCTTATTAATTTATATTTAATATTTTCAAAATATTAAATAATATAATATTAAGCTATTTAATTTATTCTATCACCATAGATTAAATTAAATATACTTAACTTATTATTACGATTATGCCACTAGCTTCTTTAATAAATATTCTTCCTTTTATGGTGTGACCCCTATAGGTTCTCCATATTAAACCGGTTGTGAATAATTCAATTAGAACAATTCTAATCTTATTTAAATAAATAAATTAAACTAATAATTCATTTAAATAAATAACATTTATTCTACAATAAGGGTAAGCCCCCTTAGCGATCAACGACTTTCCAAATAATATAGATTTCAACATTAATCATAAAAGAAAATTTGAGTAAATAGTTACCGTACAATTCAATCCTTCCACCATACAATGTCCCAATTAAATATAAAGTATGGAATTACTATCAAGTCTTATTTTATTTAATTATATGCATTTCGATTCTAAAATGCCCAACTCCAAATAATGCAAATTAGAAACTTCTTTCTAATTTCATTCCACCTTGGCCAATGATTCTTGGGTTGTCATTTATCGAATCACTTATGACATTTCTCTTCTTTTACTAGAAGTGGTAGATTCTTTATTGATCATTCATTATCTTTATATATAACTTATTACACCCAATCATACCCTTTGATATACCCTAAAGGTCTTAAGGGACATGTCAAAGTATAACTTATCATACACAAGATACTATGATGATCTCAAGTCTAAGGATCACTTGTACTACTATCACTACAGGAATTCCTATTGACAAGCAAATAAAACTCTATTAGGTATTCCTTAGCAAGCCACGTTCAGTGAACCTATTCTCTAATAAGCACTTGCATACTTACTTTAGTGTCTCTATAACGCCCCCAAATTCAGATACCTGTACCTCGAATTCGGTGCATCACGATCTATTTCTAATGACATACTAAAATCTCATGCAATGAAATAATAGAATAATATACATTGATTTAATATAAATATTCACGTCCCAAAGTCTCGTAACCGTTAATAAGACATTACATAATAAAATCCATAACATAGCTTAATACATAAACCATAATTAATTACTATTATAACTTAATAATAACTTCTAGCATAGAGGACTAAAGCTAATCCGTAGCTTTGCCCTTTCCCTTATCCTTGCCTGAGGGTCCACACTTTTCTTCCTTAACTGAAATGTTTAAGGAAAGCAAGAATAAGCAAAAAATTTGCTCAGCAAGTAATATAGCAATAAGGGTGAACAGTTATAAAGTTCAAATCTCAAGGGTATAACAGTAAATGATAGTTTGAGAATGACAAGAAGTATCAATAGTTCTCAATAAGTGTCGCTATGGACTGAAAGATATCATCAAGATTTAAAAGTTCAATAATTTCAAAGTTCAAGAAGAATGAACACTGAGCAGTCACTATACACTAAGAACTCTTACTAGAATTAACATTATTATACTGAAAATCCAATATAAACAAGTACAACAGGTGATCAGCCTAAAGTACCTTACATTATACATAACATTCAAAACATGCTAGTATGTGCACACGTCTGTTCTTCGACAGTTATATAATTTCCCCTTTAATGAGGGTTTTTCTTCTTAGTAGATTTATACGAGTCTGCACCAAGTCAATAGGTTTGGATAACTTTCTAACACATGATATTAGTCTAGCTGAAACAAATGGCTTAGACAACTTTTATAATGTATTTAGGAACAATATATGAGTTCAATGCTTGCAACATGATTCACAAAATATAGATTTCACTTCAAACCAATTTTAGAGTACGAATAATATTTCTCAAGAGTCTGGATAACACAAGGGTTATTTCATCGAATGATTATAAGATCAATAAGTATGTTTGCTCAAATATATAATGGTATAACAATAATTAGAAGTTTACACAAATGAAATAAGGTTTGCAAAATATCTAGAGTTGTACAAGTTAGAGAACTTACATTCAATATAAAAACCAAATGAAGTTTAGGAAACTTGCTTACAAGATCCATTGCATAAAGTAAATGCCAAGGTTAGGATACTTTCCTGTACTGCTGCTTAATATTTAACTCTACGATTATGCTCTTCGGATAACCTACATTAATCATAAGTCATCCTAATAATTAATCCCTGCTGAGTTATAAAAGTTGATGTAAGCCTAACATTAACACTCTACTTTTCAGATTTATCACAGTCCATTAGGCCTGAATTGTTTATGCGATTATCTGTTATTAACAGGGTAACTCTTTTGTCCAGCCTTCTTTGGTTTGCTTAATATATCTGAATTACTACCTCATGCCAATTCCTAACATGGTGATAGTCATTGGATTCTACCATGATTATTCTCTTTAGTCCTCTTAATACATAGATCAATCACACTTGGACAGACTTTAATAATTTTTTTTAAGATTTAATCAGTGATTAGCAAGTATGGTGTATGTATTTTCAGCGTTTGGTCACTCCGCAGGAGTAGTCTACGTTTTACAGACACTCCACGATTTGTGATAGATCACCTTCAGTTGATCAGGTTCACTCTACGATCTGTGAGAGGTCACCTTCGAGTTCACTCCACGATCTGTGAGAGATCACCTTCGGGCTCACTCCACCATCTGTGGGAGATCACCTTCAGGTTCACTCCACGATTTGTGGGACATCACCTTCGGGTTCACCCCACGATATGTGAGAGTCCCATGATTAAAGTGAGACCATACTACGATCGTGGTGTTCCGTCTATGGTCAGCCTGGTTTACTCCACGATCTGTGAGTACGTCTACTATCATAGGGTTCAGTCTATGATTTGGTTCATGGTTGGCCTGGACTACTCCACGATTTGTAGTAAGTCTACCATCGTGGGGTTCAGTCTAAGACTTCCAAATCCAACCAAATGTCTTGGCCTAGTGTTTGGACTCCACGATCTGCAGAGTCAGTCTACTACTTCCGAAACCAACCTAAAATTTTAGTCTGGTGTTGGAATCCACGATCTGCAGAGTCAGTCTGCGATTGTGGCATAAGTTTACCATTGTTGCTTACTACTACTACAATCGGAGACTAAAGCATAAAATTTGCAGAACCCAATGGGTTGAACTGGTCTCCAATTTAATTATTGATACATGCAGATTAATGGGTGTATGGGTATTTGAATGACTTTGGCATATCATCACTACTTTTAAAAAAATTAACACATTTCCTTATTTATACTAGAGTCCGGACGTAATTTCACTGCTAGCCTTCATGGTCTGCATTAGCATAGAGTATCATGTTACTCTTTCACTACTGATATGGTTTTAAATTCATCTTAGTATGATATGTTATACTTTCCTTTCGTTCGGTTCATGTTGTTTTCATAACAACCATATCTCTCTTTAATTGACTTGTAGAAGATTAAATTAACATAAGGTCAAAGGGATGTGTACCTCTTGACGTTTTCCTTCTACTGACAGAACAATTAGGTAGCTACTGCCTAGTCCCTCTCTTCCTATCTCCTATGCCCTCCGAACTGCAAAAGTTCCCCTTGGGTGCTATATGTCTCTCAACTCACTATATTTCTTTCTAATGCAGATTAAATGATTCTAGTAATCTTTATAACATGAATAAGGGTCTTTATTTATAGGAAAGCTTTTGTCCAAACTTCGGTCATTACCCAATGGTAAAAGTGGAGTTGGTGAAAAGTTTCTACCAACCAACACTATTCATAGTACTACTAGCCATTGGGTTACACCATCATTGCCCCCACATAGGCCTTGTTTGTTAGCTTTTCTAAGGCACAAAAATTAGCATTCTTAGGCCATAGGGAGGTTCGGTTGGGGGGGGGGGGTGCACTGCCCCTAAGTCGGATTTTATTTTCTTTTGTGCACATGTTGGCATACATGTCCCTTATACACACACACACACACACACACACACACACACACATATATATATATATACTTATACACATACTCCCATTTATATACTTACCTGTACATGTATATAAATACACATATCTACTATCCATATATATACATTAGTTATTCTCAAGTTAATTTAAATTGTGCTAAACACATATACTATTATATTAACTTTATTGGGCTACCAATTCATAATTATTGGACTCCTAGCTATAATACTCGGCCACTAACACTAACACGTGTAACTAATTCATATTGGGCTTAGTATAATCATAGGTCCAATATAGTATTAAATCATCCTTTAATTAATTCAATTAAGAATTAATTATGCCACATAAGGCTAAACACTTAAGCTTAATTAAGCTTATCATCATCATCATCATCAATATACATCTTAATCATTTCATACTCGATTAATTATTAATTGCATGGCACACATATAATATATACTTGCACACAAATAATTGTAAATATCTTTATTTTAAATTCTAAAATTATTTAGATAATTCTCGAGTATTATAGTCTCCACACAAATGATTATGAGATCAATCATTCTCATTCAATGAGCAAGCAACGTATGTATCAATCTATCCGGATTCACTAATCCCCTTTTTAGTAATCCAATGATTGGGACCTATTTTAGTTTTAAGTTATCTAAGAATTTAGATCTCATTAGCATGATTAGCATCATGATTCTAAAAGCATTGCTTAAAACTATGGGTTTATCACATATTATAATAACAGCATCATGTAGATAATTAAATGCCTTTAATTAAATAAAAAAATTATTAATAAATGAATAAGGTTGTTACAAAGTATATGCATTAGCATCAAATATGATTGGCTTGAATGCATACTACTTTCAATCTCCCATTTGCACTAAAGCCAATCGCCAAGGTTTCTAATACTCTTCTTCTCTAAGTGACAATCATCCTATTGTTGGATTGCTTTAGTAAATGGATATGCATTGTCGTTTTTGAGAGTTCACTATCTCTATAGTGACTTCTCATCTTTCAATGATTTCTCTAATCAAATGGTGTCGCAACACATGTTTGGATCCAAGATGAGACTTAGGAACTATTCCTAGTTTTGTAATGAACTTTTCTTCTGAAACATCAATTTGCAGCTTTATTTATAGTTATATACTTTGTCTTTGTCACTAAACCAACAACTATTTGCTATTTAGAACCTTTCCAATTCACTGCACCAGCTTTCAAGGTAACGCTTTACCCTAAAGTGGATTTGTTGTCATCTTGGTCAGTATGAAAAACTTGAGTCTGTTTAGTCTTCTATTTTTTAATTCAGAACCCACCATGAATCATGCTCACATCTTTAGTGCTAGTTAAGTACTTTGAGATGGTTTTCATTATCTCACAGTGATCTTCACCAGAATATGACTGATTAACATCAAGTCTCGCATATTTCATTGCATATATGATAGTAACTCATGCGATCTCTCTTTTATTGAGGACAATTTAGAGAGATACACTCTATGGCACATCTACATGATGCTAAATGCCTTTAGCATCGAATGAATATATATGTGTTCCTTGGGTCAAGCCAAGTATCCATTTAAATCTATCAATATAGATCTTCATCCCAAAAATATAGGAAGCTCTACCCAAATCATTCATGGAGGAATGTTTAGACAACCTTATCTTTACTGATTTTAACATTGGTATGTCATTCCTTATTCGTAATATATCAACATATAATACTAGGAATGTCACAGCGCTCCCACTAACCCTTTTGTACACACTAGGTTCATTCTCGTTTTTGATAAAATCAAACTCTTTTGATTGTCTCAACAAAACAAATGTTCCATCTTTGAGAAGGTTTCTTCAATCCATAAATGGATTGTTGTAGCTCATATTCATGCTTTGCTTCAACCATTGAAAAAAATCCATCTGACTGTATCATACATACATTCTCCTCTAATAATTTAAATTTGAGGAATGATGTCTCCACGTCCATTTGCTAAATTTAGTAATAATAAGCTATAATCGCAAGTAAAATTCGAATGGTCTTGAGCATTACTTCAAAGATCCATTTTGAATTTTATGGTCATCTACCATTTCTCTGAGTGTCTACAACTCTTAGCCTCATCGTATATAACTAGATCATCATCCTCTATGATGCGTACCTCATCATCATCATCTATGATGAATCCATACCTCCCAGGTATCTTCAGTACTATTCCAGATTCACAATTCAGTTGTGGTACAATAGGTTTATCTACAGGTTCCTCCTTTTGACTAATAGTGTTTTATGGTTCTTGAACTCCTTCAAGATCTATTATCCTCCCACTAGCCCTTCAATGATAAACACCTTTATCTTAAATGACAGCGTGTTTCATAACAAAAACCTTTTACTTAGTAAGATTATAGAACATATACCCTAAACTTACTTTAGGATGTCCCAAACTTATCCTTTTGAAACCTTTTCACATAAGCTGGACAACCATTTATCTTAACATACTTAAGATTAGGAATCCTCCCTATCCATAACTCTTATGAAGTCTTTGGATGGATTTTGAGGTTATCTTATTTTGTAGATATGTGGTCGTTTCAAGGGCATTACCCTAGAAGGATACAGGAATGTAGGTAAAATCATTAAAGACTGCACAATGTCCAACAAGGTACGATTTTTCCTTTTAGATACACCAATCGATTATTGTGTATCAGGAGGCATCTATTATGACAAAATCATTTGAGATGATTTTAAAACTTAATGCTCAAGTATTTATTCCTCGATCCAATCGAAGAATCATAATATCTTGCCAATTAGTTTTACTTCTGAATTCTTTGAGCCTTTCAAATGATTCAGACTCGTTTTCCACCAAATACAAATATTCAACTCTTTGAATGATCATCTCCTTTTCTTATAATAGTTTGTTCAATTTGCAAAATTATTTTCATGTAAGTCAAGTATGTAAAGTGAATTTAGTAAATTACCAACATTATATGAAACATTTTATTATAAGTAGACCAATTGTTGTTCTTTATTATAATATCAAAATCATCCATATCCAATATAGAAATTGAAATAATGCTTCTTATAAGTGTTGGAACATAATATCAATTATTTAAACTAATGGATTTACCCTCAGGCGATGCTAAACAATAAATTCCTGCAGTTAATGGACCAACCAAAACTCCATTCCCCACACGCAGGATGACTTCCCCTTGTTTAGTTTTCTACTTCTACTTGGTCCTTCATAAATCTGTATTTATGAGAACCATAGCCGGTATCCAATACCCAAGTAGAAACTTTACTTACTGAAAGATTTATTTTAATCATGAACAAACCTGTATATGTATCCAAAGCTTCACTAAGCTTCTTCAGGTTATCCTCTATAAGATATTTCTCGCAGTTCTTATTCTAGTGTTCAGGCTTATTGCAATGGAAACAAACTCTTTTCCTATCCGTATCAGTTTTATTTTTATTATCTGTAGACACTTAAAATTTTCTTTCCCTATTACTAACACTGTAGGAGGGCAAAATTATCTTTTCAAATCAACTCCGGTCTCAATACTGGGCCATCAGTTTAACCCCGATCTCAATACTGGGTAATCAATTCAACCCCGGTCACAATACCGGGCCATCAGTCCAACCCCGATCTCAATACCGGGCCATCAGTTCAACCCCGATCTCAATACCGGGTCATCAATTCAACCCCGATTTTAATATCGGGTCATCAAATCAGCCCCGGTCTCAATAACGGATCATCAATTCAACCCTGGTCTCAAAATTGGGCCATCAGTTCAACCCCGGTCTCAATATCGGGCCATCAGTTCAACCCCGGTCTCAATATCGGGCCATTAGTTCAACCCCGGTCTCAATATTGGGGCATCAGTTCAACCCCAGTCTCAATATTGGGACATCAATTCAACCCCGATTCCAATATCGGGTCGTCAAATCAACCCCGGTCTCAATATCGGGTCATTAATTCAACCCCTGTCTCAATACCGGGCCATCAGTTCAACTCCGGTATCAATACCGGGTTGTCAAATCAACCCCGGTCTCAATACCTGGTCATGAATTCAACCCCGATCTCAATATCGGGTCATCAATTCAACCCCGATCTGAATACTGGGCCATCAGTTCAACCCCGGTCTCAATACCGGGCCATCAGCTCAACCCCGGTCTCAATACTGGGCCATCACTTCAACCCCGGTCTCAATACCGGGTCATCAATTCAACCTCGGTTCCAATATCGGGTCATCAAATTAACCTCGGTCTCAATACCTGGTCTTCAATTCAACCCTTGTCTTAATACCGTGTCTTCAATTCAACCCCGATCCCAATATCGGGTAGTCAAATCAACCCCGATCCCAATACCGAGTCATCATTCAACCCCGGTCTCAATATCGGGTCGTCAAATCAACCCAAGTCTCAATACCGGGTCATCAATTCAAACCCGATCTTAATATTGGGTTGTCAAATTAGCCCCGATCTCAACCCGAAAGGTACAGGTCAGCCCCCGGTCTCAACCCGGGAAGTACAGGTCAGCCCCGGTCTCAACCCGGGAGGTACAGGTCAGCCCCAGTCTCAATATGGGAGGCACAGGTCAGCACCGATCTCAATCAGGGAGGTGCAGGTCAGCCCCGGTCTAAACCCGGGAGGTGCAGGTCAGCCCCGATCTCAACTCGAGAGGTACAGGTCAGCCTCGATCCCAACTCGAGAAGTGCAGGTCAGCCCCGGTCTCAACCTAGAAGGTATAGGTCAGCCCCGATCTCAATCCGGGAGATATAGGTCAGCCCCGATCTCAACCTAGGAGGTACAGGTCAGCCCCGGTCTCAACTCAGAAAGTGCAGGTCAGCCCTGGTCTCAACCCGGGAATTGCAAGCCAGCCCCGGTCTCAACCCAGGAGGTACAGGTCAGCTCTGGTCTCAACCCGGGAGGTGCAGGTTAGCCCCGGTCTCAACCCGTGAGGTACAGGTCAGCCCCGGTCTCAACCTTAAATGGACGCTTCGATCAAAAGTTAAAAAGTTTCAAATTAGACCTCGCGTTGCTCAGAGTGCACGTACTTCAAGATGACAGAATGCACCACATGGGACCCACCATAGGGAGCCTCACCTCTACCTACGGCAACAGCAGGTAGAGTGGAGGCTCCTTGGCCTATATATATGAGGTGCCCCCTCATTTAAAAAATTCTGAAACGCTTCGAACCTCTGCCTGTTTGCTTTTCTGTCAAATTTTTTATCTTCCAAACCCAAAATGTTTTACTCTAACACGTAGATATACCCACATACTACCACATATCAGAAAATAACTTGTAGATTTGGACGTTTAAAGCCTACGATTTGGCAAAAAGCCCGTGTAGCATCCATTGTGAGTATTTTTACGATCAGCAAGTCAATATTACTACTTCGCACTTTTATACACTTGCACGTTAATTTTAATTTTGTAAATATGCCCGAAACTCAATTCCGTGGCTGTTTTCGTCAACTTTTAGTACATTTTAGTACCTAAACGCATTTTCTGGCGTTTTTACAACTCGGATTGACGATCCGTCTCTTCAAGCAGCTTTTAAATACTAATATTTACGTTTTGAGAAACTTTACTGGACTGGGTTATCTTCTCAGTCTAGGTTTGGCTTTTTTTATATATATTTAACTGTATATATACTAACTTTTCAATTCTGTCAAGCCCGAATGTCAAATTTGCGGTAGTTTACTGCTTTTATATGTAAATATGCATATATAAGCAGCCTTCACCACACTGGGTTATCTTCCCAGTTTTGGTTGACTACTGTTCTGTCTATATATATATATATATTTATATTTCAGTTCGGCCTGGATTATTCTATGACCTTTTTACTGCTTTTATATATATTTATGCATATATAAGCAACCTTCACCACACTGGGTTATCTTTCCAGTCTTGGTTGACTACTTTTCTATATATTTATATTTTAGTTTAGCCTGGATCATTCTATGGCCTTTTTACTATTTTTTGCACCATTCACCACACTGGGTTATCTTTCCAGTCTTGGTTGACTACTTTTCTGTATATTTACACTTTAGTCCGAGCACAGACGTGAAAACCCATCACTTTTTTACTGTTTTTCTATATATATTTCAATTCTATCCAGCCTGGATCATTCCGTGGCATTTATACAGCTTTTATAAATATATATATATATATATATATATATATATATATATTTCAATTCCAGTCCGGCCACCGGTGTGAAAACTCATCGCCCTTCATAGCTTTCATATATATAATTATATATATATTGCTTTGCTCATCTTTATTAAATTTTTGCTTTAAATATTCATTTGATATGAATCAGCACTGACATATCTGCGGGCGAACTAGATTTATTTAAATCTAGTATTTTTCTGGTTTCAGTTATAAAAGCTACCTCGCGGCCTTAGATCGCTATCTAGTGGGAACAGGATGCTTCGGCCAAGTGCGAAGTAGGATTTACTGATGAATCCTTAGTTCTGGCGATATTTGGATATATTTCTGTACAAATTTGAGCTATACAGGTTTATTGGCTTCCCTATGTGAGCCTAGGAATCATGGGATTCATGATCCAATTGATCAGAATCTGATTCCCACGATGGACAAACTCCATTTTATAAATGTACCCTGCCAGTTTTTCTGTAAAAATATACATCCAAAAGACCTTAAAACGGTTATCCGGATTTAAGGTCTCAACATAGTGAAAATATGGTTTGTCATGTCAGAGTCACTCCGATGGCTATCATGCCCATGAGGAGACCGACACTTGTATATATATTGTGGTCGAGGATGCTTCGCAGCCTGACAATCACCATTCAAATTGAGCTTTAAGGCTAAAAAGATAAAACTGAAATATCGATATGCTTCAATTCCTATGTTAGCGTAAGGGTTTGAAAACCTTCTTTCAAAATATCATTTCAATAATCTTTTTGAATAAAAGAAGCTTTTGCAAATCAAATCAAAAACTTTTGCAAATTAAATAAAAGACTTTTTGCAAATCAAATCAAACCCTTCGTATATAGGTTCAACGATGTATAAACATACTTTCAATCAAACATTGGCCAAATTTTCAAATAGTATTTACACACACATTGCAGATTTAAATGGGAAATATTAAAAAGATGCGGTACCGAGTTTACACGGGAGTTGTGGGGTGCCTAACACCTTCACCACACTTAAACAAGCCCCCGAACTCAAAACTTTATTTTTAAAGATCAAGTTTCGACAGTGTCCATCAATTGGGCCTCTTTCAAACAAAAATCAGTTGAGTTGGTACAACCATTTCAAAACTACCAATTGGCGACTCTGTAAAACGTTCAATCGTTGGCATGATACATGTTGGCCTTTTCCTAAAAAACCCTTCAAAACCTTTTTCGGAATAAAAAGAGTAAGGGTAGAGATAACTTAGGAAAAGAGAAAGATCCGGGTTGTGACCCGACCCTCGGATTTTTTTCCCGACGTCGACAGGTGGTGACTCTGCTGGGGACAGTAGAGGGCTTAGGTCGCGCCAGACTTTTCAAACATTTCCCTTTCAAAACTATGAATGTGTGAATGCTGTGTCTTTACACTGAATGAATGCGTGAATGCTGCGTACTTACATTGAATAAATATGAATGAATGCTTTCCTATTTTTTTAGTGCTTAGCACCCATATTAGTGCTTCGCACCAATGTCATCATATGCATAAAAGTGAGACGCAATGTATGTGAATGTATGTTGTGTGATTCCTCCTTCGGGAGGCAAACCCGTCGGTGATAAATAATGACTCTGGGGATGACTAAGTCTCTGGGGGCTCATGAAAATGCACCACCTAGATTCGTTCTAGTTGAAAGATCGGATTAATTTCTCCTCTAGTAGATTGCGATGATCTGGGGACCTTCATGCCAAAAAGCCGCGAGAGTAGCCTAAGATAGGTCAGCCTCTGATTAACCAAATCCGATAGGAAGCTTCTTCATGCTTTACTCTTTCAAATTCAATGTCATGTTTTCAAATTCCAAATAAAAGGAGCACAATGTAAATATCATAATGAAGGATTTACATTCCATGTCATATACACCTTGTCATGTTATCCTGTCATCAAAACAACTAACCTCTATTTTGCATGATAAGATTAAAAAACCACAAAAACACATCATGGCATGCATCCTATCCCTACCTACATCAGGAAATTGACACGCCTATGTTTTGTTGTAGGTGAAAAATTGGTCCTGTTACTAGATCTAAGTCTAAGAAAGCACTAAGTCCACCCACGGACATGACTTTAAGTGCTCAACCATAATCCACCCCTGTCTCTAGGGAAGAGTTCGAAGGACTGAAGAATCAGATAGCTGAATTGTCCAGTTTCCTAAGATAGAAAAGTAAAGCTCTTTAAGGGAAGCAATCCCAACTTCACACAGAACCAGGAACACCTGGTGGTAGTGGTGGGTGTCAATAGACCAAAAAGACAGAGACTCAGATCCCTGGACCACAAAACTAGGACCCAACCAACAAAACCTCTGAAATCACCATCCTAAACAAAGAACAGGAAGCTGGTGACATTCTGAAGAAAGTACAGCAGATGGAAGAAACCATCTGGTCTATCAAAGGGACTGGGGCATTTGGCAGTGTTAATTATTCAGACCACTGTATATTCCATGGGGCTCGTTATCCTGAAAAATTTAGAACTCCTGATTTTGAGAAATACGATGGATTGGGAGACCCCTACACCCACCTGAAAGTATTCATTGGACAACTCGGATCCTATGCAGAGGACGAGAAACTTTGAATGCAGTTATTCCAGAAAAGTTTAACCGGAGAGGCAAGAGCCTGGTTTGCCCGTCTGGACAACTCTAAGATTCACAGTTGGGAAGAGTTAGCCCATGCTTACCTCAGTCAATACAGCTTCCAATCTCAGCTGGCTCCAAATAGATACCAAATAACCAAAATCAAGAAATAAAACACTGAATCATTCAGAGAGTATGCTCAACGATGGAGGCGGGTTGCGGCACAAGTCACCCCATCCATGACTGAGTCCGAGATAGTCATGACCTTCATCGATATTCAAGAAACTCCATATTATGTGAGGGTCCTAGCAGGAATAGGAAAACCATTCTCTGAGATGATCAAGCACGGTGAAGTGGCCAAAATGGGGTTGAAGTCTGGGAAGATAAAGGACTTGACTGCCTTGGAAGCCGTTGTCGAGCATATCCAGTCCAAAAATTACGAGAGTAATCCCCGGAGGGTACACAAAAAGAAAGATGAAGAAGTGTCCTTAGTGTTACAAAGACAGAATCAAAGAGGCGAATCAAATAGTATGCCTATTCAAAGGAGGAACTATACCCCTTTCCAAGCTCCAACAAAACCTTCAAATCCTCTATTTTAGAAAAACATGGAGGTCAGGCGTCGACGAACTTTCACCCCTCTAGGGGATTCACTCAAGAATGTGCTAAAGTTGTTGACGGCACAGAAAAAGATTGTACAACTCCATCCACCAACCAACAATGGTGGACAGAATTTCAACTAAAGCAAGAAGTGTGCTTACCATTCCGGATCCCCTGGCCATGACACTCAAGAATGTTGGTCTCTCAAGCATAAAATTCAAGACCTGATTGACAATGAAGAGATTTTGATAACAAATCCTGAGCAACTGCACGTACAGGATAATCCCTTACCTCAGCACAAAGAGGAGAATGTCAACATGATCAGCACTAGAAATGTAGAAGGATCCAAATACCTCCGTTATGTGGGAGAGTCAACTCCACCTAGCAGCAATAGCCCAGACAGTTAGGAAGTATCAGAAAGGAGATTCCTGATAGAACAAGAGATTAAGTTTATCAAGGAGCAGATCAAACAGTTAGCAGAGCTGGTTATATACTAACATCAAATCACCAGACATATGATAAACTAGACTAAACCGCTTGATGCAAATTCTCCCACACCGGAGATCAGTCCACCGGAGATTAGTCCCATCTCCACAAGGGATCACTATCGGTCTCCTGAGCATGAACCCTGGGCCGACAAAATGGTCAAATGAGAGAATTGTCGAGATGGCAGGAAGTTCTTCTCTCAAAGGAATTTCACCAACCTGAACCAGCCAATGGAGGAAATCCTCTATATGTTAATCAACGAGGGAATGGTTGCAAACTTATTACCTCCACTGAACGCTCCATCCATAAAATTCAAGCCTGACCAAATATGTCAGTACCACTCTAATGCACCCGGCCATGACACTGAAGATTGTTGGGCACTTCTTAACATGATTTAGAATATGATTGAAATTGGCAAATTGATAAGAAGGAATCGGGATTATGGCCTCCCAGATGAAGACACTCTTTTTATCCCCACTGCCGGGAATCGGGATACAATGGTTGTTCTGTCCTATGACAATGAACCAACCCTCACACCATTAGTACTGCTAGGGAAAGGGGTCTAAGAAACACAAAATCATGTAAAGGTGGCCGCACCCGAGTCTTTAAGTTTGCCCTTCAGACCTTAGTATCCAGTTATCAGTCTGAAGAGGGTCCCATGGAACTACAGGAATGACGAAGGTTCCACCTCAAACAATATTGCCATTGTACCAAATGATAATCCATTATACCTGCCTCAACGGGTGATCAAATCAATCATCAAAGCCAAAGAAAAGGTGGCTGAAGAGAAAATCGAAGAGTTCCTCAACAAAATGGGACACAATGAAATCAAGATAGTGCAAAGCTTGAAAGATGCACCTAAACAGATGTCCATCCTAGATTTGTTCTTATCATTGATGGATCATCGCAACAGTCTGGTGAAAGTATTGGAAGAAGCTCATCTGCCACATACCGTGGATTCCGAGAAATTTTGTCATGTGGTAGAACACATTTTCAACAGCAATGTGATATCTTTCACTGATGATGATATCCCTGCAGATGGGACGAGCCATCGTAAGTCCCTGCATATAGCTGTGATGTCTTTCGAGTATGTGATCGGAGTTGTGCTCATAGATGGAGGATCATCCCTCAACATCAGTCCCTACGACACCTTAGATAGAATGAAGATCAACCCGAACCGGATTAAAACCAGTCATGTGGTAATTCGAGCTTTCGATGGATCTCGCCGACAAGCTATGGGAAAAATAGAGCTTTTATTAGAGATTGACCCACATACTTTCTATGTGTCTTTTCAGGTACTCTGATGAGTTGGTTTTATACCAACGAATTGACCGTTATAGCTTGATTATTGCATACTTTGAGTTATTTTAGTGTCATTTTACCTGGTTTTGTGTTATTATGTCCAGGATATGAATTTATGAGAAACTAGGACAAAAAGGAACAAGTTACAGATTTTTAGAGGAAGTGAACCCCTGCCGGGGCGGGCAACTCCAAGTCAAAACCCCCGCTGGGGCGGGGGTACGAAATTAGCATTATGGAAAATGGACCCCCACCGGTGCGGGCATGACCAAGACTAAAAGTGCCGCCGGGGCGGGCCTACGACAAATTTTATACCAGCTTTCCTTCTTTGACTAGGATTGATGGGAAAATATGGGCTGTTTTGTATTGCGGCTGGGAGAGTATAAAAGGCAGAATAAGAGACTAGTATACACACATTTACACAGATCAACAAGCCCTAATTCAAGTATTGATCTAGCACGGAGGATTGAAGCATTAATTGGACACGAAGAACGCAAGATCGGAGTGAAGAGCGGTGATACAACCCTAGTGTCTATTTTCTCCCTATCTTTTTATCTTGTAATTAGAATGTTTTATATGATGTGGATTGTTGGATTTTGTTTATCTATGATGAACTAATTTCCTTTTTAAGCCTACAACGGATCTTTTATGTAATGAATGATTAAATATTCATAAATTCAATTTATGGATGTTATTCCCATATTATTTGCTATGTGTTGTGCTTAACTTATATAATTGCCTGATCAACAATTATCTGTTATCCCATATGAAATCGAGAGAAGACATATGGGATTGGAACTGGCCATAGTGACATATGTTTGTGATTTCTGCGTAGATGGAATTCATGATTCGTGTTTAGGATAGAGATATACCTTTATGCCATATGTAATCTAACGAAGAACTTGATTTTAAACCTTATTTAATTGTAATTCACATAGAGATATAGTGAATTAGTTATCTAGGGTATCTTGCTTAATTTTATCATCTGTGGATGCGAGTGAGTATGGGTATAATGCACCGAGAGGTGGTTATATCTGCTTTAGTGTTCTTGATTAATAATCTGGAGTAATTAAAATAAACTGGAGAAAAGGATATTGTCTGAAGTGAAATAATTAGTGAAGTTGTAGGCTTAATTCTCAAAAACTTGTGAAAATCTTGAGTTAGTGTTGAATCTGAGTACGTAGTAAATTTAGTTATAAAAACATCTTTTAATCGCTAGTTTAATAAAGTTGAGATAGTATAAAATTGGTACTTGTTAGATTAAATAGGAATTATTGTTTCTGTGAGAACGATATCTGATTTATCATTACATTACTTGTGGATCACGTACACTTACGTGTAGCGCGTATAGAAAATACCCAACAAGTTTTTAGCGCCGTTGCCGGGGACAGTAATTGCTTTTATTACTTACAATATCAATTTAATTAGATCAGCTTTAGTTAAACCTATATATATATATATTCGTATTCTTATTTTCTGTTTGTTTGGTTATTTTAGGTATATTCGATTAGTGCATGTAAACTAGGTCGAATAAGCCAGAGTTGTTGCCGTTTGAGGACGACATTGACAAAAGGTTTCATAAGCTAACTAAGTGGATTGCAAAGAATCGAGTAGAATTTGAAACACCCAGAACAAACATGGCTGAATAGGAAGACAAACTACTGATGGATTATGCTACACCAAAGATCTCAAAAATTCACTCGAGTATAGCTAGGCCAACAATCAATGCGAATAATTTTGAGATCAAGCCTATAACAATACAGATGGTGCAGAATAATTTCCAATTTGGGGGTCTTCAAACGACGACCTGCACGAACACATCTTCATCTTTATAGAAATCTGTGACACCTTCAAGTGTAACGGAGTGACAGACGATGCGATCAGATTGAGGTTATTCCCGTTCACACTAAGAGACAAGGCGAAGGGTTGGTTCCATTCCCAACCACCGGGGTCAATCACTACATGAAATGATCTGGCACAAAAATTTTAGGCCAAGTTCTTCCCGCCATCGAAGACACATAAAATGAGAATAGAGATATCTTTATTTCCACAAATGCAAGGGGATCCACTGTATGAAGCATGGGAACAGTACAAGGAACTACTGAGAAAGTTCCCACATCACGGACTCCCGCACTGGATGTAGCTTAGTATCTTTTACACTGGGGTAACGAGTCAGATACGGACTAGCATCGATGCAGCCTCAGGTGGAGCTTTTATGATGAGAAATTTGAGGAGGCGTGGGCGTTGATAGACACAATAGCTTCAAATGGCTATCAGTGGCCGACTGAAAGAATGACTAAGCCCACAGCAGCAGGTGTTTTGCAAGTGGATAATATGACAGCTATATCAGCACAACTAGCAGCATTACACAAGAGGCTAGATACCATGTCGGTTGGAAACGTGCAGCAGGTAGCAGTCATATGCAAACTTTGTATAGGGGAACATCTGACAGAATAGTGTTCAATCAACCCAGCTTTAGTTTAGTATGTGGCTAACTACAACAGGCCAGCCAACACATACCAGAATACATACAATCAGGGGAATAGGAACCATCCAAACTTTTTATAGAGCAACAACCAGAATCAGAACCAGCAGTAGGCTCCATGACAAATATACCCTCCTGGTTTTTAGAATTAGCAGCAACAGGCAGTTCCACAGCAGGAGCAAAAGCTAGGTTGGGAAGAGGCTTTGGCTAGGGTTATAATAGAAAATGATGCAACGAGGAGAACTCAAGAAGCGGAGATGAAATCTCAAGCGGCGACGATTAAGAATCTAGCAATTCAAATGGGACAGATGGCGAATGCACTAATAGTCAGCCGTAAGGAGCTTTGCCAAGTAACACAGAAAAGAATCCAAAGGGAGGACATGAGCAATGTCAAGCTGTTACACTCCGGAGTGGGAAACAGTTAGCTGAGCAGGATTCGGATAAGCTGGTAACCAAAGAGCAAGTTAAGACTAATAGGGATCAGACAGTAGATAGGAAAGCAGGTGAGAAATCTGCAGAAAAGGAACAATTGGTTACACTAGTAGTTTACCCCTCACCGCCATTTCTACAACGGATCCGTAAGGAAAAATTACAGTAGCAATTCCCAAAGTTTCTGGAAGTGTCCAAGAAGCTACATATAAACATACCTTTTACGGATGCATTAGAGCAGATGCCCAGTTATGCCAAGTTTATGAAGGATATTATATCAAAGAAAAAGAAACTAGAGGACTTCAAAACTATGGCACTGACACAGGAATGTAGTGCGATTCTGTAAAAGAAGCTTCCAACGAAGTTGAAGGATCCGGGTAGTTTCACCATTCCATGCACTATAGGGAGTTTGGCCTTTAACAAATGCCTATATGATTTAGGTGCCAGTATAAACCTCATGCCATTATTGGTCTATACTCATTTAGGGTTACCAACACCTAAACCTACCAACACCTCCCTACAGTTGGCAGACAGATCAATAACTTATCCACGGGGGATTATTGAGGACGTTTTGGTAAAAATGGATAAATTCATCTTCTCAGCCGACTTCATTAGCCTCGACTATGAAGAAGATAAGGATATTCCAATAATCCTTGGGCGACCATTCTTAGCTACTGGCAGGACTCTCATTGACGTTCAAAAAGGAGAGTTGACTATTGTGACGCCCCCAAATTCGGGACCGCCACTTGGTCACTCGAATTTGGTTCGTCACGTGCTCATGGTAATACAATAATAACTAAAATCACACATTCACAGCGGAATATCTAATTTAAAATAATATACAATGATTTATTATAATTATCCCCCCAAGTCTCGCAACCTACAGTACTTAATAGATTACATAATAATATCAATTAACGACTTATTACATAATCTAACTTAAGCTTAAATATAATCAAATCTAGTCTTACTACATCATCTTAATACAACATTAAAATATTTATAAACATAAAAGACACAGGCTAGTTGGTAGCCTTGCCCTCGCCCTTATCAACGCCTGAAGGTTCACCATGCTCTGCCTTAACTGAAATATTTTAGGAAAAGCAAGAATGAGCACAAATTGCCCAGCAAGTAATATACAATAAGGGGGAGTAATAAAATTCTCAATTCTCGAAAGGGTATAGCAAGGTTTGATAGTTCAAGGATAACATAAATATCAACAGCTTTCAATAACAGTCGCTAAGGACATAATAATATCAATGTGATTTAATAATAAATCAATTCAAGATTTCAAGATAACTGAATACTGAGCAGTTACTAAGGACTATGAACTTCTACTATAATTAACAGTATTAAACTAAAAATCCAACAAAAATAGGTACAACAGGTGATCAGCCTAAAGTACCATCGTTATGCATAACAATCAATCATACTCAAGTGCGCACGTCGGTTCTCCGACAATTATATATTCCCTTCAAAGAAGGTTGTTCTTCTCAGTCAAACACAAGATCCTGCACCAACCAATTGTTTTGGGTCGCCTTTCAGTAATATAAGTCTAGCCGAATCAAATGGCATAGATACTTCAACAATATTCAAGAACAATACCAAGATTAACATGAATAATAGCTTTAATGAAATAACAGTTCAAGTATGCTAATTCAATTCAAACGATTAAGTAAAGAAACTAGTTCGCAATATACAAGGATAGAATACTTGCACCGTAAAAGAGTGTATGTTAGGAAACTTGCCTTATGCGTAGTTTACTCACGTAAAGCTAGCCAACACTTTTGAATTCCTATCGTAATATAGTTACGTATATATATGATATTAGTCATATAATTTAACTTCACATTTTGTCTTCGAATATAAGATCAACACATGAGCTAAGTTTTAACCTAGCTACACAGTTATATAGAATATAATTTCTATCCTTAACTTCCTCTTTTCTCAAGTTGATTATATTCATACATCATTACTATCATGTGACACTGCCATAATTAGCAAACATACTCGCATATTATTAATATCACATAAGACCACAATCAATACTAAATATATTTTATTTTAGCAAGTTATGGCATTCCCATAAGTTAACCGTCAAAATCGGATTCACATATATCACATAGTATATATATACATGATAAAGAGTCTTTTTATATTCGTATAACCTTCCCTTGTTCCAAACATATGTGATATAGATTCTAAGTCTACACTTACGGTCATTCAAGGTCATGAAATTTTCAAAGCCTATTGTGCTTGCTTTAAAAACACTTAAGATAATCATATAACTCGTTTTTAGGCATGCTTATGAGTATTCACATTTCATACATGTAACTAGCATAGTTATTAGTTTGAAGACATGCTTCACTTAGGCCTATCTTGATTTCACGATATCTAGCATGGTAGGCATACATGTATGATACATTAGTGAGTCTAAGATTACCATCAAACACGTTCAAAATTATTAGATTCTAACTCTCGACATAACATATCAAAGTTCACGTTCAAAGCTCATATTTTCATTAGTAAAGCTTGCTAATAAGGCCTAACATATTCATGCTATCTACATACATATGTTATCATGTCCGACATGCATTTCACGGCCATATAAACATGCTTATAAGATCAGAATATCAACATGGTCATAGCATGTCAAAGTTTCTTTTCAAAACTTATATTTTTTGTTAGGAATGTGCATTAGTAAGGTTCACATGTTCACATTTTATTATGGAACCTATATACGCGAGTTAGCATGCTTTTCATACATCCTTAATCATACTAATATGCTTGCAAGGTTATAATGTTAACATGGCAAGTATACATATCGAGATTGTTTTCAAATTCGAAGTTTGTTTATAAAATGCTAAGTTTATCTCAAACTATAAGTATGCGTGTAACTCTTAGTAAAACATACTTACATTGCCTTAGTATACCCTATGTACCACTTATGCTAGCATGCTTGTTCTAATTTATCTCAACAATTTACACTTAGCAGAATCAAGCAGGAAATCAAAAACTGCAGACAGTGTCCTGCGCAGCTGCGCAGCATGCCAAGGTCAAACCGGCGCAGCTGCGCCACCACTGGTTCAGGCCGGACTGCAGTCTGTTTCGGCAGTTATCAGCCCAATTCACAAAATTACTTCACCGATTCAATTTTTAAACATGCTACATTATATACTAACATGTTACTAGGTCTATATAACAACTAATAACCATTCTATAATTCAATTAACATTCCATGCAACCAAAATCAAGAAATAGAATTTTGACAGAAATTGAAAATAAAGAACATGAAGCAATCTTATACCTTTGCTATATGAAATGAACTTGCTGAAATTAAAATTTCTCCCTCTGTGACTATCTTGTTAACAAACTCACAACAGTCTCAATCCAACACTTAGCAAAATTCTCAGCAAATCAAATTGAAGAGACATGGCTACTATTTATAGAACTTCAAATATACAAACAATGTGATTGTCCTTCAATTTAAACCAATGAGAATGTTAGATTACATGGTGGTTAAGAGGGAGTTGGTAAATGGTTGGTAAATCTCATCATCAAAACCACTCCCCATTGATCATTGCTAGCTAAGCTTGGGAGAAGAATGGGGAGAATAGGCCTTAGCCTTTTTGCTATACACGTGAAGGAGAAGGAGAGTGACTATTATAATGGGACAAGGAATTATCAGCATTTGCAACACTGATATATATATATATATATATATATATATATATACAATACTTGTTTTACTATGCACATTTCATATATATATATATATGTATATGTATATGAATATATATATATCCAAGTTGTATTTGTATAATACATTCTTAGGTTGTAATTAAAATGTCACAATATAATTCACATACTGTAATAAGTGTAATTTCACACATATGATCCATGTACATTATATTACACCGGTATAATTTAATCGGATACTATCACATTATTAAATTCTACAATCAACAATTAATACAATATATTCATATTATGTTAATGTATACTTACATACATATTGTCATATACACATAATTCATGTAGCTCACGTAATTTAGTTGATCATAACATATAGTTTATGTAAACTTGCATGGTCACACTTAAGTGTTTCTCTACACTATATAATATAGTTATATTCCATATACCTTATATATTCAAGTATTGCACATTTGCACATATCAATTAATATAATCTTATTATATTAATAACTTACTTATTTGTCAAATAAATAAATTATTTATCTCATTGATTAATTAATGATAATATTAATTAATTCATTCCTCATTGATTATTAATTTCCATAATAATCGATTAACACTTATATGATTAATTATCACATTAACAATTATAAATCTCAGCACAATTATAAACAAGTGGTTTATTATTATTATATTCTTGCAATAACAATAATCACATATTATTAATTAATCACAATTAATATTCCATAACCATTAATTAATATTCTACAATAGCAATTAACAACTAATATAGATTAATTGTTTACTTAATAATTCATTCGTTAATTAATATAATCATTAATAATCCTCATCACTGTGCCACATAAGGCTATCAACGAGTTTATCGCAAACTCCATAAATTTCTCAATTATTATAATTATTCAATTTTTATATAATTGAATTAATTCATCTCATAACACAAAATCATTTATATTCAAATAAATTCTCATTTCCATTAATATATTTATTTAATAATATTCAAAAATTCTCGGGTATTACAACTATGAGGGTGCAAGATCAAGAAGTCACCTTCAACATATTCAAGGCCATGAATTTTCCCAAGGAAGATGATGAATGTTACCGGGTGGATATAATTGACACAGTGATGGGTGATGAGAAACTCCGGATTCTGACTACCGATCCGCTAAAATCAGCATTAATGGGATATTGTGATGAAGAAGATTCGAAGATGAAGGAGTACATGCAACTGTTAGAGGCTCATCCGAGAGTAACTAGGTTCAAACTACCATTTGAGCCTTTGGAAGCAGCAGGAACTTCATCAGAAAAGATGAAGCCATCTCTTGAGGAACCCCCTAAATTGGAACTAAAACTCTTACCAAATCACCTCAGGTATGCGTATTTAGGCAATTCATCTACTTTACCTATTATTATTGCATCTGCGCTTAACGAACTGCAGGAAAGTAAGCTATTGAGGGTTCTGAGAGAATACAAGTCTGCTATTGACTGGACAATCGCCGACATCAAAGGAATCAGTCCATCATTCTATATATATAAGATTCTAATGGAGGAAGATAGCAAGCCAACGGTGGAACAACAAAGGAGGCTCAACCCAATAATGAAAGAGGTAGTAAAGAAGGAGATCTTGAAATGGCTGGATACTGGGATCATCTACTCAATTTTAGACAGTGCATGGGTGAGCCCGGTGCAATGTGTTCCGAAAAAGGGTGGTATGACTGTGGTACAAAATGAGAATAATGAACTGATACCGACAAGGACAGTAACCAGATGGAGGGTCTGAATGGATTATAGAAGACTGAATAAGGTAACTCGAAAGGACCATTTACCCTTGCCTTTTATTAATCAGATGTTGGACAGATTAGCCTGCTATGAGTACTACTGCTTATTGGCTGGGTATTCCGGGTACAACCAGATCATCATCGCACCAGAGGATCAAGAGAAAATGACGTTCACATGCCCCTATAGCACCTTTGCCTTCAAAAGGATGTCATTCAGCTTGTGTAACGCACCTACAACTTTTCAGCGTTGCATGATGGCGATCTTCTCAGACATGGTGGAGCGTAGTGTTGAGGTTTTTATGGACGATTTCTCAGTATTTGGTGAATCATTTGATAGGTTCCTTGAGAACTTAGTATAGGTACTAAAGAGATGTGTCGAGATAAATCTGGTACTCAACTGGGAGAAGTGCCACTTTATGGTCCAAGAGGGAATAATTCTTGGCCACAAAGTTTCTGGAAAAGCGTTTTGAATTTAACCAAGCAAAACTGGAAACAATTAAAAATCTGCCACCGTTGACTTTAGTAAATGGGATTCGGAGTTTTCTCCGACACACCGAATTCTACAAAAGGTTTATCAAGGACTTTTTGAAAATTACAAAGCCACTTTGCAGTCTATTAGAAAAGGATGTCTCATTCAAGTTTGATAAAGACGGTAGAGTGGCCTTTGAGCAATTAAAGAAGAAGTTAACCACTGCCCCACTAATCATAGAACCTGATTGGACTAAGCCATTCGAACTAATGTGTGATGCTAGTGATTATGCGATTGGAGTAGTGCTTGGACAAAGGCAGAATAAAATATCAAAAGTCCTCATACGCCCAGAACTGGCCATATAAATATCAAAAGTCCTCAGTGACCAAGACTGACAAATGTAAATGCAAAAATTAAAAAGGTACAAGAAATATGTACTCACAAGCAAAAATGGGTAGAACCCTAACCAAGCCTCTGTCAAACCCTCCGAAAGCATGCGCATGCCCCAGAGAAAATAAGCAAAGGTGTAGGAACCCCAATCAAAGTTATTGAGGCGCTCTACATGTCAGGTAGCACTGATCAAGGTGAAGGACACAGTCGAGGAGTTGTCTGCCACAAAATAACCCCTGATGATCACCAAAAATAATCGCCTCAAGGTGCGATCCCTAACCCTCTGATTATCAGGCAGAGGCTCGAGTAAAGCCCCACTCTGGGCATCTACACTCAAGGGACCAGATCGGACCGTCCGACCCTTGATCGCCGTCGTAGGAACTCCAAGTAGGGACTGAATGGCATTAGGTGTGATGTCAGCTACGACAGACACTGGCTCACCCTCAAACTTAATGCGGTGATGAACCTCCAGTCCATAGGGGTCATCATCACCTCACAGTCCAACCAATGAAGGGACTGAGTCTGGTGGAACCAGTGCTCAGACAAAGCCCTCATATACCCCCAGGGGCAACGACGGGGAAGAATAAAAAAGAAGGCCTGAAACCCCCAGCCATCCACGATATCCCTGTAGTCCTGGTGCAAAGTATGATACAGGAAATGCACATTAAACCAGTTCCCTCGAGGCTGCGTAAAGCCGAGAACCTGCATTAAAAATTAACCAATGTCAAAAACCTGTGCCCCGAGAATGGCAAAAGAAATAAAGAGAATCCATAAAGAAGAAAACTTCAAGTCACCTCATTTGCGTGAAGAAATATCGATAGATGATGACTCAAATATCCCAACAACTCCTGGGTCGGTACAACAATGCTAGGAACCTCCGCACGTGGGACCTGAGCTAGGGCAAGAGCATCAAAATGAACCTGCTCATCATCAATATCGATTGACTGCTCGTCCTGTGCTGGACGAATCACCGACTCTGCTAGTCTGCGAGGCGGCCGAGCTGGTCGTGGCTGAGGAACATCAGAAGCTCGCCTACGTCTAACGTCTAAAACTACCCTGCTAGCACTGCCGGGTCTATCTCTGTCCATCACCTAGACAAAGTCTCCAAATTACCTCAAAAAGGGCGTGGTAAGCCTAAAACATGTGGCTTATTATTTTTTCAGTACTCTATGCATTTCTAAGTCTCAAAACATGCATGGATCAGTCAAAAATATATAGTAATGTCAAAACTGCATGCTTTTCAAAAAGATAAAATCTGAAAACCTGCATGGGTCAGTCAAGAATCCCCAGTAGAGTCAAAATTGAAGGTTTATTAAATGCTCGGGCTTTTGAAAAAATTTCGCCAGAGTCTCCTTTGTAAAATGGACTGTCCATGTGCACATAGGCTTGTCTAGGTGGCCATTCAGTAGCACACCTTCTCAAAAATAAGAACAATTCTTATTTATGAAATAAAATTAAAAGTAGACTTAGCATGGTAGCCAAATTACCATAGAAATTTTTAGTTGAAAATCTAGGCTCGCTAGGCCTAAAAAAGGATGAGTAAACTGATCAAAACAGCAAAATATGACTATCTCAGAATCTAAGTATTTTCTTACATCAAAACGTGTATTACAGTAAGATATGCATACATATGAAGTCAGAATTTTTTTAGCAGGTCATATAGGCATACATTTTCATACATTGCGTCTAAAAGCCCCCTACGTGGTTCACATGCTTTTAACGGTCAAAATATGTAAAAAAATAATGTAAAACGTTACCTGCGATGCGCTGAACGTGTAGAAACTAACGAAATCAAAAAAAAGTTGCTCGAACTCTGTAGATCTGAAAAAGAAGATCAGATTTCGTTTGAAACTCGAAATGAAACTGATTCAAATGAACTCCCGCTGCCCAATATAAAGTCACAGGTAGAAGCAGGCCCACCTATGGCAGCCACACCTCTACCTGCGGCTCCCCAGGGTGGGTCCTACTCCCTTGGTCTTGGTTCGGTTTGAGTTAAAACGGAGTTTATATGAGCTACCGATTCAAATTTGAAGAAAAATCGCTACGCGATTGAGTGGTTTGTCCTAAAATCCTGTGTTTAATCCAGGAGGAGAGGGGAATTTTCTGAAAAACCTTGGTATTCATCCCGAAGTAATGTCCGGAGATCAATAATGAAGAATACTAAAAAACTACCAAAAAACTGCGCAAAATTGCTAAAAACTGCCAGCTTCGAAGCGTCGGGTACAGACCGATGACAGTTCAACCGTTAGCATAACCCAGCGAAGCGTTGGGTACTGACCGATGATAGTTCAGCCATTGGCACAACCCCAGCGAAGCTTTGGGTACAGATTGAGACAGTTCAGCCGTTGCCACAACCCTAGCGAAGCTTCGGGTACTGATCGATGACAGTTTAGCCGTTGGCACAAACCCAACGAAGTGTTGGGTACAAACTGAGACAGTTCAGCCGTTGGCACAACCCCAATGAAGCGTCAGGTACAGACCGAGATTGTTCAGCCGTTGGCTCAACCCCGGCGAAGCGTCGGGTACAGACCGAGATTATTCAGTCGTTGGCTCAACCCCAGTGAAGCATAGTGTACAGACCGAGACAGTTCAGCCATTCTAACTCCATCGAAGCGTCGGGTACAGACCAAGACAGTTCAGCCATTGGCTTAACCCCAGCGAAGTGTCAGGTATAGACCAAGACAGTTCAGCTGTTGGAACAACTTCAGCAAAATATCGGGTACAGACCGATATAGTTCAACCGTTGGCACAACCCCAACGAAGCATCGGAAAGGTTTCGGTGATGAAAGCAATATAATAATCCATCCTCAATGATGGAATCTGTTATTCACATCCTCAGAGGGAGCACCGATATGAAGTGGTGATGCAACTTACTGTGGCAAAGTACCGGTGTAGATGATCGTCAAGATAGGCATCGAGAGCACTCAATGGAATAACTTAGCGGCAACAATGTCGTCCTCATCAGAGTCACCTAGGTTATCATGGATGATGACATCCCCAGCAAAAAATGACAAAAATAGTTCACGGTAGCCTATTATTGACATCCCCAATAGAACGAGATAGTAGCCTAACTCTGATAACTTGTCAGTGGATGTCATACCAGCAACCGGCTGACAATGCTTCCCCAAGGGTTATCATAAATAACATTATCCCTAGAAAAAGCTAACGTAATCAATCAGTGATAACGCTACCCCTTCGAAGGTATCTGACAATTATGATATACCATATCGTGCATTGCCTCCCCTTTTCATTGTTGGGTAAAATCTAGTTACGCACAACATGCAAGCGTACGTGGTCCACAAGTAATAAAGTGATAAATCAAGTATCGTACCCACAAAGATAATAATTACTGTTCAATCAAACATGTACCAACTTTATAATATTCCAGCTTTATCAAACTATCGGTAAAAATATGTTTTCTTTTATAACTAAATTAATACTGAAAGTAATCGCACACTAAATCGAGATTTTAACAAGTTTGAGAAAATTAAGCCCACAACATCACTTATAATTGCACTTCTGATAATATCATTTTCTCCAGTTTATTTTAGTTAACCCCAGATTATTAATGGAAAACACTAACGTAGATAAAACCACCTCACGATGTATAATATCCATACTCACTCATATCCACAAACGAAAGATTCAAGCAAGACACCCTAATTAATGAATTCACTATATTTCTATGTGAATTACAATTAAAAAGAATTTATTCTCAACTTTTCTTTCAGATTATATATGGCATAAAGGCATACATCTATCCTAAACACGAATCACGAATTCCATCTATGCAGAATTCATAAACATATGTCACTATGGCTAGTTCTAATCCCCTATGTTCCTTCACAAGTTCATAAGAAATAACAGATAATCGTTGATTAGACAATTATATAAATGAATCGTACTCATAGTGAATAACCTAGGAATAACATCCATAAACTGAGTTTAAAAATACTTAATCATCCATTCCAATCAAAGATCCGTTGTAGGCTTAAAAGGAATTTAGTTAGTCATAGACAAGCAAAATCCAATAATCCACATCATACTAAACATCCTGGATACAAGATAAAAAGATAGAGAGAAGATAAACACTGTAACAATATCACCGCTCTTCACTCCGATCTTGTGTCCGTCGTGTTAATTTGATGCTTTAATTCTCCGTGCACGTTCAATTCTTCAATTAGGGCTTCTCCATCCGTCCAAGTCTGTGTCTAACAGCTTTATATTCTGTCTTTTATATACTCCCAGTCGTAACACTAATTACGCCCATTTTACCGCATAATCCTAGTACAAACAAGACTGTTCTTTTGTTTCCCTGCCATAGGCCTGCCTCGGCGGCATTTTCACCTTTGGTACGCCATCCCCAGTAGGGGGTCACTTTCTCGCATTGTCACTTTTTGTACCCCCGCCACAGCAGGGGTTTTGGCTTGGTAATGCCTGCCCCAGTAGGGGGTCACTTTCTGCAAAATTGCATTTTTTTTCTTTTTCTCCGTGGTTTCTCCTCAATTCCAATCCTGCACATAATAACATGAAACCAGGTAAAATAACACTAAAATAACTCAAAGTAAGCAAGAAACAAGCTATAACAGAATTCAATTCGTTGGTATAAAACCAACTTATCAAATACCCTCAAACTTGAGACTTTGCTTGCCCTCAAGTAAAACAATGCATATGCAATATCAATACAATGCCTACTAAACACAACTGTCAGATAGCAAGAATATAACCAGTATTGCCATCGAAAAATTTATATCATAGATAACCAACAAATCCAATCATAGACATATCTGCAACTTAGACCAATCAATAAAACTATACTTGCCAACACCTCTGCTGTGCGTGTGTGCTTAAAAACAATAAACTCAGCTGTAGATAATATATACCACATAATATGCGTCTTAGAATGAAATCACAGTTTTAATTCAAGAAATCGCATATACCAGATAAAGTGAATTCAACGTACGCAAACCAAGCCGGGAGTTAACATGGGAGACTTTCTATCTTTATTCATTCACGGGGGCATTTTTGCTCATTTTCCCATATCTTTATTTTACTCATGACTGTGCAATGTTTAGTTCCCTTAGGCTCTTCAGTGATGCCCATGTAGAGAACTTTCGACCAACGACTCCCAAGCCAGATGGCTTTAGGGCGCTGGGTGTAAAGACATCCTATAGGGCATACGTACTCGAGTACCAAAGGCCACGAAACTAAACTAGTCATGGTGTTTATTCATGCATTTCTTTTTTTTCATTTTTTTTTCGTTTCAGATATTTTTTTCTTTTCTTTATTATTTTTTTTTCTTTTTCAGAACACTCCCATATCTTCCCCCAAACTTAGGTTTTACTTCGATCTTCGTCATTCTACCAGTTTATTTAATTCCTGTCTTTAACCTCCAATTTATAGTCTAGATGACAATTATGTGACTATTCGAACTAAGCTGACCAAATTGTTGCCTATCGTGCTAACCGATTACAAAGTTGTTAAACATGTGAGGATTCATGTAAAGGTCTAAACAATACATCACTGTCCTAGTTCTCATTACTGGTCATATTCTGATGTCAATCCAATTTTCATCATCGGTTACTGCTATATCTTGACATTGACATATTGACTCAAGCAATCCTAATTAATAACTCTTTTTGGTCTTTATATGATTTTTCATATATATATATATATATATATATTTTTTTTTTAATATTTTATAAGCATAAAAAATCTAACTATACTACTATACTAACTAACTACAACTAAATGCAGGCATAACAATGAACTCTAAAACACACCCCCAAACTTAATTAGAGCAATGTCCACATTGATCAAAATATAAAACAAGTAAAGCACAGAGGACTTCTCTATGACATCAACAGTCCTCCTTAAAATCAGAATAAGGAGGTGGTGGATAGACAGGCAACGGCTGAGGCGTCGGGAACTGGGCTGGTTCAGCTGATGTGTTAAGTCTAGCTAAAGCATCAGCGACCGCGACATTAAAGTGATTCTGTGTGGTGAACATGTGATTTTGCCACACCACCAACCTGTCAGCCAATCAACGATGCTCATCCAGTTGCTGCTGAGTGGCTGGAGTCTGAGAAGTAGAGGTGCCCTCGTTTTGCAATGGTGGGTCCCCCTCGCCAGCCTCCTCAGTTGGCTCTTCCCTAACCATGGCCGCTGCTCTTGGCTTATCCTCGGCCGATGCAAAAATAAAATCCAGTCCCCGAGGATGTGGTGGTGCTACCGGCTATTTTCAGAACCGGGCTATCATCCTCGTGCAAGCAACTAGAAAGGTGGCTGAGTTTGTTCTTTGGCTGTCCACTTGACACTAGCACGGCCACACAGTCCCGTAATCAAGGATGGGTGTGGCAATCCGCTCGAGAACAACCCTTTTAGACACCGATGGATTGAAAAATTAATGATGAAGCCTATGTCGATGTCTTTGTCCTTGAGGATAGCATACAAGAGTGAAATTTTCTTCTTTTTGATCTCACTGGTATGCGTGGATGGCAGGAGCTTGGCGCACAAGATGGAGTACCAAACTTTGCTGTACTGGCTCAGGCTGGAGCTCATGATCAGTGTTCCCCCTTTCTTACCTCTGAAGTACGCAGTGCCCGATTTGCAAATTTGATCTAGGATCTTATCATAGTCTGGGCCCCTATCGAGCATCTTTTGATATGCGCATAGATTCGGGCAATGTAAATTATAATAGGCATCGATGGCCGTGGGACTGAAGTCCACCATTTTTCCCCGGACGAACACCTGAAATGCCTGCACATCCTTAGTGTTTACATAAAATTCTTGCACGACCGACACTACCGCTGCGTTGGGCTGATCCGTGAACATTTCCTCACCCTGCTCATCAATTTGGAGAGCCATCTCCCCATCAGTCTGTGCGGGCCTAAGACCACACTCGGGCGTGAGTTTCTTTGATGTTAAGTATTCAAACCGATCGGTGGCAGTTTCACTTTGAAATTTGGCCCTTTCAAAAGCTTAAGATAGTGTGGCAGAAGAGCTCTCCCCCTTTTGTCTTTTTTTTTTGCTCTGGGTGGCATGGTGTTGAAGTGCTCAAGATGAGTTTTTTGAAGTTGGTTTTATTGAGGCTTTGTGTCAAAGAGGTGGTAGGTAAGGATATTCTAGGGTTTTGTTGGTGATGTTCAGCTCTTTAATTTCCCCTAATTTTGTTATCTCTCAATCAGTCACAACAATCAATAGATATATATCTCACAGTGGCACAATAGTGTAGAAAGCCCAAAGTGGGACACAATTGAAACCACCACTTAAACCGAGAAGATGAAGGGTGGACTGAAATACCTTGGAGTATTCGTGATGGGAATGAAGAATTTTAGGATGGTCTTTCCTATTCCAAGTTGAAGGATTCGGCTTGGTAGATGAATTTTTCTAGAGTGAAGCTTTGAAATGCTTAGAGGGTGGGAGGGTGTATGTTTCGGCAACTTAGGGGTGCTTAGAATGAGATGTGGCTTAAACCCTTTGTCGATTCAGGTGTTTAAAAATAGATTTTTTTGTATGCCCGCTGGGGCGGGTCTGATTAAGCCTGCATGGCACGCTGGGGTGGGGGGTAGGCAGGGTTTTAGGGTAGGGGACCGCCAGGGCGATATATTTCTTCCTTACAAGCACGCCGAGGCGGGGGTTAAGCAGGGTTTTGGGGTTGGGGCGAGCCGGGGCGGCTATTTTTGAACTAATACCCCCGCCGGGGTGGGGGGTAGGCAGGGATTCCAGTTGAAAATTTTTCTTTCCCTATTGAATTGCTGGAGTGGCCTTCCCTTGTTCCTTTAGTGATTTCTTTAAAATTTTTGGCTTGAATATGTGTGAGTTTGACCCATTCCCTGCACAAACAAACTTTAAATTGTTAGACAAGCATTCTTAAGACTCAATTACTACTAAGTTACTAAATAACTCTAATTACTCGACTTAGATATAATATAAATTAACATAAAAGATGAGTTGCCTCCCATCGAGCGCTTTATTTTTAGTCTTTCAGCCTGACTACTCCCTATTTTCAGTTTGTCTAGGCCAAGTCGATCGTGGTTGCCTGGCGATCGACTTTTCCGCCCCAGGAATGCTTTAATCATTGACCATTGACTTTAAATGTTTCGGTTGATTCTTTGGCGAATAATTCAACTGCGCCATGCGGGAATACTGTCTTTATTGTGAACGAACATGACCATCTAGACTTCAGCTTTTCGGGGAATAACTTCAACCGAGAGTTGAATAACAGTACTGATTGACTTGGTTCAAACTGGCGGTACATTATTTTCTGATCATGCCATTTCTTACATTTTCCTTGTATAATTTTGAATTCTCATACGCCTGCAAGTGAAATTCGTCTAGTTCGTTGAGTTGTAACAACCGTTTTTCACCTGCAGCTAATAGATCAAAATTCAACTTCCTGATTGCCCAATAAGCTTTATGCTCGAGTTCTACTGGCAGGTGCCATACTTTTCGGTAGACGAGTTGATAAGGAGACATGCCTATCGGAGTCTTGTAGGCAGTCCGATACGCCCATAGAGCATCGTCTAACTTCAATGACCAGTCATTTCTATTTGGATTCATAATTTTTTCCAGAATTCTTTTAACGTCTCGATTAGACACATCCGCTTGTGCACTTGTTTGCGGGTGATAGGCTATAGCAGTCCGATGTTTGACCCCATACTTTGCCATGAGAGCCGTGAAGAATTTGTTACAGAAGTGGCTCCCGTCATCGCTGATAATTGCTCTTGGGTTCCAAACAGAGTGAATATATTCTTTTGCAAGAACCTTAACACCACTTTTGCATCGTTTGTCGGTAATGCCACCGCCTCAACCCATTTTGAGACGTAATCTACAGCTAAGAGGATGTACAGGTTGTTGAATGAAGACGGAAAGGGTCCCATAAAATTGATCCCCCATACATCGAAAACCTCGACTTCCAAGATCATGTTTAATGGCATTTCATTTCGCTTCAAAATATTTCCCACTCTCTGACATTTATCGCAGTTATTCACGAATTGATGTGTGTCTCTTAACAACGTGGGCCAGTAGAATCCTGATTGAATAACTTTTGCTGCTGTGCGATCAATCCCATAGTGTCCCCCGTATGGTGATGCGTGACACGCCTGTAAGATACCCTCCACTTCACTTTTTGATATACATCGTCGGATCATTTTATCAGCACATTGGCGGAACAAGTATGGTTCGTCCCACATGTATCACTTTACGTCATATAAGAATTTTCTCTTTTGGTGATGGGACAAGTCTGGTGAGAGGATGTTACTGACCACGTAATTAGCGAAGTCCGCATACCACGGAAACTCGTCGTTTATCAAAAATAGCTGCTCATCAGGAAAAAGCTCATTGATTGGTAACTTGTCTGTTTCATCCTGCTTTGCGTTCTCAAGCCATGAGAGGTGATCGGCTACCTAGTTCTCTATCCCCTTTCTATCCTTGATTTGTAGGTCAAATTCTTGAAGTAGCAACACCCAACGGATAAGCCTCGGCTTTGCGTCTTTCTTCTCAACTAAATAATTGATAGCTGAGTGGTCGGTGTAAACCACCACCTTAGTTCCCACCAAGTATGAACGGAACTTGTCAAAGGCATACACAACTACAAGTAGTTCCTTTTCTGTGGTAGTGTAGTTTAACTGTGCATTAGTTAGAGTCTTTCTCGCAAAGTAGATAGCATGAAAAAATTTATTCTGTCTTTGTCCTAGTACTGCTCCAACTGCAAAATCACTTGCGTCACACATGAGTTCAAATGTCTTGGCCAATCAGGTGCTATGATTACTGGGGCCGTGGTTAACTTCTTCTTTAACTGCGCAAAGGCCACTCGACAGTCTTCATCAAATTTGAATGGGACATCTTTTTCCAATACACTGTAGAGTGGTTTAGTGATTTTCGAGAAGTCCTTGATAAACCGTCGGTAAAATCCAGCATGACCGAGAAAACTCCAAATACCCTTTACCGATGTAGGCGGCAACAGATTTTCAATTGTTTCTAATTTTTCTCAATCGACTTCCAACCCTTTTCCTGAGACTTTGTGGCCAAGAATTATCCCCTCTTGGACCATAAAATGGCACCTCTCCCAGTTGAGCACTAGGTTCGTTTCCACACACCTCTTCAAAATCAACACTAGATTCTCAAGGCATCTATCAAACGATTCTCCAAATACGGAGAAATCATCCATAAAGACCTCAACACTTCACTCCACCATATCTGAAAATATCGCCATTATGCACCGCTGAAATATCGCCGGTGCGTTGCACAGTCCGAATGACATCCTTCTAAAGGTAAAGGTGACATAGGGACACGTGAATGTTGTCTTCTCTTTATCCTCCGGTGCGATGACGATCTGTTTGTACCCGGAATACCGATCCAATAAGCAGTAATATTCATATCCGACTAATCTGTCCAACATCTGATCAATGAAAGGCAAGGAGAAATGAGCCTTTCTAGTTACCTTATTCAATCTTCTATAATCTATGCAGACTCTCCAGCCGGTCACAGTTCTTGTCGGTATCAACTCATTATTTTTGTTCTTCACCACTGTCATACCACCCTTTTTCGGTACACATTGGACCGGGCTCACCCATGCACTGTCTGAAATTGGGTAGATGATTCCTGCGTCTAACCATTTTAAGATATCTTTCTTCACCACTTCTTTCATTATAGGATTGAGCCACCTCTGTTGTTCTACGGTAAGCTCGTTATCCTCCTACATTAGGATCTTGTGCATACATAATGATGGACTGATCCCTTTAATATCAGCGATTGTCCAGCCAATAGCAGATTTATATTCCCTCAAACTGTGAAATAGCTTACTTTCCTGCATTGGGTTAAGTGCAGATGAAATAATAATAGGTAAAGTAGATGAATCTCCTAAAAATGCATACTTGAGGTGATTAGGTAAGGGCTTTAGTTCAAGCTTAGGTGGTTCCTGAAGTGATGGATTCATCTTTTCTGATGACGCTCCTAATATTTCCAAGGGCTCAACTGGTGGTTTGTACCTACTCGATCCCGGGTGATCCTTTAATAGTTGTAAATATTCTATTATTTCTGCATCCCCTTCATCGCAATCTTCCATCAATGCTAACCCTAGTCGATCGGTATTAAGTATCCGAAGTTGTTCCTCATCCACCACTGTGTCTATTATATCCACCCGGTAACACTCCTCATCTTCCATGGGAAAGTTCATGGCCTTGAATACATTGAAGGTGACTTCTTGATCGTGCACCCTCATGGTCAACTCTCATTTATGCATGTCTATGAGTCTCCTGCCCGTAGCCAAGAATGGTCGCCCAAGGATTATTGGAATATCCTTATATTCTTCATAGTCGAGGATGATGAAGTCTGCTGAAAAGAGTAATTTGTCCACTTTTACCAAGATGTCTTTGACAATTCCCCGTGGATAAGTTACTGATCTGTCCTCCAATTGTAGGGAGATGTTGGTAGGTTTAGGTCCTGGTAACCCTAGCTGATTGTAAACTGATAACAACATGAGGTTTATACTGGCACCCAAATCACAAAGGCATTTGTTGAAGGTTACACTCCCTATAGTGCATGGAATAGTGAAACTACCCGGATCCTTCAACTTCAGAGGAAGCTTCTTTTGCAGAATTACACTACATTCTTCTGTCAGTTCCAAAATTTTGAAATCTTCTAGTCTCTTTTTCTTTGAAAGGATATCCTTCATAAACTTGGCATAATTGGGCATCTACTCTAATGCCTCCGCAAAAGGTATATTTATATGCAGCTTTTTGAACACTTCCAGGAATTTTGTAAATTATTGCTGTAATATTTATTTGTGGAGCCTTTGTGGATACGGCGGTGGAGGGTAGACTATCGGTGGACTTACCTTTTCTTCTTCAGCAGGTTTTTCTCTTGCTTCCCTTGCCACTGTCTGTTCTCTATTAGTCTCGACTTGATCCTCGGTTACCGATTTTTCCAACTCTTGCTCAGCTAATTGTTTTCCACTCCTGAGTGTCACAACTTGATATTGCTCATGTCCTCCCTTCGGATTCTTCTCTGTGTCACTTGGCAAAGATTCTTGGGGCCGGTTATTCATTGCACTCGCTATCTGTCCCATTTGAATGGATAGATTCTTCATTTCTGTCATTATAGCTTTCCTCACCACATCATGTTCTGTTTTCTGTCTGGCTAGAGCTTCTTCCCAACCTAGCTTTTCCTCTTGCCGTGGTGTGGCTTGTTGCTGCTGATTTTGAAATCCTGGGGGGTATACTTGTCGTGGAGCCTGCTGCTGGTTCTGAGTCTGGTTGTTGCTCAATGAAAAGTTTGGATGGTTTCCATTCCCTTGGTTGTATGTATTCTGGTAGGTGTTGGCTAGTCTATTATAGTTACCCACAAACTGAACTGAGGCTAGGTTAATTGCACACTGATCCGTCAGGTGTTCCCCTTCACACTGTTCACATATGACTGCTACTGGTTGCATATTTCCCCTATGCAAATTTTCCATACCCTTTTGTAATGCTGATAAATGTGCTAATATGGTTGTCGTAGTATCCACTTGCAGAACACCTGCTGCTGCGGGTTAAGTTAATCTTTTAGTCAGCCATTGGTACCCATTTGAAGCCATTGTTGCTATTAATGCCCATCTGTCCTCAAATCTCTTCATTAGAAAAGCTCCCTGTGACGCAACATCAATGTTAGACCGTATCTGACTCGATACTCCAATATAAAAAATACTCAACTGCATCCAGGGTGCGAATCCGTGATGTGGGCATTTCCTCAATAACTCCTTATATCTTTCCCATGCTTCATAGAGTGGCTCCCCTTGGTACTGTGCAAATGCAGATATCTCCGTCCTTATCCTATGTGTCTTCGATGGTGGGAAGAACTTGGCCAAAAATTCATGTGCAAGATCATTCCATGTTGTAATTGACCCCAGTGGTTCAGAATGTAGCCAAGCTTTCTCCTTGTCTGTATGCGAGAAGGGAAATGACCTCAACTTGAGCTCATCGTCTGGCACTCCATTCACCTTGAAAGTGTCGCAGATAGGAAAAAAAAGAGGCTATATTTTTATTTGCAGGAACCATGGTAAATGCGAGAGAAATCAACGCCAAACTTGATACATATATGTTACAACAAGATGAACGTCTCAAGAGAATTTAGATTCCATCACAACATTAATGTGAATGCGGCAAATGTCCAAACTTCTATTACAACGCTTGCAGTAAAAGTTAATGTACTCACAGAACGCGTAGATAAGGGACAAGAAGATGCTCATAAGAATTTTGAAGACTCCATCTCGGATCTTAATCATCTGAGACTACAATAACATGACCCTAATCCATGAGTAAATCCTCATGTTCATGATCTTAGGATGAACGTTGTGGATAGAGGAACACAATTTTGAAAATTGTTCTTTGTTGAAGCAAAATTGAAGGGGATAACTCATATTTGGAAGCATGTTTAGGTGTTTTTCGAGCTTTATTTGTTGCTCATAAACAAAAGGATGATCCTAAAATCCATCGTGGGTGAACTTTTCAGATGAGTCATATGTGTGGAACATGTGTGCTCTCTTGTGATTTATACTGGGAGTTGTACGGATGTTATTTCTGAGAAAGCAGTTAAGAAACTTGGGTTCCAAGTTGTGCCTCACCCGTAGCCATATGATGTTGCATGTATTACCAATACTAAGTTGTCGGTTAGTAGAGACGTTTGGTTACATTTTTCATTGGCAAGCTTAAGGATACCGTTATGTGTGATGTTCTCTACCCCTTGAGGTTTGTCACAAAACATGATGTTCGTGCTAACACCAAATTCACTCTTACTTGTGCTCTCGACATGCCAAATTTAAAGCTTGCAAAGAATTCCTTGGTAATCCGACGTTATTGTTCTTGTCTTGATAGTTGTTTCCGGAAAGGCTCGGGTGATACCCCCAATCTTGCTGATAATTGGTGTACGGCTCACTGTGGAAGTACTCACCCCCATACTGCTCCTATCCATAACTGATAGGCTCCTGATGGCTCATATAAGCTCCAGCACCATAGTCATATAAAGTCACTGGCTTTCGACTCTGTTGGGCTGAAACAGTATCCAACTTTCTCGAGAGCTCCTCTAACTGTGCTGAGAGTGTGGCAATTGGGTCGAGTCCATCATTGCTTGCTTCCCTTGGTTGCTCTTTCCTATTGTAACCCCATGGATAAAATTTTAAATCCATTGTACCTGAAAAGAGAATATAGGAAGAGAATTAAAACAAAAATAAAAAGTTTAAATTAAGACTAATTTGATTGAAACTAATGTTGGCAAATTGTTATCCAAATAATTCCCCTGCAACGGCGCCAAAAAATTGTTGGTCCGATTAGATGACACAATTAACGCGCAAGTACACGCAGCCAACGAGTAATAAAGAGTGAGTACAGATATCGTTCCCACGAGGAATTAACGGATAACAGACACCAAACCACTAGCACATAATCATTTCAGTCTTATTTAAAAAGATGGTAAAGTGAATGAATTAAAACTAAGTTAACTAGGCAAGAATTAAAACATACAATAACTAATCCTAGGGTAAATTCAGATAATAAAGACATGAGATTACAATTTCCCCCAACACTTCATTCGAATCCCTTAACTTTCTCACATGGGACAATTAACACATAGATTTGACAACCGAGAAATCATGATTACATAAAAGACTCTTTCGACGGACAACTATAAATCTTTCTAATGCGGCATGTAGGTATATGTCTATCCTACACACTGTCAAGAGACCAATATCAAGAATAATTAACAAGACACATGTCACAGGAAAATCTAGTTAACTACTCCTTCAATTGCCAACTTTCACATAGGAAGTCATTAAGATTAGATTCCCGATTTGGTTGCATACGACATTTAGGTATATTTCTATCCTAAATACTATCAAATTATCAATTCTTGAGGACAATGAATGAGACACACGTCACATAATCTCATAGATTACCCGCAAGAATCTCTAACTTTCGCATGATAACATAACTAGGTCTAAACCTATAATCCGTTTGTCAAGTTCATATAGGTTCCCAAAGTAATTACGCGTCAAGCAATTAATCAATAAGCACAAGTTATGCTGACCAATTCATCATAATAGCAAAGAGAGAGAAATCAATACAAACTATGTGTTGGGTTCCATTAAAACCCCAAAATACAATCTAAGTCATAAATAACTCAAACATATTATCCACAAGGTTCAATAACATCATTCGAATATAAATTAAATACAAGAGAGAGTAAGAGATAGAGAAATGCAAATCTTGTGTCTTCCCCACGTGTTGGATCTTTGATGATATTCCTTGCTTCAATCTTCTTTAACTAATCTAACCCTAGAAACTGCACTAACTAATTAACCCTAATCTAACTCTAAACTACTCCTAATCTACACTAACAAGAAATGAAAAGAAAAAGGGATGGAAAAGTTAGGGCTAAGCTAAGGGAGAGATCCCTCTTGGAGATCTTTAACAAATGGGGCTTAAAAGCCCTTATATCTCTGCCTTCTCCTGTTCAATAAATCAAAAAGTCAAAGTCTGGGCCAAAATAGACTGGTGCGGCCGCTCGAGGAATAGGCTTAAATGGGGCGCGGCCGCGCGGGTAGGAAAGTTGGGCCTCTGGCTCTGGAGATTGGCGCGTGCCTACTTCCTTAACCTGGCGCGGCCTCGCGGGCCTCTGATGCTGATTTTTCTGCTGCTTTTTGCTGCACTTGGCTTTGCCACTCCCATGCTTGGCAAGTGAACTCCTTTTTAGCCTCTTTGCAACATCACATCCCCATTTAGCCGTTTGACTTCATGCTTTGCCCTATCATGCCATCATCTCTTTTAGCCTATTTCAGTGCGAAGCCCCTTTTAGGCCATCCTAGGTCCTTTTTCGCTCAATTTGCACCCGGAGAGTTCTCAAACATAAACACTGCAAAACAAAGGAAAAATATATTAAACACACAGGATTACATGAGTTTAAGCAACAGAATGAGCTGGTTACTATCTGAATATGTGGTCATAAAATCGCTTATTAGTCTCCAATAAGCACCTACATACTTCCTTTAGTGTCTCCACATAAATAATTATTAGATCGATCATTCTCATCCAATGAGCAAGCAACGTATGTACCAATCTATCCAGATTCACTAACTCCCTTTTTAGTAATCTAATGATTGGGAACTATTTTTGTTTTAAGCTATCTAAGAATTTAGATCTCATTAGCATGATCATTATTATAATTCTAAAAGCATTGGTTTAAACTATGGGTTTATCACATATTATAAAAACAGCACCATGAAGATAAATTAAATGCCTTTAATTAAATAATACTTTTATTAATAAATGAATAAAATTGTTACAAAGTAAATGTTTTATAATCAAATATGATTGGCTTGTATGCATATTACTTTCAACCTCCCACTTGACTAAAGCCAATCACCATGGTATCTCATACCCATCTTCTCTAAGTGACGATCAAACTGTTGTTGTGTTAAAGCTTTAGTAAATGAATCTGCAATGTTGTCTTGAGAGTCCACACGCTCCAGGGTGACATCTCCTCTTTCAATGATCTCTCTAATCAAATGAAATTACCGCAACACATGTTTTGATTTTTGATGAGACTTAGGTTCCTTAGCCCATGCAACAGCTCCGGTGTTGTCACAAAATAAAGGTACTGCTCATCTAATTCTAGAAATCACACCAAGTTCAGTTATGAACTTCTTCATCCAAACAGCTTCCTTTGCAGCTTCACTTACAGCTATGTACTCTGTCTCGGTCACTGAATCAGCAACTGTTTGCTGCTTGTAACTCTTCTAACTCACTACACCATCGTTTAAGGTAAACACATACCCCAAAATGGATTTACTGTCATCTTGGTCTGTTTGAAAATTTGAGTCTATGTAGCCCTCTAGTTTTAACTTAGACCCGCCATAGATAAGAAATACATCCTTAGTTCTTCTTAAGTACTTTAGGATATTTTTCACTGCCTTCCAATACTCTTCTCTAGGATTCGACTGATATTTGCTCGTTACACTAAGTGCATGAACGACATCTGGTCTAGTACATATCATACCGTACATGATAGATCCTATTACTGAATCATAAGGAATCTTACTCATACGGTCTCTCTCTTTATGTGTTTTTGGGGCCTGTTTCTTGGACAGATGTATTCTATGGCTCATGGGCATGAGACCTCTCTTGGAATCTTCCATGTTAAACCTCTTTAGCATCGTGTCAATGTACGTTCCTTGTGACAAGCCAAGCATCCTTTTAGATCTATCTTTGTAGATCATTATTATCCCAAAAATATAGAATGATTCTCCGTAGTCCTTCATGGAGAAGTGTTTAAATAACCAAATTTTTATCGACTGTAGCATAGGAATATCATTCCCTATGAGTAATATATCATCAACATATAATACAAGGAATGATACAGCGCTCCCACTAACCTTCTTATACACACATGGTGCATCCTCATTTTTGATAAAATCAAACTCTTTGATTGTCTCATCAAAAAGGATGTTCCACCTACGAGAAGCTTGTTTCAATCCATAAATGGATCATTATAGCTTATAGACTTTATTTATTCCAACCGTTAAAATAAAACACTCTAGATGTGTCAGATACACATCCTTCTCAAGGTTTCCATTAAGGAAGGCCATTTTCACGTCCATTTGCAAGATTTTGTAGTCATAATAAGCTACAATTGCAAGCCAAATCTGAATGGACTTGAGCATTGCTACAGGCAAGAAATTTCATCATAGTCAACACCTTGTCTTTGTTTGAAACCTTTCACAACCAGTCGGGCCTTATAGGTCTCTACCTTGCCGTCCGCTCCAGTCTTTCTTTTAAAGAACCATTTGCAACCAATAGGCTTAATGCCCTTAGGTGATGAAACCAAAGTCCATACTTTTTTCTCATACATGGAGTCCAACTCAAATTTTATGACTTCTTGCCATTTCTCTGAGTCTTTACTACTCATATCTTGTTCGTAATTCAATTGATCATCATCATTCATGATATGTACCTCATCGTCATCCTCTATAATGATTCCATACCTTTCAGGTATCTTCGGTATCCTTCCAGATTTATGAATAATGTGTTGTACAATAGGTTCTTCTACTTGGTCAGGTACCTGACTTTGATCCCTGGTAATTTGTGGTTCTTGAATTTCTTCAAGATATATCTTACTACACTAACCCCTTCGAGGATAAACTCCTTTTCCAAGAAGGCAGCATGTTTCGCAACAAACAACTTTTGATCAGTTAGATGATAGAAATAATACCCTGATGTTTCTTTAGGGTATTCCATAAATCTACACTTGTTGGATCTAGTCTGTAGCTTATCATTCTAAAACTTTTTGACATAAGTTGGACAACCCCAAGTCTTAACATGCTTAAGATTTGGTTTTCTCCTTGTCCATATCTCATAGAGAGTCTTTGGGATGGATTTGGTAGGTAACTATTGTCGACGTCAGGAAAAATTTGGGTTCCCTCTTCCTGAATGTTTCTACCCTTTATGTTTTTTATTTGGTTTTGTTTGATCTGAAGGGTGAATTTTTTAGAGAAAGGTCGACATATAATGTCGACAATTTGAACAGTTTGATTTTATTTGTCTGAATTAGGCAGAGTCACCAATTGGCATGAGTGAAATGGTTATACCAGCTCAACCGAGTTTTGAAAGGTTTTACAATATTGCCCAATTACTGGACTCTGTTTAATTGGTGTTGGAAATTGAGATTTCATAAAGTTCGGGGACTTGATTAAGTGGGGGGGGGGGGGAGGTGTTAGGCACCCCCCGACTTCCGTGAAACACGGTTACAGCGCTTTTCATTCCCTAATTTGTGTGTGTGTGTGTATTGCAGTTATTGGGCTTAAGTGCTTTTTTGAAAGTAGTGTTGTGCTTCGTTGGACCTATATACGAAGGGTTTGATTTATTTGAAAAGTCTATTTTTAGACAAGATATGAAAATGATGTTTTGAAAAGTGGTTTTCAAACTCTTTCGCTCACATAGGAATTGAAGCCTTTTGATACTTCTATTTTAATCCATATTCGGCTTGTTTTGATTTTATTCTCAAGATGCGAAGCATCCTCGACAAAATATTATATATATAAGTGTCGGGCCTCTTATGGGCATAAAAGCCATCGAAGTAACCCGAACACCATAATCAATGCTTTCACTACGTTGAGACCTTAAATTAGGATAATAGTTTTAAGGTCCCTCTTATTTACATTTACAAAGAGATGCAAACTAACTTTACAACTTGAACATGTCCATTATGGGAATCAGACCTAGATTCATGGATTTAACCGTAGATCCCGTGGTTCCTAGGCTCACATGAGATTATTTACAAGCTTGCACAATTTCTAACTTAAAATAAAATGCATATTTAATTCTAGATGTTGCAAAATAAGAGATTCATCAGTTAAATCCCTGCATGCGCGTAGCCGTGGCTTTACGTTTCCTCTAGACACGGATCTAGGGTCCCGTAATTACCAAATATTTACAAACTAGAAAGAAAACTATATTTAAATAAATCTTAGTCATTCTAGCTTAATGGTTCTAGTTTGGAAACTTTTGAACTGGTTAAAAGCTAGAAATGGCTAGTTTTAAATAAATCTAGTCAACACACGTTAAATATTGCAGATTTACATTATATAAACGTTTACAATTGATATTTAATCACAATGATTAACTATATATATATATATATATATATAATAAATCGATAAAACTTATATATATATATAAACAATATATAAAGATTAACTTATATATATATATATATATATATATATATATATATATAATAATGCAAGAAAAGCCACAAATTTAAAATTTATGCAAATTGAACAATATAAATATACATATGAATATATATATATATATATATATATATATATATAATAAAGTAGTAAAAAGCCACGAATTTGCAATCCAGACTAAACAACTATATATAAATCGAATTATATATTTATATATATTATATATATATATATATATATATTAATGCGAGGAAAAGCTATAAAGGATATTTAAATGATAAAACTAGCTAATATACATATATATTACTCATATATATGTATATAAGCAAGAAAAAAATAAAAGAAGAAGAGCCCTTACAGCCTTGAGCGAGAAGGGCTATCGAATGGCTTTAAACGCCTTTAGAACTGATTTTCACCGGTTAAATCTTGATATATTTCAATAGATGCGTATATAAAAGCTTACAAGTGGGGTTTACAAGTTTGGAATCAAGATCAGAGCGATTTCTGGCACAAAATCCCTCCATTTTCTCTTCTCTCTCTCTCTTTCTCTTTCTTTTTCTTTTTTTTCTTCCTTCTTTTTCCTACAAGATGGACGTAGGCTTGTATATAAAGCCATGACTTCAGTAAGTAGACCTGCAGATTCCGTAGGTACACTTGTCGAAGTCTCTAGTGGGTCCTGCCGTCTCGAAGTACGCGTAATCTCGACTGACGTACAGTCCGCAGAAACCCTCGTAACTTACAATCCTGGAATCCGATGGAGATGTGCCATACCATTCCAAAAAGCTCTCTCCAAGAGCTACGCAATGACATAAGGGCTTTCCCTTTTCTGAATCCGATAACATGGGTCGATGGCCGAAATGGCATGTTCGGGTCTTCGCAGGTAGTCCGTTGAGCTGTTTTGCATAGTTTGCGCTTGGAAATGCTGCAATGGCTTCTTGTAACCCTTTTTACAGATGTATTGGAGTTGTTGATATTGAATTGTAAAAATGAACGTTTTGCCCTTCCGGGGTTGTCTCCAGGGTTGACTAGACGTTCAACTGGTTCTCGGAGTTGTTTCCGAGGTTTGATCCCTGCCGATTCTGTCTTTCCTCAGGGTTATCTCTGGGGATTGATTTGTTTCTTTAGGGTTGGCTCTGAGGATTGATTTGATGATTCAGGGTTGTTTTATAAGGGTTGATTTGCTTTCCTAGTGCTGTCGTCGGGGTCTGGTTTGATGATTTCCCGATGATGTCGCCGGGGGTCTGGTTTGATGATTTAATCCTCCAAGACTATCTCTAGAGCGTGAAAAGTCACATTTTCCTTCCTGCATGGTTAGTAATAGGAAATAAAAAATTTTAAATGTCTACAGATGCCCCTCTTTATCCTTTTTATGCAATGTAATGGAATGAACATGATAAAGATTACTAGACATTTGAAATATGACAAGATTAAATGATTCCATGCAATGCAGCATGATATGATGTTATGGATGCTGAATGTTTTTGTTTAGAGTTATTTCTAATGATATTCTATCACTGACTGCTCCCTCCATTGCTGTTGGGGATGAAGTTGTGAATGATGGCCTTTACTGAACTATCTTGATGTCTATTAGAATGGTAGTTTACCCAGGTTTTCATCACCAAACTTTTTTGATGCTTACTCGAACGGTAGTTTACGGAGGTTTCATTATTGAACCTTCTCGATGTCTACGTTGGGTTGAAGCCAACGATTTATAATATCCATCAGTGCTACTATGACCGATTAGCCGAATTACTATAGAGATGTTTTTCAAGATCTTTGTGGGGAATATTTCTATGGTTGATACCATTGAACCTTTCTGAATTTAACGTCAGGGTTGTCGCCAACGTTCATTGTCTTCAGATACATTTTTAACTTTACCTCTGCTGGAGATATTCCTCTTCTTACGAGTGACCTCATTGGGGATTCTTGATGCCTATTCTGATGATAGTTTCCCTCGATTTACATTATCGAATCCTTCCCGATGCTACGCTAGCGTTGTCACCAACGATTTAGATTTCTATCCAGTTGATGCTGATGTTGTTGTCAGGGATAAATCTTGCAATAATAACATCTTCTCAATGCCTACTCGAACGGTAGTTGACAAGGTTAACCATCATCGAACTTCCTCGTTACCTACTCGAACGGTAGTTTATAATGGTTGATCTGAACTGATTTGATTTGATGCCTACTCGAACGGTAGTTTACAGGGTTTGACCATCATCGAACCTCCTCGATGCCTACTCGAACGGTAGTTTAGAATGGTATGTTGAACTGATTTGATTTGATACCTACTTGAACTGTAGTTTACAGGGTTTGACCATCATCGAACCTCCTCGATGCCTACTCAAACGGTAGTTTACAATGGTAGGCTAAACTGATTCGATTTGATTCGATACCTACTCAAACGGTAGTTTGCAAGGTTTGACCATCATCGAACCTCCTTGATGTCTACTCGAACGGTAGTTTACAACGGTCGGCTGAACTGATTTGATTTGATACCTACTCGAACGGTAGTTTATAGGGTTTTACCATCATTGAACCTCCTCGATACTACTCGAACGGTAGTTGACAACAGTCTGATTAACTGATTTGATTTAGCTGGAGATCTTGTGTATAACAGATTCCATCATCGGTCCTTCCCGATGGAGATAAATACCCATGGCTGTCCTGGAAATATTTTTTGGATGCCATGCTGGGTTGATGCCAGTGGCTTGTAATGTCAGACCCACTAATCTTGGCGGATATAGCTTTCAACAGTTTACAATATCAGTCTTTTCTCGATGCTGCGTAGGGGTTGTAGCCAATGCTTTGCAACCTGAGATACTCTGATCTTCACTGAAGTAACTCTCAATGGCTTACACCATCGAACCATTCCCGATGTTATGCTGGGGTTATCGCCAACACTTCATACTGTCAGGTACTTAATCTTTTGTCTAAGAAATTTTTAATAGTTTTCATCACCGGACCCTTCCTGGATGGTACGCTGGAGCTGTTACCAATGGTTTGAATCACCATATCATCCCCCGATTCTATGCTAGTGCTATTACCAACGGTTTATAGAAAATTTTAGACTTCGACGTTTAACGCCCTATTTCAGGGTTTCAGGTCCTTTCTGCTCATACACGTAGACCCATTTTTCCTGATTTAACTTTTTAACTTCCGAAAGACCTGCCAGACCTCAAATTAGACCTAACTAGAGGGGGTGTGACCAACCCTGGAATTCTACAGGTAGACTTGTGGATTTCGCAGGTATACCGGCGGAAGGCCGCGGGTGGTTGCATCCCCCCTGGCCCTTCAAAAGTCATTTTTAGTTTGAACTTCCAAAAGAAATCCGGCCCTTCTAGCTCAGATCTAATCATTTTGGACTATTTGTTTTGAAATCCGTCACCGCACAATTGTTCTGCACACTTCAGGTAACATTTACATCCATTTTTTCAAGTTTTGACCGTTAGAATGTTAGATTTCACGCAATATGGGTTTAAACGTAATGTATCAAATATATATGCATAGATGACTTAATAAAAATGAACAAACTTGATAAATACTTATTTTTTACCATGTTGAACATTTCAGTATACAAAAATTTCATTTTCAAGACAGTCAATTGGCGCCTTTTTTGGCTGGTTTATTCATCCTATTTGAGGACAAATGAGCCTGATTTTTCAACTAAAAATACACATGGTAATTTAGCTGCCATGATGAGTTTACTTTTAATATTTTTCATATATATGTATATATGAAATGCTCATGATTTGGGTTGGTGTGCTACTGAATGGCCACCTGGTCATGCCTATCTTCAGGCGGATAGTCCATTCTTCAAAGTAGACTCTGGCATAATTTTTTCACGAGTCTGAACATTCTAAAATGCATGCATGTTTAACTCTACTGGGGATGCATGTTAACATATCATAATTTGACATAATTAAGCTATGCATGCTGTGTTTTTTTAGCTTTCTAGGATTCTAATGTCCTAAGGTCATGCACATACTTTACTTAATTTGTAAGTAAATCATACCTCACCTATTCTGAGGTGATTTGGAGATTTTTGTTTCTAGATATGGATTCTGACCAGCCCAACAGCTCTATTCCACGTAGCATTTCTTCTGGTGTCAAGATAGCAGCTTCGACTGTTCCTTTGCCCCGAGCGACCCGACAGGCACGTCGGTTGGTTGAGTCGGTGATCCGTCCCATTAATATTGAGAGGGAGGATGTTGTTGATGAGGAAGAGGACCTTGTTGTAGATACAACTCATTCTTCTTCTACCAAGCATAGGAACCTTCCCAGTATACCAATGCCTATCTCCGATCTTTTGGGTGACTTGAGGCGTCATCCATCAGTGGACCTCCATGCCAATGAGGTAATTGAAACTTTTAATTTTGAATTTCTTCTTTTTCCACTCTCGGGATAAGAGTTTATTCTTAGATTTTGAACTTAATGCAGGTTCCCGACTTTACCCACCCCAGGGGGAACTGGTTTACTGTCCATTCCGTTTATTGGAACTTGCATCCCGAGTACCGGGTTATTGTAGATTCTTAGGGCTTTAAAACTTTCTTCTCTATAACACCACTGCGCTGTCCATGTGGTTATATGAGAGCCTTATCCGAGCGATGGTTCCATTAGACTCAGTCCCTTCACTTGCTAGATTGTGAGGTGATGATGACTCCGATGGATTGGAGGTTTATTACCAGCTTGGAGTTTATCGCTGAGAGGGTGCCATTGTCGACATACATTTCCTCTGCGGCTGTCAGATCTTTGTTGGGGATCCCTGCTACGGCCCTCAAGGGTTGAGCCATTTATTCTGTTCCATTGAGTGTTGACGCTTCCAGTGGAGCTTTATCAGAGCCTCCACCTGAGGATCAAGTTGTGAGAGATCGTATTCTTCGCCGTCTATTTCAGACAATCATGAGGGGCTGCTTTATTGTAGATAACTCCTTAATTGTTTCTTTTGCTCTAATTGGTGCTCTCCATGATTTAGATCGCATCGGAGATTTTGATTAGGGGTCTTTCACATTTGCATATTTCCTCTGAGGGATGCGCCTCTGTTCTGAATGTGTTATAGAGGCTTGGTTGGGTTTCTACCCTTTTTTATTGGTAAGTACTGGCAATTAATTTTCTATTTCTCACCTTCGGGTATTTTTGATAGATAGATTTGATATTTTTTATGTCTGCCTGTTTTAATTACGGGATTGTGAGAGGCTTCGTTGCCTTCGTCCGGTTACTACTTTGGGCTTGGAGACATATTCGCGGGGACGGCGTTGACATCATTCTACTTTGATAAAGGTCCCCGTAGCAGAGTGTTTTACACACAGTCGTATATATCCAGAACTTTTGACTGCAGAGGCTATTACTTGGGTTCCTTATACCCCAGATCATCTGTCAATAGGATTTGAAGATGTTTTCCCGATAGGGTTGGAGTATGCTTTGTCCACTCGTCAGATTCCCCTCTTAATCGAGGGAGGATAAGAGCTGTATTTGGGAGAGTGAGCAATCAAATTTATCACAGGGTAGATTCATATTCCCCATTTTTCTCCCACTCAGCGGCATTGGCCTATATCCCTGCCTGTTATAGACATTCCCCTGATGGGTTTAGATGGCTTCACCTTGTTAGATGGATTCCCCGCACCATAGGGGCTCAGACCCGAGCCACTTAGTTTAAGGCTGACCTAGTACCTGGATCAGTTATGATGACAGATTGGATCATCTACTTTCGAGAGCCTACCCATCTGGACGAGATAGCAGATTTGACTCGTCGGCTGGACAGGGCTCATCTTTTCATTGGTCATCTAGGCAGAGATCCTTTAGAGGTGGATACTTTTGATTCCTCTGACTCAAGGGCTGGTACATCTAGAGGCACATACACTGCTAATTTTACTGGAGCAGATCCTCCTCTGTACCACCCAGATATCCCATTCGATAATGATACAGTGACTTAGAATGAGTTAGATCGTGTAGATCGCCTAGGGGATATAGATTTCCATGACTTCTTCTGATAGGCTTTTGTTAGATATAAGACTGGTGTGTCCCACTTCCCTGTACTTTTTATTTTTATTTTTAGAACGGAGATTATGTATTTATGATGTATGCAGTTTTACATTCTATAATACTTTTATTACCTAAGCCTATTATATTGTCATTTATCATGATACATTAATTATATCAGGTATTTGCATTTTATAAGTTGAAATTATCCCCTGTATGGTCATATAATATGATTCTACAGATGTCTTCTTCATCGGTATCACGTACTGATACCCTATCTACCAGACGCATTGCTATGAATTTGCGATCTTGGTTTGACAGTCTTCTAGAGTTTGATCGCATGTTGGCAGGTGGCATGTTGGGGCACTTTATGTCCTTGTTAACCTTTCGAGTCCCTGATGGGTTTATAGAGGGCATGATACCTCATTGGATCCCAGATAGACAAGTTTTTTATTTTGTTTTTGATGAGTTGGCTCCTACCTTAGAGGCGTATTTCTGTATTACCAGGCTATTTTTAGATGTTCCATGTGCTAGGGCAGCGACCAGTCAGATACGCCGTTAGTTTATGGATATGATAGGTTTACGATGGTTAGTATTTTTAGCTGAGGTCACCTCGGGTCACATTGTAATGGAGTTCCTGATTGACCGCTTTGGGTCTTTGGATAGCTTTTCCTATTATTAGGAGGATTTTTGGATGTCGGAGTATGAGTGGAGGATAGCTAGGATGGACATTTTATTGATGTGTGTTGTGGCCTATTTGTATATGCCACTTTACCTGGACCATTTGGATATTGCCTTAGTTACTGTAGTCCGAGATTTACGGGAGGGTTGCACCATTCTTCCCATGATTATTTTAGAGACCTTTACTTTATCTACATACTGCTATGATCATGATGATGGACATTTTTGAGGTAGTACGATTTTACTGTATATATGGTTCATGACCCATCTTTTGCCGATAGGTAGTTTGAGATGCCTGGGATATTGCTTTGGGCATGACTGGGTGATGTCTTTCTCTTTTCGCCCTACACGGTTCATAGATGCAGCTACATAGCTGACTTTGTTGGATGCTATTTAGGATCCTTTCTCCATTTTGCTTTACTCAGGATTCTGCTCTCCTTTGAGTTTCATCACCCATGCTATCGGTATGGATTTCCTTCCCTTAGCGGGTTTGAGAGTGGTGACTACTTATCACCCACTGGCTATCCAGAGATAGTTTGAGCAGTTTCAAGATTTCTATCCTTTTGAGGGAGCTTTGGACTACCAGTTATCAGCTTCATCTATGTCTGTTAATGATTTGGAGCGGGACTATGATTTATGGACTCTCATGGAGTCATCTTAATTTAGTGAGAGTCATTTTGGCCGTTCAACGGAGTACACTGCTTGGTTAGAGATACATATAGCAGCGGTCCATGTTGTCCTTCCAGAGCTACCTTTTGCTTCAGATGATGAGGAGCCCATGGAGGATCCACCCTCCCCTTCAGAGGATGACCTATTTGAGGCTTTGACGGCAGCTATAGACATGTCTACTCCTAGCTCTGTTTCTGCTTCTGTCCCTTTATTACCTAGATAAAGTACTGGAGCAGCGAGTATAACTTTTGACTTTCGAGCGAGACCATGCCATGGCACTGTTGTTGAGGGTCTCATCTAGTAGAGATGCTACTTATTTTGTGAGGGATGAGGCCCATGCGGCAAGGCATGCTGCTTTCTTTGCCAGGGATGAGTTCTATGTGGCCAGAGATGTTGCCGTGGCTGAGCAGGCCACTCTTAGATCCTATACAAAGGATGTTGTTGCATCGACAAGTGCGTTCATAGCTAATCATGATAGCACATTACATACAGCAGTGGAGCTTATGACTCGCCTTGAGACTGATGGGCAAGAGATCAGAGATTCCCCTCCATCCTCAGAGAGGGATGCTATGCTTGATTTTTTATCTCGCTTGACTGGGGGTTTATAGAGTAGCTTTATTTCCTTCATTTTACTAGGTTTGCCACTTTTGTCATGTCAGGGCATTTTGTATATATCAAACAGTACATATAGTAAGGAAATATATTTATCCCACTTTCCTGTTGGATATGTTTTGACTTTACTTGATAGTTGCTATATTTCTCCCTGACTTGCTATCTTGATGTGTCCCAAACTTTGCCTTGATAAACTGACCTTGAGATGTCATAGGATCTCTCAGAAGGGGTCGTTGATCTTCGGGTTTATCTGATGTACCAACTTCCATTTTTTTGTTTTGGTGTCTTGGAACTGGTCTTTTGGTATGGGTAAGGTTTAGGCAAAGTGTTTGGTTTTCTTTTTAGTATTCAACCGCACCATAGATGCCGCCTACGTACTCCCATAGATGAGTGATCAGGTATTTTATAGTTTAGGCTTGGTCTGAACAGTTGAAAAGGTGTTTATTTGAGTTTGATCTTGGTTTCAGGGGTTTTTGATTTTTTTGTTTGGTTTGACAGCGCCATAGATGGTTGCCTGCGTACTCCCATAGATGAGAGATCAGGTCTTTCATAGTTCAGGCTTTGTAGTGAAAGCCTGAATTGATTTGATTGATTTTCAGGACCAGGATGGTGGTTTACAGGCATTTTAGACATAATACCTTTTCACGGTGTCTGAGTTGATAAGATGGGGAAATTCTTCCCCGTCCATTTCTTGTAATCTGAGGGCTCCTCCTAACAACACTTCTTTGACAATTAAAGGGCCTTCCCAGTTTGGGGTAAATTTTCCTCCGGCTACTTATTGATTGGAGAGGACCTTTTTCAATACCAGATCATTTTCTTTAAATTTTCAAATCCGGACCTTCTTATTGTTGGACCGAACCATCCTTTTCTGGTATAACTAACCATGGAAAACAGCTGTAGCCGTTTTCTCATCGATCATGGATAACTGGATATACCGCTCTTATAACCACTGATCTTCTTCCATCTGAGCGACCATTAATACTCTTAATGACTCCATTTCTACTTCTATGGGGAGAATTGCTTCTGTACCATAAACCAACAAATAAGGGGTAGTTCCAATAGAAGTGCGCATTGATGTTCTATATGCTACAGAGTCACTGGCAATAAGTCTGGCCATTCTTTGTGATTGGCGAACATCTTTTGCATAATCTTTTTGATATTTGTGTTGGCCGCTTCAATCGCCCCATTCATCTTAGGCTTGTATATGGCAGAGTTGAGATGCTTGATGTGGAATTTGCTGCATAATTCCTTCATCATCTGATTGCTCAAATTTTTTGCATTGTCTGACACGATCACCTCCGGTTGTCCATATCGACAGATCACATTATTTCTAATGAAATTGACAATTACCTCCTTCGTGACTTTGGGAAAAGAGGCAGCTTCTATCCACTTGGTGAAGTAATCGATCATTGTGAAGATGAATCGATGACCATTATTGGCTTTGGGTTCTATTAGCCCAACACATCCATTCCCCACATAGCAAAGGCCTATGGAGAACTCATACAGTGTAGTTAATTTAGAAGAGCGTGGATGACATTTCCATGAACTTGGCATTGATAACATCTCCTAATGTGGTCATCACAGTCGACTTTGTGAGAAATCCAATAATGCCCCGTTATTAATATCTTCTTGGCATGTAAAGGACCGCTCATGTGTGGACCACATACTCCGCCGTGGACTTCATCCATAAGTCTTTGAGCTTGATCTTTATCTAGGCATCTCAAAAGACCTATTCCAGCATCTCTCTTGTAGAGTACATCTCCGCTTAGATAGAATTTTATAGCCATTTTGTGGATCCGCTTTCTTTAAGCGTAACTTACCCCAGTGGGCGTAGATCTATCCCGTAAATATTCTTTGATGTACTGATACCAGGGCTATTTTTTGGTAAGAATTTCATCCGATATTTCTTCAATGTAATTTCCATAGGCTGGTGCCTTCTGGCTTGTAAGTTTGATATCAGGGATTCCTCTCCTATCGGACATGTGGATCAAGGAAGCTAGTGTTGCTAATGCATCCACAAAATCATTATTTTTTGAGGAATATGTATGAAGGCTATTTATTTGAACTCCATAGCCATCTTGACGACTTACTGATGTTAAGGTAGTAGATGCAATTCTTTGGTGTGATATGCCCTGGTGGTTTGCTTGATAACCAGCTCGGAATCCCCAAATACTACTAACCATTGGATACCCATGGATTGGGCCAGTTTTAATCCAATTATACAGCCTTTATACTCGGCTGTGTTATTAGTGTTGACAAACTGTAGTTTGATAGCTATGGGATATTATACTCTCGTTATGGATACAAGAACTGCCCCTTCTCTTGCACCTTCCAAATTTACAGCGCTATCGAAGTACAGTTTCCAGACATGACCTGTATTATCTTGCTGGCACTTTTGAATTGTCATTATCCCATCATCTGAAGTAAGTTTCCAAGGGTTCGAAATTCCCAGATTGAGCCTCGACCAATTGATCCTCAATCCCTTGACCCTTGATGGACTTTTGAGTCACGTAGATGATATCGAATTGTTGAAGGATCAATTGCCGTCTGGACAACTGATAATTTAACATTGGCTTGCTGAATATGTACTTCAGAGGATCGACGCAGGAGATGAGATAGGTTGTGTGCCCATAAAGGTAATGTTGTAACCGCATTGCATCCCACGCTAAAGCATAACAAGTCTTTTCAATCAACATATACTTCTGCTCATGGATAGTGAATCTTTTACTGAGGAAATAGATAGCTCTCTCCTTGCCTATATCATTTTCTGACCCAGCATACATCCCATGACATTAGGATTGACTGATACGTATATGAACAAAAGACTTTCGTCTATTGGAGGTACCAAAATAGGAGCTTCAACCAACTGTTTCTTGATGGCACGGAAGGCCTTTTGACAATCCTCATTCCACTTTTCGGAGGAGTTTTTCCTCAAGAGCTTAAAGATAGGCTCACAAGTTTTCGTGAGTTGAGAGATGAATCTGCTTATAAAATTTATTCTCCCAAGAAATCCATGTATCTCCTTTTCGAATTGTGGTATCGGCATCTTAGTGATGGCTTTTATCTTGGCGGGATCCAATTTAATGGTTCTATTGCTCACAAGAAAGCCCAACTATTTTCCTAATTTAACACCAAAAGCACACTTGGCCGGGTGCATCTTCAAGTTAAATTTTCGGAGCCTATTGAATAGCTTTCGAAGATAGTCAATGTGTTCATCCTCTTTTTTGGATTTGACGATGATATCATCCACAAAAACTTCTATTTCTTTATTCATCATGTCATGGAACAGAGCCACCGTGGCTCTCTAATACGTGGCACTGGAGTTGATAAGGCTGAAAGACAAACACCTATAACAGAAGGTTCCCCAGGGGGTGATAAAGGTTGTTTTCTCTCTATCTTCTTCGACAACCATGATTTGGTGATACCTGGCAAAGCAATCAACAAATGAGTACATATCGTACTACGCCGTGTTGTCTATCAGTATGTGGATGAAATGTACTGGGAAGTCATCTTTGAGACATGCCTTATTCAAATCCCGGTAATACATGCATACTCGTACCTTCCCTTCGGGCTTAGGCACGGGAACTATATTGGACAACAATTCAGGATAGGTTGACACCGTGATAATTCCTGCTTTGAATTGCTTAACAACTTCTTCTTTGACTTTTAGACTCCACTCAGGTTTAAGTCTCTTGAGTTTTTGTTTGACAGGCTTGAATCCTTCTTTAATGGGCAATCAGTGAATAATAATGTTAGTAGACAAGCCGACCATATCTTCATGTGACTATGCAAATACATCCTGGAACTGAGTTAGGAGTTCAATCAAGTCTGTTCTTTGGTTTGGGGTAAGGTCGTTGCCTATTTGGATATCTATAGGATTTTCAGAGGTTCTGTTGTTGATTGTGGTGGTTTGATCGAGGTTTGGTTTGAGTTTGTCTTCGACCCATTCTTTGAATTCCTCGGGCACCTCAAAGTCATCTATCTCCTCTTGATCGACTCCCATCAAGTCAAAGTCAAGTTCTACATCAAAGTTGTAGTCACTGTGGAGACTTAGCAATTAATCAGCAAGGCTAAACAAATCCAAGTGTAGAGTCTTGAAAACAAAAGGCTTTCACTTATTATATGAAACTGCTTAATAGTACAAAGTACCAATGAAAGCATGACAAAAGTAACTGCTAGGTCTATGCAACAAAAATAAGCAGTATATGATATCTATACTTCAGGGAAGATGGATTTTCTGCCCTTTTACCCTTTACGACAGATGCAAGGAGTGCTGCTCCAGTTGTCTAGGGTCAGGTTTTTGAACGTAGTATGCATACAAGCCAATTATGTATGATGATAAAGCATATACTTTGGAGATGATCTTATTTATTTATTAATAAAAGTATTCACTTATTAAAGGCATTTAATTATCTACATGATGTTATTTTTATAATATGTAAATAACCCATAGTTTTAAGCAATGCTTTTAGAATCATGATGTTGATCATGCTAATGAGATCTAAATCCTTAGAAAGCTTAAAACTAAAATAGTTCCTAATCGTTGGATTACTAAATAAGGGATTAGTAAATCCGGATAGATTAGTACATATGTTGCTTGCTCATTGGATGAGGATGATTGATCTCAAGATCATTTGTGTTGAGACACTAAAGTAAGTATGTAGGTGCTTATTGGAGAATAAGTTCACTGAACGTGATTCGCTATGGAATACCTAATGGAGTTTTACTTTCCTGTCAATAAGAATTCCTAATGTGATAGTAGTACAAGTGATCCTTGGACTTGAGATCATCATAGTATCTTGTATGTAATGAATTATAGTTTGAGTTATTCCTTAAAAACTTTTAGGGTATATCAAAGGATATGCTTGAGTATAATGAGTTACATATGGAGATAATGAATGATCAATAAAGAATCTACCACTTCTAGTGAAAGAAGAGATATGTCCTATGTGATTCGTTAAATGACAACCCAGTAGTCCTTGGCCAAGGCATAATGAAATTAGAAAGGAGTTTCTAATTTGCATTATTTGGAGTTGTGCATTTTTTAATCGAAATACATGTGATTAAATAAAACAAGACTTGATAGTAATTCCATATCTTATATTTAATTGGGACATTGTATGGTAGAAGGATTGAATTGTACGGTTACTATTTACTCACAGGTTCTTTTATGATTAATGTTGAGATCTATATTATCTGAAAAGTCATTGATCGCGAGGAAGGCTTATCCCTATTATAGAATAAATATTATTTATTTAAATAGATTATTAGTTTAATTTATTTATTTAAATAAGATTAGAATTGTTCTAATTGATTTATTCACGACCGGTTTACTATAGAGAACCTAAAGGGTCACACCATAAAAGGAAGAATAATTATTTAAGAAGGTAATGACATAATCGTAATAATGCATTAAGTGTAATTAATTTAATCTATGGTGATAGAATAAATTAAATAGCTTAATGTTTATTATTTAATATTTTGGAAATATTAAATATAAATTAATAAGAGGAGTTTTATTAATATTATTACAATTATTATTATTTAAATTTTTAAAGGAGTTTAGGAAATAATTTAGTATTAGTACTCTCATTTATTCATAATAAGATTAGGAGGCAAATTAATTAAAGGAGTTTTAATTAATTAATCCCAATATGTTGGGAAGCCTAATTAATTAAAAAGTTTAATTAATTAAATGAAATCCTATGTCTAGTAGGATTAGAAAGGTTGACCAATATCTATTTAAGAGGAGTCTTATGTTAGATATCAGATGAAGTAATTCTAATTGTTGGAGAGTACTCATTTTCTATAGAGGATAGAAAACTAGGGTTTAGCCAACCACCCTCCTTCTTGAATAATTCATATTCTTTGGTGGATCACCTCTAGAGGCCTAACATATGGGTGGCTAACGTTGATCAAAGGAAGGAATCTACCCTGGATATTCAAGGAGATCGCGACGAACAAGGAGTTGAACTTGTACCTGTGGAAGCTTCATTCCATAAGGGTATGATTCCATAACTTCTTATTTATCGTTTTAAATTAATAATTTGTATAAAGGATGATCCGGGTAATGGTTTTGTAGAATTTTTTTAAACTCTGATATACCATGCTTCTTCTTATTTTATAATTTGATTGCGTCACGATTTCGTACAAACCCAACATGAGGGTATGCTAGAGTTTGAAAGGGAAATTTTCACCCGACTGAGGACACTATTGCATATTGCTCAGAGAGGAAGGCAAGAAGTATTGATGAGGTTAAATAGGTCTGCTCTAGGAACTCGGGATTCATTCAATAATTTAAAGCGTCGATTGATTAGATATCCGATAGAGGATAGAAAAACCAATTACCTTATAGATCGATCAGTGTATGCCATATGATCCAAGACTCTTATTGATGAGTGGGTTTCATAAATACGAATCGGTATTCTTTATAGTTTGATTCTTGGCGTTTTCAAGTAATTTTTCTATCATTTTTACTTGGTTTATACTATTGTGTGCATGTAATGAAATGGATGCGAAAGGAGCATTAGAGTGAAAGTTTTCAACGTACATGTCATGATAACTTGCTAGGGTGGGTGCCTAATGAAGAGATTCCCCGCCGGGGTGGACCTAGAGATTTTGAGCATGGCCGGACAGTGAGTACACCCGCCGAGGAGGGTGTGGTAAGGGCAAAGTTTCCGCTGGGGCGGGTAAGCGCGATAGCAACCTGACTTTCCTTGGTTGAATAGGAATTGGCTGCAAGATTAATGCATGATAAAGGTTGCGGGTGAGATGATATACAAGGGATATAATGGAACATATTGAGACACACTTAGCCATACACAAGCCCTAGGTTGAAGATTGATTTGGGACGAGAATTAAAGCATCATAGGAACACAAAGAATGCGAGAATGTGGAGACGAGCGGTGATATACTTCAGAGTTTATTTTATCTGTTCTTTAACATCTTGTATTTAGAATAATTTCTATTACGTGGATTATGAATATTGATTCATCTAGGATGAACTAACTTTCTATTTAAGCCTATAACGGATCTTGTTATATAATGGATGATTAAATAGCCTTTAATTCAGTTTATGAATATTATTTCGAGATTATTTGCTATAAGTTGTGCTTAATCTATATAATTGCTTGATCACCAATTATCCGTTATCCCATATGAACTCGAGAGATGACATATGGGATTGGAACTAGCCATAGTGACATATGTTTGTGATTTCTGCGTAGTTGGGATTCATAATTCATGTATAGGATAGAGATATCTATGTATCATATGTAATCTATTAGGAACTTGATATTAAACTTTATTCAATTGTAATTCACATAGAGATATAGTGAGTTAGTTAATTAAGGTGTCTTGCTTAATTCTAAAATTTGTGGGTTTAAGTGAGTATGGATGTAATGCATTGAGAGATGGTTATATCTGCTTTAGTGGTCTTGATTAATAATATGGAGTAATTGATATAAACTGAAGGAAAGTATATTACCTGAAGTGAAATAATAAGTGAAGTTGTAGGCTTAATTCTCTAAAACTTGTTAAAATCCTAGGTTAGTGTTTAAATTGGTTTAAGTAGTAATTTATTTAGAAAATCATCTTTTAATCATTATTTTGATAAAGCTGAAATAATATAAAACTGGTACTTGTTTGATTAAATAGGAATTAGTCTCTGTGGTACGATATCTGATCTTATCAGTATATTACTTGTTGACCACGTATACTTATGTGTAGCGCGTATAGAAAATACACAACAAGTTTTTGGCGCCGTTGCCTGGGACAGTAATTGCGTTTATTACTTACAATATTAGTTTAATTAGAGAAGTTTTAGTTAAACATATATATATATATATACATACATATTAATTCTTATTATTATTTTTTTGGGTATTTTCGATATTGATAAGTGGCTTTTATGTCCACTTATTCAGATAGTAACCAACTCATTCTATTGCTTAAACTCAAGTATCGTTGTGCGTTTTATGTGTTTTTGCTTTGTGTTATGATTTTTATGTTTAGAAACTCTCCGGGTGCAAATTAAGCTTAAGTGGGAAAAAGCACTGAAATGGGCTTAAAGCATGAAGATAGCATGGGTGAAGAAGCAATGAAGGTGATGCCACGAGTCTAGAGGCCAAAAGGGGCAAGAATGGCATTTGAAACAAAAATGGAAAGAAAATGCAATCCGGACATCGTTTGGGGGGTTTATGTTCATTTTATGTTCTTCGATTGTAGCTTAGTTCATATTGTGGAGCGTCTTCTAAGCTTTCCGAAACATCTTGAATCATCCCAATCGGAGTTCAGAGGCGAGAGTTATGCCCCATATACCAACGGACGTTAAACTCCACGGTTTTGGGTGTCTATTGCATAGCTGTCACTTGGAGCTCAATTTCAGCCTTCATCCATCCATTATTTCTCAATGCTCAAAGAATGAAAGTTGTAGAGCTCTTCGATAGCTTCAACATGACAGGTGGCAGGCCTCGTAACTCCTCCCGGGTCAAACGTTATGGATGTTTTACCAGAGCACTCTGCAACAGAAAATCCTTAGTGCGGGCGAGCGGATTCTATTGCATTTTTGGGCGCGGCCGCGCCAGTCCCCAGCTGTGCCAGACTTGACTTTTCAATTGAATGGGACTTGTCTTTTGAGTGGGATATAAGGGGGCTCGTTTTAGGCAAGAAAGAGGATGATATATACATGTATTGGCCTTAAGCCCTAGTTTTTCCTCTTCCTTCTCTTTCAATTCCTTGTCTAGGAGTATAGTAGGTTAGAGATTAGTGTTAGATTAGTTTAAAAGTAGTTAGATTCTAGGGTTTGATTTGTATTGAAGATTGAAGCAAGGGGATTAACATCAAGCGTCCAAGCTTGGAGTAAGATTTGAAATCTCTATCCTTATTCTCTCTTTGCTATTACATTATATATTTAGATGATGTTATTGAATCTTGTGGATAATATACTTGAGTTATTTATGGCTTAAGCTTATTTTGAGGTTCTAATAGAACATTTTGAGTAGTTTACTTTGATATGCATCCATGCTTGTCTCTTTGATTGTTATATGACTGTCTATTACGATTCATGCTTGCATTGCTTAATTGATTCGCGACCAATTACTGTGATAACCTATGTGGACTTGAAAGACAAAGCGTAGGTTTAGATCTAATCGTAGTAGCGGGTGATTGTGCATTCACATGGCGTTGGATGTATGATTTGTGCTTAGGATAAACATATACCGAAGCACCGTCCGTAGTCAATAGAGGACTTGACCTTAAACCCTATTTATTTGTAAACAACATAGACATATAGGGGTTTAGATAATGTGGGTGATCACGTGCGTTCTATCATCTGTGGATTACACATGATATGGAGTAGGTGCATTAAAAGATGGCCTTCTCTCACGTTCGTGTTCTCGGCTAACTATCTTGACTATTAATTTGACCTAATTGGAAGTATGTCGATTTAGACGAATCATTAGGGAAAATTGGAATCTCTTGTCTTCATTATCTGATTTTAACTCTAGAATTAATTAGTTTAAGGTAATTGCTTGCCTAGTTTAACTTAGTTTTAATTCATTCTCTTTACCATCCGTTTAAATAAGACTGAGATGATTATGTGCTAGTGGTTTGATGTCTTTTATCCATTAATTCTCTGTGGGAGGATATCTGTACTTAGACTTTATTACTCGTTGGCAGCGTATACTTGCGCGTTAATTGTGTCATCTAAATCGGACCAACAAGTTTCTGGCACCGTTGTCGGGGAATTACTTGGATAACTATTTGCTAAAATTAGTTTCAATCAAATTAGTCTTAATTTAAACTTTTTATTTTTGTTTTAATTCTTCCTATATTCTCTTCTCAGGTACAATGGACATAAATTTCTATCCATGGAACTGTACAAGACAAAAGCAACCAAGGGAAGCAAGCACTGATGGACTCGACCCAATTGCCACACTCTCAGCACAGTTAGAGGAGCTCTCGAGAAAGTTAGATACTATTTCAGCCCAACAGAGTCGAGAGCCAGTCACTTCATATGACTATGGTGCTGGAGCTTATATGAGCCATCAGGAGCCTATCAGTTATGGACAGGAGCAGTATGGGGGTGAGTACTTCCACAGTGAGCTGTACACCAATTATCAACAAGATTGGGGGTATCACCCGAGCCCTTCCGAAACCTAGTATCTAGGACAATACTGTGAGACGAGTCCAATTTTTACACCCGAACCCACTTATCCGTCCCCATGTTTACAAGGAGAACAGTCTACCATGGACATCTTGGATAGAGCCTTAGCGAAGCATGAGGAGATGATTAGGAGCCAAGAAGAATCGAACCAAAACTTTCTGAACCAGATGGCCCTAATCAACAATCCTTCAACAAATGAGCCTCAGTACATGGATCCCGAGACTGAAACTGAAAAGGATGGGTTGGACAATTTGTTGGGAAATTCCATAGCATCAACAGAGGAGATCTTCATTGAGCAAGAGCCATTGATTGAGGATCTTCAGATTTGGGTGGAGCAGATTAGCACGGCATTAAGGAAGGAGGAAGTATGTGAACAAGAGACAACAGTGCAAGATTTTGTGCCTCCAATGACCGAAGCCGTGAGTTATGACCCTCAGAAAGATTGGTGCTATGACATGGATGCAAAAACTGATGAAGAGCCCGAAGTGCACTTGGAACTGGACGAGCGAAAGGCAATGGATATCGAGGAGCCAATTGGGGCTGTTGAATATGAATGTGAACCACCAGTGACAATCCCCAAGAGCCTTCACAGCCTTTGTGGAACAAGCCGGTCAAGTTTGCACATCATTGCCCCCTTGGCAGCCACATCACAGAGATGGGTCTCGGTGACACGAGAGATTCCACAGTCTTGACAACATGGTGGTCAGAAGAAAAGAGAATAGAAGAAGAGTCCGTTGTGTGTTCTATGCCTCCGTGCCCCGATCATTTCACATACATAACGGAACCATTGCCTAGCTCCCCAACCTTCAGGACGGGGAATTCTCATACATTTTCGATGCTGGGTAGTTTAAATCCGAGTCCTCCTCTATTGGGAAGCCTCCAAAAGCATATAGCAATTCTGATGGATGATGGATGGAGGGGTTCTCCAATATCGTAGGGGAGTTGGATAGCAGTGGTCAGACACAGTCCAGCTAGAGGACTATAAATCAAGCGCTCGATGGGAGGCACCCCATCATTTCTCTTTCTCCCTCCTTGTTTAATTCTCCATTTCCTGCTTTCTATCATACTTCCCTCCCCCTTGTTTAATTCTTATTAGTTGAGTATTTAGTTTAAAATTTTTGAATGCTCGTAGATTTAGGAGCTCATGCATACATTTTTGGTTTTAGGCATGAATGCGTATAATTTTTGGGAACATAAAGCTTATAGCATACTTTTGATGCACTTGCATTGCTTATACGCACCTTTAGAGAATTTTTGGGAATTTAATGCAAATATCTTTCCATGGTTAATTCTCTTGATGTAAATAGATAATATACTTTTGATAATGTATGAGGGCTTAATAAATGTTATATGTCGTTCTCAGGGTCAATCCGTGCTGCAAGAAGCATAGCTCAAGGGTCAATCAAGTGCATAGAGCAAAGGCTGCAGAAACAGAAAACAGCAGGCCGTGCGGCCGCGGCCATTAAAGCTTGCATCTGCCCGCGGCCGCGCCTAGCACAAAAAAGGCCTGACTTAAGGTAAATCTGGCATTTTTTTTTTTTGGGGGGGGGGCATCACTTCATATAAATTATCAGCAGCACACAAGCCTCTTATCCCAAACCCTCAAGTTCTTTCATGCAATCCCCCATCTCTTCCATTTCATGCAATCCCCTCCACTACGAGCCTTAGTTTTGAAAACCTCCTCCCACCTCAATCCAAAGTACCAATTCTCATCCACCTCATCCTCTCAACCTGATCAATTGAGATATTTAGTGTGGATCTCTAGTAGAGCAAGATTGATATGGAGTTGGGTTGGTTCATTGAGTATAGTGTTGAGTGAGGTTTATTTTACCAACAGCAAAGAGAGACGGGGAAACTTCTGAGAGGATGCCACTTCATTTCATGCAGTATCAGAAGCCAAATAGGGGAGTTTCTTTTTACCTTTACCTTTAATGAGGACATTGAATAATTTAAGTTTGGGGGTATTGGCTTTATTTTGCATATAGAGTAGTTGCATTCATATTGCATATTATGTTTGTTTATTTAGTGCATGTAGATTGTAAATAGTTAAAATTTGTGAAAAATTTAAAAATTTTCTTTTGTTTTTGCATTCTGTGTGAGAGCATACTGCATGAATCTAGTTTTCAGTTTGTTAATTATGTATGTTGCTAGTGAAGAAACTGAAATCACTCGATTGTTGAACAGATTTGAGACTTCAGCCTGATTTCATGGTCATATATGTAAATCCTTACCTGCCAAATACTGTGTAACCAGTAATCACGATAGAGTAAACACCATGATATGCTAAGTTTAAATGTTTACATACTTGTCTTCTGGTGGAAAACTATATTTTAATAAAAGAGTTTCAGTTCGCATATAATAATAACTAGACTGTTAAAAGCTTAAGTTTGGGGGAAACAGGGGACATGCATGATTTATGCAGGGAGATAGAGCGTAAGACGCACTCCCTTGCAAAAAAAGAAAAAGAAAAAGAAAACAAAAGGAAAGATTAAGAAAAAAAATAGAATAAACACTTCGACTACGTCGAGTTCTGTGGCCTTTGATATTCGAGCAAGTAAGCCCAAGGGGTGTCTCTACACCCAGCGCCCTAAGGCCGTCTGGTCTGGGAGTCGTTGGTCTAAACCTCGCTACACGGGTATCATTGAAAAGCTTAGGAGGACTAGGCATTGCACAGTCGATTGTGTACACGAGAAAGTGTGAATACGCCTTCGTGAGTAATAAAAGCGTAATGAAACCCCCCCCCCCTTGTCGACTCTTAACTTAAGTAATGCCTGGTCTTAGTTAGAACTTATATGATTTACTATTTTTCTTAAGTTAAAGCTTGTTTTTCCCCTAGGAAGCATAGTATGTGAGTTATTTATCTGAAATCATGTCTAATGGTTGCTAGGCACACAACGCACAATACATCAGAGTTGACAGTTTTGGATTTGCAAGAATATGCCTTATGATTTTGTCTTGGGTAGCTTATCGATTCGATTATCTTGTGGTTTTCTGAGGCATTGCTCTAAAAGTTCAATACTGACTGAGACATGGATTCACATTCATAGTAGTATAGGTTGCATACATTATAGATATTACATTGCATATTTTATTTAGTTTTGTTTTGGTTGCTTGAGGGCAAGTAACGTTTAAGTTTGGGGGTATTTGATAAGCGGTTTTATGACCATTATTCAGATAGTAACCAGCTCATTCTGTTTCTTAAACTCAAGTAATCCTGTGCGTCTAATATATTTTTCCTTTGTTTTGCAGTGTTTATGTTTAGGAACTCTCCGGGTGCAAATTGAGCGTAAAAGGACCTAAGATGGCCTAAAAGGGGCATCGCACTGAAACAGGCTAAAAGTGATGATGGCATGATAGGGCAAAGCATGAAGTCAAATGGCTAAATGAGGATGTGATGTTGCAAAGAGGCTAAAAAGGAGTTCACTTGCCAAGAATGGGAGTGTCAAAGCCAAGTGCAGCAAAAAGCAGCAGAAAAACCATCATCAGAGGCCCGCGTGGCCGCGCCGGGTAAAGGGATCAGGCACGCGCGCCCGCACCAATCTCCACAGCCAGAGGCCCAACTTTCCTGCCCGCGCGGCCACGCCTCATCCAAGCCTATTCCTCGCGCGGTCGCGCCAGTCTATTTTTAGCTAGACTTTGACTTTTTTATTTATTAAACCGGAGAAGGCAGAGATATAAGGGCTTTTAAGCCCCATTTGTTAAAGATCTCCAAAAGGGAGCTCTCCCTTAGCGTAGCCCTATCTTTGCCATTACTTTTTCTTTTCATTTCTTGTTAGTGTAGATTAGGAGTAGTTTAGAGTTAGATTAGGGTTAATTAGTTAGTGTAGTTTCTAGGGTTAGATTAGTTAAAGAAGATTGAAGCAAGGAATATCATCAAAGATCCAACACGTGGAGAAGACACAAGATTTGCATTTCTCTATCTCTTACTTTCCTTGTATTTAATTTGTATTCAGATGATGTTATTGAACCTTGTGGATAATATGTTTGAGTTATTTATGACTTAGATTGTATTTTGGGGTTTCAATGGAACCCAACACATAGTTTGTATTGATTTCTCTCTCTTTGCTATTATAATGAATTGGTTAGCAAAACTCATTTGGCTGCGATTAAAAATCTAGAAACCCAGATTGGACAGATTGCGAGTGTATTAAATAATCGACCCCAAGGAACCTTGTGAAGTGACATAGAAAAGAATTCGAGGGGAGGACATGAGCAATGTCAAGCTGTTAAACTTTGGAGTGGGAAACAACTAGCCGAGTAGGAGTCAGAGAAGCCGACTATGGATAAGTTGGTTGAGCCAAGTGTGGAACAGACAGTGGACGGGAAAGCAGGAAAAAAATGTGCAGAAAAAGAACAAGTGGTTACACCAGTAGTCTACCCTCTACCGCGATTTCAACAACGGATCCGAAAACAAAAATTAGAGCAACAGTTCACTAAGTTTCTGGAAGTGTTCAAGGAGTTACACATCAACATCCCTTTTACGGAGGCATTAGAACAGATGCCTAGTTATGCCAAGTTCATGAAGGATATATTGTCAAAGAAAAAGAAATTAAAAGACTTCGAGACTGTGGCAATAACGGAGGAATGTAGTGCGATTTTGCAAAAGAAGCTTCAACCAAAGTTAAAAGATCTGGGTAGTTTCACCATTCCATGCAAGATAAGGAGTTTGGCCTTCAACAAATGTCTATGTGATTTAGGTGCTAGTATAAACCTCATGCCATTGTCAGTTTATACTCAGTTAGGGTTACTAGCACCTAAACCGACCAACATCTCCCTACAGCTAGCAGATAGATCAGTAACCTATCCACGGGGTATTGTTGAGGATGTTTTGGTTAAAGTGGACAAATTCATCTTCCCAGCGGACTTCATCATACTAGACTATGAAGAGGATAAGGATATCCCATTAATCCTTGGGCGACCATTTTTGGCAACCCGTAGGACTCTCGTTGATGTTCCAAAAGGAGAGTTGACCATGAGGGTGCAAGATCAAGGGGTCACCTTCAATGTGTGTAAGGCCATGAATTTCCCCAAGGAGGATGAGGAGTGTTTCCAGATGGATATCATTGACACAGTGGTGGGTGATGAGCAGCATCGGATACTTTGTACCGACACGTTAGAATCAACGCTGATTGGAGACTATGATGAAGAGGATTCAGCAATAAAGGATTATCTGCAACTGTTAGAAGTCCATCCAAGAGTAAACAGGTTCAAGTTACCATTTGAACCATTGGACACAGCAGGAACTTCATCATTAAAGATGAAACCATCTCTTGAAAAATCACCTAAAGTAGAACTCAAACCCTTACCCAATCACCTCAGGTATGCTTATTTGGGTAATTTATCTACTTTACCTGTTATTATTATATATGCGCTTAACGAATTGCAGGAAAGTAAACTGTTAAGAGTTCTGAGGGAATACAAGTCTGCTATTGGATGAACTATCGTCGACATAAAAGGAATTAGTCCGTCATTTTGTATGCACAAGATTCTAATGGAGGAGGATAGCAAGCTAGCAGTGGAACAAAAGAGGCGGCTCAACCCCATAACCAAAAAGGTAGTGAAGAAGGAGATCTTGAAATGGCTAGATGCTGGAATTATCTACCCAATTTCAGACAGTGCATGGGTAAGCCCCGTCCAATATGTCCCGAAAAGAGGTGGTATGACAGTAGTACAGAACGAGAATAACAAACTTATACCAACAAGGACAGTGACCAGCTGAAGGGTCTGCATGGACTACAGAAAGCTGAATAAGGCAACTAGAAAGAATCATTTCCCCTTGCCTTTCATTGATTAGATGTTGGACAGACTAGCTAGACACGAGTACTATTGTTTGTTAGATGGGTATTCCGGGTATAACCAGATCGTGATTGCACCGGTGGATCAGGAGAAGACGACGTTCACGTGCCCTTATAACACCTTTGCCTTCAGAAGGATGTCATTCGGGCTGTGTAATGCACCGGCGACATTTCAGCGATGCATGATGGTAATCTTTTCAAACATGGTGGAGCGAAGTGTCAAGGTATTTATGGACGATTTTTCTATTTTCGGGGAAGCTTTTGACAAGTATCTTGAAAATCTAGTCCTGGTGCTGAAAAGATGTGTTAAGACAAATCTGGTGCTCAACTGGGAAAAATGTCATTTTATGGTCCAAGAGGGGATAATTCTTAGGCATAAAGTTTCTGGAAAAGGATTGGAAGTTGATAGAGCTAAATTGGAAACAATAGAGAATCTGTCACCGCTAACTTCAATAAAGGGTATTCGGAGCTTTCTCTGGCACACTGGATTCTACCGACGGTTTATTAAGGACTTTTCAAAAATCACGAAACCACTATGCAGTTGTTTAGAGAAAGACGTCCCGTTTAAATTTGATGATGCCTATCTAGCAGTGTTTGAGCAATTGAAGAAGAAGCAAACCACAGCCCCAATGATCATCGCACCGGATTGGACAAAGCCATTCAAGCTCATGTGTGATGCAAGTGACAATGCAGTAGGAGCAGTGCTTGGACAACGACGGGATAAAGTCTTTCATGCAATCTATTATGCGAGCAAGACACTGACTGATGTACAATTAAACTACACAACCACTGGAAAGGAATTCCTTGCAGTTGTGTACGATTTTGATAAATTTTGGTCGTACTTGGTGGGGACAAAGGTGGTGGTTTACACAGATCACTCGGCCATCCGGTATCTAGTTTAAAAAAAGGACACAAAGTCGAGACTTATTCGCTGGGTTTTGCTCCTCCAAGAGTTTGATTTAGAGATTAAGGATGGGAAGGGGATAAAAAATTAGGTGGCTGACCATCTTTCGCGGCTAGCGAATCAGAAGAAGGACGAGACAGACAAGGTAGCAATCAACGAGTCTTTTCACGATGAGCAGTTATTTTTTATCCAAGGCGAGTTTTTGTGGTACGCAGATTTCGCTAATTATTTGGTAAGTAACATCATCCCACCAAACTTGACTCGCCAGTAAAAAGAAGAAATTTCTACACGATGTGAAGTGGTATATGTGGGTTGAACCGTATCTATTCCGACAATGTGCGGATAGAATGATTCGACGGTGTGTGCCGAAAAGTGAAGTAGAGAGCATATTACAGGCATGTCACGCCTCATTATATTGGGGACACTATGGAAGCGAAAGAACAGCCGCTAATGTACTTCAGGCAGGTTTCTTCTAGCCCACATTGTTCAAAGACGCACATCAGTGCTCGAAAAACTGTGATAGATGTCAGAGAGTGGGAAATATTTCGAAGCGGAATGAGATGCCACTAAATATGATCTTGGAAGTTGATATTTTCAATGTATGGGGAATCGACTTCATGGAACCATTTTTGTCTTCATTCAGTAATCTGTACATCCTATTAGCAGTGAACTATGTACCGAAATAGGTGGAGGCAGTTAACTGCATTACCGACAAATGATGTGAAGGTGGTTTTAAAATTCTTACAGAAGAATATCCTCACACGATTTGGCACCTAGAGGGCAATCATCAGTGATGAAGGGTGTCATTTCTTCAACAAATACTTCATCGCTCTCTTGACGAAGTATGGGGTCAAACATCGAATCGCCACAGCCTATCACCCTCAAACGAGTGGACAAGCAGAAGTGTCTAATAGGGAGGTGAAGCGAATCCTGGAAAAAGTTGTCAATCCTAATCGGAAAGATTAATCGTTAAAATTAGACGACGCTCTGTGGGCAAACTAGACCGCGTATAAGACCCCGATAGGTATGTCCCCATATCAGTTAGTTTACGGGAAGGCATGTCACCTTCCTGTAGAACTCGAGCATAAAGCATATTGGTCTAACAAGAAACTGAACTTTGATTTATCAGCAGCAGGGGAGAAAAGGTTGTTGAAAATCAACGAATTAGATGAATTCCGCCTGCAGGCATACGAAAATTTGAAGTTATACAAAGAAAAAGTCAAGAAATGGCATGATCAGAAGATAATGGACAGAAAGTTTGAACCGGGACAGTCAGTATTGCTATTCAACTCTCGGTTGAAATTATTTTCTGAAAAAATAAAATCCAGATGGTCGGTCCCTTTTACCATTAAAACTATATTTCCACACGGCGCCGTTGAGCTCTATGGCCGAGATCCGACAGAGACATTCAAAGTGAACGGCCAATGCCTAAAGCACTATTGGGGAGGAGACATCGATCACCAAACAACAGCGGTCGATCTAACCAAGCCAATCTAACACAGGAAGTAGTCAGGCTGAACGACTTAAAATCAAGCGCTAGATGGGAGGCAACCCATATTTTAAGTTCATTTTTCTTAAATAGATATTAATTAAATGTAATAATGTATAATCAGTAGTAATTTTTCTTCTTAAAGTATGTTCTGATTATTTTTATGGTGTGCATATAGAGATAGGACACTTGACGGGCCATTCAAGCCAAACATCAAGGTTCAAGCTAAATCTAGGCTGTTGCAGGAAAAGACAAGAAAAATCAGGACATATCCTACACCCCGCCCCGACAGAGGTATAGGCCTGCATTCCCCGCCCCAACGGGCTTAGTCGCTGTCACGGATTCGTCCCAGCGGGCCGGGCAAGCTGCAGGTACCCGCCCCAGCGAAAGTTCGGGATTTTGGTGTTTAAAATGCCTAGCTGCCAGCCGAATTGGGCTGTTCAAACACAAAGCTTATAACCTAGCCACTACCGAGGTCCCTCCCCCAAAACCTTTACAAACCTACACCTTCATCTCCAACAGCACCTGCAATCCCCACTATCCTATAATCAATCTCCACACCAAGCCACTACCAAATCTAGTTCTCCCACCCCATACGAATTTGAGATATCAACTGGGCATCACCATATATTAGCAATTCCCTCTTCAATTGAAACTCAAATCCAACACAACAAATCAAACTCTAAGAACAGAAAGTCACTCCATCTTTGATCTTTCTCTTGATCTTCTCCAAAGCCGAAATCAATGCATTCCACCATCATTGAACATCAAACCAAGGTATATTTGTTTTTATTGTTCAATTGGGTTGAAAGCTTAGATAACAATTGGGTAATCTATTTTGGATTTTGAACTTACTAGTGAAGATTTGGGTAATTATGATATCTTTCTATTGATTGCTTGGTTGGGTGAGAAAAATTGGGGAAAGCACAATAATCAACCTCACTAAACATCAAGCCACATTGCCTTTGCCCACCAACTATTTGCTAAAAATCCCCAACCACAGTGCTTAACAAATTATATGTTTTGAGCAAGGAAACAACATGCCACCACGTTTACAAAAGAGACAAAAGGGTGAAGAGTCTTCCACGACCGTTCCACAGTTTGATCGGATAAAATTTTGGAGTGCGGCCGACACCGATCAATTTGCATATTTGGCGGGCAAGGCACTAGTTTCGGAAAGGGGCCTTAAGCCTAATGTTATGGATGGTGATATGAGTTTACAAATCCTAGAACAGCATTGGGAAAATGCCTTCATAGTCTAACCTAAAATGGCAGTGGTAGCTGTGGTCAAGGAGTTCTACGCCAATGTAGAGGACACACCTCCGTTTAAAGTATTCGTCAGAGGCAAACTGGTAGACTTCAGTGCAGAGGCCATTAACGAATTCTACAATGTCCAACCACCGGAGGTATGCCAATACACAAAATTAAGAGATAGTGGGATTGCTTATAATCATGTCCTCAAGAAAATATGCAAGCCGATACAGTATGGGAGAAAGGCAGGAGAGGAGGCACCCTCATCATGAGCTTTAGTATGAACAAGTATGGGAAATTTTGGTATTCTTTCGTTTGTGCTAAGCTACTGCCAACAACACATACGAGTGAGATTACTAAAGAAAAGATCTCACTATTATATGCCATCGTCAAAGACCTCCACATAAATATTAGGACGATCATTAACTTCTCCATTCGCCGGTGTTTGAGAGGTAGCCTATCGGGAGGATTACCACACCCATCGATCATCACCGGGTTGTGCAAGAAAGTAGGGGTCATATGGGTAGAGACTGAGCAGGTTCAGCTGCCATTGCTGCTTCTAGACATTAGGTTGATGGCCCAATTTGAATCATGGAAGGGGACGCCTGCACATCCACAAGGCCTAGGCTTTATTTTTCCAGACTCGGATGAGGGGGAGGATGAGGCCCCGGATGTGGACTATGTGTTTCCCAAGGATGAGTTGGATGTAGACGCACAACCTGAAGAAGAGAACGCCAAAACATCTAGCACTTCTTGCTGGACGAAGTCCATGCTCAGAAACCTTCAGCGGCAAATGGATCAACAACGTAAGAGGGACGACAGACTGGCGGCGAGACAAGGTCACATGTTCCATACTCAAAACCATTTTAATGCCGTTGTCGCCCATGCCTTCGTAAAACTCAACACCGCCGTTGAGGCCCGTTTCAGTTCCCAACTCCCCAACCACTACAAGGCTATCCACCTTCGGACTCTGACGCGGAGGAGGTGGTCAGGCCAGATGTTTGATTTATCAAGGAAGTCCTCGAAGCTTAAATTCTTTATTATCACAATGAGGGCATTGTTCAGTTTAAGTTTGGGGGTTGGATTTATACTATTAATCATGATCTTGAAAGCATATTTCATGTTAGTGTAGTGTAGGTTATTTATAATTTTCATAGTAGAGTAGTTTAATTGTTTGAGTAGCGAGTAGCTTTTGTTAAGTTTTTATGCTTATAAAAAAAATTCAGAAAATAACAAAAAGAGTCTTAGTTAGGATTGCATGAGTCAAGTATGTCAGTTGGTATGAAGAAACTTTAGCTAGTGTTGAGATTGGACTTACATAGAACATAAATACTAATGATAACTAGGACATAGATGTAAATTTTGACCTTTACATGAATCGTTGCCTGGTTGACACTATTGTACCGGTTAGCACGATAGGACAACAATATAGTCAACTTGGGTCATCTAGTCACATAATTGACGTCTTGAACAAAATTGTGTTTTAACGACAGAAATTCAGTGAACTGGTAGTAACGACTAAGATTAGACTAAAACCTAAGTTTGGGGGAAGATATGGGAGCTATCTGAAGAAAAGAATTTCTTTTTGAAAAATATGAAAAAGAAAAAAAAAGACAAACTCGTGAATAAACACCGTGACTAGTTTAGGTTTGTGGCCTTTGGTACTCTAGTAAGTACGCCCTAAGGGATGGCTTTACACCCGGTGCCTTAAAGTCATTTCGTTTGGGAGTCATTGGTCAAAAACTCGCTACATGGGTATCACTGAAGAGCCTAAGGGAACTAGACATTGCACAATCATAAGTAAAATAGAGATACGGGAAAACGAGCAAAATGCCCCCGTAAATGAATAATGATAGAAAATCTCCCGTAATGACTTCTGACTTGGTTGACGTTTAGTTGAGTTCATTTTGCCTTGTGTACGCAATTCCTTGAGTTAAAGTTGTATTTTCTTCTTAAGACGTGTATTATGTGATATATTTGAAATATAGTTGAGTACATTGTTGTTGAGCACACACACACGCAGCGGTGTAAACAGGTAGTGAATCGTGAATGGGTTTGAATTGCGGTTATATTTTTGTTGGATTTGTTATTGTATTTATGTGATTTCTCAGAGGCAAGATTGGTTATATTTGTGTAAGCTGACAGTTGCATTCATAAGCATTGTATCTATTTGCATGTGCATGGTTTTTGCTTGAGGAAAAGCAAAGTCTCAAGTTTGGGGATATTTGATGAGTGGGTTTCATACCTACGAATCGGTATTCTTTATAGTTTGATTCTTGGCGTTTTCAAGTAATTTTTCTATCATTTTTACTTAGTTTATACTATTGTGTGTAGGTAATGGAATGAATGCGAAAAGAGCATAAGAGTGAAAGTTTTTAGCATACATGTCATGATAACCCGCTGGGTCGGTTGCCAAATGAAGAGATTCCCCACCGGGGCGGACATGGAGATTTTTAGCATGGCCAGATGGTGAATACACCCGCCGGGGTGGGTGTTGTAAGGGCAAAGTTCCCGCTGGGGAGGGTAGGCGCGATAGCAAGCTGGCTTTCCTTGGTTGAATAAGAGTTGGCTGCAAGATTAGGGCATGATAAAGGTTGCGGGTAAGATGATATAAAAAGGATGTAATGGAACATATTGAGACACACTTAGCCATACACAAGACCTAGCTTGAAGATTGACTTGGGACGAGAATTGAAGCATCATAGGAACACAAAGAACGCGAGAACGTGGAGACGAGCGGTGATATACTTCAGAGTTTATTTTATCTCTTCTTTAACATCTTGTATTTATAATGATTTATATTATGTGGATTATGGATTTTGATTCATCTATGATGAAATAACTTTCTATTTAAGCCTATAACGGATCTTGTTATGTAATGGATGATTAAATAGCCTTTAATTCATTTTATGAATATTATTTCCAGATTATTTTCTATGAGTTGTGTTTAATCTATATAATTGCTTGATCATCAATTATCTGTTATCCCATATAAATTCGAGAGATGGCATATGGATTGGAACTAGCCATAGTGACATATGTTTGTGATTTCTGCGTAGTTGGGATTCATAATTTATGTATAGGATAGAGATATCTATTCATCATATGTAATATGTCAATAACTTGATATTAAACTTTATTCAATTGTAATTCACATAGAGATATAGTGAGTTAGTTAATTAAGGTGTCTTGCTTAATTCTATCATTTATAGATTTAAGTGAGTATGGATGTAATGTATTGAGAGATGGTTATATCTTTTTTAGTGTTCTTGATTAATAATCTGAAGTAATTGATATAAACTGAAGGAAAGTATATTATTTGAAGTGAAATAATAAGTGAAGTTGTAGGCTTAATTCTCTAAAACTTGTTAAAATCTTGAGTTAGTGTTTAAATTGGTTTAAGTAGTAATTTATTTAGAAAATCATCTTTTAATCATTAGTTTGATAAAGCTGAAATAATATAAAACTGGTACTTGTTTGATTAAATTGGAATTATTATCTCTGTGGGTACGATATCTGATCTTATCAGTATATTACTTGTTGACCACATGCACTTACGTGTAGTGCGTATAGAAAATACATAACACCTATGATGAAACTGGAAATTTCAAAATTATAGTATAGAAATCTTAGTGCTCAGCTACTAGTAGTAATAGGTAATAAAGGGAAAATTTTGATGTGTTAGCTAGTGGTAGTATATAAACCATCAGTCGGATATGTAACTTACTGTTTGTATTATATACAAGTTCTATTTGAAACATTAGATTCTTATTGGGTGTATGATTATATTTGTCTTTATTTTAATTATAGAATCATGTCACAAAGAACGAGACCTCAATCAGAGATTGATAATGATCCTACCCAGCATTTAGTAGACTTATTGTTAGGAGCTGTACAAGGTAGACCGACCAATCAAAACACACTATTTAAAGACTTTAAATTAGTAGGTCCACTGGAGTTTAGGGGTACCGCAGAGCCCGTTGAGGCCCAAATTTGGATCATTGAGATAGAAAAATTCTTCCTAATGACCAATGTTTGTGTGAACCAGAAAATAGTCTTTGCAACCTTTTTCTTAAAAGGGGAAGCAAACTATTGGTTGGAGTTTACTAAAGTTTGTGCAGGAACTGAAATAGTCTCTTTGGATAAATTCACAAAACTATTCTTTGAAAATTATTTTCCTCAATCATTAAAGGATCGTATGGAGGTGCGATTCCTAGAAATAAAACAAGGAGAACTTACTGTATCCTAGTATACAGCTAAGTTTAACAAGTTAGCAACGTTTGTTTCACATCAAGTTGATACGGAGGCTAGGAAAACCCGAAGGTACCAGGAGGGTTTAAAACCCCATATTCGTAGCAAACTATCTGTGTTTCAAGTAAAGGCTTTTCCTGAAATTATGATAAGGCTATTATAGCCGAGAACGAGAATGAGAACCTAATTAAGTTCCATAAATAAAAAAATAAGTCAGAATGAGGAGGGAAAGTTGGAGGGAGAACCCGGTTCTGGTGAGTATAAAAGCAAGTGGGATACCACTTTTTCAAACAACTTTGGGAAGAAGGTGAATAATTTCAACAACAACAAAATTGACCTTTGTGCCAGCTGCGGCAAAAATCATAAGGGTATGTGTCTTAAAAATAAATGTTACAACTGTGGTCAGGAGGGACACTATTCTCCTCAATGTCCTAACCCTAATAAGAGTAGATGTTTCAATTGTGGTTCATTGGAATATATAAATAAAAACTGTGCAAAACCTAAGAACCAAAATGGGGACGTTCTAACGAAATGATGGCTCAAGTAGGCAGACCACATGTTGACGTCGGGAAAAAATACGCGGGTCGGGTCACAACCCGGATCTTTCTCTCTTCCTAAGTTATCTCTACCCTTACTCTTTTTATTGCAAAAAAAGGTTTTGAAGGGTTTTTTAGGAAAAGGACAACATGTATCATGTCGGCTATAGAACTTTTTACAGAGTCGCTAGTTGGTAGATTTGAAATGGTTGTACCAACTCAATCGAGTTTTGTTTGAAAGAAGCCTAATTGCTAGACACTGTCGAAAATGTATCTTTGAAACCAAAGTTTTGAGCTCAGGGGGCTTAGTTAAGTGTGGGGAAGGTGTTAGGCGCCCCACGACTCCAGTGTAAACACGGTACTGCATCTTTTCAATATTTCCCTTACAACTAAAATGCGTGTGTGAATGCTGTTTGAAAATTGGGCATATATTTGATTGATTGATTGAAAGTAGTGCTTTGTTTCGTTGAACCTATATACGAAGGGTTTGATTTGATTTGCAAAAAGTCTTTGATTTGATTTGCAAAAGTGTTTAATTTGATTTGCAAAAGCTTTTCTTTTGATTGAATTGAAAATGATGTTTTGAAAGTTAGTTATCAAACCCTTACGCTAACATTGGAATTGAAGCTTGTTGATACATCCATTTTTATCTTTATAGCCTTAAGGCTTGCTTTTGAATGGTGATTTTTCGGGCTGCGAAGCATCCTCGACCACAAAAATAAATACAAGTGTCGGTCTCCTCATGGGCATGAAAACCATAGGAGGGACGCTGACACGGCAAACCATTATTCTCATTATATAGAGACCTTAAATCCGGATAATCTTTTTAAGGTCTTCTGTATGTACATTTTAAAGAAAAACTGGCACGGTATATTCGTAAACTGGAGTTTGTCCAGCGTGGGAATCATATTCTGATCAGTTTGATCATGAATCCCACGATTCCTAGGTTCAAATATAAGTAGCCAATAAACCTGCACAGTTCAAATTTATATAAAAAAAGAAATATATCCCAAATGTTGCCAAAACCGAGGATTCATTAAGTAAATCCGGGTTCGCACTGCCGAAGCGTCGCGTTACCATTAGATAGCGATCTAAGGGACGCGAGATTACTTTTGTAACTAAAAAATGCTGCATTTGTTAATGCCGATTCATATTAAATGAATATTTAAAGCAGCAGTTTAATAAAGCGAGTAAAGAAATATATATATATATATATATATATAATTATATATACGCAAGCTATAAAGAGCGATGGATTTTCACACCGGTTCCCGAACTGAAATTTAAATATATATATATATATATATATATATATATATATATATATATATATATTGACAAAAAAGTAGTCAACCAAGACTGGAAAGAGAACCCAGTGGTGGTGAAGGCTGCTTATATATGCATATTTATATATAAAAGCAGTAAAAAGGCCACAGATAAATTCAGGCCGAACGAAAATGTTAATGTATAGAAAAGTAGTCAACCAGAGAATGGAAAGATAACCCAAAGGGTGCAAAAAATAGTATAAATGCCACATAATGAACAAGGCCAGACTGAAATATATAAATATATATAGAGGGAGAGAGAAACGTAGTCAACCAAGACTGGGAAGAGAACCCAGTGGTGGTGAAGGTTGCTTATATATGCATATTTATATATAAAAGTAGTAATCCACATCAGATTTGACATTCAGGCTAGAAAGAATTGAAAAATTAATATATATACAGTTAAACATATATAAAAAAGTTAAAATTGGACTGGGAAGATGACCCAGTCCGGCAAATTTGCTTAAAACAAAGGTGCTAGAGCACTGAAGCTGTTAGAGCTGACGGATCGTCAATCCGAGTTGTAGAAATGCCAGAAAACACAGTTATGTACAAAAAGGTATAAAAAGTTGACGAAAACGGCCACAGAACTGAGTTCCGGGCATATTTAGAAAATGAAACTTGATATGCAAGCGCAAAACAGTGCAAGGAAGTAATATTAACTTTTTGATCGTAAAAATACTCACAATGGACTGCTACATGGGCTTTTTGTCAAATCGTAGGCTCTAAATGTCCAAATCTACCAGTTATTTTTTGGTATGTGGTAGTATGTGGATATATCTGCGTGTTAGAGTTAAAAAATTTGGTCTTAGAAGAGGTGAAAAACTCAGAAAATCTAACGGGCAAAGGTTCGTCGCATTTTAGAATTTTTTAAAATGGGGGTGGTCACCTCATATATATAGGCCAGGGAGCCTCTGCTCTACCTGCTACTACCGAAGGTAGAGGTGCGGTTCCTTGGTAGGGCCCACGTGTCTGGTTGAGTAGTCTCAAAGTACGTGCACTCCGAGCAACACGAGGTTGAAGTTAAAATTTTCTAACTTTTGATCGGAGCGTCCGTTTGAGGCTTGCTGTACCTTTTTGGAAAGCCCTCGCCGAGAGTGTCACAATGATAGGGGATAAAACATTTTTTGGGTCCAATAAGATGAGTTCATAACCAGGTCTTCGATTCCCCGCAGTTTGTCCGTTGAGCTGTCTTGCGCTGTTTGCACTCGGGATCATCGTTATTATTTTTTCTTACCTTGGTGGCATAAATTCATCTTGATTTTGACCGAATCGTCTTATGGTTGGTAAAATAACCGTTTTTCCCCTCCCGGGGTTGCCCTTAGTGTCTGTATGGCTTTCGGTTGACTTCCGGGAGTTATTTTCAAGACTTGGATCCTATTCGAGTCTGTTTGTCCTAAGTGTTATCTCTGGGATTGACTTGGTCAATCCAGATTTTCCTTTGGAGATGTTGTGAGGCTTTAGGTTTGTTCCCAAAGTTGGATTGACTTCCCGGGTTGAGATCGGGGCTGACCTGCACTTCTTGGGTTGAGACCGTAGCTGACCTGTACCTCCCGGGTTGAGACCGGGGCTGAGTTGACATCCCGAGACTGGTGATTGAGGCTGGGGTTATCTTGGTATTAGTGATCAGGGTTGAGTCGATATCCTGGTATTGAGACCAAAGTTAATTTGAAGGCCCGATATTAATATCATCTGATGGCCCGATTTGAGATCGGGGTTGATATGATGGCCCGATATTGAGATCGGGGTTGATATGATTACCCGGTACTGAGATCAAGATTGATCTGACAGCCCGATTTGAGATCAGGGTTGATCTGATGGCCCGATTTGAGATCGGGGTTGAATTGATTGTAGTTTTACCCTCCTATAATGTTAGTAACAGGGAAAGGAAATTTCGAGTATCTACAGATGCCCCTCTTTATCATGCTCATGCAATGTAAGGAAATGAGCAGGATAAAGATTGCTAGACACTTGAAATGCAATGGCAAAGGGGATGCAATGCATGATATGGTATGCAAGGAGTGTCAGATACCTTTGAGGAGGTGGGGTTATCACTGAGGGATTACGTTAGTTTCTGCTGGGGATAACGTCAACCATGATAACCCTTGTTACAGCATTATTATGCGATTGCTGGTAGGATATCAAATTTAAGCTATCACAGAATGTTTTTATCACTTTCTACTGAGGATGATGTTCATAGGCTGCCACGAATTGTTCTTCATCATTTTCTGCTGGGGATGACGTCATTCATGATATCCTAGGTATGACATTGTTACCACCGAGTTAGGCGAATGCATTTCTGATGCCTATCTTAACGATAATTTACACCGGTAGTTGGCAACAGAGGGATTAAAGCACCAGTCCTTCCAGATGCTCCCTTTTGAGGATGTGTATAACAGATTCCATCATCAGGGATGGACTATTATATGGTTTCAGTCACCGGATCCCTTTCGATGCTTTGCAGAAGTAGGTCCAATGGCTAAACTATACTCGATCTGTGCCCGAACCTTCGTTAGGTTGAAACCAACGACTGAATAGGACTCAGTCTGTACCTGACGCTTCTTTAGATTGAAGCCAACGACTGAATTGGACTCGGTCTGTACCTGAAACTTTGTTGGATTGAAGTCAACGGCTGAATTGAACTCGGTCTTTACCCAAAACTTTGTTGGATTGAAGCCAACTGCTGAATTGAACTCGGTCTATACCTAAAACTTCGTTGGATTGAAGCCAACGGCTGAATTGAACTCTGTCTGTACCCGACGCTTTGAAAATGGTAGTTTTTTGATAGTTTTTTGGCAATTTTCTCCCAGTTTACATTGTTGATCCCCAGATATGATTGTGGGATGAATACCAAGGGATTCCAGAGTGTCCCCCTTTCTGTCAGGATTACGCTGCTTAAATGCAGGATTTCAGGACAAAACGCTCAATCGCGTAGCGATTTTTCTTCAGATTTGACTTGGCAGCACATAAAAACTCCATTTTAACTCGAACCGAACTGAGCCCACGGGAGTGGGACCCAACCTGGGGAGTCGCAGGTGGAGGTACGGCAGCCACGGGTGGGCCCGCTTCCACCTGGGCTTTATATTGGGCAGCGGGAGCTCATTACTTGCAAGTCTCATTTTGAGTTTCAAACGGATTTCGATCTTCTTTTACAGATCTACGGAGCTTGGGCAGCTTTTTTCTGATTTCGTTAGTTTCTACATTGCAGGTAATGTTTTACGTCCTTTTTTTGTAAGTTTTGACCGTTAAAAGCATTTGAACCACGTAGGGGGCTTTTAGACACAATGTATGAAAAATATATGCCTATATGATCTGTTAAAAATTTTATGACTTTATATGTATGCATATTGTACTGTAATACATGTTTGGATGCAAGAAAATTCAGATTCTGAGACAGTCATATTTTGCTCTTTTTGATCAGTTAACTCATCCTTTTTAAGGCCTAATGAGCCTAGATTTTCAACTAAAAATGTCCATGGTAATTTGGCTACCATGTGAATTTACTTTTGATTTTATTTTATAAATATGAACTGTTTCTGCTTTTTGGTAAGGTGTGATACTGAATGGCCACTTAGACATGCCTATATGCATGCGGACAATCAATTTTACAAAGGAGACTCTGGAAAAAAAATTTCAAAACCCGAGTATTTAATAAACATGCAATTTTAACTCTATTGGGGATTTTTGACTGACCCATGCATGTTATAGTATTATCTCTTGAAAAACTTGTAATTTTGACTTTACTAGGTATTTTTGACTGACCCATGCATGTTTTAGGACTTTGAGATGCATTGAGTACTGTTTTAAAAAGTAATAAGCCACAGGTTTTAGGCTTACCAAACCCTTTCTGAGGTGATTTGGAGACTTGGTCCAGGTGATGGACAGAGATAGACCAGGTAGTGCCAACAGAGTCGTTTCAGGCATCAGACGTAGGAGGGCTTCTGATGTTCCTCAACCACGTCCGGCTCGATCGCCTAGCAGATTGGCAGAGTTAGTGATTCGTCCAGCACAGAACGAGCAGCCGATCGATATTGATGACGAGCAGGCTCATTTTGCAGCTCCGGCCGCGGCTCAGGCTCCACGTGCGGAGGTTCTAGGCATTGTTGTGTCGACCCAGGAGCTGTTGGGCTACTTGAGTCGCCATCCATCGAGGTTTCTCCACGCCAATGAGGTGACTTAAAGTTTTTCTCTTCTTCGATTCTTTTCTTTCTTTAGCCATTCTCGGCGCATAGGTTTTTGACATGGGTTGATATTTTGATGCAGGTTTCGGGCTTTACACAGCCTCGAGGGAACTTGTTCAACATGCATTCCCTGCATCATGCTGTGCATCAGAATTATAGGGATATTATTGATTATTGGGGGTTCCAGGCTTTTATTTCTATTATTCCCACCGATGCCCCTGGGGGTACTTGAGGGCTTTGTCTGAGCGATGGTTCCACCAGACTCAGTCCTTTCACTTATTGGATTGTGAGGTGATGATGACCCCTATAGATTAGAGGTTCATCACCGGTATTGAGTTTGAGGGTGAGCAAGTGTCTGTCATGGCTGACATCACACCTACTGTCGTTCGATCCCTGCTAGGAATTCTTGCGAAGACGCTCAATGGTCGGACTGTCCGATCTGGTCCCATGAGTATAGATGCACAGAGCGGGGCTTTGCTGGAGCCTCCACCTAATGATCAGAGGGTTAGAGGTCGCATTCTGAGGCGATTGTTTTAAGTGATCATCAGGGGTTATTTTGTAGTGGACACCTCATCTACTGTGTCCTTTGCTCTGGTCAGTGCTACCCGACAGGTGGAGCGCCTCAGTGACTTTGATTGGGGTTCCTACACCTTTGCCTATTTTCTCCGGGGCATGCGCATACTTTCGGAGGGTTCGACGAAGGCTTGGTTAGGGTTCTACCTGTTTCTGCTGGTGAGTACATCTTTCTTGTACCTTTTTGATTTTAGCATTTATATTTGCCAGACTTGATCACTAAGGACTTTTGATATTGATAGGGCCCGTTCTGGGCATTTGAGAGGCTTCCTTGCCTACGGCCTGCCACTACTTTAGGTCCGGAGACCTATCCTCGAGGACGGCGTTGGCATCACTCGACTTTGACTGAGATCCCTGTTGCTAAGGGATTCACCCATGCTCGCTTATAGTTGGAGCTTTTGACGGCTGGATTGATCTCTTAGATGCCTTATACCTCCGAGTTCTTGACTATTGGATTTGAGGGTGGCTTCCCCACTTGTCGAGAGTTTGCATTGTCGACCCGTAGAGTCGTGATTTTGATAGAGGGAGGCTAGGAGCTCTATTTAGGGGAGCGTGCTATCAAGAGTATTATGGGTCAAATATGCATTCACATTGTTCCTCCTGCTTGGCATCATTGGCCATTGATCATGCCACTAACGGATATTCCCATGGAGGGCATAAATAACTTCACCCTATCAGAGAGCCCGTTTAGCTAGGAGGCATTCAGTAGATGGTGGAGCCCTGACACTATCGGAGCTCAGACTAGGGCTACCCAGTTCATGGCAGACATTGTGCCATGGTCTGTGATGATGACAGTCTGGATAGCTTGCCTCAGGGAGTCCAATCATTCAGATCAGATTGCAGAGCTAACCTGGGAGTTGGAGAGAGCTCACTTTTTCATCAGGCACCTTGGCTGAGATCCGTCAAAGGCATCTTCTTTTGACCTGTCCAACTCAAGAGCGTGCCCCTCTTCAGGTCCATTTTCCAGCAGTTTTGCAGGGGATGATCCTCCCTTGTACCGCCCAGACATACCTGATGATCGCAGTTTTGTGTCCACAGCGGAGATGGAGCATGTTGATAACCTGGGCGCAGATTATCTGGACCTCTTTTGATACCTATGACAGCTATATCTTTTTGGTCAGCCACTGTTTTGGCTATTTGGGTGGTTGTGCCATCATTTTGATAGACCACTGTTAGTAGTTGGGTGGTGGTGCCCCACTTTCCTGTACTCTTCATTTCGCTTTGTATTAACAGACAGGGATGATTCCCGTAGTAGATAGCTTGCTGTAGATGCTCATGATATTTCCTATCTATCGCATTATATTTATATTTGTCATCATGCATGTATTATCTCATATGTATGCATTTAGACAGATGAGTTTAGACTTGACCCCAGGATGGCCTTGTGATACGGTGATATAGATGATGTCGTCTGCAGTTAGTTGTATCGAGCATCTACCACCGTCTAAGGTGGCTTTATCATTGAGGTTGTGGTACGAGAGCCTGCCCTTCTTAGCCAGAGGGACAGTAGATCAGATGTTGGGGCATTCGTTGGCCCTTGCAGATTTCTGGGGGCCATATGGATTCATTAAAGGCATTTTATCCTGCTGGATACCCGAGAGGCAGGTTTTTTGCATCGGGCGATATGAGCTGACACCGACTTTGGAGGTGTACGAGAGGCTTACTGGTTTGGCTCTGGACTTGCCATGCGCTCGGACTGCTATTAGTGATATGAGAAGAGCGTTCCTGCGGATGTCCGATCTTTACCAGTGGGTAGTCACGGACGAGATCATTTCTAGGCGTGTGATCTTGATTGACTTCTTGATCGATGATTTTGGTGAGCTTGATAGCTACGATCGATATGCTGGGGATTTTGTTATTTCAGCAGAGGCGTGGCATCTGACCAGGGTAGATATTCTACTGATGTGCATCGTGGCATACGCCTACATGCCGTTACGCTTGGATCACCTGGATCTGGGATTAGTAGTCGTGGTTAGGGCCCTTAAGCAGGGTAGCACCATCATCCTGATGATATTAGCTGAGACGCTGCGATCAACCACTCACTGTATTACCCACCTGGAGGGGTTCTTCAGAGGCAGTTCGGTCTTACTATATATAGCATATATCCCATATATGACCGATTGGATCTATCAGGCATCATGGGTATTATTTTTCCCATGATATAGCTATGTCCTACTCCTTTTAACCTGCGGAGTGTACCGATGCAGAGACATGGTCAAAATTTTTATCGGATATTGAGCATCCGTTCTCGATCTTGCCATGCTCAAGGCTAGCCTCCCCATATAGCTTCATTACTCATGCATCTAGCATGGACTATCTATTGCTATCGAGACTGAGGGGGTGACTACTTATCATCCCCTAGCTGTTATGAGCCATTTTGATCAGTTCTAGAGCCTACACCAATTTGAGGGGGCTGCTGATTAGAGGATGTCGACTTCGTCTATGCCATCTACTGATTTGATCAGAGTATATGAGTGTTGGACTCATAGAGAGAGGGCTGAGTTCTCTAGTAGCCATCCGGACCGTTCTCCTGAGTATTTTGCATAGCTGAAGGCAGATATGGCAGCAGCAAATGCCCATTTATCTCTAATTGTGGACTCTGATGAGGAGGAGCCTATGGAGGATCCTGATTCTCCCATTGAGGATGAGCTGTTTGTGGGTTTGACAGCGGCACTAGTCAGTGATCCACCGATTATTCCTGCAGGGACAAATCCGACTTTGGCAGACTCACTATTCAGGATGACCTTTGAGCGGGATCAGGCTAGAGCGCAGATGTTGACCGCTTTGTCTGGCAGAGATATAGCTTTGGCTGAGAGGGATACATCTCGAGCAGCTCAGGATGCAGGATTGATTGAGCGAGAGGAGCTCCGATCTGCCAGAGATGCAGCTTTTGTAGAGAGGGATGAGATCCGCTCAACCAGAGATGCAGCTTTTGTTAAGATCGAGGAGACTTTGATTGCTCGGGATGTAGCTTTTGCGCAGAGGGATGAGGCTATAGCTTCCCGTGATTTCCACATTGCTGACAATACTGCTCTTCGATCTTATACTCATAGCCTGGTTACCTAGATGAGTGCATATATTGATGACCACAGTGCCACACTGCAGATGACTGTGGAGGTTTTGAGCCGTATGGAGGCTGAGGGTATCGCACTTGCAGCTGCTCCTCCATCTTCAGAGAGAGATGTCATGGTGGCAATGCTGGCCTGCTTATCCTTGGGTCTATAGATTAGCTTTTTTTTCCAGCACATACTAGATCAACTATCTTTTTCCATGTACAGGACACTATGTATATATCAAACAGTTTTATATATCAGAGAAATATTTTTAATTCACTTCGCTGTTCGAAGCTGTTTTGTTATAGCTGAGTGATTACCACTTCTTTCATGACTTGCTACTATTGATGTATCCTGAACTTCTCCTTGAGGGACTGACAGTTGAGATGTCAAGGAGTATCTCATATGGACCTGGTGACAAGGGAGCTTGATAGAATTTAGGTTTTATGAGATTTTGGTGTCTTGGGGCTGGTTTTTCTTTATTGGTTTTTTTTTCTTGAAGGTCAAACCGCACCATAAATGGCTGCCTATGAACTCCCAGGTTGAGGGAGATCATTCATTTGTAGTTCTGATTTTATAGGAGAGAGTTTTGAAAAGTATTTGGCTTGGGTTTTAATTTTTGTTTGACGAGTTTTTGAGTTTTTATTTGGTTTGACCGCACCATAAATGGCTACCTACGTACTCCCGGGTGTATGAAAATCAGGTCATTTGTAGTTTTGACTTTCTAGTGAAAACCGAACCTGATTTGATTCGTAGGACCCGGATGCGAGCATGCATATGCTTCAGACATAGTACCTTTTTACTGTGTCTGAATTGATGAGTTGGGGAAATTCATTCCCGTCCATTTCTTGTAGCCTGATAGCTCCTCCTGTCAACACCTCCTTGACAATGAAAGGGCCTTCCCAATTAGAGGCAAACTTTCCTTTGGCTTCATCTTGATTGTCCAGGATTTTCTTTAGCACCAAGTTATTTTCTTTGAATTGCCGTATTCATACCTTCTTGTTCTAGGATCGAGTAATCCTTTGCTGATATAACTGCCCGTGGAAAATGGTTGTAGCCCTCTTTTCATCTATCAAGGACAATTGGTGATATCGGTCTTGCAACCATTGATCCTCATCTATCTGAGCGTCGATTAACACTTTCAAGGACTCCATCTCTACTTCTATGGGGAGGAATGCTTCCATGCCATAGACTAATGAATAGGGGGTAGCCCCAGTAGAGGTGCGCATTAACGTCCTGTATGTTAACAGGGTTAGAGGCAGCAGGTCAGGCCATTCTTTGTGATTGGCAGACATTTTTTGCATGAACTTTTTGATGTTCTTGTTGGCCGCTTCGACAGCCCCATTCATCTTGGGCCGATAGATGATGGAATTGAGATGCTTGATGTGGAACTTGCTATATAGTTCTTTCATCATCTGATTGTTCAGGTTCTTGGCGTTGTCTGATATGATCACCTCTGGTTGTCCATATCGACATACGACATTTTTTCTGATGAAACTAATTATGACCTCTTTGGTAACTTTGGGAAAAAAGGCTGCTTCAACCCATTTGGTGAAGTAATCGATCATGGTGAAGATGAATCGATGACCATTGCTGGCTTTGGGTTCAATTGGGCCAATTACATCCATTCCCCACATGGAGAAATGCCATGGCAAACTCATGTTGTGTAGCTCATTCGGAGGAGCGTGGATGGCATTTCCATGTACTTGGCATTGAAAACATCTCCTGACGTGATCATCACAGTCTGCTTTGAGCAAGATCAAATAATGCCATATTCTTAATATTCTCTTGGCCAGCAGATGACCGCTCATGTGTGGACCACAGACTCCACCATGGATTTCATCCATCAATCTTTGGGCTTGATCTTTATCAGGGCATCTTAACAGGCCTATTCCATTATCTCTTTTGTAGAGGGCATCTCCGCTTAGATTGAACTTCATAGCCATCTTGTGAATTCGTTTTTCTCAGATTGGCTTGCTCTAGCGGGTGTAGATCCATCTCGTAGATATTCCTTGATGTCTTGATACCAAGGCTGCTTGACAGGAGGTATTTCATCTGATACTTCTCAAATGTAATTCTCGTATGTCGGGGCTTTCTGAATTGTGAATTTGAGGCAAGGAATCCCACTCCTATCAGATATGCGGATTAATGAAGCCAACATTGCCAATGCATAAACAACGTCATTCCTACCCCGAGGAATATGGCTGAAGGTTAGGTCTTCAAATTCCAGGGATATTTTGACAACTTGCCGATGATAGGGCAGCAAAAGCAGTTCATTGGTGTGATATGCCCCAGTGGTTTGTCTAATGACCAATTTAGAGTCTCCAAAGACCAGTAGGTGTTTGATACCCATGGATTGGGCTAGTTTCAACCCCATTATACAACCTTCATACTCGACTGTGTTGTTGGTGTTGCCAAATTGAAGTTTTATAGCCACAAGATATTGTTCTCCTGTACCAGAGATAAAGACTGCCCCAGCTTCGGCACCTTCCATGTTTACTGCTCTGTCGAAATAAATTTTCCATAGTTGGACTGTATTCTCTTTCTGGAGTTGTTGAATTATCATGATTCCATCATCTAGAAAATAAGTCTCTAGGGGCTCGAACCCTCCTGAAGGTGCTTCAGCTAATTTATCTACAATGCCTTGACCTTTGATTGACTTCTAAATTATTGTATGATCAACTGCCATTTGGACAGTCGATAATTCAATATTGGCTTGTTGAATACATAGTTGATGGATCCATGTGGGATATGAGGTAGGTCGTGTGCCCATGGAGGTAATGCTGTAACCTCATTGGGGCCCACGCTAGCGCATAACATGTTTTCTCGATCAGGGTGTACTTCTGTTCACCACTGCTGAATCTTTTGCTTATGTAGTAGATGAATCTTTCTTTGCTACTATCATCTTTCTATCCTAGCATGCAGCCCATTGCATTGGCATTGATGGACAGGTACATGAACAAGGGAACTCTATCCCTTGGAGGTACCAAAACAAGTTCTTCGACCAGCTGTTTCTTGATGGAAAGGAAGGCTTTCTAACAATCCGCATTCCATTTGGTGGAGGAATTCTTCCTTAGTAGCTTGAATATGGGTTCACAGGTTGCTGTGAGCTGGGAAATGAATCAGCTTATGAAGTTGATTCTCCCCAGAAACCCACGTATCTCTTTCTCTGTTCGAGGTATTGCCATCTCAGTGATGGCTTTGATCTTGGCAGGGTCTAGCTCGATTCCTCGATTACTCACCAAGAATCCTAGCAACTTGCCTGCTTTGACGCCAAAACCACATTTGGCTGGATTTAGCTTGAGGTTGTACTTACGCAACTTGTTGAACAGCTTCCTGAGATGTTCAATGTGATCATCCTCCCTCCGGGATTTGATAATGATGTCATCCACATAAACCTCTATCTCTTTGTGCATCATGTTATGAAATAGGGCCTTCATGGCTCGCTGATAGGTGGCTCCGGCAATGATGAGGCCGAAGGAGAGTCGCCTATAGCAGAAGTTTCCCTAGAGAGTGATGAAAGCTATTTTCTCCCAGTCCTCTTCAGTAACCATGATTTGATGGTAACCAGCAAAGCAATCTACGAAGGAATACATGTCGTACTGCGCCGTATTGTCTATCAGGATGTGGATAAAAGGTACGGGGAAATTGTCCTTAAGGCAGGCTTTGTTCAAATCCCGGTAATCCACGTATACTCGTACCTTCCCTCCGGGTTTAGGTACAGGGACTATGTTTGAAAGCCATTCTGGGTAGGTTGATACTATGATAATCCCGGCATTGAATTGTTTAACAACTTCTTCTTTGACTTTCTGACTCCATTCAAGTTTCAATTGCCCGAGCATTTATTTGACCGGCTTGAATCCCTCTTTGATGGGAATTCGATGGATGACAATGCCAGTGGACAGGCCAATCATGTCTTCATATGACCATGTAAACATATCCTGGAACTGTGTTAGGAGTGCGATCAGGTTAACTTTTTGGTCTGGTGCGAGGTCTAAACCTATCTGGATTTCTTTGATGTTTTCGGAGGTTCCTATGTTGATAGTGGTGGTTTGGTCGAGGTTTGTTTTGGGTTTGTCTTCGACCCATTCTTTGATCTCCTCAGGAACCTCATAGTCATCTTCCTCCTCTTGATCAATATCCATCAAGACGAAGTTCAGTTCTACATCAAAGTTGTAGTCACCTTGACAGGTTGGCATCTCATCAGCAGAGACAAACATATCCAATGCTTGATTCCTGAAAACATTAAATGCTTTCATTTTAATATATACTACTGCTTAAATATACAAAGCAATTGGCAAAGCATGACAAAAGTTACTGCTATAGCTATGAAATCAAAAGTAAGTAGTAAATGAAAGCATGTTTAAAGGGCAGATGTACTCTCTTCCGCTTTACCCTTTTCAGCCGAGGCAAGGGACACTGCTCTAGTTATCCAGGGTCAGATCCTCATAAACAACGAGGATCAAGGATTTGTGCTCGTCTGTCTCATCTCGGATGATGACGAAGACGTCCTTCTAAATAGGGTCGAGGTTTTTCTTTGCATTGCCCCCTTTTCCCTTCTTGATGCGAGGAACTTGAATTTGATTCTCGTTGTCGCTGTCAGGGATTTCATCATTCATACCCTCGAAGTTTATGATGACCCGCATGTTAGAAAATGGGTCTCGTCCTTCATACAGGATCTTTTCTTTTCCTTTTCCCTATTTACCTCAGGCTTGAGGGCTTTTATTTCATTGACAGGTATGATTGGAGTAAATAACATGGCTGATACCACAGTAGGGATCTTCCTCATTGGTTTTACCCATCTGACATTAGTAAGGTTTGGCAGCAATACGGTGGAAGTATGAGCCTTAGGATGCTTATGCGAGTTTTTGTAATTTTCCCTAGACGAAAATCCCAATCCGGCTCTCCCAGTCTGATTCAGGATTTGTACTGGACTTTGGATACCTTGCTGATTCTTTCCTAACCCTTCTCTAGGTTGGAAACCCAAAGATACCATTTCTTGGGCCAATGTTATAACTTCGGTGGAGACCTTTGGTTTCAAGGCTGGTGCTCTGATAGGTAGATACTACGTATCACTAACCTCCAGGGCTTGAAAGCTTGCAGGCTCAATCCCTGCATCCAGGATAATCACTGGCATATCTCCCCGTATACAGACAGGGTATTCTGGTTTGACACCGACTATGATGAGGTTGCCGTTGATAATGTATTTGAGCTGTTGATGGAGGGTGGATGGCACTGCCCCTGCCATGTGGATCCATGGCCTGCCCAATAAAAAGTTGTACCCAGTAGCTATGTTGAGCACTTGAAAGGACATATAAAAAGTGTGTGGGCCAATCTCTAGAGGAAGCTCTATCTCTCCCATGGCTTGTCGGTGAGATCCATCAAAAACTCGGATGACTACATGACTGGTTTTGATCCGGTTCGGGTTGATCTTCATTCTTTCATAGGTATCGTAGGGACAAATGTTGAGGGATGATCCTCCATCTATAAGCACACCTCCGATCACATACCCAGAAGACATCACATCTATGTGCAGGGACTTATGATGGCCCGTTCCCTCTGTAGGGATATCATCGTCAGTGAAGGATATCACATTGTTATTAAAAATATGTTCCACCACCTGACAGAATTTCTCGGCATCCACGATATGAGGCAGATGGGCTTCTTCTAGTACTTTCACTAGAATGTTGCGATGATCGACTGATGATAGGATCAAGTCTAGGATGGACATTTTCTTGGGTGCGTCTTTCAAGCCTTGCACCACCTTGATTTCATTGTGTCCCATTTTGTTGAGGAACTCTTCAATTTTCTCATCATCCACCTTTCCTTTGGCTTTGATGACTGGTTTGATCACCCGCTGAGGTAGGTATAATGGATTATCCTTTGGTACAACGGCAATGTTGTTTGAAGTGGAACCTTCATCATTCCCGTAGTTCCATAGGACCCTCTTCAGACTAATAACTGGATACAGAGGTCTGAAAGGGCAAGATTAAACGCTCGGGTACGGCCACCTTCACAGGGTTTTATATTTCTTGGACCCCTTTCCCTGGCAGTACTAAGTGTGTGATGGTTGGCTCATTATCATAAGATACAATAGTCAACGTATCCTAATTCCATGCAGTGGGGATCCAGAGAGTGTCTTCATCTGGAAGGTCGAGAAGTTGATTTCTCCTTATCAATTCACCGCTTTCAATCATGTCCTGTATCAGGTTACGAAGTGCCCAGCAATCCTTAGTATCATAGCCGAGTGAATTAGAGTGGTACTGATATATTTGGTCAGGCTTCAATTTTCTGGTTTGAGGGTTCAATGGAGGTAATAAATCTGTAACCATTCCCTCGTTGATTAACATTTGGAGGATTTCTTCCATCGACTGGTTCAGGTTGGTGAAATTCTTTTGAAATAGGAATTTCCTACCAGATTGGACACTTGCTTCTTCAACCCCTTTGTTGGTCCAGGTTCATGCTCATGAGACCGACTATGATCCATCACAGGATTAATCTCCGATGTGGGAGGACGATCGATGTTAGACTGGTTAGCCTGTTTTATCATCTTCCTGGTGATCTAATGCTGGTAGACGACCAGTTCTGCTAATTGTTCGATTTGTTCCTTGATAGATTTTATCTCATGCTCTATCAGGAATTTCCTTTCTGAGATCTCCCAACTGTCTAGGGTATTGTTGCTGGATGAAGTTGATTCTCATATATAACGGAGGTACTTGGATCCTTCTCCACTTGTGGTGCTGATCATATTAACATTCTCCTCTTTATGTTGTGGAAAAGGATTGTCCTGTATATGAGGCTGCTCAGGCTTTGTTACCACAATCTCTCCGTTGTCAATCAAGTCTTGGATTTTGTGCTTGAGAGACCAACATTCTTGAGTATCATGGACTGGAGATCCGGAATGATAAGCACATTTCTTGCTTGGATCAAAATTTCATCCACCGGTATTGGTGGGTGGAAGGGGTTGGACAATCTTCTTCTGAGCTGTCAGAAGTTTGAATATGTTCTCGAGTGAATCCCCTAGAGGGGTGAAAGTTCTTCGACGCATGACCTCAATATTTTTATGGAATGGAGGGTTTGAAGGTTGTGCTGAAGCGTGGAAAGGGGTATAGTTCCTCCTTTGAATGGGCATACTGTTTGACTCGTCTCTTTGATTCTGTCCTTGTAACACGAAGGACACTTCTTCATCTTTCTTCTAATGTACTCTCGAGGGATTAGTCCCATAATTTTCAGACTAGATATGTTCAGCGACAGCTTTGAGGGCGGTCAGATCTTTTATCTTCCTGGACTTGAGCCCCATTTCTACCATTTCGCCGTGTTTGATCATTTCAGAGAATGGTTTTCCTATGCCTTCTAGGACCCTCTCATAATACGGAGCTTCTTGGATATCGATGAAGGTCATGACTATCTCAGACTCAGTCATGGCTGGGGTGACTTGTGCTGCAACCCGCCTCCATCATTGGGCATACTCTCTGAATGATTCAGTGTTCTTTTTCTTGATTTTGGTTATTTGGTATCTGTCTGGAGCCAGCTGAGATTGGAAGCTGTATTGACTGATGAAGGCATGGGCCAGCTCTTCCCAGCTATTAATCTTAGAATTGTCCAGATGGGCGTACCAGGCTCTAGCATCTCCAGTTAGACTCTTTTGAAATAATTGCATTCGAAGTTTCTCGTCCTCTGCATAGGATCCGAGTTCTCCAATGAATACTTTCAGATGTGTATAGGGGTCTCCCAATCCATCGTATTTCTCAAAATTATAAGTTCTAATTTTTTGGGATAATGAGCCCTAGGAAAAATACAGAGGTCGGAGTAATTAGCACTGCCAAATACCCAGTCCCTTTGATAGACCGGAGAGTTTCCTCCATCTGCTTTACTTTCTTCACAATGTTATGAGCTTCCCGCTCTTTGTTAAGGGTTGTGATTTCAGGGGTTTTGTTGGTTGTGTCCTGGTTCTGTGGTCCAGGAAATCTGAGTCTCAGCTTTTTCAGTCTTTTAACTGCCAGTACTACCACCAGGTGCTCCCGGTTCTGTGCGAGTTTGGGCTTGCTTCCCTTTAAGGGCCTTTCTTTGTTCTCTAAGAAAATTGGCCAATTCGACTATCTGACTTCTCAGTCCTTCAAACTCTTCCCTAGATACAGGGGTAGATTCTGGTTAAGCACTTGAAGTCATGTCCGTGGATGGACGTAGTGCTTTCTTAGCCTTAGATCTAGTGACAGGACCAATTTTTCACCTACAACAAAACATATGCATGTCAATTTCCTGAGGTAGGTAAGGATAGGATGCATGTTATGATGTGGTTTTTAATCTTTTCCTGAAAAACAGAAGTCAATTGTTTTAATGACAGGATGACAAGAGATATATGACAAGAAATGTAAATCTTTAATTATGATATTTACATTAAAAACTTGATATTGAATTGAAAGAGGAAGGCATGAAGAAGCTTCCCGTCGAATTTGGTTAATTAGAGGCTGACCTATCTTAGGTTACTCTCGCGCGGCTTTTTGGCATGAAGGTCCTCAGATCATCGCAATCTACTAGAGGGAAAATTAATCCGATCTTTTAACTGGAGCAAATCTGGGTGGTGCATTTTCATGAGCCCTAAAGACTTAGCCGATCCCCAGAGACATTACTTATCACAGTCGGGTTTTGCCTCCTTGTGAGAGGAACACAATATACATTCACATACATCGCCCTCACCGTATGCATATGATGACAGTTGGTGCGAAGCACTAATATGGGTGCGAAGCACTAAAAAGAAGGAAAACATTCATTCACATTCATTCAATGTAAAGACATAGTATTCACGCATTCATTCAATGTAGAGATGCAGCATTCACGCATTCATTCAATGTAGAGAAGTAGAATTCACGCATTCATAGTTTTGAAAGGGAAATTCTTTGAAAAGATTTGAAAGAGGCCTAAGCCCTCTACTGTCCCCAGCAGAGTCGCCACCTGTCGACATTAGGAAAAAATCAGCGGGTCGGGTCACAACCAGGATCTTTCTCTCTTCCTAAGTTATCTCTACCCTTACTCTTTTTATTGCAAAAAAGGTTTTGAAGGATTTTTAAGGAAAAGGCCAATATGTATCATGTCGACGATTGAACGTTTTACATAGTCGCCAGTTGGTAGATTTGAAATGGTTGTACCAACTCAATCGAGTTTTGTTTAAAAGAGGCCCAATTGCTGGACACTGTCGAAATTTAATCTTTGAAACCGAAGTTTTGAGCTCGGGGGCTTGGCTAAGTGTGGGGAAGGTGTTAGGCACCCCACGACTCCCGTGTAAACACTGTACCGCATCTTTTCAATATTTCCCTTAAAATTGAAATGCGTGTGTGAATGCTATTTAAAAATTGGGCCTATGTTTGATTGATTAATTGAAAATAGTGCTTTGCTTCGTTGAACCTATATATGAAGGGTTTCATTTGATTTGCAAAAAGTCTTTAATTTGATTTGCAAAAGTGTTTAATTTGATTTGCAAAAGCTTTTCTTTTGATTGAATTGAAAATGATGTTTTGAAAGTTGGTTATCAAACCCTTACGGTAACATATGAATTGAAGCCTATTGATACTTCCATTTTTATCTTTATATCCTTAAGGCTTGCATTTGAATGGTGATTTATCGAAATGCGAATCATCCTCGACCACAGAAATAAATACAAGTGTCGGCCTCCTCGTAGGCATAAAAACCATCGGAGAGACGTTGACACAGCAAACCATTATTCTCATTATATTGAGACCTTAAATCTGGATAACCGTTTTAAGGTCTTTTGTGTGTACATTTTACAGAAAAACTGGCAGGGTACATTTGTAAACTGGAGTTTGTCCATCGTGGGAATCAGATTCTGATCAGTTTGATCATGAATTCCACGATTCCTAGGCTAACATATAAGTAGCCAATAAACCTGTACAGTTCAAATTTGTACAGAAAAAGAAATATATCCGAAATGTCGCCAGAACCGAGGATTCATTTAGTAAATCCGAGTTCGCACGGCCGAAGTGTCTCGTTCCCACTAGATAGCGATCTAAGGGACGCGAAGTTGCTTTTGTAACTGAAAAATGCTACATTTGTTAATGTCGATTCATATCAAATGAATATTTAAAGCATCAGTTTAATAAAGCGAGTAAAGCAATATATATACAATTATATATACGCAAGCTATAAAGGGCGATGGGTTTTCACACCGGTGCCCGGACTGAAATTTGAATTTATATATATATATATATATATATATATATATATAATAAAACAGAACCAAATTTGAATCTTGAATTTGACAAACCACAACAACGATTCAGATTTCTTCCAACTTAATCTAAAGGCTCACATTATATCTCACACAAAAATAAATCCCGCCCAAATCAATTCTCTCATGTCCTTTTCTATTTCGTCTATCTCTCTAGATCTGTAACTCTTTTTCACTCTTCTAAATTTGGACTTGCTTTTTCTTGCCGCCTTCTTCTTCTTGCTATTAGATGTAAACTCTGGTAAGATATATTATTAATCTCTTTTCTTTTATATCTAAAGCTATTACTTTACTTCAATTACTTCACACATGCAGATTAAGTATGCTGATGTTTAGTTCTGTATATTCTATTATTTTTTTTTTTATGTTTATTTATTGTGTTCAGATTATGATTCTGTATAAACGGGTTTCGATTTATATTCGCAAAACTGAAAATCCATTTTTTTTCTTCCTTCGTTCTCATATGTAGTTGTTGTTGTATGAGGCTCGGGGCTTTAAGCCTTTTACTGTAATCTCAAATTGGAATTTTCTTAATCAATTCAATGCTTTGAAATTGATTCATCAACCTTCATTAATATCCGTTCGGTTTCCCAAAAAAGTATGGAAAAAGAAAACATGAGCGATACACGATTTTTATTTTTTTTAACATTAAAAAAAATATTTGTTGTTGACTTTTTGCAATGGTAAGAGAAAGAACTGTATATATGACCCCTAATATTTTTTTTAAAATTTTTAACGCAAACATCAAAAATTGTTATATTAGCTTTCTTATATTCTAGCTAGATGGGTCTCATTTGTCTTTCTTGATTTGCCATAATTCTGTAAGCATATGGTTTATTTTTGATTTTATTTTTCTTATTTGATTTGATCTTCGAGTTATTTAAGAGAAAGAACTGTGTTTTAGTTAACTTAATTTGGAAATTAATTTTTAATTAATTGATGTTCTTGAAAATATATATTTGATAGTACACGTAGTTAATAATAATCGTTTAGATCTCTTTACTTCCATTATATAGTTGCATCACAATTTGTTTTCTAATTTGAACATATTTGGTTGATGTTTTCAATTATACTGCTCCATATATGTTCATTATCATGTTTGATAATTTGTATTTTTGATAAAATACCATGAAGAGTAATTTGCAACATGTGGGTTGTTTTTCATGTTCTTTTTCTCCATAATAAAGAAAAATTTGATATTTTCATTTTATTACTGGGGAAATGATTTGTTTGATCAATTATAAGACTGCATATTTGATAAGAGTCCACAAATTTTAACTTGCTTATGAGCCAATTATTTTTGATTTATTTGGTATTAACAAGCATCATATGTTTTTATCATGTAAATAATATGTGCAATTGCAAAATTGTGAATGGGTGAGGACTACTATAGCACTATGTCGGACCATCACTCCATTCCATCATTTCACCAATCAAAAGTAAGTCGATTTGTTCTTTTCTCCTTTTTTATTTGTTCTTCACTCCTTTACATCTAATGTGCGTGGGATCATGAAATGTTCCTCTCCTTTTCCATCATTAATTTGTAAGATTTAAGAATAAGCTTTGATATCCAGAACGGACTACTAGGAGGATGAAGCTGAAATTGGGTGAATCATATTTGAAGGACTTTCTTTTCCCCCTAATTAAGACTTTCTTTTCCTTTTAATTATTTGTTGGGCTGGAGTTCGTTTTTTTGTTTTTTGGTGCGAGGGCTTGGCTTTGTTGAGCTTCACCTGAAAACAAATGTGTATATCCTTGAGCTTCATTTATTGTGTATATCCCTTTATTCTGAAATTCTTTCGCTAGAGAAATTAAAATGTGTATATATAATGCTAAATTGTTGAAAATATCCAAAATTATATTACCTTTTTTCACCCCACCCCCCCACCCCCCCCCCCCCCCCCAAAAAAAAAAAATAAAAATAAATTCGCTATCAAATTTTATATCCTTGAAGACATTAAAAAAGACGAATCTTTTGTGAAACTATTTATTTATTTAATTAATTACAATAGAACTTTTTTGTGGAACAGAGAGTATCAAAGTCCTTCAAATATGGTTCACCCAATTTCAGCTCCGTCCTCCCTGTAGTGGTGATATAGTCATGGAAGTTTGCAGACCTCTATATGCTAGGATGTAATACAAAAATATGAAAGAACTTGCAAAACAGAAACATAAAACAACATGTTAATTTAAAAGCTCATGCAGACAAACCTGTTCAAGTCACATTCTAATCAAAGTTCTTAACCTTTTTTTTGCCAATATATTTTTGAGGTGTATATAGTAGAATATTTTAGTTTGACTATAAAATAAATTGATGAATAGACAATAGGGTATTTACATATTGACTCATGAAGCACAATATTATTAATAGTGTAGTGTAAATAGTAAATACAAATGGAACTATTCTGCAGTTACAATCCATTTTGATAAACTAATCTACAGTTACAATTCTGCATATGGTGCAACTATTCTAGACTTTCATCTTAAACTATCAACTAAAGTAACATATGCAACACTCGAGGGCAAAATGGAAGCTAATAATGTTGCATATCCCTTGTATCTTCCATGAAGCTACTGAGTTGTGTACAAATGAAATGACATACTGCTAGAGAGGAGGAATCACTGAATATTTTGTTAAAGTTTGTTCGGAGAGGATCAATATCATCACTCAATGAGAAATTTGGGTCTTTTCCTAAATCTGTAAGTGAATGCAATTTGTTCAATTTTTGACTCAAGTAAATATTTAAAGTATAACATTAACTAGAGAACATTCGCAGTTTAAAAATGGTTGTGTAGTGGCCTTTATTAGACTGTATAAAGGTACATTTTGTTGGATTAAGTCTGTTTGACATGAAGATCATGAAATAGGTCCATCAGCAACTGTCCTCAACCTGTATCCCTCTCATTGTTGAATTTTCTATGTTTTCTTAGTTCTTTTTCTTATTTTATCCCTCTCATTGTTTAATACACTATCAAAAGATAATTTTTATGCATATCAACTATCAAGAGCCCGTCAATGTAGTGGATAATGATAGTTTGTCTTTTAGCTTTTTGATGCGGATTAGCTGCCACTAATTAATATTACACTTTGGAAATACAAATTACACTAAAAAAAGAGTACAAACTAAACTTTCCAAAATATTTAATTTTACCCTGGGTTGAAAAGCAATGTCCCACTAATGTATTGCACCATTGTTAAATTTTTCAGATTCAGAATACTCATAAAATTACAACTAATTGCCGAATTGTGATATAAAGTCCCAATATCTAGCTTTTTCCTTGCTTCGTTCTCCTAGAATGTTGGGCAAAGTTGTTTGATTTTCTATTTTTTTATGGTAAGAAATTCCTTTCTGAGCTATCAATATTCTTCAAAAATGTTTTGGGTAGTTGAGGATTAAGTTGTTTTAAATAGTGACTTTAAAATTTTGGCTTAACACATAAGGACGCGTGTTCCGTCTTTTGTAAAGTTAATTAATTATACATGGTTATGATGATTTTGGGTATGAAATGATGGTTGTTTTGGTGGTTTTGATATATATTGATGATTGTAAGTTTTATAGACATGTTTAGATTTTTCTGGATATCTATTTTTAAAGGAAACTCTGCAAAAAAAATTTAAAATTTGTAGCGACTAGCTTTATGTTTTGGTGGTTAGATATGTGTTGATAATTGAGTATGTATTAATTATTGTGATAGTATGGTGAATTATGATAATGGTTATGTCTGATTGTAAGTTATTTTAGGTTGTAAAAAGTCTTTAGGTAATGTAGTATTTTTCAAATTTTAATCTAATTTTTCGTTACGCCGTGCCTTCAGGCACATGCAATTACTAGTATATATATATATATATTGACAGAAAAGTAGTCAACCAAGACTGGGAAGAGAACCCAGTGGTGGTGAAGGCTGCTTATATATACATATTTATATATAAAAGCAGTAAAAAGGCCACAGAATAATCCAGGCCGAACTTAAATGTAAATGTACAGAAAAGTAGTTAACCAAGGACTGGGAAGGTAACACATTAATGGTGAAGGGTGAAAAAAATAGTATAAAGGCCACAGAATGATCCAGGCCAGACTGAAATATATAATTATATATATAGACTGAAACGTAGTCAACCAAGACTGGGAAGAGAACCCAATGGAGGTGAAGGTTGCTTATATATGCATATTTATATATAAAAGTAGTAAACTACCTCGAATTTTGACATCCGGGCTTGATAGAATTAAAAAATTAGTATATATACAGTTAAATATATATATATATATATAAAAAGCCAAACCCGGATTGGGAAGATAACCCAGTCCGACAAAGTTGCTTAAAACTAAGGTGCTAGTGCATTGAAGCTGTTAGAGCTAACGGGTCATCAATCAGAGTTATAGAAATGCCAAAAAACGCAGTTATGTACAAAAAGTTGACGAAAACGGCTACGGAACTGAGTTCCGGGCATATTTAGAAAACAAAACTTCATATGCAAGCGCAAAACAGTGCAAGGAAGTAATATTAACTTTCTGATCGTAAAAATACTCATAATGGACTGCTAGATGGGCTTTTTGCCTAATCGTAGACTCTAAATGCCCAAATCTATCGGTTATTTTTTGATATGTGGTAGTATGTGAGTATATCTACGTGTTAGAGTGAAAAAATTTGGGTTTAGAAGAGGTGAAAAAGTCAAAAAATCAAACAGGCAAAGGTTCGTTGCGTTTCGGAATTTTTTAAAAGGAGGGGGGTCACCTAATATATATATAGGCTAGGGGGCCTCTGCTCTACCTGCTACTGCCGCATGTAGAGGTGCAGCTCCCCTGATGGAGCCCACGTGTCTGGTTGAGTCATCTCGAAGTACGTGCACTCTGAGCAACTCTTGGTCAAAGTTGAAACTTTCTAACTTTTGATCGGAGCGTCCATTTGAGGAGTGTTGTACCTTTCCGGAAAGTCCTCGCCGAGAGTGCCACAATGACAGGGGATAAAACATTTTTTGGGTCCAAGAAGACGGGTTCATAACCAGGTCTTCGATTCCCCGCACTTTATCCGTTGAGCTATCTTGCGCTATTTGCACTCAATCATCGTTATCGTTTGTTCTGACCTTGGCGGCATCAATTCGGTTTTATTTTGATCGAATCAGACAATGGTTGGTAAAATAACCATTTTGCCCCTCCTAGGGTTGCCCTTAGTGTCGGCATGGACTTCGGTTGACTTCCGGGAGTTATTTCCAAGACTTGGATCACATTCAAGTCTGTTTGTCCTTAGTGTTATCTCTGGGCTGACTTGGTCGTTCCAGATTTTCCTCTGGAGATGTTGTGAGGCTTCAGGTTTGTTCTCGAAGTTGGCTTGACTTCCCGGGTTGAGACTAGAGCTGGTCTGCACTTCCCGGGTTGAGATCGAGGCTGATCTGTACCTCCTAGGTTGAGACCGGGGCAGAGTTTACATCCTGAGACTAGTGATCTAGGCTGGGGTTGTCCCGGTATTGGTGACCAGGGTTGAGTTGACATCCCAGTATTGAGATCGGGGTTTATTTAAAGGCCCGATATTGAGATCGGGTTGATATGATGGCCCGATATTGAGATCGGGGTTGATCTGACTGCCCAATTTGATATGATGGCCCGATATTAAGATCGGGGTTGATTTGACTGCCCGATTTGAGATCGGGGTTGATATGATGACCTGATATTGAGATCGGGGTTGATCTGATGGCCCGATATTGAGATCAGAGTTGATTTGATGGCCCGATTTGAGATCGGGGTTGATCTGATGGCCCGATATTCAGATTGGGTTTATCTGACGGCTCGATTTGAGATCGGGGTTGATATAATTGCCCGATATTGAGATCGGGGTTGATCTGGCGGCCCGATTTGAGATCGGGGTTGATCTGATGGCCTGATTTGAGATCGGGGTTGAATTGTTGGTAGTTTTACCCTCCTACAGCGTTAGTAACAGGGAAAGAAAATTTCGAGTGTCTACACCACAGAGGGCGAATCGAAATAATTTGGCTTTTAGCCTGGATAGTGCTAGAGGAGGTTCTAGTAAAAGTCTGAAGGAATCAGAACATTGAAGAGGCTACATGGGAGCTCGTGAGTAAAATGCGAGAGAACAACTCCAAATTTTATACTTAACTTGTACTGTAATTTCGAGGACGAAATTCTTATTAGAGGGGGTGAATATGAAACCCAAAAACCCTAATAAGACTCGGTTATGTAAATTCTGTATTTATCCATAAAATCTCTTCGTTTTGAATGCGTATTGTGTTATTATATACTCTTTTGAAGAATTAGGTCAAATAAAATTCTCTAAAAAATGTTGTGCTTGACACGTCGTGCTTAAAAATTTTATTCTGTATTCGGAATTTTCGGTATACTTGTCGTGACAAGCAGTTTTGTCGTGCTTACACTGGAAAAAAAAATTTATCGTGCTTAGCAAAATTTAGATGTTAAACCCTAAATTAGGAAACCCTAATACCAAATTAGAAAACCCTAACCCTAGATTACAAAACCCTAAACATAATTATAAACTCTAACACTAATTAAGTAGTTCTAACCCTAATTAGGTTATCTTATGTTAACTAAACTAAAATTAGGTGTTAATAACTTCATTAAGTTATCTTAAACATAAAAACTAAAACCCTAACCTCAATTAAGGTGAATTAGGGCAAGATTAACTTACTAAGTAAAAAGAAGTAGCTCACAAGCATATGCCACCACCACAACAACCATCCCTATCTCATCTGGGCACTAAACAGCTGATCATAGCTGTACAAGTTCCATAACTAGATATTTATGGAGGCAAAATTGTAAAAAAAACCTAAAAACCCAAAGTCATAAATTCTATAAATATCAGCCCTTAGCAAGACTAAAACCCACGAAATTATGCACATATACACTCATATTACTTACCATAAGAAGCCCTAGCAACAGCAAAATCAGAATCAAAACTTAGAAATCAAATTTTGTTCAAGAAAGGTACAAACCCTAATTTTACTCTATATCTTTGATGCTTTGTTAGATTTATTTTTTTATTGTTTAATTATGTGTAATAACATGTTATTTAGCGATCTTGGTTGCTAGAACATAGATACATAACATTTAAATGCATCAAAATAAAGAAAATAGCAAACTGTCTAAAATTATAAAACTGGCCTGACAGCCTAATGTCAGAGCCCATAGATCCTAACATGTTAATTTTTTAGACTATTAGATGTATCATAGTTGTAGTATGACATGAGCTTAACAACCTAGAACTGAAATCATGTCAATCGGATCAATATACAGCAAGTTATTCATGGTCAAAGGTAGTTGACCGACCACGAAAACCCTTTTTTGGAAATTCTAGAAAATCCCCAACAGGCGTCTGACAGCCGTTTGAGCGGTTCGGATATTCGAACTGGGATGTTTTTAGGCAAGATAAGTGTCATACTTTTGTACCCTGTTATATATACTACAACACCATGACACTGCAACACTTGAATAATACATAGGATAACTAGAATTAATGGTCAAAACTCGTCGACCGCTCACGAAACCAATTTCTGGAAATTCCAAAAACATGAAGAACACAAAACAAGCTTCTGACAAGCGTTTTACCATCCTATATATTTCAATTGTTATATTATTATGCTAATTCAGTGTCATTTTGTTCCTTGACATGTAGACTACAAACTGCAAGCACTAAAACACATAAATAATACAAAAAATGAATCTTATTAACAATCTAAAACCGTTGACCGGCAATGATCAGAGTTTTTGGGTTACCCAGAAACTCAATAACAGTTGAGTAGGGTAGTTTAACTGGGATTAATCTAGCATCATATCATGTTGTTTGAACAAAATTAAGGCATGTCGTTATACTCTGTCATATGTGCTACAACTACAAACGAAAATCAAACTCAAACGATTAACCATCTGAAAATCAAATCAAGGTCATACTAGCCCCAAGAAATTGACCAAAGTTGTTCTTCAGGATAAAGAACAGCTATAGCAATGCTTTCTGTCGCTAAAGGCCTATAGCGACAGACAGAAATAAAAATAAATTAAATAAATTAAAATAAATAGAAATAATTTTAAATTAAGTTTTAAAAATTATTTACAGTTATATTAATTAACTTTTAATATTTTGACATAAATTTCGTAAATATTTTTATAATTAATAAATTAATTAATTAATTAAAATAAATCATTTATAAATAATAATTAATTAATTAAAAATGATATTAATGTTCTAAAAATTATATTAAATGGTTATTAATTATTTAAAAATAATACTAAGGTTTTAAAAATAATTCTAAGTGATTATTAATTATCTAAAAATAAAATTAATGATTTAAAAATCATTCTAATGGATAATTAAATGTTTAAAAATTATTATAAGCTTCCAGAAATTATTATAAATGATAAAAACATTATCTACAATTATAATAAAGCTTATAATTAAAGTTTAACCGAGATATTAACCTGATAAATATCCGGTAAGGTTTTAGGACACCGAAATCATATCAAACAAAGACCGGACTTAAATAGTTTGAGTAGTTATGTATTGTTATCAATACTATAACGACCAGAAATTTTAGGCTCCTTATTAATTTTATATGTGATTTAAAATTTTTAGGAGTTAATTTTTCAAACTTATTTAAACCTTATGTGGTTATGTGCTTATGTGAATTTAACCTATGCGAAAAAATTGCTGGGATTTTTATTAAAGGGAATCACTAATGGTTATTTAAATTAGTAGATTAACCCTGACACTTTTATATCAGAATATTGATAAAAGTGTTAGTAATTATATATTCAAATTACGTGAATATAGTGTAGAGATTTAATTATGTTTGATTAATTCCAATTGGGAGTAATTAATTGATAATGTGATGATTAATTATTATTAGGAATAAATAATAATTAATGCGTAAGAGATTAATAAATAATATTATATTTACTTGGTTAATTGATTAATTGTTATATGCAAGTATATGTTATATTAAACCTTTAGTATATGGTAGTTAACTATATATAAACTGACATATTAATATGATTATACATTATAAATTATATAATGAAATTAATGTCACTATGTGAGTTACTTGACATATGTGGGTGGAATTAAATGAATACCTTATTTCCTTATATTAATAAACGATTATTATTAATAATGATTTCAATAAGTTATTATAACTATTATAATAACATTTATTATAATAATAATACCCAATTGCTTTATATTCAGTATTAATATAATGTACATGAATTAAATGATTGGTATATATATACCTACTTGATACATTATTTTATTGAGATAATATTGTAACACCCATTTTAATGTATATAGAATAAATATATATAACCTATGTACATACTATGTGTATATATATATATATATATATATATATATATATATATATTTATATATATATATATATAACCTAAGATATAGGGGATGGAATGTATACCTATATCATCTAACCTAAGTATGTATATTATATGCTCAAGTGTATAAGCTAAGTGTTGAGCATACATATGCAATTGCTAGTTGATGGGTTATTGGTCTTGTCCCATAATAAGAGCCCACCCTCAATTCTTTCTTCACATGAACAAACAATGAGCTACTAGCTACTCTACTTCTTCTCAATTTCCTCACAAGCTAGCTCATAATTGTAAGATATGTGGGATTCATGATTGAATCTACCAACTACTCACCTACCATTCCTTAACCATTGTACAAACAATTATTCCTTTGATTTGTTCTAATGGAGAATTAAAATGTCTGTGTATTGAATTGCTTATAAATATCAACTCTTCTCCTCTTACTTTCATTTGCTGAGTATTTCATTATAGTTAAGAAGGAGTTAGTATAGCAGCATTGTAGCAATTGTTTAGTAGCAAGTCCATTTCTTATCAGAGGTATAATTCCTATTATTTTTGCTCTTAATTCTTGTTCTCTGTAAATTTTCGAAGTTATTGATTTCATTGGAATTGGATGTTGATTGATTGGAGAATTGGTTATTAAGTGTTGTGTAAATATTTTTAGCATGTTAGAAATACATTGTAGCATGACTGAATCGATTGTGGTATGGAATTTTTGGGTTTGGGCTAAGAACTGCCGAAACTGCAAAGTTCCTCGTTTGGCCGCCAGCCTGCGCAGCTGCTCAGTATTACACTGGCTAGCGGCGCAGCTGCGCTGGGCCTGAACTAGAGATTTTGAGTTCTGTTGCTAAGCTGTTATGTGCCGACCTATAGTACCTTATTTGGCAAGCATGTATACATGATTAATATATATATATATAGGTATGTAGACATCGTATAAGTACGTATATTCATGTTTGTACACTCAAATGATGAAAATGAGTTAATGTTTACAAATAAACTTAGAAATTTCTAAAGTGAACTTGTTATGGACATATCATGAATGTGTATTCTAATTTTTAGAACCGTCCGCATGGTCTAAATGGACATGAGCACTAAGCCTAAAGTGTTAATCGTACATTAGCGTACTTGATCAAGGGTTGAGACAATTTCAAAAATAAGAAACTAAAGACTTTCAAAGTAAACTTGACCAATAATGTTGACTTGTGATTTCTGGCCATTTGAGATCATTCATATGGCTTTGGTATGTGTTTCTAATGCAAGTGAGTCATAGTTATAAAACACTTGATTATTCTAAACGACCTTTGTGGACTTAGTATACTTTTGAAAGAGAACTTAAGATGTGAAAGTACATAACATCAAATACTATGTGAATGATATTATGACCATGCGAGCATGTGTATTAGAGTTCGTTATGCCTATAAGCATATTCACATAGACCTCGTTTGGTCAAAGCGTGAATTTCGCATATGCACGTATTCATAAGAAATGAATTTCTGAAGCATGAACTACGTGATTAAAGTATATGTGTGTAGTATGCTCGAGCATACATATTATATATTGTTTAGCCTTGTTATATGAAAACATGACTTTAGTAATCAACTTTGAAGCATGAATTTGTATTGATTGAAGTATGTGACTGTCCGACATAAAAACATGTGGTCTTGAAGTGAGCATAGAATGAACATGTTAGCTTTCGAACTTGAGTTAGATAAACTTGATAAGCATGTGTATTGGTTTAATGGTAATAGTTGCATACTAGAGTTACGCCGGGACACTTTCAGACCCGAACAATTTGCTTAAGTCGGATTTTAACAGTTAACATATTTTGATGCTATAAATGGTATGTTTGATATTGAACGTGATCTTATGTGATAGATTTATATAACGACTAGATTCTTGTTTATATGAACTTGTATTAGTTTATGCTAATTGAAAGGCCGACTTGTTAATGTTAGGTCGTTCCAGCACAGTTTTATTAAAGCTAGAATTAATTGTAGCTGAGCAATCAGGCAAGTTCCCAGACTTACACTCCCTATTTGTGCAAGTTCTTTAATTCTTACTCTTCTATTTAAGCAAGTATCCTAGACCCTTGTATTACTTTATTCAATGACTCGAGTAAGCGAGATTCTAAACTTCACCTTTATTGTGCAAGTTCCTATCCTTCTCATATTATATTGAGTAGGATATTATTGTATTGTGCAAGTTTCCCGAACTTCACACTTTGAGTATTGTGAAAGTTTCCCGAACTTCACACTTTGGTTATTGTGAAAGTTCCCCGAACTTCACATTTTGAGTATTGTGAAAGTTCCCCGAACTTCACACTTTGGTTATTGTGAAAGTTTCCCGAACTTCACATTTTGAGTATTGTGAAAGTTCCCCGAACTTCACATTTTGAGTATCGTGAAAGTTCCCCGAACTTCACACTTTCGTTATTTTGCAAATTCCCGAACTTCATTTCTTTATTATGCAAGTTCTCTAAACTTATACAAACTCGTATATTGTGCAATTATCTTATCTTTGTGTTTACTTTACTCAAAGAACGTTGTAAGCAAATGTCCTAACCTATGCATTTATTTTGTGCAAGGGATCTATTATGGTGAAATTCCCCGAATTTCACTCTTTGATGTTGTAAGTGTCTAAGCCTATGCATTTATTTTATGCAAGGAATCTATTATTGTGCAAGTTCCCCGAACTTCACATTTTGAGTATTGTGCAAGTTCCCCGAACTTCACAAGTTGAGTATTGTGCAAGTTCCCCGAACTTACACAAATTCATATATTGTGCAAATTATAAACTCACTTTGTGCAAGTTCTCTATCCTTCTCATATTGTATTGAGTAGGTTATTGTTTAATCAAAAGTTGTTTACTTAATTGCTTGAACTTTATTTCCAAGCATGTTATTTAGTGGTTTAATTACTTATCAATTATTCCAAATTGATATTATTGATGCCCGCACCTAGTGCATTTGAGCTCGTACAGTCTTGGACTTGTACATTATTCAAGGTTCTAAATTTCTTGAACTATGTCAGTAAGAGTTTGAACCTTTGCTCGGTCAGACTAGTGTATGAAGTTTTCTTTGAAGCTATCCAAACCAATTGATGGTAAGGATTCTTAGACGGAACAGAACACCCCACATATATAGGAGTGTGCCCAAGTATCTAATATATATGATACGAGTAAGGAGATATAAGTGTTATGCATATTCACGTTGTACCCGTGGCTGATCTCCTCGAGATACTTAGTTTATGTAGCCAGAAGCCAGTAATCCCAAAAGGGTCAATTAGCTATTGAACCCATTAGAAAGTTATAGTTCAAAGTCTACTCGACTATTAGTCATTCTAAAGGCAATTATTATCTTTGCTTTTAATAGTCATATTATTGAATCTTTCAGATATTCACAGTGTTGAATTATGCAGGTTGTTGAACCTTACAGATATTCATATCGTTGAATTATACATATATTCATAGTATTGAATCATACAGATTGTTGAATCATTCAATCATTCATATTGTTGAATCTTTAAGATATTCATTTTGTTGAAATCATTGTCAGATATTTCCCATTCATCATGATATATCCTTTATTGTTTTATGTAAACTTGTTGAGCAAACTTGTTGCTCATTCTTGCTATATCATGGCTTATATTGAAGTTTAACCCGAGCCCTCAGGGAAGGACAAGGGTAAAGGAAAGATATAGGATGGTTTGCAATGAGCAGACTTTGTCTTTATGATTTGTTTAATTACTGTTAATGTAATATGAACCCTAATGTTTATTCTAGGGTATATTTGTATTGATGTATTAAGGTTATCGAATCTTGGGACTAGTAACACCTTTTGAATGAACGACGTAGATTTATTATATTTCGCATTTTAGTTATCGTATGTTACTTAAAGGTGGATGTTAGTATTGTTTCGTGGCCACTGGACCGGGGTCAGAGGACCCGGATTCGAGGGTGTCGCAGGTTGGTATCAGAGCTTTAGGTTATAAACGTTAGGAATGCGAAACCTAAGTTATAACCTTAGTAGAAAAATCAAGTAGAGTTTATAGGTGATTGATTGAGGATATCCATCGAGTCTTATTGTGATACTGAAGTTATTTTTTTAAATCAGCTATGATTGATAGACGTCCTAACTTCTTAATGCTAACATGAATAGCATATCACATAAAGCCTAATGCTTTCTTCCTGTCCTCAGGATCATGCCGCCTAGGGGATATTCGTGGAACCAGAGAGAGGGAGGAAGGATCTGTTAGCAATGGTGGAGGGGGAAATGTCGACCCAATGCAGAGCTTCGTTAACCTATTAACAGAAGTAATGCAAAACATAACCCCGCCAGCAGCTGAGCAGCCAGGACATTACTTGGCTATCTTTAAGGACTTTAAATTGGTAGGACCACCGAAATTCCGAGAAACCTTGGACCTAATTGAAGCCCAGATATGGGTAAAAGAATTGAGAAGGTGTTTGAGGTCGCAGGGGTGGCCGAGGCACAGAAGACGAGTTTTGCCACATTTATGATGAAGGGCGAAGCTAATAATTGGTGGGAACCCAATAAAGGACTAGCATGCGAAGAAGTTATTATGTGGGACAGATTTAAGAATTTCTTTTCGGAGAATACGCAACAAAATATGGAAGTTAAGTTTCTGGAGCTGTGACAAAGAGGTATGTCAGTCGCAGAGAACGCGGCAAGATTTAAAGAGTGGGCTTGATTCACCTCACATCAGGTGGATATGGAGGCTAGGGAAACAGAGAGATTTGAATTAGGATTGGAACCATGGGTGCAGAAGGTAATAGATGTATTGAAGATTAAGACTTTTTCTGATCTTTTGGAAAGGGCTATCATTGCCGAAGGAGGCATTGAAGCCATAGCGCGATTTAAACAAGATAAGAAGACCGGCCAGGAAGGACCGAAAGTGGGAAGCGACGGAGGCAGCAACCCCAATAAGCATAAATGGATGGAGAGCCGATCATCCGGAGGTGGCAAATTTGGGGAAAGGCTAAGAAAAGTTTAAATTGCAGTAACTGTGGAAGGAACCACTCGAGAGAATGCTTGAAGGGGAAGAATGCATGTTATCATTGTGGACAACCGGGGCACATGGCTCCTCAATGTCCAAATAAGCCAAAAGGAGGATGTTTCGCGTGTAGAGCCACAAACCATCAAATCAAGGACTGCCCGAAGAGAAAAGGCGTTATAGCTAGTGCCACCCGTAACAAGGACGTAGTGTCAGGTATCATCCCGATCAATTATATAGATGCATATGTGTTATTCGATTCAGGTGCCACCTACTCTTTTGTTTTTTTAAGAATTTACTAAACAGTTAGACTTACCTGTGAGAAATTAAAACACCCTATGGGCGTAGGAGTAGCAAACAAGGAAGTTATCCCTGTAGAATACATTCATAGGAACTGTTATACCGATTTGAAGGGAAGTAGTGGGTGTCTTCCTAAACGAGATTTAGCAGCAATAGTTTTTGCCTTGGAGTTTTGGAAGCATTATTTGTATGGCGAGAAGTGTGAGATATACACAGTCTGAAGTATATCTTCACGCAGAAGGAATTAAACATGAGGCAGCGCCGATGGCTAGAATTGATTAATGATTATGATTGTGAGATTTTGTACCATCCAGGCAAAGCAAATGTAGTGACAGATGCCTTGAGTAGGAAAGGCAGAAAGAAATTATCGAGGTTGACCATTCAGAAGAATTAGTGAAAGATTTTCGAAAGACTAAACTTAGAGATTAAGTATCCGATGGAGACCAAATAGAGATTAATTATAGTGTCAGTAAGCCCGACGTTATTAGATAAGGTTAAGGAGGCACAAGAGAAGGACGAAGTTTATGATAACATAAAAAAGCGATTAGCTGAAGGTGATGAGTTGAAATTTAAGATTGATAGCACTGAACTACTAAGATTTGAAGGACGAATTTGGGTACCGTTAGTACTAGAACTAAGAGAAGAGATTTTTCGAGAAGCATTTTATGGGAGATAGTGTCAAACACCGTTGTGTTGAGACGAAGTAGGTGAGCGTCAACTGTTGGGACCAGAAGTGGTACAGCAGACGGTAGAGATTATCTAAGTGATAAGAGCGAATTATCTGTTTTTAATGGAGTAACCTTATTTTTACAATTCCGAGGACGGGATTTTTATAAGGGGGGAGGGATGTAACGACCAGGAATTTTAGGCTCCTTATTAATTTTATATGTGATTTAAAAATTTTAGGAGTTAATTTTTCAAACTTATTTAAACCTTATATGGTTATGTGCTTATGTGAATTTAACATATGCGAAAAAAAATGCTAGGCTTTTTATTAAAGGGAATCACTAATAGTTATTTAAATTAGCAGATTAACCCTGAGACTTTTATATCAGAATATTGATAAAAGTGTTAGTAATTATATATTCAAATTACGTGAATATAGTGTAGAGATTTAATTGTGTTTGATTAATTCCAATTGGGAGTAATTAATTGATAATGTGATGATTAATTATTATTATGAATAAATAATAATTAATGAGTAAAAGATTAATAAATAATATTATATTTACTTGGTTAATTGATTAATTGTTATATGCAAGTATATGTTATATTAAACCTTTAGTATATGGTAGTTAACTATATATAATGTGACACATTAATACGATTATACATTATAAATTATATAATGAAATTAATGTCACTATGTGAGTTACTTGACATATGTGGGTGGAATTCATTGAATACCCTATTTCCTTATATTAATAAACGATTATTATTACTAATGATTTCAATAAGTTATTATAACTATTATAATAACATTTATTATAATAATAATACCCAATTGCTTTATATTCAGTATTAATATAATGTACATGAATTATATGATTGGTATATATATACCTACCTGATACATTATTTTATTGAGATAACATTGTAACACCTATTTTAATGTATATGGAATAAATACATATAACCTATGTATATACTGTGTGTGTATATATATATATAACCTAAGATATGTGGGATGGAATGTATACCTATATCATCTAACCTAAATATGTATATTATATGCTCAATTGTATAAGCTAAGTGTTGAGCATACATATACAATTGCTAGTTGCTGGGTTATTGGTCTTGTCCCATAATAAGAGCCCACCCTCAATTCTTTCTTCACGTGAACAAACAATGAGCTACTAGCTACTCTACTTCTTCTCAATTTCCTCACAAGCTAGCTCATAATTGTAAGAGATGTGGGATTCATGATTGAATCTACTAACTACTCACCTACCATTCCTTAACCATTGTACAAACAATTATTCCTTTGATTTGTTTTAATGGAGAATTGAAATGTCTGTGTATTGAATTGGTTATAAATATCAACTCATCTCCTCTTACTTTCACTTGCTGAGTATTTCATTAGAGTTAAGAAGGAGTTAGTATAGCAGCATTGTAGCAATTGTTTAGTAGCAAGTCCATTTCTTATCAGAGGTATAATTCCTATTATTTATGCTCTTCATTCTTGTTCTCAATAAATTTCCAAAGTTATTGATTTCATTAGAATTGGATGTTGATTGATTAGAGAATTGGTTATTAAGTGTTGTGTAAGGATTTTAAGCATGTTAGAAATACATTGTAGCATGACTGAATCGATTGTGGTATGGAATTTTGGGTTTGGGCTAAGAACTGCCGAAACTGCAAAGTTCCTCGTTTGGCCGCCAGCCTGCACTGCTGCTCCAGTATTACACTGGCCAGCGGCGCAGCTGCGCTAGGCCTGAACCAGAGATTTTGAGTTCTGTTGCTAAGCTGTTATGTGCCGACCTATAGTACCTTATTTGGCAAGCATGTATACATGATTAATATATATATATATATAGGTATGTAGACATCGTATAAGTACGTATAATCATGTTAGTACACTCAAATGATGAAAATGAGTTAATGTTTACAAATAAACATAGAAATTTCTAACGTGAACTTGTTATGGACATATCATGTATGTGTATTCTGATTTTTAGAACCGTCCGTATGGTCTAAATGGACATGAGCACTAAGTCTAAAGTGTTAATCGTACATTTGTGTACTTGATCAAGGGTTGAGACAATTTCAAAAATAAGAAACTTAATACTTTCAAAGTAAACTTGACCAATAATGTTGACTTGTGATTTCTGACCATTTGAGATCATCCATGTGGCTTTGGTATATGTTTCTAATGCAAGTGAGTCATAGTTACAAAACACTTGATTATACTAAACGACCTTTGTGGACTTAGTATACTTTTGAAAGAGAACTTAAGATGTGAAAGTACATAACATCAAATACCATGTGAATGATATTATGACCATGAGAGCATGTGTATTAGAGTTCGTTATGCCTATAAGCATATTCACATAGACCTCGTTTGGTCAAAGCATGAATTTCACATATGCACGTATTCATAAGAAATGAATTTCTTAAGCACGAACTACGTGATTAAAGTATATGTGTGTAGTATGCTCGAGCATACATATTATATATTGTTTAGCTTTGTTATATGAAAACATGACTTTCGTAATCAACTTTGAAGCATGAACTTGTATTGATTGAAGTATGTGAATGTCCGACATAAAAACATGTGGTCTTGAAGTGAGCATAGAATGAACATGTTAGCTTTCGAACTTGAGTTAGATAAGCTTGATAAGCATGTGTATTGGTTTAATGGCACTAGTTGCATACTAGAGTTACGCCGGGACACTTTCAGACCCGAACAATTTGCTGAAGTCGGATTTTAACAGTTAACATATTATGATGCTATAAATGGTATGTTTGATATTGAACGTGATCTTATGTGATAGATTTATATAACGACTAGATTCTAGTATATATGAACTTATATTAGTTTATTCTAATTGAAAGGCCAACTTGTTAATGTTAGGTCGTTCCAATACAGTTTTATTAAAGCTAGAATTAATTGTAGCTGAGCAATCAGGCAAGTTCCCTGACTTACACTCCTTATTTGTGCAAGTCCTTTAATTCTTACTCTTCTATTTGAGCAAGTATCCTAGACCCTTGTATTACTTTATTCAATGACTCGAGTAAGCGAGATTCTAAACTTCACCTTTATTGTGCAAGTTCTTATCCTTCTCATATTGTATTGAGTAGGTTATTATTGTATTGTGCAAGTTCCCCGAACTTCACACTTTGGTTATTGTGAAAGTTCCCCGAACTTCACATTTTGAGTATTGTGAAAGTTCCCCAAACTTCACACTTTGGTTATTTTGAAAGTTCCCCGAACTTCACATTTTGAGTATTGTGAAAGTTCCCCGAACTTCACATTTTGAGTATGGTGAAAGTTCCCCGAACTTCACACTTTCGTTATTTTTCAAATTTTTGAACTTCATTTCTTTATTATGCAAGTTCTCTAAACTTATACAAACTCGTATATTGTGCAATTATCTTATCTTTGTGTTTACTTTACTCAAAGAACGTTGTAAGCAAATGTCCTAACCTATGCATTTACTTTATGCAAGGGATTTATTATGGTGAAATTCCTCGAATTTTACTCTTTGATGTTGTAAGTATCTAAGCCTATGCATTTATTTTATGCAAGGAATCTATTATCGTGCAAGTTCCACGAACTTCACATTTTTAGTATTGTGCAAGTTCCCCGAACTTCACACGTTGAGTATTGTGCAAGTTCTCCAAACTTACACAAATGCATATATTGTGCAAATTCTAAACTTCGCTTTGTGCAAGTTCTCTATCCTTCTCATATTGTATTGAGTAGGTTATTATTGAATCGAAAGTTTTTTACTTAATTGCTTGAACTTTATTTCCAAGCATGTTATTTTCTGGTTTAATTACTTATCAATTATTCCACATTGATATTATTGATGTCTGCACCTAGTGCATTTGAGCTCGTACAGCCTTGGACTTGTACATTATTCAAGATTCTAAATTTCTTGAACTATGACAGTAAGAGTCTGAACCTTTGCTCGGTCAGACTAGTGTATGAAGTTTTCTTTGATGCTATCCAAACCAATTGATGGTAAGAATTCTTAGACGGAACAGAACACCCCTCATATGTAGGAGTGTGCCCAGGTATCTAATATATATGATACGAGTAAGCAGATATAAGTGTTATGCATATTCACGTTGTGCCCGAGGCTGATCTCCTCGAGGTACTTAGTTTCTGTAGCCAGAAGCCAGTAATCCCAAAAGGGTCAATTAGCTATTGAACCCATTGGAAAGTTATAGTTCAAAGTCTACTCAACTATCAGTCATTCTAAAGGCAATTATTATCTTTGCTTTTAATAGTCATATTATTAAATCTTTCAGATATTCACAGTGTTGAATCATGCAGGTTGTTGAACCTTACAGATATTCATATCGTTGAATTATATAGATATTCATAGTATTGAATCGTACAGATTGTTGAATCATTCTATCATTCATATTGTTGAATCTTTATGATATTCATTTTGTTAAAATCATTGTCAGATATTTTTCCATTCATCATGATATTTCCTTTATTGTTGTATTTAAACTTGCTGAGCAAACTTGTTGCTCATTCTTATCATGACTTATATTGCAGTTGAGCCCGAGCCTTCAGGGAAGGACAAGGGTAAAGGAAATATATAGGATGGTTTGCAAGGAGCAGACTTTGTCTTTATGATTTGTTTAATTACTGTTAATGTAATATAAACCCTAATGTTTATTCTAGAGTATATTTGTATTGATGTATTAAGGTTATTGAATCTTGGGACTAGTAACACCTTTTGAAGGAACGACGTACGTTTATTATATTCCGCATTTTAGTTATCGTACGTTACTTAAAGGTGGATGTTAGTATTATTTTGTGGCTACCGGACCGGGGTCAGAGGACCCGGATTCGGGGTGTCACAAATACTAATGATCTATATAAATATGTTTAATGTATTTAGGTATCATAAACCCTTCGAGTAACGATAGATAAACGTTCTTTGCACGGGCAAGATTTCTAATTTCATTTGATTTTTGTATTGAATGCAAGTATTCTATCCTTAAACTTATTACTTTACGCAAGTTCTTGAACCCTACTTTAATTCTTTTTGATATATTATACCGAACCAAGTTGTTACCAATTATTGTGAAGTTATTGCTATTGCTTCAACATAACTTAAGAAATGAATTACTTATTCATATGATATTGAACTATTGTTTAACAAGCATAAACTATTGTGTCAACCCAAATTATTTTGGGAAGACATCTTATAATGAGTTGAAATTTACCCTTGATGGGACTAAAATTGTGTCTACAAATTGACACTAGTGGTCGGATGATATGCATACTCCTAGGATATTGAATGGGCTGATCCCCTATCTCATATTCGAACTAGACAAGTTTCTAAGTCTTTGTGATTGACATAAATGGTTGATATAAAAATTTCAGTAATGGCCATCAACCCTCAATTAAGTAAATTGTTGAACTATCCTTTCTTCAAATCAAACATCGTGTTTATAAATATAAACTTTCTGAGCATGTCATAGCTCATTCTTGCAAACTATTCCCTTGGCAGTTTTAGTTGATTATTCCGGAATGTCTGGGATACAAAATGGAAAGAAGCTATGCTTATATTAGTTTAAATTATTGTCTGTATTAATGTAAGTCTTATAAGACTTTTTGTAATAAGGACTCAATGTTGAGAACCATGTAACCGAACTTATTATATGAAATATATTATTACCTTTTGTTTCAGCAATCGTTTACTATTACATTATTAGTTGTTTTAGCAATTTTATTGAACTAGTACAGTATCCATATGAACTATACATCTGAATGAGGGTATTAAATGACTTTGGGAGTTCTATAAGCACTGAGGTCGCTCCTCAGTTCCAAGAACAATCTTATCATTAATATTGTGAATGTTAAATAGAGAGGAATTATTGATTTGCAAGAAATATACATAGGATATAAACCTATTCATCCAAGTGAGGTTATCCAAACACAGAGACTGATCTGATAGGAACTATTATCTGTTATGGGATACCGTGAATATTGGAGAGATGGGAATTATATATTATGGAATATTTATAGACGTGAGCACCAAATCTGCTATGAAAAGTGTAGAGAATTTAAGGGCGTCACAAGTTGGTATCAAAGCTGTAGGCTATAGCTCTAAGGAAAAGGTATCTTAGGATATAGTCTTTGAGTAAGTAAAAATATTTAATTACACATAAAATAACACTAAAATCTTTATGTTTTGTATAGAGTTCCTTAAAATAAAATTAAGTAATAAAAGGAATTTCTCTTGTAGAATGGCCAACACAGATACGGAGGATATTCCAGTAGTTATCAATCCACCCCATATAGTGTCAGAGCAGGATAGTGATCCTTAGGAAGAGGAATTGCAACTTGACCAAGAACTACTAGATGCTAAATAGGATGAAGATCTTGTGTCTGGCCAGTTAATAAGAATAGAAGAGCATGTGGAGGCACTTGCAGTAATAATGCAGCAGTCTGAAATCGACCTTGATATTGCTGAATTTAGGGCACTTAGGGCTGAGGGTATGCTGGAGTTTGAAAGGGAAATTTTCACCTGACTGAGTATGTGACGCCCCCAAATTCGAGTCCCTTCGAACCTCGGATCTGGTGTGTCACGATACTACTATCGTCAAACTATTACATCTTTTTTTCATAACTTAAAGAATATAACTTCGCTTTATTACAACTTAGAATATAAATTCTTTCCATTTTCAGGATCTGTATAATGACCCCGAACCTTAATGAGTTCTGATCTTGGCCATTTACCATTCCTGTCTTACATCATATTCGATGTTATAAAAATGCGAAATAACTTAAACTTTTTCAATCTTCTTCTGAATAAAATCTTTTTATTGATTTCATAACTTAAATCAATTACAAATCCTTGAATACTATATATGATTCACTATATCCGAATTATTGTATAAACGTTTACATCTCAATTCGATATCCTCTATATATTAACTAATACATCTTTACGATACGACAAGTATTAAACATCGTAAACAACTATCAAGTACCACTCCTAGAACTCAAACATAATTCAGGAGTATAACGTTAAATAAATAGAAATCTCCATTGCGATACTATCGAATTCTATCAATCAAGAAGCACGTAACTTTACCGTGTATCCTTAACCTGTAAAAATGGTTATTTGCAAGAGTGAGCTCAACAGCTCAGCAATTCTAATAGTTTTCATGCATCACATAGCATATAACATCATACTCAGTTCATGCATTTATAATCAATTTATATTTACTAAGTATATTACTTCTCACATAATAAGCATATCATCAAAGATCAACTTTCAATCTCATACATATCTCATATACAATGCATATATAAGTTCACATCATCACAGCATAATATAATTCAACTAACAATTATTGAATTCATATATCAAATAGGAACTGAAAGACTTGCCTTTACCGGCGTTTTACCAACACGCTAATAATTCGCATCCTTGCACAACCTACACTGTATGTGAGATTGATAATAAACAAAATTAATACTCGATCTCATGGTCAAATTTATTCTAAAACCTTAATTTATCGTATTATCCTTTATAATGACTTTATAGACATCTAACTGTGTTTTATATGCAACTCGATTTTATTTTCATCACCACACATGCTAGACTATCGCACTTGTAGTTTAATGTGCGTATATCACACCATTTTACTATACCACTTTGGTTTCAAAAATGCATATTCAACACATTGTGTACAAGTTTAATTTTCCTTCAAAAATCAAAAATCGCCCTTTTCGATTTCTTTCCATTATTATTCTTCTATTATCATCTTTTCATACTTAGATGCACATTACACCCAATATTAGCCATAAGTTAGACACTTTGTATACCAAAGTTTAGAAACACTATTACTCTTAGCCATTTTATCGAGCAAGTTATGTGCACACATTAACTTATCTCAACTCTTGACCTTAAATGATTAATTATGCATAGAATGTGATAACACATATCTATACTCATTACATATGTCAAAACATATTGTTAATCATCAGAATATACCATCACCCAAAATCTTAATTTAAACAGAATTATAAAACTCATCTTCACAATTTTATTAACAAAACGTTGTTTTCGTTTTTAACGTAACTCCTTCGTTATATGTCCGTCTTTGTTCCTTCTTATATATAATTAACTCTTACTCAGTGTAATAAAACCTCATCTAGGACTTACAGTCATACCCTTATCCATCTGAAACAGATTCTGCAATTTCATTAACTAGTCCAGAAAATTTCATTTTCTGGACAGCCTTACTAAACAATTTATTTTGGACATGATCCGGTCCATAAAATGGCTCAATCTTGAAGTCTGGCTAGTAAACTTCCATATCTAAAACTTTTCAGTTTAAAGTTTCTTCAGATTCAAAACACATGAATTTATATTAATTTTTCAAAGTCAGAAACCGTAACAGTTTTGATTTTCTGGGCAGATTATTTTCCCTTTGGACCAGCCTTACTAAAAACGACACTGCAAGAAATCTACAAGGAGTTTTTATGTGATTCCACTTTCAGAATATAGCTTACTTCCATAGCTTCGATTTGATATAAGGCTCACTTTCTAGCTCATTATACCCAAAGAGGTATGAATCCCACAAGATCTGTCCATAATTACTCAAAACCTACAAATTTTGTTCTTCAAATTTTCTTTCCATTTCATTTTCTTTCTTGAATCCTCTTGTTTGATTCTTGATAATCCAAGATTAAACCAATACAAACAAGATTATGCATGATCTACTACCCTAGATCTTATAAAAACATAAATCTACCCAAAACTTTCACATCAATGCAACACAACGCAACGCACGGCTGCTGCTGCTGCTCATCTGCAGCCCCATGGTCAAATTGCTCACTTTGCTAATTTATAACTCACCATCCATCCATTCGTTTAAAGAAAAACTTTGGTATGTTATAGAGGACATTGCAAAGTATTTTTAGAAAATATAACATTCCCCAAACAAGTAATCTAAGTGGGTTTTATAGAGTGTCAAAATGCTCTGCTGAAACAGCTTTCAAGCTAGCATCAACATGTTGTCTTCTTTAAAAATTGCTTTCCTACTTAATATAACCTATACAAATCATTTAATTATCTACATATAGCATACTTATACACATTCTTAGCCTCAACGTTACTGAATTTCAATATTAAGCAAAACAACCCCTAGTAGGACTTTTAACAAACATCGAATGTGCATTAAATTTATGGGCAGCATTTATAAGTTTCTAAGGATTGTTAAACCCATAAATTTCCTCCCTTATGACTCCGCACAACAACAACTAGTCGCCTTCTTACTAAATCCCAATTATTACAGCTCCAATCAAAAGTTTAATTACAGTACTATAATACATGATAAGCTAAAATTTCCATGGTTTTCTTAATGAAATGATCATACCTCGAAGAACTTTGGTTGCGGTCGAGAAGAATACTAGTTGTACTTTTTAGATTTGATGATGATTAGCTATAGCTTTGTTATTGATAATCACCTTCACTTTAGCTTGCAACTCCCACTCTTGGAAATCTTCCACCTTGAGCCGAAACTAAGGAGACTACAAGTCATTGAAGTAGATTTTGGACAACTTAGGAAAGCACGAAATTGGCTTGGAATTGATGGGAGTTTCATAAGTTTGGTGGTCTAACAGGGAAAAGGAAATGAAGTGGAACTGAGCAGGATATAATAGCATGAACTCATGCTTAGTGTACTATTAATTCTATTCTTTTTTTGACAGCTCATGCTTGCTTTGGCTTAGTCACACTGGTAATTGACTTGATGAAAGCCACCTCATGCTTCCTTTACTAACTTAGCTTCCTTTGATTTTCTCAACAACTGCTAGCAGCCTTGAGAATGAAGGGGAAGGCTTTCTTATATAGCCAAACTATTGTTCAATTGGGGGTTTTGCCCAAGAAATTAAACTAACGGGAAGAAGGAGAAGCCATCAGTTAAGAGAGAGTTTGTGGAAAGTGGTTACCAACTCCTCCCCCAGCCTTTCTTCACTTCATCATCACCTCTATCTAGCCATTATCATTTCACAGTAACATAGAAGAGTAGGTCGTTGGCCTATACACGGCTGTTAATTAATTGTGACAATGAAAATGGGACAAGCTACATTACTTCCTTACTTACTAGTAAAATGGTTCACATTCTACTAAAGTAAATTCCTTTTAGGCTTATTAAATCACTTATAATGACTTAACATTTCTACATTAAATTAAGCTATGGGTACACACACATTACCATGAATGTACCCCCACATAAAAATTGGTATACTCATACTTAAATATACCGCAACACATTTAATCAAGTATCTCAGGTACAGGAGTTAGTCCAAGTAATATTCTAATTGGGCTAAATATAATTCAGTTGGGTACGCTCAACCCATTATTTTCTATCACACTTTAATCTCACAATGATTATTATCAATCATCTATTATCTTTCCATTAATTCTCTTTTAATAATTCTAGTTAAACCTTCAGTCTGGTTTAACTTTAATACCTAGGCCACACAAGGCTCATTTATCTCATTTACCGGAGTTATATAACTCAAGCTCATAATCTCAATTATTAAAATATTAGGGGCTAGGTCACGTTTGGCCTTTCCCCAATTCCACGTTATTTTAACATCGATTTAATATAAATTTTGTGACACCCTTTACCGTAATGCTAAATTATTTAGCTTACCTTAAATAATTGCACACTTGTAATATGTAGAACTACTATACTAGGCTGTATGAATTTTATATCCATTACACTTTTATTTAAGATAACCATTTCCTTAGAATAATTAGTATGTACACAACTAATTATTATACTATAACTCTTTACTTCCTTTTCTTCCATAAATTGTCCTAACACATTTTCAGTTAGCCATAACATAATGCATAAATCTCTAACCAATATCTATTTATAATTATATTGGTACTCTTCTTTTATTAATCACTTATCTTTCAAATACTAACCCTTTTATATAGTACAATACTATGTAACATATTTAAAATATCAAATTAAAATATCAAATTAACATATTCCTTCCATTCTTTTATGTAAAACACATATATTAATTCACCATATTATGTAAGTGAACCAATTCTTTCTCATTCCTTACCAATGCCACACAAGGCTGTATATTATTCTATAATATAATTTCATTAACCCACATTTATTATAGGTTAATTAAATTCTTATTCAAATCATGTGTTGCTAACTTAATCCATTCATGGACAATTTAAGTGTCAATTATGACAATATTTTAATTACTAATATACATATCCTCAAGTTCAGATTACACAACTCTCAGAATTTTCTACAGATCGGCGCAGTTGCACTAGTATAAGGCTTGGAAGTGGCGCAGCTGTGCCACCTCAAGTTCATAGGCAAACAAGTTCTGCTATAGCAGAACCATAATCTCAATTCTTAAATACTCGAACATGGTTTTTAGTGTGCTATCTTTCTACATTGGTTAATGATACGTGGTTTTTATAACCACTTATTCAGATATAAACTAGCTCATTTTGTTGCTTAAACTCAAGTATTATTGTGCGTTTAATGTGTTTTTGCATTCTTTGGTTGATTTTATGTTTGGAACTCCTCACGGTGTGCGTTGAGCTTAAAAGGACAAAAGATGGCCAAAAAGGGGAAAAACACAAAAGGCTTAAGGCATGATGATGGCATGGCGAAGGAGCAATGATATATGATGATACTATGAGGCTAAGAGTATGTAGCAGAGCGAAGTTGGCAGCCAAGTGCAGCAGAGCAGAAGCAAAGCAACAGCAAAATTTGGGTTTTCAGTGTCGCGCGGCCGTGCCCTCCTCAAGACCAAACCACGCGCAGCCGCGCTAGTTTAAAATTCTGCCAAACGTTGACTTTTGGTTCAGCAGACGGTAGAAGGCATATAATTAGGGCTTTTGCCCATTTTTGATGGGTATCTCCACTAGGGAGCTCATTTTGGCCCTAAGCCCTAGCTTTGTTCTTCCTTTCCCCTTTCAATTCCTTGTATAGGATAGGAGTAGATTAGATTAGATTTAGTTAGTTAGTTTCTATAGTTTAATTAGTTTTTGAAGATTGAAACAAGTGATTGACATCAAAGATCCAAGCTTGGAGCAAGAACTCAGATTTGCATTCTCTATCTATATTGTTTCCTTGCTATCTCTTTGTATATTTGGATGATGTAAATTCAACTTGTGGATGACATATTTGAGTTATTTATGACTTAAAATTATTTTGACGTTTCAATGGAACCTAATGAGTAGTCTATATTGATTTCCTTTCATGTTGGTCTTGTTTATCATTATTTGATTGTCTATTACGATTTATGCTTTAATTGCTTAATTGATTCTCGACCAATTACTGTGATAACCCATATGGACTTGAAAGACAAATTTTGGGTTTAGATCTAATCGTTGTAGCGGGCGATTGTATGTTTACATGGCATTGAATGTATGATTTGTGCTTAGGATAGACATATACCGAAGCGCCTCCCGCAGTCAATTGAGAACTTGAACTTAAACCCTAATTATTTGTAAATCACATAGACATATAGGGGTTTAGATAATCTGGGTGTTCATGTGTGTTCTATCATCTGTGGATTAGATGTGATATGGATTAGGTGCATTGAGAGAAAGCCTTATCTCACTTTAGCGTTCTCGACTAACAAGCTTTGACGACTAATTTGACATAACTGGAAGTATGTTGACTTAGATGAATCATTAGGGGAAATTGGAATCTCATGTCTTCATTATCTGATTTTACTCTAGGATTCTTTAGTTTAAGTTTATTTACTCGTCTAGTTAATTTAGTTTTTAATTAAAACTCTTTATCGCCCGTTTAAATAAGACTGAGATGATTATGGACTAGTGGTTTGGCGACCTTTTATCTATTAATTCTCCGTGGAAACGATATCTGTACTTACTGATAATTACTTGTTGACCGCGTATACTTGCGCGTAATTTTCATACCCAACCAGGGACAACAGTTAACCAACATCTTTTATTACCTCCTTCAATGATTCAAAGTTTAAACTATAAGTTCAAACTCTATTCCCCTATATATATATATATATATATATATATATATATATATCTAATTCCTTCCACATAATTCAAGATATATATATATATATATAACACATATTTATATTCCGTTAATCTTCACTTCTTGCGGTATATTAAATCAACTAATAATTCACTAACCAATGTTTATCTAAATATATATTAGTTTTATTCTCTCTCTCTCTTCAACAACGTACATATATTCCAGAAAATGGTGATTATTAAAGATATTCGATGTCACCAACTTACTATGATAAAATAATAATATGACTTATTTAATATCGATAGATAAATCTTATCCGTCTTCTTACTTCAAATAAATTGTCTCTACGATAAATAACAAATATATATTAATAATATATTTATTAATCACAAAATCACATATTACATAGTTCATATTACCCTATGTAACACAATACTTCCTACCTCATAACATATATATATATATATATATATATATATATATATATATCTATTCGAACCCAATAAATGCCTTAAGAATTTTATATATTAAATTCTCATTTTAATAATTTCTTGAAAATTTGGGTTCTTACAGAGGACACTATTGCATAATGCTCAGAGGGGAAGGCAAGAAGTACAGGTGAGGTTAAATAGGTCTGCTCTAGGAACTCGGGATTCATTCGATAATTTAAAGCGTCGAGTGATTAGATATCCGGTAGAGGATAGAAAAACCAATTACCTTATAGATCGATCAGTGGTATGCCATTTGATCCATGACTCCTATGATGAAACTGGAAATTTCTAAATTATAGTATAGAAATCTAAGTGCTCAGCTACTAGTAGTAATAGGTAATAAAGAGCAAATTTTGATGTGTTAGCTAGTGGTATTATATAAACCACCAGCCGGATATGTAACTTACTGTTTGTATTATATGAAAGTTCTATTTGAAACATCAGATTCTTACTGGGTGTATGATTATATTCGTATTTATACTTGTCTTTATTTTGATTATAGAATCATGCCACCAAGAAGGAGACCTCAATCGGAGATTGATAATGATCCTACCCAACATTTAGTAGACTTATTGTTAGGAGTTATACAAGGTAGACCGACCAATTAAAACACACTATTTAAAGACTTTAAATTAGTATGTCCACCGGAGTTTAGGGGTACCGCAGAGCCCGTTGATGCCCAAATTTGGATCACTGAGATAGAAAAATTCTTCCTAGTGACCAATGTTTAGGAGAACCAAAAAACAGTCTTTACAACCTTTTTCATAAAAGGGGAAGCAAACTATTGGTGGGAGTTTACTAAAGTTCGTGCAGGAACTGAAATAGTCTCTTATGATAAATTCACAAAACTATTCTTTGAAAATTATTTTCCCCAGTCATTAAAGGATCGTATGGAAGTGTGATTCCTGGAACTAAAACAAGGAAAACTTATTGTATCCCAATATACAGCTAAGTTTAATGAATTAGCAAGGTTTACTTCACATCAAGTTGATACGGAGGCTAGGAAAACCCGAAGGTACCAGGAGGGTTAAAAACCGCATATTCGTAGTAAAATGTCTGTGTTTCAAGTAAAGACGGTTTCTTAAAATTCTCGAGAAGGCTATTATAGCCGAGAGCGAGAATGAGAACCTCATTAAGTTCCATAAAGAAATAAAAAGAGTCAAAATGAGGAGGGAAAGTTGAAGGGAGAACCTGGTTCTGGTGAGTATAAGAGGAAGTGGGATACCACTTTTTCAAACAACTTTGGGAAGAAGGTGAATAATTTCAACAACAACAACAATTACAACAACAAAATTGACCTTTGTGCCACCTGTGGCAAAAATCATAAGGATATGTGTCTTAAAAATAAATGTTACAACTGTGGTCAGGAGGGACTATTCTCCTCAGTGTCCTAACCCTAATAAGAGTAGATGTTTCTGTAAGAACCTGAATTTCCAAGAATCATTATTAATAAGAATTTAATGAATAAAATTCTTAGAGCATGAGATAGATTAGAATATGTATATATCTGTGATATGAGGTTTGTAGTATTGAATTACATAGGATGTTATGAACTATGTAATACGTGATTCTTAGTGTTTAATAAATATATATCATTATTATATATTTTTAGAAATGAATTAATAGAGGTGATAGATAATATTTATCTATCGTTATTAAATGATTTATAGAATTATTTATCATGGTAAGATGATGACATTAAATATTTTTGATAGTCACCATTTTTCTGGAGTATATGTACGTTGTTAAAGAGAGAAAGAAATTAATATATCGTTAGATATGTATTGGTTAGAGAATTATTAATTAATTGAATTCACGACAAGAAGTGAGTATTAAAGAAATGTATATATGTGTTATAGATATATATCTTGAATTATGTGGATTGGTGGAAAGAGAAATAATTATTATATTTTTCTAATAAAGATTATTAAAATAATTTCTTATATTGAATTATTTTAATAAAAAGGGGGAGTGTTATTTTGAATAATAATAATAATAATAATACCTTTTATGTCTTTGACTGAGGTAATATGAATGGGGGTAAATATATCGAAACATATTTGCTATATGTAATATATTGGTATGAAATAACTTATGGTCTATTTTCTATATAGAAGGTGTACATGTCTTGTACATATAGCTATTTCAACAATGCTTAAAAATTATGATTTCAGTAATATCTTGAAGAAATGAGTAAGTTATTTTTAATGATTAATGCCTATATTGGAGATAATATTATATAATAAACTTATGATATCATGTTTTGAAGGAATGATTAAACGGGGTTAATTAATATTATTATGAGAATTATTGCTATGTGCAAGTATACATGTTATATGAATTAGAGCCTATGCGAATAATTACTAGGAGTAATTAAAGGGAGTCACTAATCGGTTATTAAATTAGTAGACCAACCCTAAGGTTTATATCAGGGTATTAATAGAAGCATTAGTATTTAAATATTCAATTTACTTGAATATAGTGTAGAGGTTTAAACGTGATTGATTAATTAATATTTTGGATAATTAATCGATAACGTATGAATTTATTGTTGTTGAGAATAATAAAATATAAGCGTGTAAATGATTAATTGTGATTACAAAGGATAGATGATTTACGAGTAATTAATTGATAATATGTCAATTAACTATTATTGTGAATAAATAATATGTTAATGACCAAAGGATTAATAAATATAATGAGATTATATTTACCTGATTAATTGTTTTATGCAAGCATGTGATATATTAAACCTTTAATATATGGTAGTTAACTTTATATCATATAAAGTGCAATGTGACGCATTAATATGGTTATATATTATTTTATATATAGACGATATAGTAAAAATAATTGCATTATGTGAGTTACATATTATTGCTTATGTAACATGATGTGTGTAGGAAGACTTTAATGTATATTCTATCACCTTATATTAATATCAATAAACAATTGTTAATTGATAATGTTTTCAATAAGTTATTATTAATTGAAATTATAAGCGTTGTGATGATGAGTAATACTCAATTAAATTATAGTTGGTATTAAGGAAAATGTACATGGATTATATGTTAATATATGTGTATCCTTATTTAATACATTTTATTATTGGGTACTTAATTCAAATGACATTATGACCAATTAAATGTATAAACTAGGAATATCCTAAGTGTATATACTTTGTGTATATATATATATTATATAACCTAGTGTCTTTATTAACTAAGTGTTGGACATCAATGATATATACTAGCAAGTGGCTGAGTTCTTATTACTTTGCTTCACATTGAGTGTCCAACTCCTCTCACGTGAACAAACAAGAAGCTAGCTACACTCTACTCCTCCTCTCAATTTTAGCAATATAGGACCAATGAGTAGAAGGGGAGTGGGATTCATGATGAATTCCACTAACTCCTTACCAACTTCTTGTTAACCATCAAATTCTTGCTCAACCCGTTGGTTTGAATTGATGGAGAAAACCATTGTCTATGTCAAGCTTGGTCTATAAATAAGGCTCTCCTTCTTCCTTGCGTTGCTGAGATTTTCTTTGAATTGATAGAAAGAGAATTGAGAGTGAGTAGCATAGTAGCATTATATAATCTGTAATAGCAAGTTTGGTTTCCATCACAGAGGTATAACTTCCCATTCTCATTCTCTACATAATTTTCAAAATTCTTGATTATTGAATTGATTCATGGATTGAGTAATTAATTGATTGGGATATGTTATTAAGTGGTTATATGATGTTATAATAATTTAGAATTGCTAAATGTTATGCTAGAAATGATTTTCGTTGGAAATTTGGTGAATTGGGCTAGCAAGCTGCCGAAGAAGCTTGCGTCTGCGTCTGGTCTGTGCCCGGCGCAGCTGCGCCAGTTTTGACTTGGCCAGCTGCGCAGGGCCTGCTGCAGAATTTTTGCTTCTGTTTCGTTTTCTGCCCAGGCTAGCTTGATAGTAACCTCTAGTCAAGCATGGAAACTGATATGAATCCATAATATAAACTTCTTGGTATTACATGGTCATGTTATCATGTCTTATGAAAGGAAAACATATATTTTAAAAGGAAACTTGTAGTTTCAAAAGTGAACCTTGTCACGAACACATCAGATGAGCATTCTGATTTTATAAACATGTTAGTATGGTCTATATTGACATGTGATCTAAGTCTAAAGTGTTAAATACACTAGCATAGTTAATTGAAAACTTAGACAATTTCAAAGATAATGAACTTAGAATTTGTTAAAGTAGACTTGTCATGAACATATCATATATGTATTTTGATATTTGTAGCATGAGTAAATAACTTAGACATGCATGAAATCAGGTCTAACATGTATGAGTAAGTACCTTGACATAGCATGAACATTTTTGACTTCGTTAGTGTGCGATTTCTAAAGAAAGTTATAAAGTTTTAAAATGAGCCTTGACACATACTATTGATGCTTATGTTCTGACTTTGTGAGCATGATTGCATGGTCTAGATAGGCATGAAATGTAAATTTAAAAGTGTTAAGTTTACCCTAGCATTTATGGTTAAGTCGTAATGGTTTCAAAAGAAAGATTCAGACTTTTTGCAAACTAAGATGCGTGATCATAGTGTATTAGTGTTCTAATATGTTTGAGCATGCATGCTAAAGCTTTTAAATGACATGTATGTGCACACACCTTACTAGACACTATGAAAGTTAGTTAAGCACGAATTAGACATGTTTTAAAGCAATTATCGATGCTAGTTGTACGTATATGATAAAGGTAATTGTGAGCATGCATATTAACTGGAATGGCACCTCACATATATGCGTGATGAACATAGTAGCATGTTTACATTATTATTTCTGAGTTATAAAATAGAAGCTTAATGAAGCACTAAATGTTGATTTGTACAATGGATATATAAAACTCGACAACTATTATTCTGTTAATGTTTGAGAAACGTATGAATAATAAGGATCATATAAGTTTTAAATATATGTCGAACACCTTTAGTTAAGTGTGTGATACATGTATATGAAAGATGATAGTAAGTATGTATGGTTAAGATACACCTATACGTACATGGTTATTCTAAGAATACGATGAGACAGTAAAATGAAGGTTCTAAGAACCAAGTTAGATAAAAATGTAATCAATGGTTATTATATTGAGAATGTATAGATATGTATAACTGATATGCATGAATCCATAATTGAATGATTGTGTAGGAATACACAAAGCGCAAATATCTTTAAGCAGTTAAGTCGTAGTTGTTAAACTACGCATCAGGCAAGTCTTTCAGTTCTTATTTGATATATGAATTCAATAACTATTAGATGAATTATATTATGCCATGATGATGTTAACTTATATATGAACTGTATATGAGATATGTATGAGATTGAAAGTTGATCTTTAATGATATACTTGTTATGTGAGAAGTAACATGCGTAGTATATATCGATTGATTATAAATGCATGAATTGGGTATGATATTATGTGCTATGTGATGCATGAAAACTGTTAGAATTGCTTAGCTGTCGAGCTCACTCTTACAAATAACCACTTTTGCAGGTTAAGGACTCACGATAAAAGTTACGTGCTACGTGATAGAGTTCGAAGATTTTTGTTTATTTAAATACATGATCTTGAATCATGTTTATGTTCTACAAGATGTATACGATAGTAGATTACAATGTTTTATACATGTTTAAATTGTAAGGTTGTGTTATGTAACACATAGGGGTTTCGAACTGAGATGTATACATTTATACAGTAATTCGAACACAGTGAATCATATTTTATAATTGATTCAAGGTTTTGTAATTGGTTTAAGAGTATGGACTCAATGAAAGATTTTATACAAGGAGATAGAAAAGTTTTAGTTATTCCGCATTTTTGTAAACATCGAATGTGATGTGTAGAAAGGGATGGTATATGACCGAGATTTGAAAACTTATATTAAGGTTTAGGGTCATCATACAAGATCTAGGATATGAATAGAAATTATATTTCTATATTGTAATAAGTAAAATTTATTCATTAAGTTTTGAATAAAAGATGTATAGTTCCGCGATAGATGTATCGTGGCGGACCGGATCCGAGGTGTTTGAGAGACCCGAATTTGGGGTCGTCACAGTTTCAACTGTGGTTCATTGGAACATATAAATAGAAACTGTCCAAACCCAAGAACCAAAGTGGGGACATTATAATGAAATGATGGCTCAAATAGCCAGGCCATAGAGGACGAATCAGAATAGTTCGGCTTTTAGCTTGGATAGTGTTGGAGGAAGTTCTAGTAAAATTCTGGATGAATCAGAACATTGAAGAGGCTACATGGGAGCTCGAGAGTAAAATGCGAGAGAACAACCCCCAATTATATACTTAACTTGTACTGTAATTTCGAGGACCAAATTCTTATTAGAGAGGGTGAATGTGAAACCCCAAAACCCTAATAAGACTCGGTTATGTAAATTCTATATTTTTCAATAAAATCTCACTGTTCTGAATGCGTATTGTGTAATTATATACTCTATTGAAGAATTAGGTCAAATATAATTTTTCCCGAAAAATGTCGTGCTTGACACATCGTGCTTAAAATTTTTATTCCGTATTCAGACTTTTCAGTATACTTGTTGTGACAAGCTGCTTTATCGTGCTTACACTGACAAAACGCTTTGTCCTGGTTCGCCTAAATTAGATGTTAAACCCTAAATTAGGAAACCCTAATACCAAATTAGGAAACCCTAACTATAAACTCTAACCCTAATTAAGTAGTTCTAAACCTAATTAGGTTCTCTTAAACCCTAATTATGTTAACTAAACTAAAATTATGTGAATAACTTCATTAAGTTATCTTAAACATAAAAATTAAAACCCTAATCACAATTAAGGTGAATTAGGGCAAGATTAACTTACTAACTAAAGTGAAGTAGCTCACAAGAAAGTGCCACCACCACAACAACCATTCATATCTCATCTGGGCACTAAACAACTGATCATAGCAGCACAAGTTCAATAGCTAGATATTTTGCAGGCAAAATTGGGAAAAAAACCTAAAAATCCTAAGTTACAAATTCTATAAATATTTGACTCTAGCAAGACTAAAACCCACAAAATTATGCACATATATACTCATATTACTTACCATAAGAATCCCTTGCAATAGCACGATCAGAATCAAAGCTTAGAAATCAAATTTTGCTCAAGAAAGGTACAAACCCTAATTTTACTCTAGATCTTTGATGCTTTGTTAGATTTATTGTTTTGTTGTTTAATTATGTGTAATAACATGTTATTTAGTTATCTGGGTTGCTAGGACATAGATACATAACATTTAAATTAATCAAAATGAAGAAAATAGCAAACTGTCTAAAATTGTAAAACTGGCTTGACAGCCTAATATCAGAGTCCATAGATCCTAACATGTTAATTGTTTAGACTTTTAGATGTATCTTAGTTCTAGTATGACATGAGCTTAACAACCTAGAACTGAAATCACGTAAATCGAATCAATATACAGTAAGTTATTCATGGTCAAAGGTAGTTGACCGACCACGAAAACCCTTTTTTGGAAATTCCAAAAAATCCCCAACAGGCGTCTGACAGCCGTTTGACCAGTTCGGATATTCGAATAGGGATGTTTTTAGGCTAGATAAGTATCATACTTTTGTACCCTGTTATGTATACTACATCACCATGACACTATAACACTTGAATAATATATAGGATGACTAGAATTAATGGTCAAAACTCGTTGACCGTTCGCGAAACCATTTTCTGGAAATTCCAGAAACATGAAGAACACAAAACAAGCTTCTAACAAGCGTTTGACCAGCCTATATCTTTCAATTGTGATATTACTATGCTAATTCAGTGTAACTTTATTCCTTGACATGTAGACAACAAACTGCAACCACTAAAACACATAAATAATACAAAAAATGAAACTTATTAACAATCTAAAACCGTTGACCGACATTAACCATACCAGAGTTTTTGGGTTACCTAGAAACTCAAGAACAGTTGAGTAGGGCAGTTTGACTAGGATTAATCTAGCATCATATGATGTTGTTTGAACCCAATTAAGGCATGTCGTTATACTCTGTCATATGTACTACAACTACAAACGAAAATCAAACTCAAACGATTAACCATCTGGAAATCAAATCAAGGTCAAACTAGCCCCAAGAAATTGACCAAAGTTGTTCTTTAGGCTGAAGAACATCTATAGCTACGCTTTCTATCGCTAAAGGCCTATACCGATAAACAGAAATAAAAATAAAATAAATAAATTAAAATAAATAGAAATAATTATAAAATAAGTTTTAAAAATTATTTAAAGTTATATTAATTAAATTTTAATATTTTGACATAAATTTCATAAATATTTTTATAATTAATAAATTAATTAATTAAAATAAATCATTTATAAATAATAATTAGTTATTTAAAAATGATATAAATGTTCTAAAAATTATATTAAATGGTTATTAATTATTTAAAAATAATACTAAGGTTTTAAAAATTATTCTAAGTGAATATTAATTATCTAAAAATAAAATTGACGATTTAAAAAACATTATAATTGATAATTAAATGTTTAAAAATTATTATAAGCTTCCAGAAATTTTTATAAATGATAAAAAAATTATTTAAAATTATAATAAAGCTTATAACTAAAGTTTAACCAAGATATTAACTTGATAAATATCCGGTAAGGTTTTAAGACACCGAAATCATATCAATCATAAACCGGACTTAAATAGTTTAAGTAGTTAAGTATTGTTATCAATACTAATGATCTATATAAATATGTTTAACGTATTTAGGTATCATAAACTCTTCGAGTAACGATAGATAAATGTTCTTTGCACAAGCAAGTTTTCTAATTTTATTTGATTTTCGTATTGAATGCAAGTATTCTATCCTTAAACTTGTTACTTTACGCAAATTCTTGAACCCTACTTGAATTCTTTTTGATATATTATACCAAACCAAGTTGTTACCAATTAAATTGAAGTTATTGCTATTGCTTCAGCATAACTTATGAAATGAATTACTTATTCATATAATATTGAACTATTGTTTATCAAGCATAAACTATTGTGTCAACCCAAATTATTTTGGGAAGATATCTTATACTGAGTTGAATTTTACCCTTGATGGGACTTAAATTTTGTCTACAAATTGACACTAGAGGTCGGATGATATGCATACTCCTAGGATATTGAATGGGCTGATCCCCTATCTAATATCCGAACTAAACAAGTTTCTAAGTCTTTGTGACTGACAGAAATGGTTGATATAAAAATTCCAATAATGGTCATCAACCCTCAGTTAAGTACATTGTTGAACTATCCTTTCTTCAAATCAAACATCGTGTTTATAAATATAAACTTTCTGAGCATGTTATAGCTCATTATTGCAAACTATTCCCTTCGTAGTTTTATTTGATTATTCCAGAACGTCTGGGATACATAATGGAAAGAAGCTATGCCTAGATTAATTTAAATTAATGTAAGTCTTATAAGACTTTTTGTAATAAGAACCCAATGTTCAGAACCATGTTACCGAACTTATTATATGAAATATATTATCACCTTTTATTTCAGCAATCATGTTAATATTACATTATTAGTTGTTTTTGCAATATTATTGAACTAGTACAGTATCCATATGAACTATACATCTGAATGAGGGTATTGAATGACTTTGGGAGTTCTGTAAGCACTGAGGTCGCTCCTTAGTTCCAAGAACAATCTTATCATTAATATTGTGAATGTCAGATAGATAGGAATTATTGATATGCAAGAAATATACATAGGATATAAACCTATTCATCCAAGTGAGTGTATCCAAACACAGAGGCTGTTCTGACGGGAACTATTATCTGTTATGGGATACCGTGAATATTGGAGAGATGGGAATTATATATTATAGAATATTTATATACGTGAGCACCAAATCTGCTAGGAAAAGTGTAGAGAATTTGGGGGCGTCACAAGTTGGTATCAAAGTTGTAGACTATAGGTCTAAGGAAACGGTATCTTAGGATATAGTCTTTGAGTCAGTAAAAATATTTAATTACACATAAAATAACATTAAAAGCTTTATGTTTTGTATAGAGTTTCTTAAAATATAATCAAGTAATAAAAGAAATTTCTTTTGTAGAATGGCCAACTCATATACAGAGGATATGCCAGCACTTATCAATCCACCCCATATAGCGTCAGAGCAGAATAGTGATCCGTAGGAATAGGAATTGCTACCAGACCAAGAATTACTAGATGCTGAAGAGGATGAAGATATTTTGGTTGGGCAGTTAATAAGAATAGAAGAGCATGAGGAGGCACTTTGCAGCAATAGTGCAGCAGTCTAAAATCAACCTTGATAATGCTTAATTTAGGGCACTTAGGGCTGAGGGTATACTGGAGTTTAAAAGGGAAATTTTCACCCGACTAAGGACATTATTGCATAATGTTCAAAGGGGAAGGCAAGAAGTACAAATGAGGTTAAATAGGTCTGCTCTAGGAACTCAGGATTCATTCGATAATTTGAAGCGTCAAGTGATTAATATCCGGTAGAGGATAGAAAAACCAATTACCTTATAGATCGATCAGTGGTATGCCATATGATCCAGGACTCCTATGATGAAACTAGAAATTTCTGAATTATAGTATAGAAATCTAAGTGTTGAGCTACTAGTAGTATTAGGTAATAAAGAGCAAATTTTAATGTGTTAGCTAGTGGTAGTATATAAACCACCAGTCGAATATGTAACTTACTTTTTGTATTATATACAAGTTCTATTTGAAACATCAGATTCTTACTGGGTGTATGATTATATTTGTATTTATACTTGTCTTTATTTTGATTATAGAATCATGCCACCAATAAGGAGACCTCAATCAGAGATTGATAATGGTCCTACCCAATATTTAGTAGACTTATTGTTAGGAGTTGTACAAGGTAGACCGACCAATTAAAACACACTATTTAAAGACTTTAAATTAGTAGGTCCACCGGAGTTTAGGGGTACCACAAGGCCTCTTTAGGCCCAAATTTGGATCACTGAGATAGAAAAATTCTTCCTAGTATGTTTGTGAGAACTAGGAAACAGTCTTTGTAACCTTTTTCTTAAAAGGGGAAGCAAACTATTGGTGGGAGTTTACTAAAGTTCGTACAGGAACTAAAATAGTCTCTTGGAATAAATTCACAGAACTATTCTTTGAAAATTTATTTTCCCAGTCATTAAAGGATCGTATGGAGGTGCGATTCCTAGAACTAAAATAAGGAGAACATACTGTATCCCAGTATACAGCTAAGTTTAACGAATTAGCAAGGTTTGCTTCACATCAAGTTGATACGGAGGCTAAGAAAACTCGAAGGTACCAGGAGGGTTTAAAACCCCAGATTCATAGCAAACTGTCTGTGTTTCAAGTAAAGACTTTTCCTAAAATTCTCGAGAAGGCTATTATAGCCGAGAACGAGAATGAGAACCTCATTAAGTTCCATAAAGAAAAAAAAGTCAGAATGAGGAGGGAAAGTTGAAGGGAGAACCCAGTTCTGGTGAGTATAAGAGGAAGTGGGATACCACTTTTTCAAACAACTTTGGGAAGAAGGTGAATAATTTCAACAACAACAACAATTACAACAACAAAATTGACCTTTGTGCCACCTCCTGCAAAAATCATAAGGGTATGTCTTAAAAATAAATGTTACAACTGTGGTCAGGAGGGACATTATTCTCCTCAATGTTCTATCCCTAATAAGAGTAGATGTTTAAACTGTGGTTCATTGGAACATATAAATAGAAACTCTCCAAAACCCAAGAACCAAAGTGGGGACGTTCTAATGAAATGATGACTCAAGTTGGCAGACCATAGAGGGCGAATCAGAATAGTTCAGCTTTTAGCCTGGATAGTGCTGGAGGAGGTTCTAGTAAAAGTCTGGAGGAATCAGAATATTGAAGAGGCTACATGGGAGCTCGGGAGTAAAATGCGAGAGAACAACCCCCAATTATATACTTAACTTGTAATGTAATTTTGAGGACGAAATTCTTATTAGAGGGGGTGAATGTGAAACCCCAAAACCCTAATAAGACTTGGTTGTGTAAATTATGTATTTATCAAAAAAATCTCTCCGTTCTGAATGCGTATTGCGTTACTATATACTCTATTAAAGAATTAGTCAACTAAAATTTTCTCCGAAAAATGTAGTGCTTGACACGTCGTGCTTAAAAAATTTATTCTGTATTCAGACTTTTTGGTATACTTGTTATGACAAGTTGCTTTGTCGTGCTTACACAGACAAAACGCTTTGTCGTGCTTCGCCTAAATTAGATGTTAAACCCTAAATTAGGGAACCCTAATACCAATTTAGGAAACCCTAACCTTAGATTACAAAACCATAACCCTAAATATAAACTCTAACCTTAATTAAGTAGTTCTAACCCTAATTATGTTTTCTTAAACACTAATTATATTGACTAAACTAAAATTAGGTGTTAATAACTTCATTAAGTTATCTTAAACAAAAACTAAAACCCTAATCTCAATTAAGGTGAATTAGGGCAAGATTAACTTACTAACTAAAGTAAAGTAGCTCACAAGCAAGTGCCACCACCACAACAATCATACCTATCTCATCTGGGCACTAAACAACTGATAATAGCAGCACAAGTTCAATACCTAGATATTTGTGGAGGCAAAATTGGAAGAAAAAAAAACCTAAAAACCCTAAGTTACAAATTCTATAAATATCAACCTCTAGCAAGACTAAAACCCATAAATTATGCACATATACACTCATATTTCTTACCATAAGAAGCCCTAGCAATAGTAAGATCAGAATCAAAGTTTAGAAATTAAATTTTTCTCAAGAAAAGTATAAACCCTAATTTTACTCTAGATCTTTGATGCTTTGTTAGATTTGTTGTTTAATTATGTGTAATAACATGTTTTTTAGTGATCTGGGTTGCTAGAATATAGATACATAACATTTAAATGCATCAAAATGAAGAAAATAGCAAACTGTCTAAAATTGTAAAACTGGCCTGACAGCCTAATGTCGGAGCCCATAGATCCTAACATGTTAATTGTTTAGAATGATAGATGTATCATAGTTGTAGTATGACATGAGTTTAACAACCTAGAACTGAAATCATGTCAATCGGATCAATATACAGCAAGTTATTCATAGTCAAAGGTAGTTGACCGACCACAGAAACCCTTTTCTGGATATTCTAGAAAATCCCAAGCAGGCGTCTGATAGTCGTTTGACCGGTTCGGATAATCGAATAGGGATGTTTTTAGGCTAGATATGTGTCATACTTTTGTACCATGACAATTTAACACTTGAATAATACATAAGATGATTAGAATTAATGGTCAAAACTCGTTGACCGTTCACGAAACCATTTTCAGGAAATTCCAGAAACATGAAGAACACAAAACAAGCTTCTGAGAAGCGTTTGACAGGCTTATATCTTTCAATTGTGATATTATTATGCTAATTTAGTGTCATTTTGTTCATTGACATGTACACTACAAACTGAAACCACTAAAACACATAAATTTTATAAAAAATGAAACTTATTAACGATCTAAAACCGTTGACCGGCATTGACCAGAGTTTTCAGGTTACCCAGAAACTCAAGTACAGTTGAGTAGGGTAGTTTGACTAGGATTAATCTAGCATCATATGATGATGTTTGAACTTAATTAAGGAATGTCGTTATACTCTGTCATATGTACTACAACTACAAACGAAAATCAAACTCAAACGATTAGCCATCTGGAAATCAAATCAAGGTCAAACTAGCCCCAAGAAAATGACCAAAGTTGTTATTCAAGCTGAAAAACAACTACAACGACGCTTTCTGTGGCTAAAGGCCTATAGCGACAGACAGAAATAAAAATAAATAAAAATAAATAGAAATAATAATTATAATAAATTATTATTTATAAATAATAATTAATTATTTAAAAATGATAAAAATGTTCTAAAAATTATAGTAAATGGTTATTAATTATTTAAAAATAATACTAAGGTTTATAAAATTATTCTAAGTGATTATTAATTATCTAAAAATAAAATTAATGATTTAAAAACCATTCTAATGGATAATTAAATGTTTAAAAATTATTATGAGCTTCCAGAAATTATTATAAATGCTTAAAAAATTATCTAAAATTATAATAAAGCTTATAATTAAAGTTTAACCGAGATATTAACTTGATAAATATCCAGTAAGGTTTTAGGACACTGAAATCATATCAAACATAGACCGAACTTAAATAGTTTGAGTAGTTAAGTATTGTTATCAATACTATTGATCTATATAAATATGTTTAACGTATTTAGGTATCATAAACCCTTCGAGTAACGATAGATAAACGTTCTTTACACAAGCAAGTTTCCTAATTTCATTTGATTTTCATATTGAATGCAAGTATTTTATCCTTAAACTTATTACTTTACGCAAGTTCTTGAACCCTACTTGAATTCTTTTCAATATATTATACCGAACCAAGTTGTTACCAATTATTGTGAAGTTATTGCTATTACTTCAGCATAGCTTAAGAAATAAATTACTTATTCATATGATATTGAACTATTGTTTATCAAGCAAAAACTATTGTGTCAACCCAAATTATTTTGGTAAGACATCTTATACTAAGTTTAATTTTACCCTTGATGGGACTTAAATTATGTCTACAAATTGACACTAGAGGTTGGATGATATGCATACTCCTAGGATATTGAATGGGCTGATCCCCTATCTCATATCCGAACTAGACAAGTTTCTAAGTCTTTGTGACTGATAGAAATGGTTGATATAAAAATTCTAGTAATGGTCATCAACCCTCAGTTAAGTAAATTGTTGAACTATCCTTTGTTCAAATCAAACATCGTGTTTATAAATATAAACTTGCTGAGCATGTCATAACTCATTCTTGCAAATTATTCACTTTGCAGTTTTAGTTGATAATTCCAGAACGTCTGGGATACATAATGGAAAGAAGCTATGCTTAGATAAGTTTAAATTATTGTCTATGTTAATGTAAGTCTTATAAGACTTTTTGTAATAAGAACTCAATGCTGAGAACCATGTAACTGAACTTATTATATAAAATATATTATCACCTTTTATTTCTGCAATCGTGTTACTATTACATTATTAGTTGTTTTAGCAATATTATTGAAGTAGTACAGTATCCATATGAACTATACATCTGAATGAGGGTATTGAATGACTTTGCGAGTTCTGTAAGCACTGAGGTCACTCGTCAGTTCCAAGAATAATCTTATCATTAGTATTGTGAATGTCAGATAGATAGGAATTATTGATATGCAAGAAATATACATAGGATATAAACATATTCATCCAAGTGAGGGTATCCTGTAACGAATGAGATTTTGTGTAATAATATTTTAATATTTATTGAATTAAATAAATATTTTAATTAATCTATTTATTAAGTTAAATAAATAATTTATGTAATTGTTGTGGATTAATTTAATTAAGTACAATATATTAATTAAATAAATATTTAATCTTTAATTTAATTGATGTGTAATGATTTTATGGTATAGTTTTAATTTAATTGAGATAATTAAATTAGATGAATTTTTATGTGGTAACACTACAAGGAAATTGGTCATTGGCGACGGCCCCATTAGCGACGGCTTTGTGCCAGTCGAGAATGAGGTCACTGGCGGCGGCATAACCGTCGACAATGGACCCCGTCGAGAATGTTCTTTCTCTGGCCAGAATTTGGCAGGAATTTTTTCGCGCCCGAGGGAAACTTTTAGCCGACGGGGTTAAAATATATTCATGACGGGGGGTTACCGTCGGTAATGAGTAAATAACGACGGGAAGAAGAACGACGACTAAGCCGTCGGGAATGAGTCTGTTTAAAAAATTATAGTGTCTCATTTCTCTCATTCGCGCGACCAATTTTCTTTCCCTCCCTTTCCTGCTGCCGTCGCCTGAGCTCCTAGCCATCGTCTCTCTACTCCTTCTCGCCGTCGCCGTCAAGTCCATCTCCGACGACCAGAATCTCGGTAAATTTCAGTTTCCCCTATCCCTAATTCATCCCCCAATTTGTCTAGTTGAATTGAAAAAACCCCAATTCTTAAATTAAGTTCAGGTATGCTTTGATTTTACATTAATTTAGAAATTTGCATATCATATATGCTCTGATTTAGTTCCCTTGCTTGGCATTCTGTTTTCAGTTCATGTATTCTTCTTGTGTGTTATGTTTGCTCCCAAATTGAATTTGTTCTTTATGTTGGGTTTGTTCCCAAATTGGTATGTGTTGAGTTATAGAGCTTAATTATTATGTTGGGTTTGTTCCATTTGCTAATTGAAAAAAATGTGTACACAATTTTTTATTTTGTGTGCTGAGTGCTTTAATTATTGTTTTGTGTACATATATTATTAGTTTAATAGTGATATATATTAATTACTATAATGTTACAACTTAATAACTGAACTTAAACTTTTATTCTATTTTTAACAAACCAAGTATAAATTTTTCATATTAAACTTTAAATTTAAGAAAGAAAATCTATTTTCTCATTAGTTTTTAACCGACGCGCGTGGATATTGTGATATGGATATTAGCAATTAATTAATATATTTGACGTTACCTAAAAATGATATTTTTAAAATCTAAAAGTAAAATGACAAAATAAGGGCTACTCATACTAAGAAATAAAATATAGGTTTTATGGGTTCTTATAAAATCTATTTTCAAATCTATTTTCTCATTAGTTTTTAACTGACGAGCGTGGATATTGTGATTTGGATATTAGCAATTAATTAATATATTTGACTAAAAATTATATTTTTAAAATCTAAAAGTAAAATGACAAAATAATGTATTTATGGGTTCTTATATAGGTTTTATCTTAGAGACAATGGCAAAGGTCCAAAAATACCCCTGACGTTTTCTCCGATATCCCACTTCCACCCTATATTATTTTTTTTTCCAAAAGTATCATTAACGTTATAAATTTTGGGTCAATTGTGCCACTGCCGTTAACGGACCTGTCAAATAGACAAACGAGGTAAAACCTATCTGATGTGGCTGACACGTGGCACCTTCCTCTTTTGTCTACTTTTCTCTTTCCTCCTCCAAAAGTCAGTCGCATTCCTCTTTTATGTACTATTCTCTCTTCTCCAACAAAAGAGCAACAACATGATGAAAATGGATGAAGATTGGGGCTTATTCGCGATGGTCAGAGGCTGCTCCACCGCTGCCATATCAACCAAACCCACCACCACCGCCACCATCTTCTCCTCCACCACCGCCGCCACCATCTTCTCCTCCACCACCACCACAACCAAATCTTGAAGCACAATCTCACTCCTCCACTCATAATCATCAGCTCGACCACCAAACCCTCGTATTTTCCCCTCTTGGTGAGAGAAATTCAACCACCGTCCACAGTCAAGCCCACTCCTCGGTGACATAGCCTCCTTCATCTATGCCATCCACGACGACCTCTCCTCTGATTATGTTTCCTAAGTGCTCCACGACTTTGCCTATATGGTGAATCACCAACCCCTTGTTTTTCTCTCCTCGGTTACCACTGTTCCACCCCATTTCTCCTTCGAAGAACCCACCCACCATGATCGGGTCCTCGGTTACCACTGTCTTTTTGATTAATTATAGTGTTTTTTCGGGTTTATTGGTTCATTATGGGTCTGGGTTCTGTTAGATTCTAAAATCTGAGTGTGGGTTCGTGATTAATTTGGGAAATAGGCTGTGGTGGATTAGAATTTTTGTTGATTAATTTTAGTGACTAAAGAAGGTGTGAAGTTCTCAATGAGAGGAGATATTAGAACTGCAAATGTTGTTTGCCGGCAGAAAAGTTGGGTGCAATGCATTCCATTCTAGACACTAGTTAATCAGTAACTTTTTTCTTTGCAAAATCTAGTGCAATCACGCGAACACACGCGTTTGCACCTGTTTCTCATTTTCTCTCTCCTCAGTCCTCTCCAAACCCTCACTCTTGACAGTCTCGAATATCTCTCAGGTACCCAACATCAACTCTTCTTGCTTTATTCTCTTGAAAATATCGAATCTTTTCATCAATTTTATATAATACCCAATTGCCAAAAATAGATTCTTTGAATACCCATTTGGCAAAAATTGAATTTTTTCCTTCTTTTAGTTGCCCCAAATTGCTCGGAAACATAAATTCTTATATTGGTATTTGTTTTTAGACCCAAGAAGGGTTATTTAAAAGGTTTTTGTTAATGGGTAGAAGAGATATGCAAGTTTTAGAGGGAAAAGGAGATCGGTTGTTCTCCGGTTCTTCTCAATTGAAATTTTAATGGAGTCTTGAAGATGGTAAATTTCACCATGGAGGCTTATTTGCTAGCGTTGGTCAAGTGGGTGGTATGGGTTTTGGTGCCACTTCCCGCAATCCTAGGGATTACAATGGCAATGGTGGCTTGAAGTTACCATACACTGATTTATTTGTGAATTATGTATCTTCACCTGGGAGTTCAAAGATTGTTGGTGTTTCAGAGGAGATAACAGAGGAGGGGATTGTGAAGAAGAAGAAGAAAGGTGGGGTTAAATTTATGGTCAAGATTGCTAATCCTTCACTGAGGAGGTTGGTAAGTGGTGCCATTGCCGGGGCATTTTCACGGACAACAGTTGCTCCATTGGAGACAATTAGGACTCATTTGATGGTTGGTAGTAGTGGGCATTCAAGTACTGAAGTGCCTGCCCCCATAATTGAAACTACCAAAATGGTAGCTGCAGGTAATAGCTCTTATAAATCAACCAGGCTTAAATCAGTTTCATTCCAAACCCTCTTGACCGCACGAGCATAATCAATCGGGTAATGAGGAACAAGGGATTCAAGCTATGGAAATTTCAATTTATACTTCTCTCGGATCCATATTTCATTCTCAATGTCTAGTATAAGCGCATTACAGTCTTTTATAAGTCGGTATTCCTCCGAATCAATGTTACCTGAGAGCATAGCTCGGTTGCCAAACTTATACGAGCTCAGAGTATTTGGCAATCGAGTTCTAGAATTTGCCACATGTTTCATAAGAATTCATTTTCTGGAAATATATCACACATGATATTTGGTGCGCATAATCCATCTACCTTTACGATTTCAAAAAATCAATTTCTAATAACATTCCAAATGAAATCAAATATTTAAGCAAGTTAATGTATTTTTCTGGTAGTAATAATAAATTAAGTGGGAGAATTCTAGAGAATTTGGTTAATTTGGGTATATTGGAAAGGCTTGATCGTGATAACAATGAGATATTTAGTTTGATTATTTCAGTGTTGTTATTTTTGGAACAGAGGAAGAAGAAAGAAGAGAGAAAAGAGGGAGAAGAAAGAGAGAGAAAAGTTGGAGAAGAAAGAGAAAATAAAAAATTTATTAAATTTAATTTTGGCCACGTGTCGGTCTTCATTAAGGCTCGTTTGTCCAGCTGGAACCTCCGTTGATAGCAGGGGCACGGTTGACCCAAAAATTAAAATATTAAGTGTAGTTTTGGGAAAAAATTAGTTTAGGATGTAAGTGGGACATCGGATAAAAGGTCAGGGGCATTTTTTGACCTTTTCCCTAGAGACATTTAAAGAGATGATCAAGAAAGCTTATTTTAACAAAACCTAACAATCTCTTTAATGTTACATACTAGAAGGGGATAAGAAATCATAAACCAACTCTCCGCCATCGAAAATCATAAACCAAATCAATAATTCAACTGAAATTTGTAAAATTAGATAAACAAAAAGCAAGTTGTTTTGTGTGTATTGCGTGTTTCTTATATATCTAGCTGAAGGACTGCCATTCTTTTCTTTGTAATACTCCAATGAGAATATTGTTTCAATATTCAAACTTATCATTATGATTATTGCATTTGCTTATATTTCCATATAGTTTAGGAAGCTTAGAAACTCGTTCGAGATTCACTTAATAGAAGTGACTCTCGAATAGTCCCCACTTTGGGACTGTTCCTGAATGTTTTGATCCCACTTAGGTCTGTGTTAACGGCTTGAGCACGTCTTTATAGTTTGAGAATTCTTGGTGAATATGTAAGAACCCTAATTTTCAGATATTATTAATTAAGGATTTAATAAATAAAAATCTTAAACTGTGAGATGGGTTCGAATAAGAGTATTTTTTTTATGTGATATAAGGTATGTGGTATTATATTACATAGGGTAATATGGACTATGTAATATGTGTTTTATAAATATATTATTAATATATATTTGTTACTTAGCGTAGAGACGTTTCAGTTGAGATAAAAGGAGTGGATAAAATTATCTATAGATATTAAATAATTTATAGAATTATTTTATCATAGTAAGTTGGTGACATTAAATATCCTTAATGTATAATCACCATATTCTTGTGTATGTGTATTAATAACTAGTATGTTTATAATATAGGTTATTAATAGCACTTAAGCTATCCGTGAATAGGTTTGGATAGTGAAGCATGAGTTAGTTAAGGAATTAACTAATAAGAATAAATATTAGTTAATTTAAGTTGGGAGTTATATTATGGAATAATATAATGAGAGTATTGAACCTTAATTAACTATGATGATATAGTACAGTGTTTAATTTACTTAAGTAAAGGAGTGAATTAATATGTGTGTTGAATATGTAATTATAGTTGGTACTTTTATATATATTACTTAGAATAGTAATATGTTAGAAAGTCTAATGTACGAATAACGTTAAATATATATATATATACGTTATTAAAGGGAGATGGAAATTATTATATTTTTTAAATGAATATTTAATATTTGAGATATGATTAAATGTATATTGAAGAAATTATTTTGGGGAACAATTTATAGAAAAGAAAGAGAAATAGTTATTATATATTTCTAATAAAGGATATTAAAATAATTTCTAATATTGAATTATTTTAATAAAAGGAGGAAATGTTATTTTTGAATAATAATATTACCTTATATGTTTTTGTATGAGGTAATAGGTATGATTAATAAATATATTAAAACATATTTGCTATATGTAAATAAATTGATGGAAACAATTTATTATAATAGAAAATAAACTTATTATCTATTTTCTATATATAATATACATGTGGCGTACATATGATTATTTCTAATAGATATTATATTAATTATAATATCTTGAGACAATAAGTAAATTATTTTCTAATAATGAACGTGCTTATTTGGAGAAAACATAATATTTTATGTTATGGCTAAATACATAATGTATTTTCAAGGGAGTTTAATTAATGAAAGGAAACTACGTTATTTTAATATATTAAATAACTTAAGTTATTATTTTATCGCGTATATTATTATTTACAATAATTAATAGAATATATATTAAGTATTATAAGCGTAAAGGTTATACTTATTATAAGTATGAATATTTGAGGTAGTTTAGCATTTAAATGCTTAAGTCACGCAAACATTATACTAAAAGAATGTTTAAGTGAGATGGGAATAATAATAAGCTTGAGATTAAGCTTGTATGAATTGCCTTGTGTGGCACGATAATAGATTCGGTAATGAATTAATTAATTCATGGATGGAAGAATTATTAATTAAACAATTAGTCTATATTAATTGTTATTGTAATAATATGTTGATTTATTATTATAACTAGTGATAGTATAATAATATATAAACGAGTAGATTATTAATATGATTATAATTGCTCAATTAGTTGATATGTGCAAAGGATGTGATTATTAAGAATATAACATATTGTAGTTACACATATGTTTTATGTAGTATAGTGCAACATTAATGTGACTGTATTATATATAAACTATATAGTAAAATTGATTGCATTATGTGAATTACATAATATTATTGCTTATGTAACATGATGTGTGTGGGTAGACCTTAAGGAATACCTTATTAGCATATAGTAATTGTTAATTGATAACGATTTCTATAGGATATTATAACTGTAATAATTACCGTTATGATAATTAATAACCGTTATAATAATGAGTAATACCCGATAGAATTAGATCCGGTAGGATGAAATGTACATGAATTTATATTTACTACATGATAGTATTATTGGGACTACATTGTGACACATTAATTTATAACATAAGTTATATGAAATGGAAGGTGTACAACTTAAATGTATATGGAAGGTATATATATAAACCAAGTGTTATATATAACTCATGTTACCCAATTACTGAGTTTTATCAAGCCTTGTCCCAATATGATGGTCACTTTTCTCCCTCACGTGTTCAAGCAAAAGGCTAAGCCTACTATTGCTCTCAAACTCAGCAACTCTAGCTTCATAGCAAATCATCACAAGGGGTGTGGGCTAAATAGTGGAGTTCAACAACTAATCTAACAACTCTTTAATAACCTTCATGCAATTCTTCAATCCATGGGTTTGTTTTAGTGGGAAATTGTAATGTTTGTGTAATCCTTTTTCTATAAATATAGACTCTCCTTCTCCATTTTTCCATTGCTGAGAATTGCTTAAGTGTGAAATTGAGAGCATATATATAGAGTGAGTAATTATATCCACATCAGTAGAGGAAGTGTGAATTAGCAAGCAAATTACAAATGTATAAGGTTTCTTCTTGTTCTTCATTTTTATTTCTGTCAAAATTTCCATTCTTCAATTCCCAATTTCTTAATTATGTGGAGTTAAATGATAAGGGAGTTGGGAAATGTTTACATAGTTGTTATATAACCATGTAAGTATGTTTAAATTGTTATATGGCTGATATAGAATAGAATTCGTATGAATTTTCTGAGATGGGTTTCCAGTTCTGCCGAACAGGAAGCTATCACTGGGTTGGCCGGACACCGGCGCAGCTGCGCCGGGTTTGTACCTGGTGCCTGCGTAGCTGCGCAGGGTCCTGGCTTTTGTTTTCTGTTTTCTGCAGCAGCCTGCTACGTGATAACTTATTGATATTAATTAAGACAAGCATGAAAACTGGTATATCTCCTATAAACATGTCTCTTGATACAACATGAATGTTTATGGCCATAATAGTATACGCTTTTGATAAAAAGCTTTCTAGATTAGAAGTGAACTTAGAAATGATTAAAGTGAACTTCATCACAAATATTTCATGTGAGCATTCTAATTTTTGTAAACATGATCATATAGTATATATTGACATGAAATGTACGTTTAAAGTGTTGAATAAACTAGCATACGTGATTGCAAGATTCAAACGATTTCAAAAGAAACTTAAGAACTTTTTGAAGCAAACTTGACCAAGACTTATGTCTTTTAGATTCTGACCATTGGACTACGGGTGTGTGACTTATATATGTGTTCTAATATATGAGAGTCATGGCTACGTGGTACTTTGCATATACTAAGTTACCTTTGTTGACTTAGTGCAATTTTTATGAAAACTTAGAATGTGAAGGGTAATAGCATCAAACACCGTGTGAGTTACATTATGATCATATACGCATGTATATTAGGATTTGATTATGCCTATAGACATGTCGATATAAGCATCATTTGGTTGAAATGTGAATACCACCTATGCACATGTATTCAAGAAATAAATTTCTAAGGCATGGACTATGTGATTAATGTATACATGTGTAGTATACGCACAAGCATGACTACTTAAATATTGTTTGGTCTTGTTATGTGGTAACATGACTTTAGTAACTGACCATGAAGTAATGGACTCAATTTACTTAAGGTATATGAAAGTCCGGCATGAAAACCATGTAACTTTGAATTGGATTTGAATGTGCATGCTAGGTTTCAAACTTGAGTTAATGACCCTATAGACATATGTACGTAAGAGATATCAGTAATCTGAATGCTAGTGAATGACCTCGGGTTGTCCAGCAGCATAAAATGTCATTTCTGGTTTGACCAGTGAGTGGCGCAGCTGCGCCACTCTTAAGGCCAATACCTGCGCAGCTGCGCCAGCCTGTTTTCAGGATTTGTGCAGTCTGTTTGTTCTTGATTTTATAGTAGAATTGTATTATTACTTAAACTGCAAATCATGGTCTGACCCCTACTAGTTTATGACTATATGATAAACATAATAACCTTGCGTGACTAGTTTAAATTATGACAAGGATTTTGAAAGGAGAAACTTAGAAAAGTTTGAATGTAATGGTTTGGATAAGGTTTGAGAAACATGAAAGCAATATAGATCATGTATTTATGAGCTTGAAATACGTGTCGAACACATAGCGAGTCGAGTAAAGGTGTATGAATATTGATATTAAAAGTATACCTATACTAGCTATTATAGGAGTATGTTATGAAAGTGAAACAAGGTTCTAAGAACCAAGTTAGACAACAATGTAACCTTTATTATTACATTGAGAATGTGTGGATACATATAACTAATGAGTGTGATCTCTATGGTTAATATAACTGTGTAGGATTACACAAAGTGCAGAGATTCTTAAGCAGTTAAGTCGTAGTTGTTAAACTACGAATCAGGCAAGTCTTTCAGTTCCTATTTGATATATAAATTCAATAACTGTTAGTTGAATTATATTATGCTGTGATAATGTGAACTTATATATGAACTAAATGAGATTGAAAATTGATCTTTGATGATATATTTGTTATGTGAAAAGTAACATGCGTAGTAAATATAAATTGTTTATAAATGCATGAACTGAGTATGATGTTGTATGCTATGTGATGCATGAAAACTGTCAGAATTGCTGAGTTGTCGAGCTCACTCTTGCAAATAACCACTTTTACAGGTTAAGGACTTACGATAAAGACTTCGTGCTTCTTGATTGATAAAGATAGATAGTATCGAATTGAAGAGTACTATTTAGATTATTGCTTGAACCCTGTTTAGGTTCTAGGAGTTGTATTTGATAGTTGTTTACACTGTTTAATACATGTTGTGCTGTAAAGTTGTATTAGTTAATACATAGAGGATATCAAGTCGAGTTGTAAACGTTATACGATAACTCAAATAGAATGAATCATATTATAAGTTGATTTGAGAATTGTAATTGATTCAAAGTTATGAAATCAATAAAAGATTTTATTCAAGGAGGATTGAAAAAGTTTAAATTATTTCACATTTTAGTAACATCGAATATGATGTAAAGATGAGATCTTGGATATAAATAGAATTTATATTCTAAATTATAATAAGTAAAGATGTATTCTTTTAATAATGAATAAAAGATGTAATAGTTTGGCGATAGTAGTATCGTGACTGCACCGAATCTGAGGTTTCGAAGGAACGTGGATTTGGGGGCGTCACAGAATATCTCTTGATGTTCTTCTGGTGAATATTTAGGCTACGATGTGGTAGTCTATTTTGTGTACTTGAAGACCATGAGGAGGTGCTGCCAAAATTTCTTAAAATATAAAGATGTGTTCATGTTGTTGGCATCAGGTGGGGCGACGCATTTGGGAATGGGATAGAAGCCTGACCCGTTAGAGTGGAGATGAAGTTAGGACACTCATATGTATGCATAGACATTAATCCTCCTTTTGTATTTTGTTTTTCCATATACATAGCTGCCCATAGTGCGTTGTCCAAGATGTCTATTGATCGAAGTTTGATGGAACGTAGGGTAGCCACTGATAAGAGTGGGCTTAGCTCTGAATATTGTAGTGGGGTTGAACAGTTTATCAATTTTGCGTTTGAGCACGTCAGTTGCGATGAGATCAGATGTCCGTGTAAGAGGTGTGTGAATGAAGTGTGGAAGGAAAGGAGTGATGTCATGTGCGACTTATTTGCGTATGGGTTCAAGAAAGGTTATACGACATGGATCTATCATGGGGAAACCTGGTTAGATGAACATAAATCAGAACCGGAATCCAGAGGTGACGAAACCTTTACCTGTACTAATATGATAGTCAAAGCAGCTGGTTCATACTTCTAGTGGATTACAGATAGGGATGACGATAGCACTGAGCAAGAGCCGAATGACGGGGCTAAGGGTTTCTATGAGTTATTGCAGGAATCAGCGACGCCATTGTATGACGGGCACGAAAAGCACACCGTCTTATCTGCAGTGACTAAGTTTTTACACTTCAAGAATGAGCATGACTGTAGCAAGAGAGGTTTTAATGAACTGCTAAACATTATGAAGGAGTGCTTACCTGCAGGCAATAAGTTATCGGAGTCGTACTATAATGTGAAGAAAATGGTCAAAAGGCTCAATCTAGGGTATGAGAAGATTGATGCTTGTGAGAATAACTGTATGTTGTATTACGGTGATGTTAATAAAGATAAGAGGTCATGTGATATTTGTGGTACAAGTAGATACTATGAACAGCGTAAAAAAAAGGGAAAAGACGTGCTGAGAAAGATCTTACGTTACTTTCCTATTGCGTCGAGGCTTCAGCTGTCAACACATACCGCCGAGGATATGAGGTGGCACTCTACACGGGACATAGTCGACGGTTAACTGACGCACCCGACAGATGGGCTTGAGTGGAAATTTTTTGATAACAAGCACCCCTCGTTTGCTGAAGAGGTTCGCAATGTTAGGCTTGGACTTGCTACGGATGGGTTTAATCCGTTTAACGTGCCTTACACAAAGCCCTACTCAACTTGGCCGGTGATTATTGTTGTGTATAACCTCCCGCCTTTGATGTGCACGAAAGATCCCTACATGTTCATGCCTTTATTGATTTCGGGTGATAAGAGTCCAACTAAAGACATCAATGATACCTCAGGCCGTTAGTTGATGAGTTGAAGATGTTGTGGGAAAAATGGGTTCAAACTTATGATGTATCTCTTAAGCAGAACTTTGACATGAGGGAAGCTTTACTGTGGAGAATAAATGACTTCTCGGCGTTAGGAATGATCAGTGGATGGTCGACTCACGGGGGCTTATCATGTCCCATGTGTATGGGGTCAGTTAAAGCTATGCGGCTCAAACATGGGGGGAAAATGAGTTTCTTTGCAACATCCAGACAATTTTTGCCTATTGAACATCGTTATCGACGGATGAGTAGATAATTCAATCAAAAAATAAAGAAACATCAAGTACCTGACCATCTTTCTCGGTCAGCAGTGCTGAGTTAGATTAGTCATTTGAAGTTTCCACCTCCAGGGAAGAATCACAGATTAGAGCGAGCTTATGGTTACGAAAAAGTTCACAACTGGACACACAGATCCATATTCTTTGACCTGCCTTATTGGGCCACACTCTGTATCCATCATTGTTTAGATTCGATGCATACTGAGAAGAACGTATTTGATAACATTTTTTATACAGTCCTATATGCTAGTGGTAGAACAAAGGACAACAAAAAGTCGAGGCTTGATTTGGTAGAAATGAACATTGGGGAAGATCTGTGGCTGTATCACGAGGGTAGTAAGACGGTAACGCCTAAAGCTGAATATACTTTGACCGTAAAACAGTTGATATTGATATGTAATTGGATCAGTGGACTGAAGCTCCCAGATGGATATTCCTCGAATATAGCAAGGTGTTGTAAAGTCGAAGAGCTGAAGTTTCGGGGTCTCAAAAGTCATGATTATCACGTATTCATGCAGAAGTTGATCCCCGTGGCATTTATCGACTTGTTACCGAAACGTGTGGTTAAAGCACTAACAGAGCTTTTTAATTTCTTCAGAGATCTATGCTTGATGGAGCTCCAGCTCAAAGACATCGGTAAAATGGAGATGCAGATAGTGGAAATAATGTGGAAGTTAGAAATGATCTTCCCTCCATCATTTTTTGATTCAATGGAGCATTTGCCTAATCACTTGCCATACAAAGCTATGTTTGGCGGTCCAGTGCAATATAGATGGATGTACCCATTCGAGAGGAAATGACATTAATGTTTTTAATACGGTAGAATGTTCATTCTTATTTGCTAATCTATATATCACTTATGTATATGCGACGTCTAAAGTAAAAGGTGAAGAATAGAGCCCGTGTAGAAGGGTCAATTGCTGAAAGTTATGTTATGGAGGAACTTCTTAATTTCTGCTCGTTGTAATTTGAGCAGAATGTTCAGACGAAGCACAATTGCTTACGTCGAAATGAGGCTGTTGCGCATAAGGAAAATGGAGAATTAATGGCCTTTAGTCACCCTGTACGCCATTATGCGGTAAAAAAAGGCGATTCTTGACCGATAGTGAGTATGCAGCTGCCACATTATATGCACTTGTCAACATAAATGAAGTAGCGCCATACATTAAGTAAGTAGTCGTAACTATATATGTCTGGTGTAACTGTGTCAATTTCCTTCACAAACACATTAAGTATATAACTGTGTTGCAGTCAATATGATACTGAAGTACGTGAAGCAAATCCGAGTATATCGGGTGGGGATTTGCAAAATTTGAGAAATGGACAATTTGTGCAATGGTTTAAAGATCATGTAAGTCTATCCTTTACAAGTTCAATGAATCTACCATCATAGATTTATTCTTATGGCGTAATTAACTTTAGAATATGTTGTGTTAATGTACATTAGGTCCTCACAGATGAGTTAGCTGACAATCAACTAAAGCTTATAGCCGACAGCCTTGATCTGTAGATACTTATACATACTGCATTGTCAACGGTTACAGATTTAAGTGTTGCGATATTGGGGAAGTCGCTTCTGCTAATTCTGGTGTTGTGGTGAAAGGTAGCTGCTACGATAACATTTGGGATGACTGGTATGGACGATTGCTAGAAGTTGTCGTTCTCAAATATTGGGGTCATAAAGAATTAGTTTGCTTCAATTGTCATTGGTTTGATGTTGAGAATAGAGTTAAAGTAGATATAAAATCAGGACGGGTGACTGTTAACGTTAAGTTAAAACTAAGACTGATGACTAGTATGGACGAGCCTTTTATTTTAGCAAGTCAAGCAACACAGGTGTACTACGCGCGGGGTGTTACGACTCTTGCAAGCCCATGTCATGCTGTTATAACCACCAAAGCCCGTGGTTTTCAAGGCACAGCTCCTCGTCCAGACGATGAACCTTTACAAGTAGAGTCTACTAGTGTCACACCAGCTGATGTGATAATTATTTGTGAGTCTAGTGAAGAAGAGGATGATGTTGTCACTGTCAAAAGTGAAGACGATGTTGTTGAGGTGGCAGATATAATTGAAGAAATCGTTGAGGATGACGAAGATGGTGATGACAACGATAGTGAAGATCTACTGCTCGAAGATGACGATTCTGATATTGATGGCTTTGATGATATAAATGATTAGGAGTATGTACCCTTTATGTCCTTTTAGTTGTATTTAAATGTAATAGTTGTCTCATTTTAGTTATATTTGCATGTTGCATTTTGTATCCTTTTAGTTGTATGTGCATGACGATTCTGATATTTATGTTGTATCCCTTTAGTTGTATCCGCATATTATCCTCTTGATGATGATTTGACAGCATATATACAGATATGGCGCGTACACCACACGGTGATCGTGGGGGGCGTACTGGTAGTTTAGGCCATGGGGGTCGAGGTAGTGCTGGTGATGATCAGGCCGGATCATCAGGTATAATTACTTGTTTTGTTGTTATACATCTTATTGTTTTTAATTTTATATAATATTGACATTATATTTGTTTATATAAATATTGTTGTATTTCAGTATATAGGTGATTGACGTAGGCCTCCGCGGGGACTTGCACCTGGATTACTAGGGAATCCCCCCCAATCGCCGCTTATATGCCGTGTCGGGACTAGTTGGTAATTTCATATTTAATATTTTGTTTGTATTAATTATTTATTTCTTATATATTCTTTGTAATTTGCAAATTTAGTAATTTTAATTTTAGTATCCTTGATGCGACGCCAAGGACCACGTTGCTTGGGATCGTTCGCAACCGATTCTCCAGCCCGTGGATGAGGTGGGCGGCTGTGGATGACCGCACACGTGGGCTGATTATTACTGAGTTTAGGGTAAGAAGTCATTCATTCATATATAAGTTTTAACTTGTGCTTTTGAATATTTGTTTACCACTTTGATTTATGTTGTCTACTAAGTAACTGCTGATATTCATATGTTGTACTGCAGAGATATTATCACTTCGAGGACGGGCAGGAAGCCCATGGCAGCACTGTTCTCGGGAAGTATCTTGAGATAAATTGGCACAAGTGGGTCTACAACTAGAAGAAGAAGGCCCATACCAAGATGGCTGATGGACATACACTTAGAGATGTCCGGCCAATTTTCATTGGTGTTGCGGTGTGGTAGTAGATGTGCCTTATTTGGGAGGGCGAGGCGTTCAAGAATATGTCGGCACAGCGTACAACTACCCGACAACAGAGTCGTCTCCCACACTGCACTGGGTCTCAGTCGTACGACCTCTACAAGGAGAGACTCGAGGTGAGTCTAAAGCACCCACCTTCCCGCCTCGAGTTTTGGTGGCACGCTCACCAAAAGAAAGGTGACGGTGGTTATATCTCAGCTGAGGCAGAGGACATTGCGGTAAGTAATTTAATTCTTTTATTTAATATGTATTTAAAATCTTAAAATTCTTTTGTATTTTTTTGTGTAATACTTTGCTTTTCACCTATTTCTTTATTTTTTTAGACACGGTTCGAGGACCTTACTGTGGTCCGGAGCAGCCAAAGAGTTGACACTCCAATGGCTGATTCTACGAATGAGGATGAGGAGATGGAATACTGGCTGCAAGCTACAGGGGGGTCGAAGAAGGGTAGAGTTGTGGGCATTCCCCGTGTCCCAGCCTAGACTATAGTCCCTGTTGCGAGATCTAGACGTCGCCCACCCATCGGCGGTAGTGGTGCGAGTGGATCAGGCGCCGGCCCTTCATTTCTGACGACTTCTTCAGGCGGATCATAGAGGGGTGCATGGTGAGCAGTGTTGTGCAGTTAGGCGCACCATCACGTGAGTGGATCTACCAGCTAGCTCAGAAGGATATCCACGACTCCATAGATTCTACAGCTGCCGCTGAAGACCTTATGGGTGTAGTCCTGGAGGATGCCATCCGTGTATGTGCAGTTGTCTTGGCCAACATCTTTCCTCCAAATATTCGACAGGTAAAATATATTATTGATGTATTTCCTTATTTGTAATTATATTGATAATATAAACTGTCAAATAAATAGTTAACATGCAAACACAGACATAGCACCGTATAGATAATAGACACGCGTTACAACTGACGGGACTCGATTCCGATTTACGGAGCCCAAGTTCGAGTCCCGTCCGCCTAACTTATGAAAACTTTAGAAAAATAGTCAAAAAAGAGGCCAAAACCCGCCTCCGTTGTCCAAACGACATGCAACCACAGACATAGCACCGCATAGGCAATAGACACGCGTTACAACTGACGGGACTCGATTTTGATATATGAAGCCCGAGTTCGAGTCCCGTTCGCCTAACTTACAAAAACTTAGAAAAATAGTGAAAAAGAGGCCAAAACCCGTCTCGGCCATCCAAACGATACGCAAACACAGACATAGCACCGCATAGGGAATAAATAGGTGTTACAACTGACGGGTCTCGATTCCGATATACGGAGCCCGAGTTCTAGTCCCGTACGCCTACCTTACGAAAACATAGAAAAATAGTCAAAAAGAGGCCGAAACCCGGCTCGGTCGTCCAAACGACACGCAAACACAAACATAGCACCTTATAGGCAATAGACACGCGTTATAACTGACGGGACTCGATTCTGATATACGAAGCCCGAGTTCGAGTCCCGTCCGCCTAACTTATAAAAACTTAGAAAAATAGTCGAAAAAGTGGCCAAAACCCACCTCGGTCGTCGAAATAACATGCAAACACAGACATAGCACCGCATAGACAATAGACACGCGTTACAACTGACGGGACTCGATTCTGATATACGGAGCCCGAGTTCGAGTCTCGTCCGCCTAACTTACGAAAACTTAGAAAAATAGTCAAAAAAGAGGCCAAAACCCACCTCGGTCGTCGAAACGATACACAAACACAGACATAGCACCGCATAGGCAATAGACACCAGTTACAACTGACAGGACTCGATTCCGATATACGGAGCCCGAGTTCGAGTCCCGTCCGCCTAACTTGAAGAACACAAACTAAAATTATGTAAATATATTTTCATTTCGACTTTGTTATTAATATTTTAATTTTGTAGGGTCTTGTTGACAAGACTCGTGGAGGTGGAGGTGGAGGTGGAGGCACTGGTGATGACCGCCAAGATGATGACGAGTAGCCTCCTCTAGTACAGGGTGATGACCGTCGAGTTAATGACGAGCAGCCTCCTCTAGTAAAGGGTGATGACCGCCGAGTCGATGACAATGAGATAGGCGACTGGTTGTAGTTAGTTTATGTTATATTCTGAGTTTCATGTATATACTTGTACAATTTTTGAGTTGTACAGACGGCCATTTTTTATCTATATATTTGATTTAGATTACTATTTGAATGGTGAATTGTATGATATTTGATGGTTTTTATTAGTTTATAACAGGTATATGTTTATATTTGTAAATGAACAGGGAAATTTTGAAAGTATAAAAAAAATTTCAAAATATATATAGTCATTGTCGACGGGGGTTAGGGCGACGGCAGTTCCCGTCACCAATAACCTATAGTGACAGACATGGGGACAGGCATTTGATGCTTTTAATTTAATTCTAAAAAGTCATTGCCGACGGCTACAAAGTCATGGCCGACGGGCTCACCGTCGTGAATGAGTAATTTTAAAAAAAAATTATTAAATCTTTACCGACTGTCTTGCCGTCGCTCGGGCCGTCGGGATTGACCTTGTGTCGTCACCAATGATGCCCATCACCAATGGAAATGATGCTGACGACGACCGACGGGGACCAGGGGCGACGACCTGTGTGGCGACGGGAACATCAACGGCCACTGCCGTCGTTAATGACCTCGTTGCCGACGACATTGTAGTCATAGGCGACGGCAGTGCCCATCGACAATGACTGATTTTTTTGTAGTGTAATTGTTACATGAGATTATGATTAGCGAGTAATTATAATTGTTATGTGGCAATTTTATTTGATTAATTGATGTTAGCTTAAATTTAATTAAATTAGAATGTTAAGATTTAATTAATTAAAGTGTAACATTGAAAGTACGTGTTAAAGGATTTATTAAGTAAATCAAAAGGGTTTTTTAATTAGTTTTACCATACAAGGCCCTTAAACTAATTTTTAAAGAGTTTTTCCAAATAAGGCCCTTGCACCTATTTTAATCCTGTTTTACCAAACGAGGCCTTAAGTTCTAAAAATCTATTTTTTTTTTAATTTCAATGGTTTTGGCCAAACAAAACCTTATGGCTTTTTTATTTTTAAAAATATGTAACTGACATTATATTTAATAAGGGTTATTATATATTGTCAGTTATATATTATAAATTTATGTGTATTATATGTATATCTAATATATGTATATCAGTTAGTTATATTTCATTACGTTGGAAAGAACAAAGTTAGAACAAAGAAATATGGAGAGAGCTTGAGAGAAAAAGAGAGAAGAATAGGAAGAAGAAGAAGGAAGCCTGAGAAAACATCACCCTCATCTCTTTCCTCCTAACACAAAACAAAGGGTATAATTCTAATATTGTAGTGTAAGAATTGTGTTTTTATGTTCTTTATATTTTTAGTTCTCTGTAAATACGAGTTTTTATGAAAATTGTATAAACATGAATTATAGGTATAATTTATGTTCATAAACTGTTTATAGTTGATTTGTATGCATAATTAGTTGTTTAATTCTTGTAAGCATGATGAACATGAAGAAATCATGTTCATAAAAAGTTACAGTGAATTAGTTTTGATAATTGGCTCTTTTAAAATCAAAATTTATGTTTAATTGTAAGTTATTGTATAAATTGATTATATATTATGTTAATATGTTAAGAAAAAAATTTAATATGCTTTGAATTGTGTATTTTGATTTAGAAACAAACTCAAAGTGTTCAATTTCATCAAGAACACTAATCTATGGCTTTTCTTCAAAAATCATGAAATTTAGAGTGTTGATTATGTGTTATGATGATTATATATATTAAAAACATGTTAGAAGCTTTAAATTATGTTTTCTATAAAGTTTTATATTCAATATGTTAGTTAAAATTGGAATTTGGTGCGAAGCAATAAGCCAAATTGGCTTTTTCTCTACATAATTCGCGAACCAAACTTCTTCCTCTGCAAAGTGCCTGCCCTAGCGGACTCACCAAGAGCAAAACACCCGCCCCGGCGGGGCGGGGGGGGGGGGGGGGGGGTTAGAATTGATGTATTTTGTTGTTTTTGTGTAGTTTTGTTCGTATCATGAAAAGCTAACCTAATGTGATAAACTTGATAACATGTTAGGCATACATTAAGATGTTAAAGAGATTCTTTAATATATTTCAAATGATAACTTTTTTAAATAGAAAATGTATAAGGTAAATTATAATTTAATTAATTATAATTTAAATATTGTGAAAGTATGACTTAATCTTATAAGTTGATTATGTGTTGATTAAACAAATAGTTTGATTGATTATTGAGATTGTATGAGTTGATCCTATTATGTCATGATAAGTGATTTAACCTAATATCTAAAGAATAATGAGTTAGTGTTGATGAGTTAACTAGTTATGTGAATTAGTTATATAATGGCTAATTTATGTTACTATTGTAATTACATGTATGTAGGATTAACTAAGGAACGTGATAGTAATTGTTAGCTTGCACTCAAGGCAAGTGTTCTAATCTCCAGCCTTACTTTTATGTTTATGCAAGTTTCCTAAACTCAAACTTTACTTGAGCAAGTTTCATATTTCTAATTTGTTATTCATATGCTAGTTATTGTATTCTCTATAAATTATATACTGAATAAATATCTTATCAAAGTTCATTATTGAGTCAATGCGACCTTGACTTAATTGTTCAAGCAAGGTCTATTTTATCTTTCGAATGCTTTAAGTTTAATTCTACAGCATAAGTTAATTCATAATTCTTTATTGTTGAATTATTCTAGATTATTGTAAGTCGATTCAACTACTCCTTAGTTGATGGTATTTGAACTCCAAATTTCCTTTTAAGCTTATCCAAACCAAACTTTCTTTGGTGTGGACTTGTTATCTAATACTGAGATGAACAACCCTAGTAATAGGGGATTACCATGAGACAGCGTTAAGATGTTTGTGCACAATATATGATACGAAATGTTGATCCCCCTAAGTACAAGTTAAGAGTCCATATAGTTTAAATGGCTGTTAAAGGTTTTAAATAGAAATGTTTATAACCTAGGATATAGTTCAAGGTCTTATGACCCTCAGATGATTTCTATATTTGAATTCTAAATGTTGATGAAAGAATTATTATTCAATTCTTTATTATTGATGAGAGAAAAGTATTCAAATCTTTTGAAGTTATTCAGTTTATGTAACCACTATTATTGTTATTATTCCAAGTGAGCTTTTGTTTGCTCACTCTTGCATTAAATAACCCTTGCAGCTAAAGTCAAAAGAGTTGATGAACCATCAATTAGTAAGGGCAAGAGTAAGGTGAACAAGTGAAGACTTGGTTTGATTATGATGTGTAATAGAACTTAAATGTTTATGATGTTTATTTCTTCGCATTAATTGTTTATGTCAAGGTTAGATAACCCTTGGATTATGTTTGGAAATGTTGTAATCCTTTTTAAGGAAGATTTTATTATTTATTCAAGGTTGTAATTTATTTTGCATTCCTTATTATTAGGCAGTAGTTATATTTTATTTATATAGTGAGCACCAAATCCTGTGGAATTGAAGTACCCGGATTTGGGGGTGTCACATATCCAAACACAGAGACTGTTCTGACGGGAACTATTATCTGTTTATGGGATACCGTGAATATTGGAGAGATGGGAATTATATATTATGGAATATTTATAGACGTGAGCACCAAATCTGCTACGAAAAGTGTAGAGAATTTGGGGCGTCACAAGTTGGTATCAAAGTTGTAGGCTATAGCTCTAAGGAAAAGGTATATTAGGATATAGTCTTTGAGTCAATAAAAATATTTAATTACACATAAAATAACATTAAAAGCTTTATGTTTTGTATAGAGTTTCTTAAAATATAATCAAGTAATAAAAGAAATTTCTTTTGTAGAATGGCCAACTCAGACACAGAGTATATGCCAGTAGATATCAATCCACTCCATATAGCGTCAGAGCATGATAGTGATCCTTAGGAAGAGGAATTGCTACCTGACCAAGAACTACTAGATGCAGAAAAGGATGAAGATCCTGTGGCTGGTCAGTTAATGAGAATAGAAGAGCATGAGGAGGCACTTGCAGCAATAGTGCAGCAGTCTAAAATCAACCTTGATAATGCTGAATTTAGGGCACTTAGGGCTAAGGGTATGCTGGAGTTTGAAAGGGAAATTTTCACCCGACTGAGGACACTATTGCATAATGCTCAGAGGGGAAGGCAAGAAGTACAGATGAGGTTAAATAAGTCTACTATAGGAACTCGGGATTCATTTGATAATTTGAAGCGTCGAGTGATTAGATATCCGATAGAGGATAGAAAAATCAATTACCTTATAGATCGATCAGTGGTATACCATATGATCCAGGACTCCTATGATGAAAACTGGAAATTTCTAAATTATAGTATAGAAATCTAAGTGCTCAGCTACTAGTAGTCATAGGTAATAAAGAGCAAATTTTGATGTGTTAGCTAGTGGTAGTATATAAACCACCAGTCGAATATGTAACCTACTGTTTGTATTATATATAAGTTTTATTTGAAACATCAGATTCTTATTGGGTTTATGATTATATTTGTATTTATACTTGTCTTTATTTTGATTATAGAATCATGCCACTAAGAAGGAGACCTCAATCAGAGATTGATAATGATCCTACCCAACATTTAGTAGACTTATTGTTAGGAGCTTTATAAGGTGGGCCGACCAATCAAACCACACTATTTAAAGTCTTTAAATTAGTAGGTCCACCAGAGTTTAGGGGTACCGCAGAGCCCGTTGAGCCCCAAATCTGGATCACTAAGATAGAAAAATTATTTCTAGTGACCAATGTTTGTGAGAACCAGAAAACAGTCTTTGCAACCTTTTTCTTAAAAGGGGCAACAAACTATTGGTGGGAGTTTACTAAAGTTCGTGCAGGAACTGAAATAGTCTCTTGGGATAAATTCACAGAACTATTGTTTGAAAATTATTTTTCCCAGTAATTAAAGGATCGTATAGAGGTGTGATTCCTGGAACTAAAATAAGAAGAACTTACTGTATCCTAGTATACAACTAAGTTTAACGAATTAGCAAGGTTTGCTTCACATCAAGTTGATACGGAGGCTAGAAAAACCTGAAGGTACCAGGAGGGTTTAAACCCCCAGATTCGTAGCAAAATGTCTATGTTTCAAGTAAAGACTTTTCCTAAAATTCTCAAGAAGGCTATTATAGCCGAGAATGAGAATGAGAACCTCATTAAGTTCCGTAAAGAAAAAAAAGTGTCAGAATGAGGAGGGAAAGTTGAAGGGAGAACCCGGTTCTGGTGAGTATAAGAGAAAGTGGGATACCACTTTTTCAAACAACTTTGGGAAGAAGGTGAATAATTTCAACAACAACAACAATTACAATAACAAAATTGACCTTTGTGCCACCTGCGGCAAAAATCATAAGGGTATGTGTCTTAAAAAAAATGTTACAACTATGGTTAAGAGGGACACTATTCTCCTCAATGTCCTAACTCTAATAAGAGTAGATGTTTCAACTGTGGTTCATTGGAACATATAAATAGAAATTGTCCAAGACCCAAGAACCAAAGTGGGGACATTCTAATGAAATAATGGCTCAAGTAGCCAGACCACAGAGGGCGAATCGAAATAGTTCAACTTTTAGCCTAGATAGTGCTGGAGGAAGTTCTAGTAAAAGTCTAAAGGAATCAGAACATTAAAGAGGCTACATGGGAGCTTGGGAGTAAAATGCGAAAGAACAGCCCCCAATTATATACTTCACTTGTATTATAATTTCGAGGACCAAATTCTTATTAGAGGGGGTGAATGTGAAACCCTAATAAGACTCGGTTATATAAATTATGTATTTATCAATAAAATCTCTCCGTTATGAATGCGTATTGTGTTATTATATACTCTATTGAAGAATTAGGTCAAATAAAATTTTCTCCAAAAAATATCATGCTTGACACGTCGTGCTTAAAAATTTTATTTCGTATTCGGACTTTTCGGTATACTTGTTGTGACAAGATGCTTTGTCGTGCTTACACTGACAAAACACATTGTCATGCTTCGCCTAAATTAGATGTTAAATTAAGAAACCCTAATACCAGATTAGGAAACCCTAACCCTAGATTACAAAACCATAACCCTAATTATAAACCTTAACCCTAATTAAGTAGTTCTAACCCTAATTAGGTTTTTTAAACCCTAATTATGTTAACTAAACTAAAATTAGGTGTTAATAACTTCATTAAGTTATCTTAAACATAAAAACTAAATCCCTAATCTCAATTAAGGTGAATTAGGGAAAGATTAACTTACTAAGTAACGCGAAGTAGCTCACAAGAATGTGCCACCACCACAACAATCATCCCTATCTTATCTGGGCACTAAACAACTGATTATAGCAGCACAAGTTCAATATCTAGATATTTATGGAGGCAAAATTGGAAACAATAAACCTAAAAACCCTAAGTTACAAATTCTATAAATATCAACCTCTAAGGAGACTAAAACCCACGAAATTATGCACATATACACTTATATTACTTACCATAAGAAGCCCTAGCAATAGCAAGATTAGAATCAAAACTTAAAAATCAAATTTTGCTAAAGAAAAGGTACAAACCCTAATTTTACTCTAGATCTTTGATGCTTTGTTAGATTTGTTGTTTTGTTGTTTACTTATGTGTAATAACATGTTATTTGGTGATCTGGGTTGCTAGAATATAGATACATAACATTTAAATGCATCAAAATAAAGAAAATAGCAAATTGTCTAAAATTGTAAAACTGGCCTGACAGCCTAATGTTAGAGCCCATAGATCCTAACATGATAATTGTTTAGACTGTTAGATGTATCATAGTTGTAGTATGACATGAGCTTAACAATCTAGAACTAAAATCATGTCAATCGGATCAATATACAGCAAGTTATTTATTGTTAAAGGTAGTTGACCGACCACGAAAACCCTTTTCTGGAAATTTTAGAAAATCCCCAGTAGGCATTTGACAGCCGTTTGACCGGTTCTGATATTCGAACTAGGATGTTTTTAGGCTAGATAAGTTTCATACTTTTGTACCCTGTTATACATACTACAACCCCATGACACTTTAACACTTGAATAATATATAGGGTGACTATAATTAATGGTCAAAACTCGTTGAATGTTCACGAAACCATTTTCTGGAAATTCTAGAAACATGAAGAACACAAAACAAGCTTCTGACAAGCGTTTGACCGGCCTATATCTTTCAATTGTGATATTATTATGCTAATACAGTGTCATTTTGTTCCTTGACATGTAGACTACAAATTGCAACCACTAAAACACATAAATTTTACAAAAAATGAAACTTATTAACGATCTAAAACCGTCGACCGGCATTAACAAGAGTTTTTAGGTTACCCAGAAACTCAAGAACAGTTGAGTAGGGTACTTCGACTGAGAATAATCTAGCATCATGTAGACACTCAAAATTTTGATTTCTTTGTACTAACCTTGCAGAAGGGAAAAACAAAATTTTACTTCGGAGACAACCCCGAGGTAGGGCAAAAGAGCCAGGTCATCTCGGAGACAACCCCAGGAGTGATGCAAAGGACCAATGATGTTCAACCATATTGCGAACCGAACGAGGATCGCCTAGCTGAGACAGTATGCATCGAAAACCACTTCAGTGAACCTTGAACGGTGTGCCATCGGAGATAAGCCACCTAACTAATATCTGGACCTGGAAGAGATATCTCAGCTACAAGGACCGACTTCCTGAACCCTAATTCAGTCAGACTCGATCTTATCCCGTCGCATTCATCAAAGACTTTCTGAAAGGTCGATCTGTGGAGGTCAACTTCTTTCGAACCGGGACCAAAGGAACACATGTCGAGATTGTGGGACCCACCTAGCCCAGCCGCATCTATACATGAGGCTAGCCACATGTATGTATACGGCTGGCTCGGACAGCTTATATCCCCTACACTAGTTCTTAGAGAGAGAGAGATAGAGATTTAGAGAGAGAAAGAAAATTCTAGGGAGAGAAGGGCTCGGGTGAAATATAAAAACAACAACTTGAAGCTTATTCATCTCATTTAGCATCTATTTGAAGTCCTGAGAGTGTTCTGCGTTGGCCAAGGGAGTTTAAACGCTTGTTCACGCATCCCCCAAGGTGAAATAACACACTTTCTAGCTTTGTTCTTTGTAAATGTTGTTCAAATACTAGATTGATGATATATCTTATTTGAATCTAGTTAAATTTGTTTTATTTTAAGTATATTGTGTAATAGTTAATAAATATTATGTTTCTAACAGTTATTTTGTGCTTATTGTGTTGTAAATCAATTGCAGAGGCTACATCTACCTAGACTTAAGCCGAATCTAGCCTTTGAGTGGTTATTAAGCATGAAGATTTAACCCATGTGCTAGATTATCTTAGATTCATGGTATATCTATAGATTTATTGCTTTAAACGGTTCCGGTTACCCCGTATAATCCTAGATCAATATCTAGAGATGAAAGGGGTCCGAAGTGGCTTAAAACGTTTAGTTCAACCCATGAAATCACCTAATATCAAAGTCGAGGACTTTGTATATATGTATTCCCGCATAAATAATGTGAGCCTAGGAATCCCGGTGTTGAGATCCCCGAATGGATCCGACTTGATTCCCACGATGGTCCGGCATTTATGATAAAATGTTTTAATAGCGTAAATATCATTGTATATGTAATATTTGGATCTTGAAGACGAGCTCGAGGGGCTAGTCCCGAGAAGTCGGATTCAAGATCCCGTGATAGTGAAAACTTTAATTGTGGGAGCTCCGATTCATCGAGATGGCTTACATGCCCGATGATGATCCGACCCTTTTTGATGTTTTTGCATGCATATCATCAAAATGATTTCAAATAAAACAACAAAGAGCTTTCGATCATAACAAAGCGATTCAGGGTAAATCACCCAATGAACGTAAAGAATAAAAGGAAGTATCGAAGTTCTCGATTCCTAGTCGGGCAAAGGATTTGAAAACCTTATTTTCCAAAACATCATTTCAATTCATACATCTTGTTAAAAATGAACTTTTTGTCAAATCAAATCCTTCGTACCTAGGAGCAAAAGTGGTACAACACTACTTTCAAATAAACCAAAATTAACACTTAGAATAAAAATGAATAAAGCTTTCAAAATAAAAGACACTCACACATAAACACACACACTTTATGAATAGAACATCAATAAGATGCGGTATCATGTTTTAACGGGAGTTAGGGGGTGCCTAACACCTTCCCCACGCTTAACTTAGCCACCAAATTCAACGAATCTCGGGTTTCAGATCAATCTTATGGAGTCACATATTGGACCATATTGTGAAAACTATTAAAACTCAGATGAGTTGGCAAATCTATTTAAACCATACCAACTGGCGGCTCTGTCTCATTCGGTCCAATCAGAAAATAATAAAATCAAACTTCTCAAAGTTGTCGACACATATGTCGGTACCACTTTCCTAAAACCTCACCCTTCAATAAAATCCATAAACATAGCAAATGGAAAAGGGTAGATAAGCTCAAGCAAAGGAAAGACGGAAATCAAAACCAAAAAAATAGACTTTTTCATAAATAAAGAGGAGTAATTTTTCCCGGCGTCGACAGGTGGCGACTCTGCTGGGGATTAAAGAGGTCTTAAGTGGCGATCAAACTTTTTTATTTCGTTTTGCATATGCATCTTGTGTGAAAGATCTTTGTGTGATAACTTTATCAATCGTTAAGCATTTTGTATTAGTGTCTCACACAATATATTAAGTGCTTCGTACAATGTCATCATATTATATACGGTGAGGACGTGAATGTATGTGAATTTATGTTGTATGGTAGCTCCATTAGGAGGCAATCCCGTCGGTTGTTTATTACTGGACTCCTCTAGGTGTTTCCATTGGGAGGCTCGTGAAAGGCACCACTTAGATCCGCTCAAATTGAAAATTGGATGTTTTTATCAAGTAAATTGCGAAGATCTGGGAACCAATTTCAAAAATCATGTGAGAGTAACCCTAAGATAGGCCAGGCTCTGATAAACCAAACGCGTGGTGTGTGTCTCTTCATGCCATATTTACTCTTTCGCGTATATAAAATGGCCAACATCTTGTACTGTCATTTGTACGTCTTTTATATCCTGTTATCAATTCGACTAACCCGTTGTTGTGCTGGAAAAGAATAAAAAACCATTAAACTAATGCATAACATATCATGCATCTCTGTCTACCAATAACCTGTATAAACTAAATATCGATTTTGTGCAGATTGGTCCTAGAACTTAATTTCAAGCCAAGAAGGCCCGTTCACCACTATTCAAGATGGCTGAAGGAAGCTCATCTGAACCCATCATGTATCTCGAGATGAATTCGAGGAGTTTAAGAAACAGATGGCTGAGATGACGACCCTGTTAAGAGAATAGTCCAAAGTATCTCAGGAATCTAAGCATAAGAGTCAGACTGAACCCTCTGTGCAAGGAGACATGAAAATACCCGAAAAGGAATGTGATACCCAAATGTCCACACCTATCTCTCCCCTCGATGTTAAAGTACCCAAGGAGGCCCCAATCCAGAAGACGACACGGGAAATCATATAACGGACTGGGAGATCCATATACTCACTTAAAAGTCTACATAGGTGAACTTGGAACTTACGCCGAGGATGAAAACCTCAGGATGCAATTATTTTAGAAAAGCTTTACCGGTGAAGCCTGAACGTGGTACGCATGGATAGATAATTCCAAAGTTAGAGGTTGTGAAAATTTGGCCCATGCTTTCCTTAACTAGTACAGTTTCCAATCCCAGATGGCACCTGATCGCTACCAGGTTACCAAAGTAAAAAAACTGAGCAATGAATCATTCAGAGAATATACACAGTGGTGGAGGCGAATGGCGGCCCAAGTTAACCCACCAATGGATGAAAGTGAGATGGTGACAACTTTCATTAATATATAAGAAGCCACTTTCTATGAGAGAGTCCTAGCCAGGTTAGAAAAATTCTTCTCCGAAATGATCAAACACGGGGAAATGGCAGAAATGGGTTTAAAATCTGGACAAATTAAGGATCTCACTACCTTGGAAGCCATAGCCGAGCACATATAATTGGGAAATTATGCGAGCGCTCCCAAAAGAGTATTGAAGAGGAAGGAAGAAGATGTCTCTTTAATATTGGAAGGACAAGCTGCTAACAAGAGCCCTAATTCACCTATCTAGAGGCAGAACTCTCATCTAGTTCGAAATTCTACAGCAATAAAAGTTAGGGAAAACAAGCGAAGAAGGATATTCACTCCTTTAGGGGACTCCTTGGAGAATATATTAGCACTACTTATCGCCTAGAAGAAGATTGTTGAGCTAGCTCCACCTTTTGATCCAAACGAAAGGCAGTTCGATCCCAGCAAGAAATGCGCTTACCATTATGTTAGTTCCCAAAAGCACGTTAGTTATCTAGAAGGGGGTTGAATAGATATTTTAAAATTTATTAGTTTAAAATACTTTGTCAGTATTGAATATACTGACAGCAGCGAAATATATATTTTGTTCCCCCTTAAATATTGCAGTTATGGTTTAAGAAGCAGTTATAACATTTATAGTAGTTATAGTAGTTAATGTGAGACAATGAGATACAAAGGTTTTAAGTGGTTCAGAGCACACAAGGCTCCTTGTCCACTCTTCTACTCCACGAGTAGGAAATCCACTAAGGATGTCTCTTACAACTAAATCACTTAGATTCCTTCAAGGCCAGTAGCCTTGGAACTTCTCTTAGTTCACTTAGAAATCTTCAAGGCCAGCAACCTTGGTACTCTTCTCTTAGTTCACTTAGAACTCTTCAAGGCCAGCAGCCTTGGTACTCTTCTCAGTTCACTTAGAACTCTTCAAGTCCTTTTGACTTGGAACACCTTGGATTGAGAGTTGTATTTTGGTGTGTGCTACTCAGTTGCAATTAAGCATCAGTTTTGAAGAACTGAATAGCGAAGCAAGCTTTCCTCTTTCAGGATCGTAGAGTTGATCGTTGAGTCTTCTTAAGCTTTTCTCAATATATTCTTTCTTTTCTTATCTTACTTGCTTAATCTGAATCTTTGTCTGATTTCCTTATAAAAAAAGTCATTCAAAATGTTTCCTTTTGAATGCTCCCGTTGCAGCATTAAATGATTCAGATGTTTCTATGTAGTTGATGTTGACATCCTGCTTTTCTGCTGTACTACCGACTGGTCCACTGACACAGTAGACTGCATTCTCACGTAACACTTGAAAAGATATTTTCAGCCGGTGATTTAGTCTTTTCCTTAGCTTCTTCAATACGCTTCTTCTATTTGAACTAAGGATGAATATAAAATCATTGGGACCACCAAATTATCAACGGCTATAAGCCTTTCTTCATTTATTGCTCTTCCTCCCTTCATCAGAACTATGATCTTTGATGCTGATTGGGGGAACACTACGATTATGGTCATTGTACCATAATCATTGTGTGTTAGCTTGCACAGGCTTGACTCAGACTTGATCGTAGCAAACACTATAATTTCTCTTAAGCTCTTCGGTAGACTACGATTCCTTCTTACTTGTCTTGCCGACTCCACTTTTCCGAGAGCACACTCCGTTTCTTGACTTACCTCGGCAGGCGCTCTGATCTCTCCACAATTCTCAGTGTGGCTTCCAAGGGCAGACTACAATTCTGATATTTCCACTTAAACTCCACAAATCTTTCCTTGGCCTCTGCAGACTTGGTTCTCTAGGCAAACTACGATTCTGAATATCTTCATTGAAACTCCATGATTCTATCTTATCTTCTGTATGCTGCCTTTGACAGACTACGATTCTGTCAAGGCTTTATCTTTTACAACTCAAATAAATCAACCTAACATTTTTGATCTTTTCTTCTATACATTTATTTACATAAATGATAAACATTAAATCTCAGATCAACCTAACATTTTGATCTATTATCTAAGTCCTTGTACATATGATCTTTGAAGGACTTTACACTTCAGCATTTATATTTACTTTCAATATCAAATATGAATATGCATTTCCCAATAATCTCCCCCTATTTGATGTTAACATAATCAAGGAGATTTGGATCATAGCATCATTTTCTAAATGCAAAGTGCTAGAAAGTAAATATGGCTTAGTGTTTTAGTGAGCAACTGAAATTTCTAGAGAATTAGCATGAATTTATTGATGTTTGAAAAGATATTACAATCTAGCATAGAAACATCAATATACAGTTAAGCTTTGACTTATCTCTATCTTCTTTGCCTCTTTGATTTTGAAGGGTTGGCATATTCTGTGGCTCTTCTTCTCCTTCAGGCTTCATCTCTTCTTGCAATGTCCTCTAGCTCATCTCGGGTCAGTGGTTCTGAATGATCATATCTGTTCATGAAGGCATGATCTCCAACTGGCATATTATAACTAGTGGAGGTTATACCTTGTGAGCTAAAAGCTTGACCTTGGCTCCTTTGAGTGGGTTCAGCCGTGAAAGGACGTTGATCAGATCGTGGAGTTTGAAAGTTAGGACTCCTGGGGTTGCCACTTGACGACTGACCAATTTGAGTTTGCCTCTGCCTTCCATGCTGGGGTGGTTGAATATGTGTTTGCCTTTGCCATCCACCTCTGCCTCTTCCTCTATCTCCTTGCTCATTATTCTCCCCCTTTATGTCAGCATCAAGGGTTCGAATATCGTCAGAGAGGCGTTTGACTCATTCTACCAGCTCGTGCATCTGAGAGTAGTTTTGAGATAAGTCACTACAATTTTCAGCAACTATAGCCTCGGTGTGTCTATGTTGTTGTTGAAGTCGCTCCATTGCATCATTATTTTGATTGATTTGAGCTACACTGCAGGCTTGGAATTATTGTAGTGAGATACGCAGTTCTGAAATCTGTTTAGTTATCCGCTCATTTTGAGATTGTTGATTCTTCTGCATCATCTCCATAGCCTCCTTATGCTTCTTTATGGCAGCAAAGTGAATGGCATCCCTTTTACTGAGGCTGTCAGCCATTTCCCGTACAATCTGATAAGTGGTTTTAGAACCACTTATTTAGATATCAACTCACTTCGATTGTTGCTTAAACTCATGTGTTATTGTAGCTTTTCATGCATTTTTACCTTCTTTTGCAAATTTCTATATTTGGAACTCTCCGGGTGCATTTTGAGCTTAAACGGATAAAAGAATGCTAAAAAAGAAACAAAAAGTATGAAAAGGGACAACGCTTAAAGAGCAAACCTATGGCATGAGAATGGGCAGAACAAAGAGGGAATCAAGGTCATGGCAGTGGATAATTGGCAGAACAATGCATTATGAAGCTAGCATGGAAAGAAGTCAGAAAAGATCAATAGAAGCTTGGCATCACAAAAGCAACAGATTTCCAGCATTTCTCCGCTGCACAGCTGCGCAGGCATTGGTCAGGGAGCCGGCGCAGCTGCGCCGGTCAAGCTTGTTCGGTTGACTTTGTTTTAGCCCAGCAGTTTCGGTTTGGCTTGGGGGGGTTTTGCTGGCAGACTCGGCTGAGAGATATAAGGGCTATTTTGACTTGTATTTTCATTAGCATCCCTAAGGGAGCTTAGCCCTAATCTTCTTCTTCTATTTTCATTTTCTTTTACATTTCTTGTCTAGGAGTAGAATAGAAGTAAAGATTAGACTAGTTTATAGTAGTTAATGTTCTAGTGTTTTATTAGACTTGATGGTTGAAACATTTGAAGAACATCAAGGATTCATATTTTGATCAAGAGGAATCAGATTTGCATTTCTTACCCTTATTTTCCCTTTGATTCATATTTGTGTTCTTATGATGCTTATTCAATATGTGGATGGTATGTTGAGTTGTCTATGACTTCAAATGTATTTTGAGGTTTCAATGGAACCTTTTGAGTAGTCTTTGTTGATTTGCTTTCATGATGGTCTTGTTGGTTGTTATTGATTGTCTATTGCGATGTATGCTTTCAATGCTTAATTGAGTCATGACCAATTACTGTGATAACCCACATGGGATTGAAAGACGAAATGTAGGTTTAGATCTAATCGTAGTAGCGGGAAATTGTACGTTCACATGGCATTGGATGTATGATTTGTGCTTAGGATATACATATATCGAAGCACCGCCCGTAGTCAAATGAGAACTTGACCTTAAACCCTATTTATTTGTAAACACCATAAACATATAGGTTTTTAGATAATGTGGGTGTTCACGTGCGCTCTATCATCTGTGGATTGCACGTGATATGGATTAGGTGCATCGAGAGATGGCCTTCTCTCACTTTCGTGTTCTCGGCTACCACGCTTAACGATTAATTTGACCTAATTGGAAGTGAAACGACTTAGATAAATCATTAGGGGAAATTGGAATCTCATGCCTTCATTTTCTGATTTTGACCTAGGATTAATTAGTTTAAGCTTAATTCCTTATCTAGTTTAATTTAGTTTTAATTCATTCTCCTTCTCGCCCGTTTAAATAAGATTGAGATGATTATGAGCTAGTGCTTTGGCGACCTATTATCCATTAATTCTCCATGGGAACGATCTTTACTTACTCTTTATTACTTGCTGGCCGCGTATACTTGCGCGAATATATTGACCGATAAATCTGCCAAAACAATCTCCTTTAGCTTCCTGGACAGCTCAGTTACTAAATTTTCTGGTAGAGGCTTGACTGATTCGATTATATGGTGGAATCTCATGTGAAGTGCTAGGGAGAGTGCTTCAAGAACCACTCCTGATTCTGAACTAATTTGGTTTAATGCTTCAGTCAACTCCTCCTTTGTTGGCATTAGAGACAATTGATTGAGAATTCGTTGTGTCTTAAAAGGAGAAGGAGGGGTAGTCGTAGTGTGTTCATCTCTCCTTGGAATATTTGCTAGAGCAAGTCTCTTGTCAAAATATTCATTGTTGGAGGATGGGGGTATATCTGATTGGGTTAAAGGGACTTGTGTTTGTTGTATGGGCGTAGTGTTTGGTTCAGAGGTTTGTGTTTTTGGATCGTTGAGCTATTCTGGAGACTCTACTATTTTTGCATCAGATTGGTCAATATGCACGAATCGTAGTGTGTCGTCTAGAATTGGTATCTCAATGGTTGATCTTGCAAGCGTTTCTTCGACTATTCTTGTGATGTGCTCAATCACTATTGGATTATTAACAGTTGGCTCTACAAGAAAAAGTTGGTTGTTTGGTTCATCAGTCACAGAGTTTTGGGACTCTGTAACTGGAAACTGATTGAGTGGATGTAGGACCACTTCCAACCATTTGGGCAATTCGTAGAATTGGTTGAAATGAGATGATGGAGAGTGGTTCTTAAAGAAAGAGAGAGGAGTGATGTATACATCTGGCTCAGTCTCTGAAGTTGACTCATCTGTGATCAGTTTTTGAGCAAACCTAGTTTTTCTTTGGAATCCATAGGCAAGCACTGAAATTGTTGGATATGCCTTGAATGTCCAAAAGATGTGATCCCAAGAATTGAGAATCATAGCTCTATGATATGGCATCATGGGCAAGTAATTGTACAACTGATTGTAGTTTGCTGTCCTTTCACCATCTCGTCCCACATACAGAATCTCAAGATCATCATCCTCTTCTTCATTATTCTCTGTATCATGAACTTCCACCACATCATCAACAACAATATTCACCATTTCTGCAGCAGCAGACTTTACAAAATTTTCATTTTGTGAGGGAACTTCAATATTATCTATTTGTAGCTCCCCCTCAGCTTTAGCATTCTCTATCTCCATTACTTCTAACAGCTCCCCCTCAGCTGTAGTTCCTTCTTGAACAGAAGCTTCAAGAACTTCTTCAGAGAAAATAACACCTTCAAGCTGTACTTCCTCATCAAAATTACTTGGTTCTGGCATCTCTTATTCTTGCACTTTATCAGCATAAGTACTAGTTTAAGAATCTCCATATCATCTTGATTCATAGCCTGATCAGGTGCAGCATTGTTGTCTGCATATCTGATGTAAGCTAACACATCTTCAATGATTCTGGTCTCTTCAGGGGTTGGACCAGATGCTTGAGGCTAAGTGGACTCTTAACCCTTTTTTGTAGCCCTCCTTTTGTCATCTTCTTCCAATATTTCTTCATTGGTAAGAGCATACTTCTTAGCCAACTTCTTCACCCTCTTCTTTGGCTTGGGAACTGCCTTTGTATCTTCTTCAGCTTCAGCCCTTTGAGTTTGTTTAGGCTGAGAGGCTGTTGCAGCTTTTCCTTCTGCAGTGGCAGCTAATCTGGACTCTACGATTGGTGATGACTCCACAATCGTAGTGAGTGAAGACTTCTTTGCTCTTTGGCTGCGTTTCTTCTTCTGTTGAGGCTCAGAGATGCCTTCAGCCTTATCTCCACTTGTCTCCCTCTTCTTCTTCTTCTTCTTCGTTTCTTTCAGAACCTCCTCTGGTGATTTAGGAGTGATGACTCTGTTGGAGGTATGGCTTATGAACTCCATATACGTACCAGGACCCTCATGGGGTGAATCAGTGGTTGAGCCTTGAGGCTCCTTAGCTGCTTGAACACTTTCATACATTTTCCTATTCCCTTTGCTCTTTCTAACCAGAGCCACTAGTTCTTCTTGATTCACTTATTCATCCTCTTTAGCTTCCTTCACAGCAGATAATGTTGCAGACATCATCTTAACATTTTATGCTGGATTTCTCTTCTAGTTTTGGAACAGCTGCTGGGTCATCTTTCTATTACGAACAATAGAAACACCTTCTTTGTCTTCAATTTTGTCCCCCAGAGTAGCTTCCAGGATGATGCTGATGAATATTCCATAGGGCATCTTCGCAGTGCTCTTGGTCTTTTGGAACTTTCCATCCATTTCCCAAACCACTCAATCAGTAGAGCTCCATAGTTGAGTTAAACACTGTACCTGATAGCTGTTTTGAGCTTCTATTGCTTCTCATTAACAGAATCGTGACTCAAGCCCTTGCAACATATTCATTTGCCAATAATGTCAGCAAGGAACTCATATTCTTGGGGAAACTCTTTCTTCCTGTACCCACTCTTTCCTTCAATTCTGACGTGTTTCATCTTCTTTAGGCCTTTAAGAAAATCAATTCTCTCCATTGACAGAAGACCTTCATTGTTGAGACCTAGGGCAAGGTTTATGCTTTCGGCGTTGAATCGCATCTGCTCGCCTTTGACTTTGGTGAGGATAGAGTCTCCTTCAATGACTCCATTGATGTAGAACTCTTTCACCAGCTTCGTATAAATCAGGGTGCTGGTGCTCAGAGCTTCTTCGAGTCCAGCTTTCTTTAGTAGTGAAAGAACTTTGTGAATTTTTGGGCTAGCATCTCCAAAATAGTCAAAGCATAGCTGGTAACCCGAAACAACTTTGTAAGCAACCATTGATGTAAATTGATTTTCCTGTAATGAACGGAATTGGCTTAGCTTTCTGAAACTTAGGGTTTTATTTGAGAGAGAAAGAAAGATAGATAGTCTTTTGAAATTCAAAGGTAAATGACAAAAACAAGTTCAAAATGAATTTAACTTTCCTTCATATGTTCTGCATCGTGGGACATGTGTCGAGTTCTGCAGGACTCCACGGTTTTAATCATAGGGAAACACTGTTTTGTCCTTAGCTCCCCCCTAGCTAGTGTGTCCTTGAGAGAAGACTACGAATGCCGAGAACCACTCCACGATTATGGAGTTCTTTAGCTGGATCTGCTCCATAAATGATGACTCTACGATTTCCAAAGAAATCTGAGATAGCATCCCTTCTTAGTTAAGGTAGCTCAGGAAGGGCCAACCTCTTAGACATATGCTAAGGGTCAGGTTTGTCTCTGAGGCGCTTATCAAAAGGGTTACTTGGTCTTTATAGTGCTGTCATCATAGTGAGCTTTCCTCCCTTATCTAGATCACTCCATGATCGTAGTCTCTCTTAATCATCTCTACGATTTTGACTTAGCCTTTATATCTGCATGGTTAGCACCAATCTAGAGCATAGAATTTTATGGTTGCAGATTTAACATCCCTAACTCACTTAACAACTTATTAAATATGCATTCATCTAAAGGTTTTGTAAACATATCAGCAAGTTAATTTTCAGTAGGGATGTATTGCAAAGATATTGTTCCATTTTGAACATGATCCCTAATAAAATGATATCTTATTTCTATGTGCTTGGTCTTTGAATGCATGACAGGATTATTTGTTATTGTATGGCACTTATGTTATCAAAGTGTATGGGTATAGATCTGAAATCAAACCCATAATCTTCTAGCTGGTTCTTTATCCATAGGATTTGAGCACAGCAGCTGCCTGCAGTAATATATTCAGTTTTTGCTGTTGAAGTTGATACTGAGTTTTGCTTCTTGCTGAACTAGGACACTAGTCTATTTCCTAGCAGTTGATAAGTGCCACTGGTACTCTTTCTATCTATTTTGCATCCTGCAAAGTCCGTATCTGAATATCCTATCAGTTCAAATGAGGGCTCCTTGTGATACCATAGACCTAAGTAGGGTGTGACGCCCCCAAATTCGAGCCACAATGCCTCGAATCCGGTGTGTCACTATCTAACAATAAAAACTAAAATCATACACTCACAGCGGATAATCTAGAATAATATATAATGATTTATTATATTTATTCTCCCTAGTCTCGCAACGTACAGTACTTAATAGATTACATAACAATATTAAATAAAGACTTATTACATAACCCTACTTAAGTTTAAACATAGTTCTGAACCATTCTTAATACATCATCTTAGATGTCATATTACAACACCAGAATTTCTAAAACATAAAGGACTAGCTAGTCGGTAGCCTTGCCTTTGCCCTTATCGATGCCCGGAGGTTCGCCCTGCTCTGCCTTAACTGAAATGTTTTTAGCGAAAGCAAGAATGAGCAACAAGTTTGCTCAGCAAGTAATATGGCAATAAGGGTCGTTAAAGTTTTAGAATCCTGAAAATGAGTATAACAGGATATGATAGTTCAAAGATAACAAGAAATATCAACAATTCTCAATAACAGTCGCTAAGGACAAAAAGATATCAATAAGATTTAATGCTAAATCAATTCAAGATTTCAAGATAATTGAATACTGAGCAGTCACTAAGGACTATGAACTTCTACTAGAATTAACAAAAATATACTAATAATCGAATAAAAACAAGTACAACAGGTGATCAGCCTAAAGTATTATATATTATGCATAACATTTAATTGTACTTCAAGTGCGAACGTCGGTCTCCCGACAAATATAGTTTCCCCTAAAAAAGGGTTGTTCATCTAAGTTAATATAAGACTCCGCACCAATCAATTGGTTTGGATCGCTTTTCAAATTCATAATATAGGTCTAGCTGAATCAAATGGCATAGATCGCTCTTTCAAGGTATATTAGAAAAATTATAAGTTCAAAACTCAAGATTTAAAGTTCGAAGAATATAAATTGACTTTATCTTATCCACAAAGTATTTATGTTATAAAACATGAATCATAATTCCAATAGCTTACTTGTACGACAATAATAGCACAAGCTTAATAGATACTCGACAAGAATAGAATTCGAGTACTTGCTTACAATATTCATTGAATAAATTAATGTAAGGGTTTAGGATACTTGCAATTAATAATACAAGAACGGGTTCAAGGAAACTTACATAATAAAAGAGTGTAAGTCAGGGAACATGCCTTATGCGTAGTCTACCCACGTAAAGCTAATCAATACTTTCGAATCATATTATAATATATTTGCATGTATAGGATACTCATTAGCTAAGCACATTCGGTACACAAGCTTGATATGAAATTCGAGTATACACATACGGTTCTAACTTAGTCTTGTAACTCTATGTTATTACGTACTTTACATATGCTTGTCACGAAATCATTATATAAGACATTACGAAATCAAGACATAGTTATATCACGTATAGTATCATAACACTTAATCAACATTATCTTCACTAACTTTAGAATCCCTTCTATACGTTAAGTGTTATCATGTTACTTCATCATCTCATATAAACATATATCAGTATCAATTATAACCTCCTTAACAGATTAGAGCATCATAATAAGTGAACTGCTAAAATCAGAATAAGCAAACTGCATCAGAACTGAAAGTGACCTGGCGTAGCTGCGCCGTCCCCTGGCCAGACCAAGGTTGGGCTGTTGCCATACTGTTTCTGTTCAACATATTAGCATACATCTACACATGGCATATACTCATGTCAACGGGTCATTCATGCTTACATAGTCAATCAAAGTCAAACCTTCCATGTTACAGTTCTAGATTAACATCCTTAATAACTTAAGGTCACACAAGGTCATGAAATCACATAAGCTATCATGCTTGCCATTTAAACACATAAGGTGGTCACATAACTTGTTTTAGGCATGCTCACAAGTATCTATATCATATACGTGTAACTAGTATCGTTATTTGTTTGAAAACTTAATCAAACCAATGCTCGATTAACTTCCATTACATCTAACAAGTGTGTGTATATATATGATGTCTTAGGGATGTTTAAAAGCACTGTCAAGCATGTAAAAATATCAGAACCTAATTCTTAATATAACACGTCCAAGTCCATTTTCAAAACATATGTTTTCGTCAATAAACGTTCACTAATGAGGTCCAACATGTGCATGCTATATCACGAAACATATATACACATGTTAACATGTTCTTCATGCATTTCTAGGCAATACAACCATGCTCAAAGTCAGAATATAACATGAATATGACATATCAAGGTTCCTTTTTAAAACTCTTAAGTTTATTTTGAAAACTATAAGTTGTTCCATCAATAATGTCTACTAACATAACTATGGACATGCATGTCATCTCAAGGAACATATATACATCGGTTGAACTAGTTTTCATGCTTGTCTAGATGATGTCAATATGTTAGCACTTAGCAGATTCCAGCAGAATCAGAAAACCAAAACCAGGGAATGGCGCAGTTGCGCTTCACTGAAGTACTAAATGGGCGCAGCTGCGCCGTTGCCCGGCCAGAACTGAAATGCTTCGGCTTCGGCAAGAACTTAAGCCAATTTCCAAATTTCCTTCACGAAAACAATTCTAAACAGCCACATTGTAGTTCAAACATGTTTGTAAGCTTATATAACTGCTTATAACCATTCTTCAATCAATTTAACAATAATTTAAGCATAATCAAGAAGTTAAAAAATTTTAGAAACAAGAATGAAGAGCATGAACTTGCTGCTAGATATACCTCTGCTAATAGTGATAGGAGCTTGCTGCAAATATGATTCCTCAACTTCTTAGAATGCTATCACTGCTCTCAATTCTTAACTTAGGAAAAGCTCAGCAATTTGATTTGTGAAGAGAAGGGGATATATTTATAGAGATAATATTATACAGTTAATGTATTTATCTCTCAAATCAAACAAACGGATTAAAGGAATGTTTGATGGCTAATGAAGAGTGGTTAATTGGTTGTTGGATTCATCGTGATGCCCACTCCCTTGGTTATCATTTGCTAGTTGCTGAGCTTTGGAGAAGAAGAAGGAATATGCTTTTAGCCTTTTTGTTAGTACACGTGAGGGAGAGAAGTGAGTCTTTCAAATTGGGACAAGCCATATACTCAGCATTACCAACTTGCAAGTGAACTAATTCCAGCACTTAGCTTATAAACATATATATTATATATATTTAGGTTATTATATATACACATATTATATACTTAGATTATAATTAGAGTCACAAGGTAATTTCAATAAATAAGTAATATTACAATGTAGTAAATTTAAGACACACATATATAATCCATGTACATTTCGTTATCACCAAATATAATTCAATTGGGTATTATCACCTTATATCATCTCAATTCTATTATTCAATTATATCAAATATTGCAAGAATCATTGAATAACAATTATTCATTTGGTTCATTATAATATTAATAAGGTACCCTCTAATGTTCACCCACATCACTTTTTGTCACATAACCTTATTATGTAACTCTCACAATTCAATTAATCTTACTATATACTTTGTATATATTGTACAGTCACATTAATGTGTCATATTACACTTTATATAATATAGAGGTAACTACTATATATTATATGTTTAGTACTTGCGCATAACAATTAATCGAGTAAATATAATCTTATCATATTTATTAATAATTTACTCGTTAATGTTTTATTATTCACAATCATAATTACTCAACATTAATTAATTACTCAGTAATATTCTATCACTCACGATAACAGTTAATTAATAATATAATATTAATTAATAAATTACTTATCCATTCATCCTTTAAAACAAATCATCGCTGTTTCCATTCTCGTGCCACACAAGGCATTCTACGAGTTTATCATAAACTCCACATTCTCCTAATTAACATAATTTCAATTTGAATCTATTTGAATTAACTCATCTCATAACACATAATCATTTATATTCAAATAAATATTAATTTCCACTAATTTAATCATTAATAATATTTGGAAATTCTCGGGTATTACATTTTCCCCCCTTATAAAAATTCCGTCCTCGGAATTGCTACAAGGTTACACAAATAGATGGGGATAGTCCCTCCTCATCCTATCTTCTAATTCCCACGTAGCCCCCTCGACATCGTGGTTACGCCAAAGTACTTTTACAGATATGAAATAACTTTATTCCGTAATATCTGTTCTTTCCTATCTAGTATTTGCATAGGAATTTCTTTAAACACCAAGTTTTTCTCCACTTGAATGGGCACATAAGAAATCAGTTGGTTGTAGTCGGCATTATACGGACGCAACACAGAGATGTGGAACACGTTGTGGATGTGCTCCAACTCAGGTGGTAATGCAACTTTGTATGCCACTTCGCCCACTCGCTTCAGTATCTCGAACGGTCCTATAAATCTTGGACTCAACTTTCTTTTCTTTTCGAATCGTATTTTTCCCTTCTAGGGAGATACCTTCAAGAATACCAAACTGCCAACTTTAAAGTCTCGATCTTGTCGATGCAAGTCTGCGTACTTTTTTTGGCGATCTTGAGCTGCTACTAGTCTGGCACTTATCACTGTCACCACATCTACGGTCTGTTATACTAACTCTGATCCAAGTATTCGTCGCTCTCCGACTTCGTCCCAATATAACGGCATTCTGCATTTTCTTCTGTAAAGAGCTTCGTACGGTGGCATGCCGATACTCGCATGGTAACTATTGTTATACTCAAATTCAACTAAGGGTAGGTGGTCGTCACAATTTCCCTTGAAGTCCATCACGCAAGTTCTGAGCATGTCCTCCAGCATTTGTATAGTTCGCTCACTCTATCCGTCTGTCTGAGGATGATAAGCAGTACTCAACCTCAACTGTGTTCCCATTCTCTCTTGAAAGCTTTTCTAGAAGTTTGACGTGAAGCGCAGATCTCGATCAGAGACAATTGACACCGGCACTCCATGTCATGAAACAATCTCCTTTACGTACATACTCGCTAACTGATTTAAATTATAACGGATCTTGATCAATAGAAAATGTGTGGTCTTCGTTAGTCAATCCACAATAACCCAAATGGCATCATAACCTTTCAACGTGACTGGAAGTCCTACCACGAAGTCCATCATAATGTGCTCCCATTTCCACTCCAGTATTTCCAAAGGTTGTAGTAAACCACTCGGCTTCTGGTGCACTTCTTTAACGCGTTGGCAAGTAAGAGATCTACTAACGCACTCTACGACTTCCCGTTTCAGATTGGGCCACCAAAAGTGTTACCTCAAATCTTGGTACATTTTCGTGCCTCCTGGATGAACGAAATATGTCGTATTGTGTGCCTCGTTCAAAATTTATTCTCTCAACTCGGTTACTACTGGCACCTACACTCTCCCCTCGAATCTCAAGATACCGTCTTTATCCATTCGAAATCTTTCTTCTTCATTTTCTGCGATCCTTTTTCTGATTTTCTCGCACTCTTCATCCTTCCCTTGTGATTCCTTCACTCTATCCAACAATGTCGGGAAAGCTTCCATTACAAATAACTTTTCTTCAGACCTCTCCGACCCCTTTACCTTTATCTCTAATTTTTCTATCTCTCTTATCAACTCCTCTTGAGCTGTCAAGTGAAACAATTTCTCCCTTCCTTTCCTGCTCAGAGCGTCGGCAACCACGTTTGCCTTACCCGGGTGATAAAGAATATCAAAGTCGTAATCCTTGATCAATTCTAACCACCTTCTCTGACGCATATTCAACTCTTTCTGTGTGAAGATATATTTTAGACTTTTGTGGTCCGTGTATATCTCACATTTCTCTCCGTACAAATAATGCCTCCAAATTTTTAACGCAAAAACTACTGCCGCTAACTCTAAGTCGTGAGTAGGGTATCATTTTTTGTAGTCCTTTAATTGTCGTGATGCATTCGCAATGACCTTGCCATGTTTCATAAGTACACAGCCAAGTCCATTGTGCGATGCATCACTATACACCACAAAACCTCCCACATCGTCTGGTAGTGACAACATAGGCGCCTCGCTTAATCTTTTCTTCAACTTTTGAAAACTGTCCTCGCATTTGTCCGTCCAAACGAACTTTATCGTCTTCCTCATTAGATTGGTCAACGAGGTCGCCATCTTAGAAAAATCTTGGAGGAACATTCGATAGTACCCAGTTAACCCTAAAAAACTTCTTATCTCTGTTGGTGTTTTTGGCTGCTCCCAATTACTTACTGCTTCTACCTTCGCAGGGTCTACTGAGATTCCATTCTTATCCACCACGTGTCCTAAGAATTGAACCTTCTCCATCCAAAATTCACACTTAAAAATTTCGCGTACATATTCTCCTTCCTTAGCGCCTTCAAAATAATCTTCAGATGTTCGGCATGCTCTTCCTCTATCTTTGAGTAGATCAAGATGTCATCGATGAAAACTACCATAAACTTGTCTAAGTAGGGCTTGAAAACTCGGTTCATCGAGTCCATGAATGCTGCCCGAGCATTAGTCAATCCGAATGACATTACCAAAAACTTGTATTGTCCATAACGGGTTCGAAATGCAATCTTTGGTATGTCTTTCTCCCGTACTTTTAGTTGGTAATAACCTGTCCGTAGGTCGATATTCGAGAAACACTTCGCTCCCTTCAGTTGATCAAAACAGTCGTCTATTCTCGGTAATGGATATCTATTCTTGATCGTTACTCTGTTCAATTCTTGATAATCGATACAGAGCCTCATCGATCCTTCTTTTTTCTTAACGAACAACACTGGTGCTCCCCAAGGAGACACACTTGGTCGTACGTAACCTTTATCTAATAACTCTTGCAATTGTATCATCAATTCTTTCATTTCTACTGGTGCCATACGGTATGGAGCTTTTAAAATTGGTGCCGTTCCCGGTGCTAAGTCTATTACAAATTCGATTTCTCTGTTTGGCGAAAGACCAGGCAGATTGTCCGAAAATACATCTTGGAATTCATTCACTATGGATATATCCTTATTCTCTACTCTCTTTTTCCGATATCCACAATGTAAGCTAAGTAACCTACACATCCTTTCCTTAACAATTTCTTGGCCTGCATCATCGTAAGGCAACACGATTTCTTAAGTGATGACCTACCATAAAACACTACCTTAGACTTACTCGGAGTCTGAAGGTTCACACATTTATTTTGACAGTCAATTGTTGCAACATGGTTATACAACCAATCCATTCCCAGTATTATGTCAAATTCTCCCAATCTAATTGGAATCAAGTCTACTCTCAGTTCATGATCTATAATTTTTGCACGACAATTTCAGTAAACGAATTATACAGGGATTATTTCCTTATTCAAAACTTCTATGTTCAAGGGATCTTTTAATCGTTCTCGGGGTGTATTAAGTTGACTAGAAAAATTTTCAGATATAAAAGAACAGGTGGCACCCGAATCAAATAATACATAAGCATTTATATCATTGATTGGGATTATACCTGACACAATGTCATTAGCAGCTATTGCATCCTGGATGGTCATGTTAAAGGTCCTAGTGGATGGGCGGTTGGATTGTGCCGGTCCGCTGATCATCAGTTTGTTTCCCCCTTGTTGGCTGCTACCTCCGCCACTTCCCTTCTTCGAGCAATCCATGATCCGGTGCTTCGTCGAGCCACAAGCAAAACATCCTTGGATCTTCTTTGGTTTCGGGCAGTTGGGTGAAATGTGTCCCTTCTGGCCGCAGTTGTAGCAAGTGCCGCGTCCCTTCCAACACTCACCTTGGTGATTCTTTCCACATTTCGGGCATCCTTCTGACCTCTTCTTGAATCCTCCACGAAAATTCCCAAACGGATTGTTGTTGTTTTTGTTGTTGTTCTCCCACTTTCATTTTCCCAAATTACTTCCTCCACTGCTGCTACCTCCTCCCCGATTTTCTCCTCCTGTATTCTTACCCTTCTTCTCCTTGTTATATAAACTTAAGGCATCACTGCCACCTTTCACAATGATCGCCTTCTCTAGCAATGTTGCAAAGAAGTCAATCCGAAGAACTAACACCTAATTAAACAGCCAAGGCTTCAGTCCTTATTCAAAATGTCTCGCCTTCCTCTCTTCGTCTCCCACTTGGTGTTCTAAAAACCGCGCTAGTTCGTTGAACTTAGCCGGGTACTGCGCCACCGTCATATCACCTTGCTTCAGTTCTAAGAACTTAACCGCCATCCTATTCTTCATGCTCTTCGGGAAATAGTTCTCGAAGAACAGAGTCTTGAATCTCTCTCATGCGATTATCCCTTCTTTAGCCCTTTGTTGATTAGCCTCCCACCAGTAGTTGGCTTCGCCCCTCATCATATACGTAGAGAATACAGTCTTCTGATCTTCACCCACTCGAGCGATGGTGAAAGCCTTCTCGATTTCTTTTATCCAAGTCTGCACAATGATCGAGTCGGTAGTACCCTCGAACTCTGGGGGTCCTACACTCCTAAAGTCCTTAAAGTTCGTGACTGGAAATGCTTAGGGATTGGGGCGAACGAGTTCATTGTTCCTTCCCCTAAGAGCTTCTCCTAACATGTCTACTAGCTTCTGGATCGGGTCTACTTGTTCCCTCTCATTGTTCACTAATTCCTCAAATGAAGTTAATCTACGTCTTGGTGCCATTATCTGCATCACAAAATTTTCACTTTTATTATTATTACTCAATTATTTTACTTAAGTATTTCTTTAATGCTAAAAAGAATAGAATTTATGACACGTTTCTGAAATAAGATCATTTATATTCATATGCCAATTCATTTCATTACATGATTATCCCTAGCATACTGCTATAAATGTTATCACATATATCCCGTAATATCACAAAAGATGGGGGAAATACCAATATACTACCCCTCTAACATAAGCCTACTCGGGGTTTACATCACTATCCCATATCTTACACAAAAGATTGGGATTACAACATAGTATATACATCACATAAAGTAAATACTACTTCTATACTGACTAAGGGATCTCATCCCAACATCCCGCGCTCCACAGCGCTCTCGTACTCGATCTGCGCTATGTACGCCATCAACTCTCGGCTCATAGTGTGTTAGGTCTGTCCCTGCTCCGCTGGGTAGTGGTATACACCATCGATCACCCTCTCTATAGCAGAATAGAACACATACCCCATCTTGTTCACCTTCCACTTCTTGCATCTGACTTCGTCCTCTAAGTCGTCTGCCCTCTCATTAGCCACTTCCCACTTCTCCTCGAAGTGGATCCTATCCATTACCTCCAACTCTAGTTGAGTACAGAGTGCCTCTTTCTCTGTCTTCTCGCTCAGTTCCCTCTGCTCTACCTCTTCCATCTTTCCTGCCAGATCCATATTCATAGCTACCGACATGTGGAATAAGGTCCACATCTGGATCCATGCCTCCCTGCGGTATGCAATCTCCACCTCTAATTCCTGCATCTCTAGCTTCCTCTGATGGTCCTCGTCCCTCGGCTTCTAGAACTCAAACTTTCTCACCTGGGCCTCAGCCTCCAGCTCCTGCACTCTGCGGTCCAACTCTAGGATACGCTCCTAGTACTCTCCCAGCATCTGTTCCTCTATAGTAGCCTCATCAGAGTCCTCCACGGGCTCATCCTCCATCGGCTCGTCCTCCATCGACTCCTCCTCTGGATCGGACTCTACCTCGATCTCGTCTTTGTCGTCAGACTCAAACGGTGCAATAGCCTGCACAGGCACAGCCTCTAGAGGTGCCTCATATACCATATGTATATCTCTGCGCTCCTCCTCTACCACTCTACTAGGTACTCGCATGTCTGTTATCCTACAATCACAAACGCAAGACAAGCAAACAGCAACTCCATTAGAATGTTAAATAAAATATAAGTTCATTGTATAAAATGAAGTTACATTTTATAACACACTAAGTCTCTCAAGAAAAAACTCTATGTGAGTTCTATCCCTTTCTAACTTCTAAGTTCTTCTAAGTTATAATCTAAGAACACTCGCTCCTAAGATTTATAACTACAGCTCAAATACCAACCTGTGACGCCCCCAAATTTGGGCCACAATGCTTCGAATCCGGTGTGTCACTATCTAACAATAAAACTAAAATCATACACTCACAGCAGATAATCTAGAATAATATACAATGATTTATTATATTTATTCTCCTAAGTCTTGCAACCTACAGTACTTAATAGATTTCATAATAATATCAAATAAAGACTTATTACATAACCCTACTTAAGTTTAAACATAGTTCTGAATCAGTCTTAATACATCATCTTAGATGTCATAATACAATACCAGAATTTCTAAAACATTATGGACTAGCTAATCGGTAGCCTTGCCCTTGCCCTTGCCCTTATCGACGCCCGAAGGTCCGCCCTGCTCTGCCTTAACTGAAATGTTTTTAGGGAAAGAAAGAATGAGCAACAAGTTTGCTCAATAAGTAATATAGCAATAAGGGTCGTTAAAGTTTTAGAATCCTAAAAAGGAGTATAACAGGATATGATAGTTCAAGGATAGCAAAAAATATCAACAATTCTGAATAACAGTCGCTAAGGGTAGAAAGATATCAATAAAATTCAATACTAAATCAATTCAAGATTTCAAGATAATTGAATACAGAACAGTCACTAAGGACGATGAACTTCTATTAGAATTAACAGAAATATACTAATAATCCAATAAAGCAAGTACAACAGTTGATCAACCTAAAATACCCTATATTATGCATAACATTTAATCATACTTCAAGTGCACACGTCGGTCTCCAGACAAATATAGCTTCCCCTTAAAAAGAGTTGTTCAACTCAGTCAATATAAGACTCCGCACCTATCAATTGGTTTGGATCGCTTTACAAATTCATAATATAGGTCTAGCCGAATCAAATGGCATAGACCGCTCTTTCAAGGTATATCAGAACAATTATAAGTTCAAAACTCAAGATTTAAAGTTCAAAGGATATAAATCGACTTTATCTTATCCACAAAGTATTTAAGTTATAAAATATGAATCGTAATTCCAATAGCTTACTTGTACGACAATAATAGCACAAGCTTAATAGATAATCAACAAGAATAGAATTTGAGTACTTGCTTACAATATTCATTGAATAAAGTAATGCAAGGGTTTAGGATACTTGCAATTAATAATACAAGAACGGGTTCAAGGAAACTTGCATAATAAAAGAGTGTAAGTCAGGGAACTTGCCTTATACGTAGTCTACCCACGTAAAGCTAATCAACACTTTTGAATCCTATTATAATATATTTGCATGTATAGGATACTAATTAGCTAAAGCACATTCGGTACACAAGCTTGATATGAAATTCGAGTATACACATATGGTTCTAACTTAGTCTTGTAACTCTATGTCATTACGTATTTTACATATGCTTTTCACGAAATCAGTATATAAGACATTACAAAATCAAGTACATAGTTATATCACGTATAGTATCATAACACTTAATCAACATTATCTTCACTAACTTTAGAATCCCTTCTATAAGTTAAATGTTATCATATTACTTCATCATTTCATATAAACATATATCAGTATCAATTATAACCTTCTTAAGAGATTAGAGCATCATAATAAGTGAACTGCTAAAATCAGAATAAGCCAACCGCATCAGAACTGAAAGTGACCTGGCACAGCTGCGTCCTGGTTGAGCCTAGGGATGGCGCAACTGCGCTGGCCCCTAACCAGAATAGGGTTGGGCTGCTTCCTTACTATTTCTGTTCAACATGTTAGCATACATCTAAACATGGCATATACTCATGTTAACGGGTCATTCATGCTTACCAAGTCAATCGAAGTCCAACCTTCGATGTTATAGTTCTAGATTAACATCCTTAACAACTTAATGTCATACAAGGTCATGAAATCACGTAAGCTATCATACTTGTCATTTAAACACATAATGTGACGCCCCTAAATTCGGACCGCCACTTGGTCACTCGAATTCGTTTCGTCAAGTGCTCATGGTAATACAATAATAACTAAAATCACACATTCACAGCGGAAGATCTAATTTAGAATAATATACAATGATTTATTATAATTATTCTCCCAAGTCTCACAACCTACAGTGCTTAATAGATTATATAATAATATCGAATAAAGACTTATTACATAATCCTACTTAAGCTTAAATATAGTCTGAACACAATCTTAATACAACATTAGAAATTTAAACGTAAAGGAACAAGCTAGTCGGTAGCTTTGCCCTTGCCCTTATCCTTCCCAGAGATACCTCCCTATTCCGCCTTAACTGAAAGGTTTTAAATAAGCAAGAAGGAGCACAAATTGCCCAACAAGTAATATACAACAAGTGTAAAGAGTTTTATAACACGAGTTTGAAATATCGAAGTATAATCTCTAAGATAGTTCAGGGTTTCAGAATAATATCATGAATAACGAGTCTCAACAATGCTCGAATCAAATCTTTGGAGTATTAAATGATAGTTCAATATAGATCAACAGATATATATGAATTCAAAGGCTATCAACGCATCGAACTGGATAAAATAATTTATATATACTGAGCAATCACTAAGGACTATTGAACTTCTACTAGAATTACCAATATTAAACTGATAACCCAAAAAAAACAAGTATGATAGATGATCAGTCTACAATACTCAATGTTATGCATAACACCACAGTAATAATCACGCGTGTGTTGGGGCTTCCAACAATAAACACTCCCCTTACCATAAGGGTTGTTCAACTCAGTTTTCAGATTTCCGCACCAATAAAAAGGTTTGGACAGTTTTATAAACATGCATATAGTCTAGCCGAATCGAATGGCATAGACACTTTCACAATATTCAAGAACAATACCAAGTTCAACATGAATAATAGCTTTCACAAGAGTTTAACTTACTAGCTCAATGAACGAGTAAGTAAGATAACTTGCATTGTACAAGGATAGAATACTTGCACCGTAAAAGAGTGTAAGTTAGGAAACTTGCCTGTAGCGTAGTTTATCCATGTAATTTAATCAACACTTTCAAATCCCTATCGTATTATAATTACGTATATATATATGATATCCATTAGTCATATATTATAGCTTAATATCTTATCTTGGACATACGATCAACACACAAGCTAAGTCTTAGCCTAGCTACACAATTATATATTAATATAACTTCTATTCTTAACGTTTCTCTTTTTGAGTTTAAACTTATTCTCATATCATTAATATTGCATAAGAATCACAACAATTAGCAACATACTCTATTTAGCAAGTTATAGCAATATAGCATGTCAACCGTCAAAATTGGATTCAAGTATCAACGTATGATATCACATAGCATATACACATGTTAAAGAGTCTTTCCATGTTTGTTCAACCTTTCCAAGTTCAATCATACATGCTATCATGATTTCTAAAGACTTAGGGGTCAAGCAACGCCATGAGTTCCCGTAAGTTATCATGCTTGTCATATAAACATGTAAAGTGATCACATTTTAGACATGCTTTCAAGTTTCTACTTCATATACACATGTCTAGTATTGCTACTTAGCTTAATTAATGCTTTACTTGGGTTTATTTAACTATCAAGGCACCTAACATGGTATGTACACATGTATATATGTATGACACATTAGTGAGGTTCGAAGGTACTATCAAACATGTCCACGATTTTCAGAATCTAGGCTTTGATATAGCATGTCAAGATTTACGTTTCAAACTTACACTTTCATTTAATAAAGTTCACAAATGAAGTTTAAATGCTCATGTCATACTATCAAACATATATAAGCAAGCCAACATGCCTTTCATGCATTTCAAGGCCATATACACATGCTTGAAAAATCAGAATTCATATATGGTACATACATGTCAAAAGTCCATTTTGTAAAACTTACATTTCTGTTACTAGTAAGGTTTGCATGTTCGTATTTCATTATGAAGCTTATCTACGCAAGTGAACATACAAATCATGTGTTTCTAGGTCATACAAACATGTCTCAAAAGTCAGAATGTTTAAAACGGATATAAATAGTAAATGTCCATTTTGAACTCTAAGGTCATTGTGAAATCTATAACTTCACCATTCAAGCAAGCGATCCTAATATAACATGCTCACATTAATTTAACATGCTCATATATACACACTACACATGCTTGCATGCTCATTTACGTTATAACAATAAGCTAAACACTTGATAGATTTTAGCAGATTGCAGAAATCAGCAGCAGGACACAGAGGTCGGCGCAGCTGTGCTGCGCCTCAGTGTATTACCGGCGCAGCTACGCCACGCCTGGTTCAAGCCAAGAACGGCCTGCTTCGGCAGGATTCCAGCTCAACCACAAAATTAGTTCACGAAATCCGTCCTAAGTAGTCACATTGTGGTTTAAACATACTACTAAGGCTATATAACATTCAATCAAGCATTCTAACCTCCAATCGTCATCCAATTAAATCATGCTCAAGAATTGGAATTTTACAAAGAATTCAAAAATTTCAAGAATTTGATAAAACTCAAGATTAAGAACAAGAGTTAGAATTTATACCTCTTGGAGCTTAACAAACTTAGTTTCTTCCCTCTGAATTTACTAGCCTCTTCTTTGAACAACAACTCACTCACCCTCAAGTTATCAGTGTTTCAATAAGCAAAACAAAGCAAACGTAGACTGAAAATTGATCTGCTATTTATAGAGAAAATTTGGACTGGGCATTTGCATTGCACTGAGGTTGGTGTCCATGGTGAAATGGAAGAAAACATTGGTTAATTGAGAGTGGTTTAACAACCCACCACCAGCCATCTCCATAGCCATTGGCTTAGCAATCATTACCTATGCTTAGCCACTGATATAAGCTTGGAAGTTACGTAATTTAGCCTTAGGCTACTGTTCATGTACTGTGAGTGTAACGGATGAGCTTAGATTTCTAGCAACATGATTAATTAGTTCAATTTAGTTACTATACTTTCCAAAAATGGGTTTTAATGTACAATTATTAGTATATTAGGAAAAATTAGGGATTACCTATATACTCACATCATATAATCCATGTACATTCTATCACACCGATATGCACTTCAATTAGGTATCATTCTACTACATCATTCCAATTCTATTATTCAATTCATATTAATTTATTGAAGTATTCATAATTTAATAGTTGTTTACAATACCTCAAGATGTACTAATTTAATGTATACTTGCATATATATTGTCACATAGGCATTTCATGATGTATTCATAACATATAGTTTCAATATGTCTAATCACATTACTCCATGTAATATAGTTTAATAAATCTTAATATATGGTCCCTATATATTTATAGTCACATAAATGTCGCACCACACTATATAATATAGTTGCACTACACTTCACACTTCATATAATATATAGTTAGTTACTATACGTTATACATTTAATTCGCATGCTCACACATATAAATTAATAATATTCATTATCTTATTAATTAACAATAATATTAATTAATCCATTTCAATGCAATTATTAATATCCACAATATTTGATTAACACTTACATGATTAAATATCACATGGATAAATGTAAATCTTATTATATTTATAAACACATCGATTATTAATATTATATATTTCACACTGATAATAATCGCATACTATTAATTAATCACCATTAATATATTATAACAATTAATTAATATTCTATAATAACAATTAACAATTAATAAAGATTAATTGTTCACTTAATAATTTATTCGTTAATTAATATCATCATTAATATTCCTCATCACTATGCCACACAAGGCTCTCAACGAGTTTATCGCAAACTCCACATTTCCTCAATTATTATAATTATTTAATTTAACATAATTGAGTTAACTCACAAAATTATTTATATTCAAATAAATTCTCATTTCCATTACTATATTTATTTAATAATATTAGAAAATTCTGGGGTATTACACATAAGGTGGTCACATAACTTGTTTTAGGCATGCTCACAAGTATCTATATCATATACATGTAACTAGTATCGTTATTTGTTTGAAAACTTAATCAAACCCATGCTCGATTAACTTGCATTACATCTAACAAGTGTGGGTATATATATGATGTCTTAGGGATGTTTAAAAGCACATTTAAGCATGCCAAAAATATCAGAACCTAAAACTTAATATAACACGTCCAAATCCACTTTCAAAACTTATGTTTTCGTCAATAAATGTTCTTAATGAGGTCCAACATGTGCATGCTATATCACGAAACATATATACACATGGTAATATGTTCTTCATGCATTGCTAGGCCACACAACCACACTCAAAGTCAGAATACAACATGAATATGACATATCAAGGTTCCTTTTTAAAATTATATGTTTATTTGGAAAACTATAAGTTGTTTCATCAATAATGTATACTAACATAGCTATGGACATGCATGTCATATCAAGGAACATATATGCATGGGTTAAACCAGTTTTCATGCTTGTCTAGATGATGTCAATATGTTAGCACTTAGTAGATTCTAGTAGAATCAGAAAACCAAAACCAGGGACTGGCGCAGCTGCATTGCACCCAAGTACTAAATGCGCGCAACTGCGCCGTTGCTTGGCCAGAACTGAAATGCTTCTGTTTTGGCAGAACTTAAGCCAATTTCCAAATTTCCTTCACGAAAACAATTCTAAACAGCCACATTGTAGTTCAAACATGTTTGTAAGCTTATATAACAGCTCATAACCATTCTTAAATCAATTTAACAAAAATTTAATCATAATCAAGAAGTTAAGAAATTTCAGAAATAAGAATGAAGAGCATGAACTTGCTGCTAGATATACCTCTGCTAATAGTGATAGGACCTTGCTGCTAATATGATTCCTCAACTTCTCAGAATGCTATCACTGCTCTCAATTCTTAACTTAGGAAAATCTTAGCAATTTGATTTGTGAAGAGAAGGGGCTATATTTATAGAGATAATATTATACAGTTAATGTATTTATCTCTCAAATCAAACAAACGGATTAAAGGAATGTTTGATGGCTAATGAAGAGTGGTTAATTGGTTGTTGGATTCATCGTGATGCCCACTCCCTTGGTTATCATTTGCTAGTTACTGAGCTTGGGAGAAGAAGAAAGAATAGGCTTTTAGCCTTTTTGTTAGTACACGTGAGGGAGAGAAGTGAGTATTTCAAATTGGGACAAGCCATATACTCAGCATTACCAACTTGCAAGTGAACTAATGCCAGCACTTAGCTTATACACATATATATTATTTAAATTTTTGTTATTATATATACACATATTATATACTTAGATTATAATTTGGGTCACAAGGTAATTTCAATAAATAAGTAATATTACAATGTAGTAAATTTAAGTTATACATATATAATCCATGTATATTTCGTTATCACCGAATATAATTCAATTGGGTATTATCACCTTATATCATCCCAATTCTATTATTCAATTATATAAAAAAATTCCAATAATCATTGAACAACAATTATTCATTTGGTTCATTATAATATTAATAAGGTACTCGCTAATGTTCTCCCACATCACTTATTGTCACATAACCTTATTATGTAACTCTCATAATTCAATTAATCTTACTATATAGTTTGTATATATTGTATAGTCACATTGATGCGTCACATTGCACTTTATATAATATAGAGGTAACTACTATATATTATATGTTTAATACTTGCACATAACAATTAATCGAGTAAATATAATCTTATTTTATTTATTAATAATTTACTCGTTAATGTTTTATTATTCACAATCATAATTACTCAACATTAATTAATTACTCAGTAATATTCTATCACTCAAGATAATAGTTAATTAATAATATAATATTAATTAATAAATTACTTATCCATTCATCCTTTAAAACAAATCATCGCTGTTTCCATTCTCGTGCCACACAAGGCATTCTACGAGTTTATCATAAACTCCACATTCTCCTAATTAACATAATTTCAATTTGAACTTATTTGAATTAACTCATCTCATAGCACATAATCATTTATATTCAAATAAATATTCATTTCCATTAATTTAATCATTAATAATATTTGAAAATTCTCGTGTATTACATAGGGTGTACCTTTAAAATACCTAAAAATCCTTTTTACAGCAGTTAAGTGAGATTCCTTAGGATTAGCTTGAAATCTAGCATATATACATGTTGCAAACATTATATCTGGTCTACTGGCAGTTAAGAAGAGAAGGGAGCCTACCATACCTCTGTATTGAGTGATGTCAATACTTTTACCTCTCTCATCTTTGTCAAACTTAGTTGCTGGAGCAATTGGTGTTTTCATGGGAGAGGCGAATTCCATGCCGTACTTTTTAAGTAAGTCTTTGACGTACTTGGCTTGGCTTATGAAGATACCTTCATCAGTTTGCTTCACTTGCAATCCAAGGAAGAAATTCAGCTCACCCATCATGCTCATTTCGAACTTGCTCTGCATAAGCTTGGTAAATCTCTTACACATATTTTCATCAGTATAACCAAAGATAATATCATCAATATATATTTCCACTAGTAAAACTTTATCTTTGTGTTTTCTAAGAAATAGTGTAGTGTGTACTCTTCCTCTAGTGAATCCTTTTTCAATAAGAAAGCTAGTTAGTGTCTCATTCCATGCTCTAGGTGCTTGTTTAAGTCCATATAAGGCTTTGTCTAATCTATAGACATAATTATAGAGGGTTAGATTGACAAAACCTGGGGGTTATTCCACATATACTTTATTTTGAAGTTCACCATTTAGGAATGCACTCTTGACGTCCATGTGGAATATTTTGAACTTCATATGGGCAGCAAATGCAAGGAATATTCTGATTGCTTCAAGTCTGGCAACTGGTGCAAAGTTGTTATCGTAGTCTATGCCTTCTTCTTGAGAATAACCTTTGGCCACTAGTCTTGCTTTGTTCCTTGTGATCACCCCATCTTCATCCATCTTATTTCTGAAGACTCATTTGGTGCTAACGACTGGGTGATTCTTTCGTCTTTGAACTAATGTCCAGACTTGGCTTCTTTTAAATTGATTCAGTTCCTCTTGCATGGCTTCAATCCAGCTTGCATCTAGCATTGCATCTTCAATCTTCTTGGGATCTATTTAAGACAGAAAACTCAAATAGAAACATTCATTCTGTGTTGCAGATCTTGTTCTGATTCTGGCAGTTGGATCACCAATGATTAGGTCTTGAATGTGATCTTTTGCCCATCTATTTCCTGTTGGAGCATCAGTTTTGGTGCCTTCTTGTCTGAACTCTTCAAGATTGACTTCTGGTTCTTGTTGATCAGAATCATCGTCTGGTGCAGCTCTCTCTACGATTTCTTCTTTAGACACTATGATTCCTCCTTCAGGAACTATAGTTGTAGTGTTGGGCTCGACTACGTCATTCGTAGTGTCGGTATCGTCAATCATAGTGTTTTATGGTGCAGACTTGTCCGAGTATATTTCATCAAAGATGATGTGCATCGAGACTTCAACACTTAGTATCTTCTTGTTTAACACTCTATAAGCTTTGCTATCTGTGGCATATCCAAGGAAGATTCCTTCATTTGACTTGGGTTGGAACTTAGTCAGATATTGCTTCCCATTGTTGAGAATGTAGCATGAACATCCGAACACATGGAAGTAGCTGACAATTGGCTTTCTTCCTTTCCACAGCTCATATGGAGTCTTTTTCAACGTAGAGTGTACAAGAGATTTGTTCTGTGTGAAGCACGCAGTGTTGATGGTTTCTGCCCAGAAGTATTGAGGCAAATGAGCTGCTGCTAGTAGAGTTCTTCTAGCTTCTGTAAGTGTTCTGTTCTTTCTTTCAGCTACTCTATTTTACTGAGGAGTACGTGGTGCTGAGAAGTTGTGGTTAATGCCATTGTCTGAACAGAACTGATCCATTTCTGAGAAGTCAAACTCTCTGCCATAATCACTCCTTATTGCCTTGATTGTCTCTCTTTTTTTATTCATTACCCGCTTGAACATCTTTATCAGTTGGGAGCTTGTCTCATCTTTGGAGTTAAGAAAGAACACCCATGTATATCCGGTGTAGTCATCCACTATGACAAGTGAGTATCTCTTTCCTCCTAGGCTCACAGTTGGAATTAGTCCAAAGAGATCCATATAAAGTAGTTATAGGGGCCTATCAATTGAGTTGACTGCTTTGTCTTTGAACGAGCTCCTTGTTTGCTTTCCGAGCTGGCATGCATTACATAGTCTTTCTTTGATGAAGCTGAACTTTGGTAAACCTGCTACCAGATCTTTGGAGGCCAGCTTAGACATACTCTTAAAGTTGAGATGAGATAACCTTATATGCTAAAGCCAACTTATTTCTTCAGATGCTTTAGCAAGAAAGCATACTGTCTCATCAGAACTGAGCTGAGCAAGGTTGACAGTGTATACATTTCCTTTTCTTGTTTCTGTCAGCTTGATAGAGGATGTCTCCAGATCTTTGAGTTGACACTGATTGTTGAGAAAGGTGACTTAATGGCCTTTATCGCAGAGTTGGCTGATGCTACGAGGATTGTGCTTTAGACCATCAACATAAGCCACTTTGCTGAAGGACACTGCACCATTCCCAACTGATCCATAGCCTCTTGTCTTGCCAGAGCGGTTATCTCTAAAGATAACCGTTGGTCCCTCCTTCTCTGTGCAGTTTGAAAGGAAGGCTTTGTTCCCGGTCATATGCCTTGAGTAACCACTATCCAGATACCACGTTGTAATCGTGCTACTCATTTCCTGCAAGAAGTTTCAGTAGTCATGTTGGTACCCAGACTTGCATGGGTCCTACAGTGTTAGTACCTTTGGGGACCCAAATCTGTTTGATTTTGGGCCTTTTATGCACAATGGTATGATAACATAATGCAGCTTTACGACCATTTCTACCACATGCAAAGTGTCTAACATAGGGCATGCTTGTGTGTGTGTGTATGGATTTTTTCTCCAATTGGACTTGTGTGGGTATTGGTTGGTCTTACCCTTGTATTGCATTTTCCTTTTCCATGCAACCTTGGGATTCACGGTTTGTGTTGAGTAAGCATCAACACCACGATTCCTTCCAGGTTGATCCGTGGAGTAAGTTTTACTTGACTCTACGATTTGTCGAGGTTGGGCAGTGGTGACTGAGTTTCTCTTCTCTTTTCTAAATCCCAAGCCAGCATGGGATCCTTCGTGTCTTGGGATATGATTTGGGTCAGAAGAGCAGAGTTGCACTTGTTCTTCCTTCTGTGTGGATTTCACAAATACAATACTTCTATTTGAATTAGAAGCACTGATAATGTTTGTATCCTTAGTCTTTTCCACACTTGATTCTAGGGTAGACTCCCCATAACCTAAACCTGTCTTGTCAGAAGCACTTCTCTGACTTGAGATCAGGGAGTCCATGGATGAGGAAGACCTATTCCACAGAAAGATAGTCTTTTCTAGCTCCTCAATTTTAGAGGTTAGTTTTGACTCTCTTTGTGTGCTCAGTTCATTTGTCTGTCTTAAGATTTTACTCTTAGCTTCAAAATGAGAGAGAGAGGCAGAACTGAGTAGAGCTGTTTCCAGTTCTTTCTGAACTTTCTCTTTCTCTCTTTGAAGGTCAAAATAATATTTAGACATAATTTAAAACCTCCTCATATATTGATATAGATCAGATGTTATGTCATGAAGAACAGTTCTTAAGTAATCCATATCTACATCAGGAGTGTTGAAGTCAAATACCTCATCTATATTTACCTCAGGATGGTTAGTGTATTTTTTGTTGTTTGCATCCTTGGCCATCAGACATAGATTTGCTTTTTGAGGCTCTTCATCATCTCTGGACTCAGCATTGGTGTCATTTTCTGAGTCACTCCACGAACTTCCAGCTACAAGACCTTTGTCTTTTTTCTGATAATTCTTGTAGCCTCTGGACTCCTTCTTTGGATTTGTTGCAGTTTGCAATGAAGTGGCCAGGTTTCGTGTAGTTGTAGCATAGCTCATTGATCTGATCCTGACGGCTGATGTTTTTGAATTTCTTAAGTCTGCCACATCTTCCTTTGCGTATGAACCTTCTGAGTTTTCTGGTCAGCATTGCAACTTCATTAGCATCAGCATCAGCATCATCATCATCACCAGATGAGGATTCATCTTCATCATAAGCATCGGAGATGTCTTCTGCTGCCTTGAGAGGAACTCCTTTGTCCTTCTTTCTTCCTTCATATAGAATCTCTTCTCGTTGAGTAAGCTCTAGTTCATATGTAAGAAGATTGCTATAGAGTTGTTGAACAGTCATTTCATGCAAATTTTTTGACTCTCGGATTGCAGTGGTTTTGGCATCCCACTTGTTTGGCAAGGACCTCATGAACTTGATGATAAGATATTTGTTTGGATAGACCGTTCCATAAGCTTGAAGAGAGTTGAGCAGCAATGTGAATCTTTCATATGTAGAAGTGACATTTTCTCCAAGAACAGGGGCAAACATCTCATACTGTTGAGTCAGTAGAGATTGCTTGTTTTTTCTGACTTCTACAGTTCCTTCATGCATGATGAGCAATGCTTCCCATACTTCTTTAATAGTTTTACAGTTGACCACGTTCTCAAACAGATTGTCTTCTAAGGACTGGAACAAGATGTTTTTGGCCTTCTTGTCAAGCTAAACATCTTTCTTCTCATTTTCAGTCCATTCAAATTTAAATTTATTCACAACTCTGTTTGGTTCTTCTGGAGTTGGTGCAAGCCTTGTTAGAACATAGGGCCCATTCAGAACAGTTTCAAATAGATCATCATCTATTGAATCAATGTAAGCCTACATCCGAACTTTCCAGTTGGCAAATTTGTCTTTGTTGCACATAGGTGGCTTGCTCCCTCCACCTGTCTTGGTCTCGCTTATCAGATGTGCCATTGGATCTACTCAAGCTTGTATGCTAGTAGAGAGAACCTTCTCTGATACCAATTGTTAGTTCCCAAAGGCACGTTAGTTCTCTAAAAGGGGGGTTGAATAGATATTTTAAAATTTCTTAGTTTAAAATACTTTGTCAGTATTGAATATACTGACAGCAGCGGAGTATATGTTTTTTTCCCCCTTAAGACATTGCAGTTATGCTTTGATAAGAAGTTATAATAGATATAGCAGTTATAGCAGTTAATGTGAGACAATGAGACACAAAGGTTTTAAGTGGTTCAGAGCACACAAGGCTCCTAGTCCACTCTTCTACTCCACGAGTAGGAAATCCACTAAGGATGTCTCTTGCAACTGAATCACTTAGATTCCTTCAAGGCCAGCAGCCTTGGAACTTAGTTCACTTAGAACTCTTTAAGGCCGTCAGCCTTGGTACTCTTCTCTTAGTTCACTTAGAACTCTTCAAGGCCAGCAGCCTTGGTACTCTTCTCAGTTCACTTAGAACTCTTCAAGTTCTTCTGACTTGGAACTCCTTGGATTGAAAGTTGTATTCTGGTGTGTGCTACTCAGTTGCAATTAAGCATCAGTTCTGAAGAATTGAGTAGCGAAGCAAGCTTTCCTCTTTCAGGATCGTAGAGTTTATCGTTGAGTGTTCTTGAGCTTTTCTCAATGTATTCTTTCTTTTCTTATCTTGCTTGCTTAGTCTGAATCCTAGTCTGATTTCCTTATAAAAGAGTCATTCAAAATGTTTCCGTCTGAATGCTCCCGTTGCAACATTAAATGCTTCAGACGTTTATGTGCAATTGATGTTGACATCCTACTTTCCTACTGCACTGTCAACTGGCCCACTAACATAGTAGACTGCATTCTCACCTAACACCTGAAAAGATGTTTTCAGCAGGCGGTTTAGTCCTTTCCTTAGCTTCTTTAATACGCTTCTTCGATTTGAACTAAGGATGAATATATAATCATTGGGACCACCAAATTGTCAACGGATATAAGCCTTTCTTCATTTGTTGCTCTTCCTCCCTTCATCAGAACTACGATCTTTGATGCTAACTGGAGGAACACTACGATTATGATCATAGTACCATAATCGTTGTGTGTTGGTAGCACAGGCTTGACTCAGACTTGATCGTAGAAAACACTACGATTTCTCTTAAGCTCTTTGGCAGACTACGATTCCTTCTTGCTTGTCTTGCAGACTCCACGTTTTTGAGAGCACACTGCATTTCTTAACTTAGCTCGGCAGGCGCTCAGATCTTTTCCAATATTCTCAATGTGGCTTCCAAGGGCAGACTACAATTCTGATATTTTCACTTAAGCTCAACGAATCTTTCCTTGGCCTCTGCAAACTTTGTTCTCTAGGCAGACTACTATTCTAGACATCTTCATTGAAACTCCATGATTCTGCCTTGTCTTCTGTATGCTGCCTTTGACATACTACGATTCTGTCAAGGCTTTATCTTTTACAACTCAAATAGATCAACTTAACAGTTTTGATCTTTTCTTCTATACATTTATTTACATAAATGATAAACATTAAAGCTCAGATCAACCTAACATTTTGATCTATTATCTAAGTCCTTGTACATATGATATTTGAAGGACTTTACACTTAAGCATTTATATTTACTTTCAATATCAAATATGAATATGCAATTCCCAACACATTCCAACTCACCGGGGCATGATACTCAGGAATGTTGGACTTTAAAACACAAAAATCAATATTTTATTGATAGCGGGGAGATTATAGTCAAAGCGCCAGAGTAGCCGAATGTCAACAACAACCCTTTACCTCAGCAAACTGAGGAAGGAATCAATATAATCAGTGCCTGAAGCAGAGAAAACTGCAAATACCTGAGGAAGTTAGGAGAGGCACCCTCTGCACTTGACCCTGCAATATGGGGATACCCTGAAGAGAAGTATGCGGTAGAAGAAGACTTGGATTCAATTAAGGCACCAGTTGATCAGTTGGCAGAATTGGTTGTATACCAACACCAGTTGACTAGACAGTTAATAGACCAAGTCCTAACAAAGCCAACCGACCCCATATCTGTCTAAGATGTTTCAACCTCGAGAAGGGATCGAATTCGCTGCCAAGAGCAGAACAAATGGATAGAAAAGATGGCCCGAGAAGCTAGACTCCAAAGACGACAAGAATTTTCCGCCAAACAGAAATTCATCCCACTGAGACAATCCAGGGAGGAAATTCTCTGCACCTTGATCGAGGAACGAAAGATCACGGAATTTTTGCCACCATCGGATCCACGGTCAAAGTGATTCAATCCTTCAAGATCCTGCCTCTACCATTCGAATGCTCCTGGACATGCCACGGAGAAACGTTGGGCCCTGCGACATCTAATTCAGAATATGATTGAATCAGGAGAGCTAGAATTAATGAATAAAGCTGCGATCTTCTCTGAGGAAGAAATAATCTACCCTCGAGGACCAAGGAATTTGGAAGTTATGAAAGTGGTTATCCTTTGCATGGAAGGAACATCTAGCGGACCCATAACCATCAAAGGATTATCTGAGCAGAGAAACAAGGCTACTCTCGAGATACCGACGCCGAAACCCTTGATGTTGGCTTCTTGGCCGCAACACCCAGTTCTAAGCCTAAAGAATGTACCATGGAATTATGGAGAGGGCATAAAATGGGTCCCGACTGTACAGCTATCGCACCTAAGGTGAATCCATTTTACCTCCCGGGGCATTTGGTGAAACCGGTAACCAAGGTGTTGGGAAAGGTATCGACTGGAAAGATCGCAGAGTTCCTCTATAAGATGGGGCACGGCGAAGCAAGGACGATGAAGTAGTTAGAAGCGGAACCACATCAAATATCCATCCTGGATTTGGTATTAGATTTTGATGACCACCATCAAATTCTAATCCAAGTGTTAGAGGAAGCACATTTACCCAAAACCATTGATATGAGGAAATTTCACCGATATAGTTGGCGGATCATCCTTAAACATTTGTCCGCATGATACTCTGGATAAGATGAAGATCAACCCAAACCGGATTCGGGAAAGCAATGTAGTGGTATGAGCATTCAACGGATTAAGAATGGATACTGTGTGGGAGATTGAACTTCCTGTAGAGATTGTCCCCTTCATCTTAAATATACCTTTCCAAATCCTGAAGATTAGTACCGGGTATAATCTGTTGCTGGGACGACCATGGATCCACATGGCTGGCGCGGTTCCTTCAACTCTTCATCAACAATTGAAATACATCGTCAACGGCAATCTGGTCACTGTCATTGCAGAAACTAATTATCCTATTCATGATCTGGGAGATATGCCACTGATCAGCGTGAATAAGGGTATTGAGCCCGCTAGTTTTCAAGCCTTTGAGATAAGTAATCCAAGATACAACTCTGTGGGGGCGCCAGTCTTAATTCCCCAGATATCTCCAGAAGTGATGGCAGTTGGCCAAGAGATGCTTTCTATGGGACATCGACTGGGCCGAGGATTGGGGAGAAATGGCCAAGGAATCAGGAACCCAGTCCACGTACCCAAGCAGTTGGGATAGGCGGGATTAGGATATTCTGGTGGATCCAAACATCGTAACCCTAATAAGCACGCGCTAGTTAACCATCTGATTCACCTCAAGCCAAACATCAGTGAAGCCGGATTTAAAGAGTAGTTAAAGAAAATCCCCGTAGTCATCTCAAACCTTCTGATCCCTACAGTCAATCAGAACAGACATCAGGAGGTTGGGGATGAAACAACTCTGAAGGATGCTGCCCGGAGGGCCAAAAAAAAGATGTTTCTGTAGGATATTCAGTTGCAATTCATGAAAAGTTTTTGCCTTTCTGAAGAGGATCTAAAAAAGTCCCATGGGGCAGATCTGTCAGGTGATCAATCTATCCTCCCGGTCCATAACTGGGGAAATATAAACATCCTGAACAAGGATCTAGAGACCAATTCCAGTTTTGGCCATTATAGAAGATGTCGACAACTCCAGCAGCGCGTCTATCTCAGCAAGATAAGAGCACGGGGCTACCTCTGAACTTCTGATCCCCAACAGTACGGCAGATAGAAGCTGATATCAATGTCTCTGCCAAGATAAGGGGAAGTATGGTGAAGTCATCTCTAAGAGCCCTGACAGCCATCAACATCGCTACATCGAGATGGTCAGCATAGAATGACATATATAAATATGCTATAAGGCACATGACCAGAGCGTCCACTCGGGAAGTATGTCATCTCTCCTCTGAAATGTCAAAATCTCTATAATAGACGGCAAAGCTGTCAGCAGATCCAAAGTGACCTGTCATGAAGTCCATGGAAATGATGTGGCTACCACCCACCTCGGCCAGTACAACTGCCCTCCTCAGTCCGGTCACAGTCATAAACTGGCGGCGCATATGGCCCAACGCCATTCGAGCACACGGCCCCTCCATCGATAGTCCAGAGATGCGATCGTACTCCTCCAGAGTAGGAGTCAACTTGTCCAAGCCAAACCAAAAAACGTGGCTCTTAGGAATCCAATAATTAAGCATCCCGTCAGTAAACCCCTCTGAAACCCAAAGGGACAGCAGCGATAGGGAATGGCCTAGCATGCAACTAACTGCAATATGGTCAGCATCTGGCAACTTGTCATACCAAACCCTCAAACTGGTAGCTATATGACTAGGTGGAAGGTGATCCAAGCACACAACAGTAGAGGGCATCTATAAAAACTGTGTCAATAAGACCATACAAGGGTCAATCTCTATCCAATCATTTAAATATATATGAAGTATGCATCATAACAAGTGATAATATAGCATGTATGATGAATAAATAGAAAACATCATACATAGATACATGTTAAATACATCAATTTTATATATATCACTGTCATACTTATGATACATGTGAAAACTAACAAATAAAAAGTACAAGATACTGGGCCACAAATTCCCAAGGACTAACAAAAGACCTAAGGAATCATCACAATATCGAAATCATCCAGGAAGGTGCTAGAATCATCGAACTGATCGACCTGGGGTAAGTCACCAGGGGCGGGCACATCCTGCTGAACTGGGCGATAAAGTGTCTCCTGCATATCCGGGTGACAAGTAAATGGATCACCTCCATCATAAGAACTGCCAGTGCCTGATGGTCCAGCCTCAGGACTCTGCGCAGCAAAAGTACTAGCTAAGGAGGGGCCTCCGCCCAGATGATGACAGTACGTCGACATCTGCTCCAACTGAATTCTCAAATCAGCGATCTGAGTCTGATGGGATGGTTTTTAAAAACATGATATCCAGTCCTTCATTATAAATGATCCTGGAACCATATCTCCCAAGAACTGGGTAGCCCTGGTCTGAGGTCCTATCATGTGCTGGCCCCACCAAGTGGTAAAATCCTCGGAAGTGATCGGCCCGTCGAACAAGTGAAAATCGTCATACCCCTCAGTGGGAATCGATGCAGCTGACGAAGATAAAGGCCAGAAGCGCTAAGCTGGAGGAAGGAAAGGAAGGCAAATCTCCCCGTTAATACATTAAAAAGCGCGCTCCTAGAGGTAGAGCTCCCAACCCCATTAAAAAGGAATGGAATCCGGCGAGTAGATCGATAAAACTCTGGCCCTGTCAGTAAACCAACCTCAAATCCCTCGGACAAGTGCTCTCCAAAATATGGAACCCGCACTATGTCCTCAGCCATCAATGTCTCCAACTGAAGACGGGCATGGGTAAAGCCCTCCACAACCGTGACCTCTGACAAAGTAGACTGATGCCATCTAAGTCCCCGTGGATAAGTGTCCAAGCCCAAGATAGATATGGGGCAAATACAGAAAAGCCTCTCATAAGCCCAGAACTGTTAATTCAAAAGAACCCTATATTAGTCATAGGAATAGATAAACTAACCAAAAGTTAAATGAATAAAGTTCAGTCAAAATGACTCACCAAGAGAAACGGGTAGAATCCGACCCAGGTGTCGATAACTCCCTCGGATCGTAATCGCATCTCGTACAAGAAAAGAGCAAATGTAAACGATCCCCAATCATAGTCCCCAATGCGGTATACGTCTCGAACTGCCCCTACTAAGCTGAAGGGAACAGTGGAAAAGTTGTTCGCAATAAAATAACCCCTCATGATGGTTAGGAATAGATGCCGCAAGATGCAATCCCTATCCGTCAAATCTACCGATAACGGCTGCTGTAGAGTGCCTCGAGCATCATCAACGCAAAGGCTCCACGACCAGATACATAGAGCCTTGAAGGCCCGCTCCTGAGAAGAAAACCCTAAAAGGGCACGCACCGTGGTCGGATTGATGCCCGTCTCTAAGGGCACTCTGTCCCCAGTAAACTCTAAGCCGGTGATATACCTCCAATCCATGGGAGTTATCACAACCTCACAGTCCAGTAGATGGAGAGACCCACTCTGATGAAACCATCACTCGGACAAAGCTTGCAAATAGCCCCAAGGGCAGCGACGGGGAGCAATGGTGAAGAAAGCCTCAAATCCCCAAGAATCCACGACCGCCTAGTACTCTGGATGCAACGAATGATAAAGAGAGTATATGCTGAACAAGTTACCCCTGGGCTGTGTAAACTCCGAAACCTGCACGACCTCAAGGTTAAGAAAACCCGTCGCTGAAAAAAAGGAGAAATGAAGATAAATTAATCACATACCTCATTCACCTTCAAATGGATAGAGGGATGGCGGCTCAGATCTATTCCCAGCAAATCAGGGACAGCTACCTCAATGCCGGGAAAAATTCTAGGCACAGCGGTGGGCTGAGGCGGAACCTCAGGCTCAAAGATATCCCCCTCGTCCACGGGAGGATGGTCCTTATCGCCAGGCTATTGAACTGGCTCCGTCAATCATTGTACCCGCCTGCTAATCAAGGGAACGAGAACATCAGAGGGAGCTCTCCGTCGGGGAACTCCAGCTAAAATCTGCTGGGATGAAGAATGGTTGGGTCCCGCAGAATCTATATCTGAACAATGAGTTCGTAGGAATCAAAGCCAAGTCAGATATATTCCTGTCCTTTTCAAACTTCAAATTAAATCCATGAAATATAATTTAGGTCATCACATCATGCATGTCCTACATGTGCCATTATATGTGTACATCATTTTAATCGCATCCTAGCATATCTATACATAGATCTAGAACCCTGATGTTTGACTCATGGAAAAATTTCGCCAGAGTTTCCCCTATAAAACGGACAATCTACATGCCCGGAGCATGTATTAAATCACTCTATGAGGGTATACCATCACAGCCAAGCAATCAAATAGCAATTTAAATTGTTGTTCTAATACATGGAAATAATGCATGTCTAGATTAACTGATAAATGATCGCATCCATACGGTCCATAAGATGATACGTAAGCATGCATTGCATTATAAACATATTCATCAAGCTATCTATGCATACATGGTAGATATAATAAATTTAAGGAAACAAATACGGGTTTTCACCAACAAAAACACGAAAGAACGGAGTCTATACGTTACCCGTAGTACGTAGAAGAGATGTATGGTGACGGATCGCTCCAAATCAAGCCAGAATCGAGTAGATCTGAAGAAGTGTTCGGATTTTTCAGAAAGAAAATTAAGAAACTCAACTCGAATGAATAAAAATGAGGCCTCCCAAGGGTATAAGCCTGATGACGGGCAGCCTCAACCATACATGCTCCAACCGCATGTACGGCTGTGGCTGCCACATGTGGGTCCTGCAGCTTCCCGATTGAAAAAATGATGTCTGAAATGTGTTATTTTTGGTTCAGAATGGTCACATTATTTAAAATGATACCTTTCCAGGACCGTTTTATACCCTAAAAACCCTGCGAAATAGCAAAAATTTGGTAAAGATCAGAAATCCCGACGTTGAACGCCGAAAGACCAGAAAATTAGTCAAAATTAATACTACATTTCAGAGTCCATTGGCAACGAACCAGTGAAGGCGTCGGCTCAACCCTTGATGATTTAATCCACCAGTAATGAACCAATGAAGGCGTCGACTCGACCTCCGATGATGTAATCCGTTGGCAACAAACTAGAGAAGACATCGGCAAAACCCTGATGGTGTAATCCGTTGGCAATAACCCAGCGCAGGTCGGCAAAACCCCGATGGTGTAATCCGTTGGCAACAACCCAACGCAGATCGAAAAAACCCCGATGGTGTAATCCGTTGGCAACAACCCAACGCAGGTGGGCAAAACCCCGATGGTGTAATCCGTTGGCAACAACCCAATGCAGGTCGGCAAAACCCAATGGTGTAATCCGTTGCCAACAACTCATCGCAGATCGACAAAACCCCGATGGTGTAATCTGTTGCCAACAACCCAACGCAGGTCAGCGAAACCCCGATGGTGTAATCTGTTGACTACAACCCAACGTCGGTAGGCTCGGCACCGATAAAATAATCCATTGGTTACAACCCAGTGAAGGCATCGGCATGACCCCGATGATGCAATCCGTTGGCTACAATCCAGCGCAGGCCGACTTAATCCCGATAACGTAATATTTAACTTCCCCATCAGAGGGGAGGAACCCTTTATTATAATCTCACATATCACTATATCTGTTATACATGACATTGCATCATCAGATATACCTTGTCATGCATTTTCCGTATCTAGTAATCTTTGTCATGTTCATTCCATTACATTGCATAAATATGACAAAGAGGGGCATCTGTAGACACTCGAAATTTTGCTTTCTTTGTACTAACCTTACAGAAGGGGAAAAGCGTAATTTTACTTTGGAGACAACCCCGAGGTAAAGAAAAAGAGCCAGGTCATCACGGGGAGAACCCCAAGAGTGATGCAAAGGACCAATGAAGTCCAACCATATTGCGAACCGAACGAGGATCACCGAGCTGAGACAGTGTCCATTGGAAACCACCTCAGCGAAGTTCGAACGGCGTGCCATCAAAGATAAGCCAGTTAACTGATATCTGGACCAAGAAGAGATATCTCGTCTACGAGGACCATTTTCCTGAACCCTAATTCAGTCAGACTCGATCTTATTCCGCCGCATTCAGCAAAGACTTTGCGAAAGGTCGATCTGCGAAGGTCAACTTTTTTTGAACCGAGAGCGAAGGAACATAGTTGAGATTATGGGACCAACCTAGACCAACTGCTTCCATTGGTTTACTTGAAGCTTATTCATCTCATTTAGCATCTATTTGAAGTATTGGGAGTGTTCTACGTTGGCCACGGGAGTTTAAACGCTTGTTCACGCATCCCCCAAGGTGAAATAATGCACTTTCTAGGTTCGTTCTTTGTAAACGTTGTTCAAATACTAGATTGATGATATATCTTGTTTGAATCTAGTTAAATTTGTTGTATTTTAAGCATACTGTGTAATAGTTGATATATATTACGTTTTTATCAGTTAATTTGTGCTTATTGTGTTGTAAATTGATCGCGGAGTAGATCTACCTAGATTTAAGCCGAATCTAGCCTTTGAGTGGTTATTAAGCATGAAGCTTTAACCCATGTGCTAGATTGATTTTATTTTATGGTAGATCTATGGATTTATTACTTTAAACACTATCGGTTACCCTGCATAACCCTAAATCTATATTTACAAGTGAAAGGGGTCCGAAATGGCTTAACACGGTGATTTCAACCGATAAAATCACCTAATATCAAAGCCGAGGACTTTGTATATATGTATTCCCGCATAAATAATATGAGCCTAGGAATCCCGGTGTTGAGATCCCCGAATGGATCCGACTTGATTCCCACGATGGACAGGCTTATATGATGTAATGTTTTAATAGCGTAAATATCATTGTATATGTAATATTTGGATCTTGAAGACGAGCTCGAGGGGTTATTCCCGAGAAGTCGGATTCAAGATACCGTGATAGTGAAAACTTTAATTGTGGGAGCTCAGTTCATCAAGATGGCTTACATGCCCGATGATGATCCGACCATTTTTGATGTTTTTGCATGCTATCATCAAAATGATTTCTAATAAAATAACAAAGAGCTTTTCAATCATAACAAAGCGATTCGGAGTAGATCACCTAATGAACATAAAGAATAAAAGAAAGTATCGAAGTCCTAGATTCGTAGTCGGGAAAAGGATTTGAAAACCTTGTTTCCAAAACAACATTTCAATTCATACATCTTGTTAAAAATGAACTTTTTGTCAAATCAAATCCTTCGTACGTAGGCGCAAAAGAGGTACAACACTACTTTCAAATAAACCAAAATAAAGACTTGGAATAAAAATGAATAAATCTTTCAAAATAAAAAACACACACACACTCACTCACACACACACTTTATGCACAAAAAATCTATATGATGCGGTACCGTGTTTTCACGGGAGTCAAGGGGTGCCTAAGACCTTCCCCCTGCTTAACCTAGCCCCCGAATTCCATGAATCTTGGGTTTCAGATCAATCTTATGGAGTCACATATTAGACCATATTGTGAAAACTATTAAAACTCGGATGTGTTGGTACATCCATTTAAACCATACCAACTGGCAGCTCTGTCTCATTCGGTCCAATAATAAAATAATAAAATAATAAAATCAATCTTTTCAAAGTCGTCGACACTTATGTCAGTACCTCTTTCCTAAAACCAGACCCTTCAATAAAATTCATAGACATAGAAAATGGAAAAGGGTAGATAAGCTCAAGCAAAGGAAAGACGGAAATCAAAACCAAATAAAAGAGACTTCTTCAAAAATAAAGAGGAGTAATTTTTCCCGGCGTCGACAGGTGGCGACTCTGCTGGGGATTAAAGAGGGCTTAAGCTGCGATCAAACTTTTTGATTTCGTTCTGCATATGAATCTTATGTGAATGATCTTTATGTGATAATTGTATCAATCTTTAAGCATTTTATATTAGTTCCTCGCACAATATATTAAGTGCTTTGCACAATGTCATCATATTACATACGGTGAGGATGTGAATGTATATGAATGTATGTTGTGTGGTACCTCCATTAGGAGACAATCCCGTCGGTTGTTTATTACTTGACTCCTCTAAGTGTTTTCATTGTGAGGCTCAAGAAAAGCACCACTCAGATCCGCTCCAATCGAAAATTGGATGTTTTTATCAAGTAAATTGCGAAGATCTAGGAACCAATTTTAAAAAGCCCGTGAGAGTAACCGTAAGATAGGTCAGTCTTTGATAAACCAAATACGTGGTGTGTCTCTTCATGCCTTATTTACTCTTCCGCGTATATAAATGGCCATTATCTTGTACTGTCATTTGTACGTCTTTCATATCCTGTTATCAATTCAACTAACCCATTGTTGTGCAAGAAAAGATTAAAAAACCATTAAACTGATGCATAGCATATCATGCATCTCTGTCCACCAATATCCAGTCTAAACTAGATATCGATTTTGTGCAGATGTGTCCTAGAACTCGATTTCGAGCCAAGAAGGCACGTTCACCACTGTTCAAGATGGCTGAAGGAAGCTCATCTGAACCTATCCCTATATCGCACGATGAATTCAAGGAGTTTAAGAAACAGATGGCTGAGATGACGACCCTGTTAAGAGAGCATTGCAAAATATCTCAGGAATCTAAGCATAAGAGTCAGACTAAACCCTCTGTGCAAGGAGACATGAAAATACCCGAAAAAGAAGGTGATACCCAAATGTCCACACCTATCTCTCCCCTCAATGTTGAAGTACCCAAGGAGGCCCCGATCCAGAAGATGACACGGGAAATCATAGACCTCCGAGAGGACAAAGACAGCGGAGACATTAGGAAGAAATTTAGATAAATGGAGGACGCTATTCGATTTATGAAAGGCACAGGATCCCACGGGAACGTGAATTATTCGGATCTGTGTATTTTCCCAAAGGCGAGATATCCAGATAAGTTTTAGGTCCCCGAGTTCGAGAAATATAACAGACTGGGAGATCCATATACTCACTTAAAAGCCTACATAGGTGAACTTGAAACTTACACCGAGGATGAAAACCTCAGGATGCAACTGTTTCAAAAAAGCCTTACCGGTGAAGCCCGAATGTGGTACGCACAGATAGATAATTCCAAAGTCAGAGGTTGGGAAGATTTGACCAATGCTTTCCTCAACCAGTACAGTTTACAATCCCAGATGGCACTTGATTGCTACCAGGTTACCAAAGTAAAAAACCTGAGCAATGAATCGTTCAGAGAATATGCACAGCGGTGGAGGCGAATGGCTTCCCAAGTTAACCCACCAATGGATGAAAGTGAGATGGTGACAACTTTTATTGATATACAAGAAGCCCCTTTCTATAAGAGAGTCCTCGCTGGGTTAGGAAAATCCTTCTCCGAAATGATCAAACACAGGGAAGTGGCGAAAATGGGTTTGAAGTCTGGAAAAAATAAGGATCTCACTGCCTCAGAAGCCGTAGTCGAGCACATAAAGTTGGGAAATTATGCGAGTGCTGCCAAAAAAGTATCTAAGAGGAAGGAAGAAGATGTCTCTTTAATATTGCAAGGACAAGCTGCTAACAAGAGCGCTTATTTTACTATCCAGAGGCAGAACTTTCATCTAGTTCGAAATTCTACATTAATGAATGTTGGGGAAAACAAGCGAAGAAGGATATTCACTCCTTTAGGGGACTCCTTGGAGAATATATTAGCACTAATGATCGCCTAGAAAAAGATTTTTCAGCTAGCTCCACCTTCCGATCCAAACGGAAGGCAGTTCGATCCCAGCAAGAAATACGCTAGCCATTCCAACTCACCGGGGCATGATACTCAGGAATGTTGGACTTTAAAACATAAAATTCAAAACTTGATTAACAGCGGGGAGATTATAGTCAAAGCGCCAGAGCAGCCGAATGTCAACAACAAACCTTTGCCTCAGCATACTGAGGAAGGAATCAATATGATCAGTGTCGGAAGCAGGGAAAATAGCAAATACCTGAGAAAGATTGGAGAGGCACCCTCTGCACTTGACTCTGCAATATTAGGATACCTTGAAGAGAAATATGGGGTAGAACAAGACTTGGCTTAAATTAAGGCGCGAGTTGATCAGTTGGAAGAATTGGTTGTATACCAACACCAGTTGACTAGACAGTTAATAGACCAAGTCCTACCAAAGCCAACCGACCCCATATCTGTCTAAGATGTTTCAACCTCGAGAAGGGATCAAATTCGATGCCAAGAGCAGAACAAATGGACAGAAAAGATGGCCCGAGAAGCTATACTGCAGAGCAGACGAGAATTTGCCACCAAACAAAAATTTGCCCCTTTGAGATAATCCAGGGAGAAAATTCTCTGCTAATTGATCGAGGAAGGGAAGATCACGGAATTTCTGCCACCTCCTGATCCACGATCAAAGTGTTTCGATCCTTCAAGATCCTGCCTCTACCATTTGAATGCTCCTGGACATGCCACTGAGGAATGTTGGGCCCAGCAACATCTAATTCAGAATCTGATCGAATCATGAGAGCTAGAATTAATGAATAAAGCTGAGATCTTCTCTGAGGAACAAATAATCTACCCTCGAGGACCAAAGAATTTGGAAGGTATGGTAGCGATTATCCTTTGCATTGAAGGAATGTCTGACGGACCCATAACCATCAAAGGATTATCTGAGCAGAGAAACAAAGCTACTCTCGAGATACCGGCGCCAAAACCCCTGATGTTGGCTCCTTGGCCACAACACCCAGTTCTTAGCCTAAAGAAGGCATCGTGGAATTATGGAGAAGGCATAATAGGGGTACCCCACTGTACAGCTATCGTACCTACGGTGAATCTATTTTACCTCCAGGGGTATTTGGCAAAACCAGCAACCAAGGTGTTGGGGAAGGTATCGACTGGAAAGATCGCAGAGTTCCTCCATAAGATGGGGCACGGCAAAGCAAGGACGATGAAGTAGTTGGAAGCGGAACCACATCAAATATCCATCTTGGATTTGGTATTAAATTCCGATGACCATTGATACGAGGAAATTTCAGCACCTGATTAGCCATGTATTTGACAGTAATATGATATCATTCACCGATGAAGATATACCAGCCGAAGGAACTGGGTATCATAAACCATTGCATATCGCTGCCGTATTATCTAGATACGTGGTAGGAGGTGTGCTAATCGATGGCGGATTGTCCTTAAACATTTTTCCGCATGATAATCTGGATAAGATGAAGATCAACCCAAACTGGATTCGGGAAAGCCATGTAATGTACGAGCATTCGACGAATCAAGAAGGGATACCGTGGGGGAGATTGAACTTCCTGCAGAGATTGGTCCCTTCACCTTCAATATACCTTTCCAAATACTGAAGATCACTACAGGGTATAATCTGTTGCCGGGACTACCATAGATCCCAATGGCTGGCGAGGTTCCTTCAACTCTTCATCAATAATTGAAATACATCGTCAACGGCAATCTTGTCACTGTCAGTGCAGAACCTGATTATCCTGTTCATGATCTAGAAGATATGTCTCTGATCAGCGTGAATGAGGGTATTGAGCCCGCCAGTTTTCAAGCCTCTACAATAAGTAATTCGAGATATAACTCAGTGGGGGCGCCAATCTTAATTCCCCGGATATCTCCAGAAGTGATGGCAGTTGGCCAAGAGATGCTTTCCAGAGGACATCGATTTGGCCAAAGATTGGGGAGAAATGGCCAAGGAATCAGGAACCCAATCCACGTACCCACGCAAGTGGGAAAGGCGAGATTAGGATATTCTGGTGGATCCAAACATCGTAACCCTCATAAGCACGCGCCAGTTAACCATCTGATTCACCTCAAGACAAACCTCAGTGAAGCCGGATTTAAAGAGCCGTTAAAGAAGATCCACGTCGTTATCTCAAACCTTCTGATCCCTAAAGTCAATCAGACCAGACATCAGGAGGTTGGGGATGAAATGCCTCTGAAGGATGCTGCCCGGAGGGCTAAAGATAAGAAGTTTCTAGAGCAGATTCAGTTGCAGTTCATGAAAAGTTTTTTCCTTTCTGAAAAGGACCTGAAAAAGTCCCACGGGGCAGATCTGTCAGGTGATCAACCCATCCCCCCGGTCCTTAATTGGTGAAATATAAACATCCCGAACGAGGATCCAGGGACCAGTTCCAAGCCAGTTCTGCCCATCCTAGAAGATGCCGACAACTCCAGCAGCAAGTCTATCTCAGCTATCCCCCAGGATTTCATTACCAATAATCGGACGGTCAACCCTCAGATCGTCCGAAAAAGGTAAAAATTAGGAAGTGACCGCTGACAGTGAGCTCTACCATTATCTATATTTATGTTTGTTTTATTTCATCTGTAACTTGTTATTGCTTGTTGTCATATTAACTGATGAATCTTTTTGTAATTGACAACCACTTATATATATTTAGCAATCAAGTTTTTGTCTCTGGTTTCCAAATTTGTGTATTTCTAGCCATGTCCATGACTTGCCAAATTTGAGTAATGATTACGATTTTGATATAGAATTGGACTTTGACTTGATAGGAATCGAGCAAGAGGAAGGGGATGATGATGAGGTGCCCGAGGAACTCAAAGCATGGGTCAAAGATAAACCTAAACTCAACCTTGATGAAACCACCACCATAAATATTGGAACCCATGACAATCCTAAAGAAATACAGATCGGAACCAACCTTCCCTCTAACCAAGAAAAATAACTAATCCAACTCTTAACCTAATTTAAGGATGTTTTTGCCTGGTCTCATGAAGACATGATAGGTCTATCCACCGATATAGTTATCCATCGAATACTAATTAAAGAGGGGTTCAAACATGTCTAGCAAAAATTAAGACGGTTGAAATCAGAATGGAGCCTGAAGGTCAAAGAAGAAATTATCAAATAGTTCAAAGAGAGAATCATTATGGTGTCAATATATCTTGAATGGTTGTCCAATGTAGTCCTAGTGCCGAAACTTGGGGGAAAGTTGCGAGTATGTGTAGATTATCAAGATCTCAACAAGGCTAGCCTTAAAGATAACTTCCCAGTGCCGTTCATCCACGTATTAATCGACAACACTGCACAATTCGAGATGTATTCTTTCGCTGATTGCTTTACCGGATATCACCAGATTATGGTTACTGAAGAAGACAGGGAAAAGACCACCTTCATTACCCCTTGGGGAACTTTCTGTTATCGAAGACTTGCTTTTGGCCATACCAATGCTGGTGCAACTTATCAAAGGGCCATGATGACCTTATTTCATGACATGATACATAAAGAAATCGAAGTGTATGTGGATGATATCATCGTGAAGTGTAGAGAGCCCGATGACTATTGCACCCATCTTCAGAAGGTGTTTGAACGACGCTGCAAATTCAATTTGAAGTTAAACCAAGCGAAATGTGCTTTTGGTGTGAAATCCAGTAAACTGCTGGGATTTCTCGTGAGCAACTGGGGCATTGAATTGGATCCTGCCAAGATCGAAGCCATCACGAAAATGCCCGAACCAGACACAGAGAAGGAAATCTGAGGTTTCTTGGAAAGAATAAACTTCATCAGCCGGTTCATATCGCAGTAAACAGCAACCTGTGAACCCATTTTCAAATTGTTAAGAAAGAACTTTTCGGGAAATGGAATAAAGACTGCCGAAAAGCTTTTTTCACCATACAGAAGAGGTTGATTGAAGCACCTATCTTGGTACCCCCAAGGTATGGAATTTCACTATTTATACATATCTCAGTCAATTCCAATGCTATGGGTTGCTTACTGGGCCAAAAGGATGACATGGGGAAAGAAAGGGCGATTTATTATCTCAGTAAATGCTTCAGCTGCGTAGAGCAGAAATACACACTAATAGAAAAAACCTGTTGTGCATTAGCTTGGGCAGCCACGAGGTTACAACATTACCTACATGGCCATACCACTTATTTCATCTCTAGGATGGATCCTTTGAAGTGTATCTTCAGCAAGCCAATGTTAAACTGCCATTTATCCAAGTGGCAGTTGATCCTTCAACAGTTCGACATCATCTATATTACCCAAAAGTCTATTAAAGGGCAAGGGATTGCAGATCACCTGTCGGCCGTACCAGCAGGAGGTTTTGAACCTCTAAAACATATTTCCCGGAGGAGGACGTGATGACTATTCAACTGATCGATAAGGAGGATCAAGGTAAATTCTAGAAAATGTATTTTGACAGCGCATAAAATACTGAAGGTGTGACGCCCCCAAATTCCAGGACCGCCACTTGGTCTCTCGAATTCGGTTCATCACGTGCTCATGGTAATACATCACAATAATAATAATTAAATATCATACGATCACAGCGGAAAATCTATTCTAGAATAATTTACAATGATTTATTATAATTATTCCCCCAAGTCTCGCAACCTACAGTACTTAATAGATTTCATAATATTATCAGTTAACGACTTATTACATAATCTAACTTAAGCTTAAACATAATCAAATCCAGTCTTACTACATCATCTTCATACAATATTAATATATTTAAAACATAACAGACATAAGCTAGTTGGTAGCTTTGCCCTTGCCCTTATCAACGCCCGAAGGTTCACCATGCTCTGCCTTAACTGAAATGTTTTAGGGAAAGCAAGAATGAGCACAAATTGCCCAGCAAGTAATATACAATAAGGGTGAGTAATAAGATTCTCAATTCTCGAAAGGGTATAACAAGATTTGATAATTCAAGAATAACAAGAATATCAACAGTTCTCAATATCGGTCGCTAAGGACAGGATAATATCAATATGATTCAATAATAAGTCAATTCAAGATTTCAAATAATTGAATACTGAGTAGTCACTACGGACTATGAACTTCTACTAGAATTGACAGTAATAAACTGAAAATCCAACAAAAACAGGTACAACAGGTGATCAGCCTAAAGTACCCTTGTTATGCATAACAATCAACCATACACAAGTGTGCACGTCGGTTCTCCGACAATTATATATTCCCTTCAAAGAAGGTTGTTCTTCTCAGTCAAATACCAGATCCCGCACCAATCAATTAGTTTGGGTTGCTTTTCAATAACATAAGTCCAGCCGAATCAAATGGCATAGACACTTTCACAATATTCAAGAACAATACTAAGTTCAACATGAATAATAGCTTTAATGAAATAAGAGTTCAAGTATGCTAATTCGATTCAACCGAGTAAATAGGAAACTAGTTCGCAATACACAAGATAGGATACTTGCATAGTAAAAGAGTATAAGTTAGGAAACTTTCACAATCATAGATTTCTTTGCATAAGGTAAATGCGTCGGTTAGGATACTTGCACTTTAAAAGAGTGTAAGTAAGAGAACTTGCCTTTAGCGTAGTTTATCCACGAAAAGCAAATCAACACTTTCGAATTCCTATCGTAATACAGTTACGTATATATATGATATTCATTAGTCATATAATTTAACTTCACATTTTCTCTTTGAATATACGATCAACACATAAGCTAAGTTTTACCTAGCTACACAGTTATATAGAATATAATTTCTATCCTTAACGTTCCTTCTTTAGAGTTTAAACGCATTCTCATATTATATAAGATCTCAACAATTTGCAAACATGCTTGCATATTATTAATATCACATAAGACCACAATCAATACTAAATATATTTCATTTTAGCAAGTTACGGCATCTCCTTAAGTTAACCGTCAAAATCGGGTTCAAGTAACATCATATAATATCACGTAGCATGTATTCATATTTAAAGGATACTTTCATGCTTGTATAACTTTTCCAAATCCAATCGTACATGGTATAGGTTCTTAAGTTAATACTTAAAGCCATTCAAGGAAACGAACTCATATGGTCTAACATGGTCGCTTTTAAACACATAAGATATTCATATAACTTGTATTAGTCATGCTCATGAGTACTCGTATTGCATATATGTAGCTAGCATTGTTATTATCTTGAAAACATGCTTTGTTCATGCTAAACTTTAATCATGGCAACTAATCATGGTATATATATATATGCATGACACATGAATGAGTCTAAGAGTACTATCACATGTGTCCATAAATGTCAAATTCTAATTCTCGTCATAACATACCAACGTTCACGTTCAAAGCTTATACTTTGTTAGTATAGTTCATTAATAAGGTCTATCATGTTCATGCTTCCTTATGAAACCTATATATGTAAGTTAAGGCTTCATTTATATATTTCAAAGTTATCTAAACATGCTCATAACATCAAAATGACTATATAGCATTTACATGATCATATCCACCTTCAAACTTCTATTCTTGTTAGGAATGAGCACTAGTTAGGTTCACATGTTCATATTTTATTACGGAACCAATATAGATAAGTTAACATGCACTTCATGTGTCTCTAGGTGGTACTAACGTGCTTGCAAGGTCAGTATGTAAACATGCTTCATATATGTTAACGTCGTTTATGAAACTTTAAATTCGTTTCCAAACTATATGTCGTTTGGTTAATCATGCATGCTAATATACTAAAACATATGCTCACATTGCCTCATTAGGTTTATATATATGTATTAATCATGCTCCCATGCTTGTTTAAACAAAAATCAAACAATTGGTACATAACAGTTTTGTTGCAGAATGCAGAAAACTGAACACAGAGGCTGGCGCTGCGGCGCGGCACAGCAGCTCACTACTGGCGCTGCGGCGCGAGTGGCGCTGCGTGCGGCGCTGCGGCGCGGGCTGCGGCGCTGCGGCGCGGGCTGCGGCGCGTGCGGCGCTGCGGCGCGGGCTGCGGCGCGTGCGGCGCTGCGGCGCGGGCTGCGGCGCTGCGGCGTCGAGGCAGTTTTCTGCAGTTCAGACTGCAGCGAAATCCGACCAAAAACCTCCCATTTCATCGATTTCAACATACCCAAATGCTATTAGACTTGTTTAACTTACTAACACATACATATATGCTTATATAACAGTCAATAGCAATTATCAATTCCCAATTTCATGAACTCTAACTAATTTACGAATTTCATGTATTCACAGAAATTAAAGAGGAACAATGGAAATGAAAGACTATTCAGTGGTTCTATCATGTGTGTATGTTCATATAACAACAATATAAGGGTTCTACAACCCAATCATGAACCAATTTAGCATAATCAAGAATTTCAAGGAAACTTCGGAAACAGAAAACGGAAATGAAAAACACAGGAAGAGGAATTATACCTCTGTAAATGATTTAAGCTTGCTGCTATCTCAATAACACTGATATATATATATATATATGCTCTCTAGTCTCACTTAGCCAAAATGCTCAGCAAAAGAACAGAAGAAGGAGGAGAGCTTATTTATAGAGAAATTCATGACCAGACAAAGCCTTTTCCTTCCAAATCAAAACAACGGATTGAAGGATTGCATGCTAGATAAGAAGGAGTTGGTAAATAGTTGGTGATTTCCACTATTCTGCCCACTCCCTTCATGATGGCTAGAATGCTGAGTTTGAGAGAAGAGAGTATGCTAGCTTCATGAGTGTTCACGTGTGAAGAGATAGTGACTATCATTTAGGGACAAGCCAAACAAATCTCAGCATTCTTACAAATGGACTATATGCTACACTTATGTTATATATTATATGTACTCTTAGGTTATAATTACAATGTTCTCCCCATAATGTAATAAATGCAACTTGAATACATATAATCTATGTACATTTTATCTTACCGATATAATACAATCGGATACTACCACATTACATTATATCATATATTATTAAATTGTATTACTCAACAATTATTTATAATAGATCCATGATACATTATTTTAATGTATATCCACACATCATTTGTCACCTACACATATCATAACATATAGTTACTATACATTTAATTCGCATGCTTGCACGTATAATTTCTCATCTTATAAATTGAATATTAATTAATAATATACACATATCCTACATCAATCAATATAATTGTTAACCTCCATAACAATTTAATTAACCCTTATATGATTAATTATCACTTTGATATAAATCTTATTGTATTTATAAACACGTTGCTCATTATTATTATGTTTCTTGCAATAATAATAATCACATATTATTAATCAATCCTCATTAGTATTTTATAACAGTTAATTAATATTCTTCGATTAACAATTAATATAGATTAATTGTTCGCTTAAATTAATATAATCATTCTTATATTACGTCACTGTGCCACACAAGGCAATCAACGAGTTTATCACAAACTCCACCAATTTCTCAATAATTATTCAATTATATATAATTGAATTAATTCATCTCATAACACAAAATCATTTATATTCAAATAAATTCTCATTTCCATTAATATATTTATTTAATAATATATGGAAATCCTCGGGTATTACAGAAGGCGCAGGAGCCGGGGCAGTTTTGGTATCTGTTACAGGAGATCAATACCCCGTGGCAACCAAGTTGCATTTCAACAATTCCAACAATACCGCAGAATATGAAGGATATATTGTCGGGTTAAAGCTGGCTCAGTCCATGGGAGTAAAACGTTTAGCGGTGTTTGGATATTCGGGGCTAGTCATGAGACAGTCTATAAGGGCATACACCACTAAGGAATTGCATCTATTACCTTACCATCAGCATATTCTCAAATTTGCAGGGGAATTTGAAGACATCGCCTTCATGCATATCCCCTTGAACTGAAATGATTTTGCCGATGCATTGGCTACATTAGCTTCATTGGTGAACCTATCAGCAAGAAAGGGAATGTCTGTCATCACTTTCACTGTACAGAGCGCACCGTCATATGGAAATAGTGTAGGGGAAATATCGAATGAGATATCACCTACTGGACCACCTTGGTACCACCACGTTAAAGAATATTTGCGAGATCAATCAACCCGAAAAGGAATGAGTCAAGCCGCAAAGAAGTGAATACAGAAAATGGCCATAAATTTCCACCTAAGTGGAGATGCTCTCTATAAGAGAGACCCAAGGGTAGGCCTTCTGAGATGTCTAGACAGAGATCAAGCCCAACGACTTGTGAATGAAGTACATGGTGGGGTATGCGGAGCACATATGAGTGGACCACTGCTTGCCAAGAAAATTTTGAGGACAGGACATTACTGGATATCCCTCAAAGCGAATTGCGACGATCATGTTAAGCGTTGTTATCAATGCCAGATCCATGCCAACATTATTCATGCGCCTCTGAATCAACTACATTGCATGACATCACCATGGCCTTTTTTCATGTGGGAAATGTACGTGATAGGACCAGTTGAGCCTAAAGCCAGTAACAATCATCGATTCATCTTCACTATGATCGACTACTTTACCAGGTGGGTGGAAGCAGCCTCCTTCCCCAAGGTCACTAAGGAGGTAATCGTTGGTTTTATTAGAAACAACGTCATCTGTCGGTATGGACAACCTGAGGTTATCATATCAGACAACGCGAAGAATCTTAATAACGAAATGATGAGGGAACTATGCAGTAAGTTCAATATTAAACACCTCAATTTGATTATTTATCCTCCGAAAATGAACTGCGCGGTGGAAGCTGCTAATAAGAATATCAAGAAGATAATGATGAAAATGTCGGCAAATAACCAGAGATGGCCTTATCTGTTGCCGTTAACCCTACTCGCATACCGAACGTCGACTCTAACCTCGACTGGGCCAACACCCTACTCACTGGTATATGGTATGGAGGTCGTACTTCTTGTTAAAGTGGAGATGGAATCACTGAGAGTGATGCTAGATTCCCAGATAGCGGAAAGCCAATGGATACAAGATCTATACGATCAGTTATCCTTGATAGATGAAAGGAGAGCTGCTGCTTTCTTCCACAGTCAACTCTATTAGCAGTGAATGTCCCGATCTTATAACAAGAAGGTGTGACCTCGAGAATTTAAAGAGCATGATTTGGTGCTGAAGAAAATCATTCCGGGCCAGGATGCAGCTAAAGAAAAATTTGCCCCAAATTAGGAAGGACCCTTTATTGTCAAAGCAATCCTATCGGGCGGAGCTTTGAAATTGGAAGAGATGGACGGTGAGGAATTCCCGCAATTGATCAATTCCGATTCGGTGAAACGATATTATGTTTGAGACCCCTTTCATTTTCAAATTGGAATACTTTGTCTTGATAAAAAAAGAAAAAAAGAAAAGAAAAAATATCAAGTCTAGTTTTCAAGTCTGAGCCTGAACTACGAAAGACCTGATCTCCTATCTGCGGGAGTACGTAGGCAGCCATTTATGGTGCGGTATAACCCTTGAAAAATCAAATCAAAACCTTATCAAATCAAACCAAAAACATCAAAATCCCATCAAACCAAACTCAAACCCAAATAAACCCTTTTCAACTTTTCAGGTCTGAGCCTGAACTACGAAAGACCTGATCTTCTATCTGTGGGAGTACCTAGGCAGCCATTTATGGTGCGGTCTAACCTTCAAAAAAATCCAAACACTTTCACCTTATTCAAAATCCTCACCTATATAGAAGTCAAAATCTTATCCATAAAGCCTGCCCAATCGACGGCTCATGCGGAGAAGACCTAGCGACATCTCAGCATCACCCTCGCCAAATCTGATGCCACATGACGAGACCAGTTCTATGTCAACATAATAAATCATGAAGCGAGAACGGTAACCGTGTATAATGCTAGACATGCTTAAACCAAGGAAGTGAACTGAACTTGTTTCTTTTTATATATACAACTGTTTATAATACAAAAGTTGATTCTAACCTGTGACAAAAGATAATAACAAAGTCTGTACAGGAAAATAAAATAGGGCTATAAATCGGCGATGAGACGAGCCAACATAGCCAAATATCCAGCAGTCTCTGCAGTCGGAGGAGCATCCCTGAGCTCGTGCTCCAGTATCTCAACCCATCTCAGCATCTCTACTGCCATACGTTAAACCTCCTCTTGGCTCTGCACTACACCATGTACGTCACTAATGAGTCCATCTGAAAAAGTGTGGGCCGTGTCTTTGTCAACAAGGGCCTAATCTCTAGAAGCAAGGGTTGCGTCTATCTCAGCGATAGCAGCATCCCGACCAGCTATGATGTTTTACATAAGAGCTCGAGCCTGATCCCTCTCAAAGGTCACCAGGTGAAGCTGTCTGTCCATCGCCTCCAGGGAAACTGAGGCCAAACGCGAGAAAGTGCTAACTAGGGAAGCTGTCAACTCTGCAAATAAAGTAGCCTCATTTGAAGATATAAGATCCTCCATGGGCTCCTCAGCATCTGTGAACCCACCATCATCCCCGAATAAAGACCCTGTCTCAATCTGGTCCACTACATCTGATGCCAAATTCGACTCCAGCCAAAGTAAATACTCTGCAAATCAACCTGGATTGCAATCTCAGAACTCCGCTGTATATCGATGCGACCAAAATTCGTAAACCTGAGCTAGATCAGCCTCGATAACTGAACTGATAGGGAAGCGATAATCCTCAGTCCCCTTAAAAGTATGGACCTCCTGGTACTAATCAAGCTGACCCATCACCGCCAGAGGATGATAGGTCGTCACGCGCCTCAAACCAGCCAACGAAAAGAAATCTAGCTCGGCTACATGGGTGGTGAAACTCAGAAAGGAGCAGTAACTAGAGTACATAACTATAGCAAAAGGCTCCTCCATAGCACCCAAAAATGAAGTCCAGGATGCCTCATCGACGCAAGAAGCTAGGCGGTATGAGTAAACCTATGATAAGCCATGTCCATAGCAAAATCCATGACGAAGAAGCCGATCGATCGGTCTGAGGTGCGTCATGAACCAGATATATAGGAGCACGGGGCTACCTCTGAACTCCTGATCCCCAACAGTATGGCAGATAGAAGCTGATATTAATGTCTCTGCCAAGATAAGGGGAAGTATGGTGAAGTCATCTCTTAGAGCCCTGACAGCCATTGACATTGCCACATCGAGATGGTCAGCATAGAATTGCATATATAGATATATCATAAGGCACATGACCAGGGCGTTAACTTGGGCAGTATGCCATCTCTCCTCTAAAATGGTAAAATCTCCATAATAGACGACCAAGCTGTCAGCAGATCCAAATTGACCTATCATGAAGTCTATGGAAATAATGTGGCTACCACCCACCTCGGCCGGTACAACTACCCTGCTCAGTCTGGTCACTGTCATAAACAGGCGGCGCATATGGCCCAACGCCATCCGAGCACACGACCCCTCCATTGACAGTCCAGAGATGAGACTGTACTCCTCCAGAGTAGTAGTCAACTAGTCCGAGTCAAACCAGAAAACGTGGCGCTCAGAAATCCAATAACTAAGCATCCCGTCAATAAACCCCTCTGGAACCCAAAAGGACAGCAAAGATAGGGAATGGCCTAGCATGCGACTGACTGTGATATGGTCAGCATATGGCAACTGGTCATACCAAACCCTCAAACTGGTAGCTATATGACTATGCGAAAGGTGATCCAAGCGCAAAACAGCAGAGGAGGCCATCTATAAAAATTATGTCAATAAGACCATACATGGGTCAATCTCTATCCAATCATTTAAATATATATGAAGTATGCATCATAACAAGTGATAATATAGCATGTGCGATGATTAAATAGAAAACATCATACGTAGATATCTGTCAAATACATCAATTTTATATACATCACTGTCATACCTATGATACATGTGAAAACTAAGAAATAAGAAGTACAGGATACTAAGGCACAAATGCCCAAGGACTAACAAAATACCTAAGGAATCATCACAATATCGAAATCATCCAGGAAGGTGCTAGAATCATTGAACTGATCGACCTGGGGCAAGTCGCTTGGGGCGGGCACATCCTGCTGATCTGGGCGATAAGGTGTCTCCTGCATATTCGGGTGACAAGTAAATGGATCACCTCCATCATGAGAACCGCCAGTGCCTGATGGTCCAGCCTCAGGACCCAAAGCAGCAAAAGTACTAGCTAAGGAAGGGTCTCCACCCAGATGACGATAGTACATCGACATCTACTCCATTTGAAATCTCAAATCAGCGATCTGAGTCTGATGGGAGGCTTCCTGAAAATATGATATGCAGTCCTTGATCACAAGTGAACTTGGAACCATATCTTCCAAGAACTGGGCAGCCCTGGTCTGAGGTCCTATCGTGTGGGGACCCCACCAAGTGGTAAAGTTATCGAAAGTGATCGGACCGTCAGATAAGTGAAAACTGTCATACCCCTCAGTGAGAATCGATGCAGCTGACGATGATAAAGGCCAGAAGCGCAAAGCTGAAGGAAGGAAAGGAAGGCGAATCTTCCCGATAATACATGAAAAAGCGCACTCCCCGAGCTAGAGCTCCCAACCTCCATCAAAAAGGAATGGAATTCGTCGAGTAGACAGATAAAACTCTGGCCCTGTCGGTAAACCATCCTCAAATCCCTCGGACAAGTGCTCTCTAGAATATGGAACCCACACTATGTCCACAGCCATCAATGTCTCCAACTGAAGACGGGCATGGGTAAAGCCCTCCGCGACCGGGACCTCTGAAAAATTAGACTGATGCCATCTACGTCTCCGTGGATAAGTGTCCAAGCCTAAGACAGATATGGGGCGAAGACAGGGAAGCCTCTCACAAGCCCAGAACTGTCAATTCAAAAAAACCCTACATTAGTCATGGGAATAGATAAACCAACCAAAAGTCAAACGAATTAAGTTCAGTCAAAATGACTAACCAGGAGAAACGGGTAGAATCCGACCCAGGCGTCGTTAACTCCCTCGGATCGCAATCGCGTCCCGTGCAGGAAAAGAGCGAATGTAAACGATCCCCAATCGTAGTTCCCAATGTTGTCTACTTCTCGAACTGCCCCTACCAAGCTGAAGGGAACATTGGAGGAGTTATTCGCAATAAAATAACCCGTCATGGTGGTCAGGAATAGACGCCGTAAGATGCGATCCCTATCTGTCAAATCTATCAGTAACGGCTGCTGTAAAGTGCCTTAAGCAGCATCGACGCACAGGCTTCCCGGCCGGATACTGCGAGCCTTGAAGGCCAGCTCTTAAGAAAAAAAACCCTAAAAGGGTACACACCGTGGTCGGAGTGATGCCCGTCTCTAAGGGCACTCTGTCCCCATAAACTCTAAATCGGTGATATACCTCCAATCTATGGGAGTCATCACAACCTCGCAGTCCAGCAGATGGAGAGACTGACTCTGATGAAACCATCGCTCAGACAAAGCTCGTAAATAGCCCCAAGGGCATAAATGGGGAGCAATGGTGAAGAAAGCCTCAAATTCCCAAGAATCCACGACCGCCCGGTACTCTGGATGCAACAAATGATATAAAGAGTATATGCTGATCCAGTTACCCCTGGGCTGGGTAAACTCTGGAACCTGCACGACCTCAAGGTTAACAAAACCCGTCGATGACAAAAGGGAGAAATGAAGATAAATTAATCGCGTGCCTCATTCGCCTGTAAGTGGATAGAGGGATGACGGCTCAGATCCGTACCCAGCAAATTAGGGACTGGGATTAATCTAGCATCATATGATGTTGTTTGAACCAAATTAAGGCATATCGTTATACTCTGTCATATGTAGTACAACTACAAACAAAAATCAAACTCAAACAATTAACCATCTAGAAATCAAATCAAGGTCAAACTAGCCCAAAGAAATTGACCAAAGTTGTTCTTCAGACTGAAGAACAACTATAGCGACGCTTTCTACCGCTAAAGGCTTATATCGACAAGCAGAAATAAAAATAAATAGAAATAATTATTAAATAATTATAAATTAAGTTTTAAAAATTATTTAAAGTTATAATAATTAACTTTTAATATTTTGACATAAATTTCATAAATATATTTATAATTAATAAATTAATTAAATTATTTATAAATAATAATTAATTATTTAAAAATGATATAAATGTTCTAAAAATCATATTAAATGGTTATTAATTATTTAAAAATAATACTAAGGTTTTAAAAATTATTCTAAGTGATTATTAATTATCTAAAAATAAAATTATTGATTTAAAAATCATTCTAATGAATAATTAAATATTTAAAACTTATTATAAGCTTCCAAAAATTATTATAAATGATAAAAAAAATTATCTAAAATTATAATAAAGCTTATAATTCAAGTTTAACAGAGATATTAACTTGATAAATATCCGGTAAGGTTTTAGGACACCGAAATCATATCAAACATAGACCGAACTTAAATAGTTTGAGTAGTTAAGTATTGTTATCAATACTAATGTTCTATATAAATATGTTTAACGTATTTAGGTATCATAAACCCTTCGAGTAACGATAGATAAACGTTCTTTGCACAGGCAAGTTTTCTAATTTCATTTGATTTTCATATTGAATGCAAGTATTCTATGCTTAAACTTATTACTTTACGCAAGTTCTTGAACCCTACTTGAATTCTTTTCGATATATTATACCGAACCAAGTTGTTACCAATTATTGTGAAGTTATTTCTATTGCTTCAGCATAACTTAAGAAATGAATTACTTATTCATATGATATTGAACTATTGTTTAATTATCAAGCATAAACTATTGTGTCAACCCAAATTATTTTGGTAAAACACCTTATACTGAGTTGAATTTTACCCTTAATGGGACTTAAATTGTGTCTACAAATTGACACTAGAGGTCAGATGATATGCATACTCCTAAGATATTGAATGGGTTGACCCCCTATCTCATATCTGAACTAGACAAGTTTCTAAGTCTTTCTAGGTTTTTAAGGGAGAACCCGATTCTGGTGAGTATAAGAGGAAGTGGGATACCACTTTTTTAAACAACTCTAGGAAGAAGGTGAATAATTTCAACAACAACAACAGTTACAACAACAAAATTGACCTTTGTGCCATCTACGGCAAAAATCATAAGGGTATGTGTCTTAAGAATAAATGTTACAACTGTGGTCAGGAGGGACACTATTCTCCTCAGTGTCCTAACCCTAATAAGAGTAGATGTTTCAACTATGGGTTATTGGAACATATAAATAGAAACTGTCCAAAACCCAAGAACCAAAGTTGGGACGTTCTAATTAAATGATGGCTCGAGTAGCCAGGCCACAGAGGGCAAATTGGAATAGTTTGACTTCTACCATGCATAGTGCTGGAGGAGGTTCTAGTAAATGTCTAGGGGAATCAGAACATTGAAGAGGCTGCATTGGAGCGTAAGAGTAAATTGTGAGAGAACTATCCACAATTATATACTTAACTTGTACTATAATTTCAAGAACGAAATTCTTATTAGAGGGGGTGAATGTGAAACCTCAAAACCCAAATAAGACTCGGTTATGTAAATTCTATATTTAACAATAAAATCTCTCCATTCTGAATGCGTATTGGGTTATTATATAATCTATTGAAGAATTAGGTCAAAGAAATTTTTCTTCAAAAAACGTCGTGCTTAAAAATTTTATTCCGTATTCGGACTTTTCGGTATACTTGTTGTGACAAGCTACTTTGTCGTGCTTACACTGACAAAATTCTTTGTTGTGCTTCGTCTAAATTAGATGTTAAACACTAAATTAGGAAACCCTAATACCATATTAGGAAATCCTAACCCTAGATTATAAAACCCTAACCCTAATTATAAACCCTAACCCTAATTAAGTAGTTCTAACCCTAATTAAGTTTTCTTATACCCTAATTATGTTAACTAAACTAAAATTAGGTGTTAATAACTTCATTAAGTTATCCTAAACATAAAAACCAAAACCCTAATCTTATTTAAGGTGAATTAGGGCAAGATTAACTTACTAACTAAACTGAAGTAGCTCAGAAGCATGTGCCACCACCACAACAACCATCCCTATCTCATCTGGGCACCAAACAGCTGATCATAGCAGCACAAGTTTAATAGCTAGATATTTATGGAGGCAAGAGTTGGAAAAAAGACCTAAAAACCCTATGTTACAAATTCTATACGTATCAGCCTCTAACAAGACTAAAACCCACAAAATTATGCACTTATACACTCATATTACATACCATAAGAAGCCCTAGCAATACCAAGATCAGAATCAAAGCTTAAAAATCAAATTTTGTTCGAGAAAGGTACAAACCTTAATTTTACTCTAGATCTTTGATGCGTTGTTAGATTTGTTGTTTTGTTGTTTAATTATGTGTAATAACATGTTATTTAGTGATTTGGGTTGCTTGAACATAGATACATAACATCTAAATGCATCAAAATGAAGAAAATAACAACCTGTCAAAAACTGTAAAACTGGCCTGACAACCTAATGTCAGAGCCAATAGATCCTAACATGATAATTGTTTAGACTGTTAGATGTATCATAGTTGTAGTATGACATGAGCTTAACAACCTAGAACTGAAATCATGTCAGTTGAATCAATATACAGCAAGTTATTCATGGTCAAAGGTAGTTAACTGACCACTAAAACCCTTTTCTGGAAATTCCAGAAAATCCCTAACAGGTGTCTGACAGCTGTTTGACCGGTTCGGATCTTCAAATTGTGATGTTTTTAGGCTAGATAAGTGTCATACTTTTGTACCATGTTATATATACTACAACACCATGACACTTTAACACTTGAATAATACATAGGATGACTAGAATTAATGGTTAAAACTCGTTGACCGTTCACGAAACCATTTTCTAGAAATTCCAGAAACATGAAGAACACAAAACAAGCTTCTGACAAGCGTTTGACCGGCCTATATCTTTCAATTATGATATTATTATGCTAATTCAGTGTCATACTATTGTTCATTAACATGTAGACTACAAACTGCAACCACTAAAACACATAAATATTACAAAAAATGAAACTTATTAACGATCTAAAACCGTTGACCGGCATTGACCAGAGTTTTTGGGTTACCCAGAAACTCAAGAACAGTTGAGTAGGGTTGTTTGACTGGGATTAATCTACCATCATATGATGTTGTTTGAACCCAATTAAGGCATGTCGTTATACTCTGTCATATGTACTACAACTACAAACGAAAATTAAACTCAAACGATTAACTATCTGGAAATCAAATCAAGGACAAACTAGCCCCAAGAAATTGACCAAAGTTGTTCTTCATGCTGAAGAATAGCTATAGCGACGCTTTTTGTCACTAAAGGCTTATAGCGTCAGACAGAAATAAAAATAAATTTAATAAATAGAAATAATTATTAAATAATTATAAATTAAGTTTTAAAAATTATTTAAAGTTGTAATAATTAACTTTTAATATTTTGACATAAATTCCATAAATATTTTTATAATTAATTAATTAATTAAAATAAATCGTTTACAAATAATAATTAATTATTTAAAAATGATATAAATGTTCTAAAAATCATATTAAATGGTTATTAATTATTTAAAAATAATACTAAGGTTTTAAAAATTATTCTAAGTGATTATTAATTATCTAAAAATAAAATTAATGATTTAAAAATCATTCTAATGGATAACTAAATGTTTAAAAATTATTATAAGCTTCCATAAATTATTATAAATGATAAACAAATTATCTAAAATTATAATAAAGCTTATAATTAAAGTTTAACCGAGATATTAACTTGATAAATATCCGTTAAGGTTTTAGGACACCGAAATCATATCAAACATAGACCAGACTTAAATAGTTTGAGTGGTTAAGTATTGTTATCAATATTAATGATTTATATAAATATGTTTAACATATTTAGGTATCATAAACACTTCGAGTAACGATAGATAAACATTCTTCGCACAGGCAAGTTTTCTAACTTCATTTAATTTTTGTATTGAATGCAAGAATTATATCCTTAAACTTATTACTTTACGCAAGTTCTTGAAACCTACTTGAATTCTTTTCGATATATTATACCGAACCAAGTTGTTACCAATTAGTGTGAACTTATTGTTATTGCTTCAGCATAACTTAAGAAATGAATTACTTATTCATATGATATTGAATTATTGTTTATCAATCATAAACTGTTGTGTCAAACCAAATTATTTTGGAAAAAAATCTTATACTGAGTTGAAATTTACCCTTGATGGGACTTAAATGTTGTCTACAAATTGACACTAGAGGTAGGATGATATGCATAGTCTTAGGATATTGAATGGGCTAATTCCCTATCTCATATCCAAACTAGATAAGTTTATAAGTCTTTGTGACTGACAGAAATGGTTGATATAAAAATTCCAGTAATGGTCATCAACCCTCAGTTAAGTAAATTTTTGAACTATCCTTTCTTCAAATCAAACATCGTGTTTATAAATATAAACTTGTTGAGCATGTCATAGCTCATTCTTGCAAGTTATTCCCTTAGCAATTTTAGTTGATAATTTCAAAACGTCTGGAATACATAATGGAAATAAGCTATGCTTAGCTTAGTTTAAATTATTGTCTATATTAATGTAAGTCTTATAAGACTTTTTGTATTAAGAACTCAATGTTGAGAACCATGTAACCGAACTTCTTATATAAAATATATTATCACCTCTCTTTTTTCGCAATCGTGTTACTATTACACTATTAGTTATTTTAGAAATATTATTGAACTAGTATAGAATCCATATGAACTATACGAGGGTATTGAATGACTTTGGGAGTTCTATAAGCACTGAGGTCGCTCCTCGGTTCCAAGAACAATCTTATCATTAATACTATAAATTTTAGATAGATAAGAACTATTGATATGCAAGAAAGATACATAGGATATAAACCTATTCATCCAAATGAGGGTATCCAAACAAAGAGACTGTTCTGAAGGGAACTATTATCTGTTATAGGATACCGTGAAAATTGGAGAGATGGGAATTATATATTATATAATATTTATAGACGTGAGAACCAAATCTTCTACGAAAAGTGTAGAGAATTTGTGGGCATCACAGTAATCCTCATATCTGCCAAAACTAGCTCAAACCAAAACATGTAAACCTCTAATTGCCGAACCGTGCGACCGTTGAGTTCACCTGTAATGCGAGAGCTCTATATCAAACCGGTTAGGGCCAACATAGAGATATCTACCCTGCAAAAGAAAATAATATGGGAACTCTCATGCCAAACTCAATTAGTTCACTTAGAGGCTACAACCCAAAAACTCATAGTACCTCAGACACATTTGAATTTTCACTAGGTTAAGTATCTCTAATCCCTCAGAGAGTCTTACTTGATCACTTTTGGGCCCAAGTCCATTCTGTATCTCGTTTATTATTATATCGATATCAAAGCGCTATAATTATTGACAATAAGTGCAGAACGAGATGAAATCAAATTATCTTCCCTTTGCCCTTATACTACTCAGAAATGAATCAATTGCTTTCCCAGAATCAATCCTTATAGTCTCATCAATCCTGACCTTAAGAATAGAAACCGAAGCAGCAACATTAATCTATGTCTTTGTAGTATAGTCAAATATCTCAAAGAACACTTGATATAGGAACAAAAATCTTGTCCTACGAGACTCACACGGTGAAGAAACTAGGATTCATTCTCTCACCTGCTTTATATAGTCTTTAAGTATATGTAACCCTCTCATAACATACTATTATATAGTCTTGTTGTGCGGACCTTAATATAGTCACTCCAAAAGTGCTTAACTCAAATATTTCAAATTGCTCGCTTATCAAAGTGCCACATTTGAAATTTCGTATCTGGTTATCATGTCAAAACAGACAATCTCATCTACATGAGCATATGTCAATGGTCATGATGTACGGATCTTAGTTCAGTCGCTTCATAAGCGCCTAACTCAAATTTTTAGATTGATTTCTTTCTCAAGTGACAATCCTGAGACTTCGCATCTGGTTATCAGTACTGTGACGCCCCCAAATCTGGGACCGCCACTTGGTCTCTCAAATTTGGTTCTTCACGTGCTCATGGTAATACAATAATAACTAAAATCACACATTCACAGCGGAATATCTAATTTAGAATAATATACAATGATTTATAATAATTATTCCCCCAAGTCTCGCAACCTACAGTACTTAATAGATTACATAATAATATCAATTAACGACTTATTACATAATCTAACTTAAGCTTAAACATAATCAAATCTAGTCTTACTACATCATCTTAATACAACATTAAATTATTTAAAAACATAAAAGACACAAGCTAGTTGGTAGCCTTGCCCTTGCCCTTATCAACGCCTGAAGGTTCACCATGCTCTGCCTTAACTGAAATATTTTAGGAAAAGCAAGAATGAGCACAAATTGCCCAGCAAGTAATATACAATAAGGGTGAGTAATAAAATTCTCAATTCTCGAAAGGGTATAGCAAGGTTTGATAGTTCAAGGATAACAAGAATATCAATAGTTTTCAAATACAGTAGCTAAGGACAGAATAATATCAATGTGATTTAATAATAAATCAATTCAAGATTTCAAGATAACTGAATATTGAGCAGTCACTAAGGACTATGAACTTCTACTAGAATTAACAGTATTAAACTAAAAATCCAACAAAAACAGGTACAATAGGTGATCAGCCTAAAGTACCATCGTTATGCATAACAATCAATCATACTCAAGTGCGCGCGTCGGTTCTCCAACAGTTATATTTTTTTCTTCTCAGTCAAATATAAGATTCTGCACCAATCAATCGGTTTGGGTTGCCTTTCAATAATATAAGCCTAGCCGAATCAAATGGCATAGACATTTTCACAATATTCAAGAACAATACCAAGTTCCACATGAATAATAGCTTTAATGAAATAAGAGTTCAAGTACGCTAATTCAATTCAAACGATTAAGTAAAGAAACTAGTTCGCAATATACAAGGATAGAATACTTGCATAAAGTAAATGCGTCAGTTAGGATACTTGCATTCAAAGAGATAAGGTTTAGATACTTGCCTTAAGCGTAGTCTATCCACGTAAAGTTAGCCAACACTTTCGAATTCCTATCGTAATATAGTTACGTATATATATATGATATTCATTAGTCATATAATTAAACTTCACATTTTGTCTTCGAATATACGGTCAACACATAAGCTAAGTTTTAACCTAGCTACACAGTTATATAGAATATAATTTCTATCCTTAACGTTCCTCCTTTAGAGTTTAAACACATTCTCATATCTTATAAGATCGTAACAATTAGCAAACATGCTTTCATATTATTAATATCGCATAAAACTACAAGCAATACTAAAATATATTTCATTTTAGCAAGTTATTGCATTCTCATAAGTTAACCGTCAAAATCGGATTCACCTATATCACATAGTATATATACATGTTAAAGAGTCTTTTTATATTCGTTCAACCCTTTCACAACCAATTTACAGGATATAGGCTCTATGTTAATACTTTCGACTACTTACGGTCATTCAAGGTTATGACGTTACGAAATCTAGCATGCTCACCTTGTAAACACATAAGGTGTTCATATACTTATATTTAGCATGTTCATGAGTATTCATATCGTATACATGCAACTATCAGCATCATTAGTTTGAAAATATGCTTCGTTTACGCAAATTTTGAATCACGGCAACTAATCATGGTATATATTGTAATACCCGTGAATTTTCATATATTATTAAATAAATATATTAATGGAAACGAGAATTTATTTGAATATAAATGATTTTGTGTTATGAGATGAATTAATTCAATTATATAAAATTGAATAATTATAATAATTAAGAAATTGGTGGAGTTTGCGATAAACTCGTTGATTGCCTTGTGTGGCACAGTGACGTAATATAAGAATGATTATATTAATTTAAGCGAACAATTAATCTATATTAATTGTTAATCGTAGAATATTAATTAATTGTCATCGTAAAATAATTGTTATAAAATATTAATGGTGATTGATTAATAATATGTGATTATTATTATTGCAAGAAACATAATAATAATGAGCAACGTGTTTATAAATATAATAAGATTTATATTAAAGTGATAATTAATCATATAAGGGTTAATTAAATTGTTATGGAGATTAACAATTATATTGATTGAAATATATAAGCTACATGTTTATGCCTATGTGACAATATGTATGTAAGTATACATTAAAATAGTACATCATGAATATATGATAAACAATTGTTGATTAGTAGAACTTAATAATAAAGGATACAGTGTGATGTGATTATATCCGAGAAAATTATACCAGTATGAGAAAAATATACCTGGAATATATGTGTACAAGTCACACTTACTACATTATGTGAATTATAGTGTGACATTTCAATTAAAAATATATGTATAATATATATATATATATATATATATATGTGTGTGTAGATAGCCTAAGTATTTAATACATATGTGTATAATGAATCAAGTGTGGTATGTTGCTAGAAGGCTGAGTTTATTTTGCTGGGAGAGCCACTATCTCTTTCACGTGATATACTCAAGCTATGATACTCCCCTATAACCTTAAAACTCAGCAAGCCTTCATAGCAATCATACAATGGGGTGTGGGCATGATAATGGCTTTCAACAACTATCTACCAACTTCTTCTTATCTAGCATGCAAATCAAACATACGTTAGTTTATTTTGAGAGTCAGAAGCATGGACTGTGTTTTGATTTTTACTATAAATGAAGCATCTCTCCTTCACATTTCATCTTGCTGAGAGTTTGCTTGAGTTTGATAAATTGAGAGCATATATAATATCAGTCTAGATTTGTAAGAATTGAATAGCTGCAAGCTCAATCATTTACAGAGGTATAATCCCTCTTCCTTTGTTCTTCATTTTCGTTTTCTTTTTCTGAAGTTTTCTTTAAATTCTTGATTATGCCAAATTGGTTCATAATTGGTTTGTAGGACCCTTATATTGTTGTTATATGAACATACATACCTGATGGAACCACTATATAGCTTTCTTGACTTTCATTTCCATTGTTGCTCTATAATTTTTTTAAAGCATCAAATTCGTGTGAAATTAGTTAGGGTTATGAATTTGAGAATTCATAAATGCGATTGACTGTTATATAAGCATATATATGTGTTAGTAAGTTAAAAAGGTTAGTGTAATGGCATATGGGTATGTTGAAATCGATGAAATGGTAGGTTTTGGGTCAGTTTCGGCTGCAGTGTGAACTGCAGAAACTGTCCCCACGCCGCAGCACCATTGTCCGCGCCGCAGTGCCTCCCACGCCGCAGCGCCAATCCCAAGGCATTATGGCCGTGCCGCAGCGCCAGATTGTGGCTGCTGTTGCCGCGCCGCAGCGCCGGCCTCTGTGTGCAGTTTTCTACATTCTACAACAAAACTGTTATGTACTAATTGTTTGATTTTTGTTTAGACAAGCATGGAAGCATGATTAATACATATATATAAACCTAATGAGGCAATGTAAGCATGTTTTAGTATTAGCATGCATGGTTCACCAAACGACATATAGTTTGGAAACGAACTTAAAGTTTCATAAACGAACGTTAACATATATGAAGCATGTTAATATTCTGATTTTTCAAGGCATGTCGGTATGAGGTAAAGATGCATGAAAGACATATTAACTTATGTATATATGGTTCATAGTATGACAAGAGCATGTTAGACCTCACTATTGAACATATCTAACAAAAATACAAGTTTTGAAGGTTGATATTGACATGTAAAGACCATGTATACATTCTGACTTTTTGAGCATGTTTATAGGGCCTTGAAATGCATGAAAAGCATGTTAACTTATATGTATATAGGTTTTATAAGGAAGCATGGACATGATAGACCTTATTAATGAACTAAACTAACAAAGTATAAGCTTTGAACGTAAACTTTGGTATGTTATGACGAGAGTTAGAATCTGATAATTTGGACACATGTGATAGTACTCTTAGACTCATTCATGTGTCATGCATGTATATATACCATGATTAGTTTCCGTGATTAAAGTTTAACATAAACGAAGCATGTTTTCAAGATAATAACAATGCTAGCTACATATATGCGATACGAGTACTCATGAGCATGCCTAATACAAGTTATATGAATATCTTATGTGTTTAAAAAAGCGAGCATGTTAGACCATATGAGTTCGTGTCCTTGAATGGCTTTAAGTATTAACTTAAGAACCTATACCATGTACGATTGGATTTGGAAAAGTTATACAAGAATGAAAGTATCCTTTAAATATGAATACATGCTACGTGATATTATAGGATGTTACTTGAACCCGATTTTGACGGTTAACTTAAGGGGATGTCGTAACTTGCTGAAATGAAATATATTTAGTATTGATTGCGATCTTATAAGATATGAGAATGTGTTTAAACTCTAAAGGAGGAACGTTAAGGATAGAAATTATATTCTATATAACTGTGTAGCTAGGTAAAACCTAGCTTATGTGTTGATCGTATATTCGAAGATAAAATGTGAAGTTTAATTATATGACTAATGAATATCATATATATACGTAACTGTATTACGATAGGAATTCGAAAGTGTTGATTTGCTTTTCGTGGATAAACTACGCTAAAGGCAAGTTCTCTTACTTACACTCTTTTAAAGTGCAAGTATCCTAACCGACGCATTTACTTTATGCAAGAAAATCTATGATTGTGCAAGTTTCCTAACTTACACTCTTTTACTGTGCAAGTATTCTATCCTTGTATATTGCGAACTAGTTTCCTACTTAATCGGTTGAATTGAATTAGCGTACTTGAACTCTTATTTCATTAAAGCTATTATTCATGTTGAACTTAGTATTGTTCTTGAATATTGTGAAAGTGTCTATGCCATTTGATTCGACTAGACTTATATTATTGGAAAGCAACCCAAACTAATTGATTAGTGCGGGATCTTGTATTTGACTGAGAAGAACAACCTTCTTTGAAGGGAATATATAATTGTCGAAGGACCGACGTGCACACTTGAGTATGATTTATTGTTATGCATAACGATGGTGCTTTAGGCTGGTCACCTGTTGTACCTGTTTTTGTTGGATTTTTAGTTTATTACTATTAATTCTAGTAGAAGTTCATAGTCCTTAGCGACTGCTCAGTATTCAGGTATCTTGAAATCTTGAATTGATTTGTTATTGAATCACATTGATATTATTCGGTCCTTAGGGACTGTTATTGAAAACTGTTGATATTCTTGTTATCCTTGAATTATCAAACCTTGCTATACCCTTTTTAAGAATTGAGAATTATATTACAAACCCTTATTGTATATTACTTGTTGGGCAATTTGTGTTCATTCTTGCTTTCCCTAAAACATTTCAGTTAAGGCAGAGCATGGTGAACCTTCGGCGTTGATAAGGGCAAGGGCAAGGCTACCAACTAGCTTGTCTCTTTTATGTTTTTAAATATTTTAATGTTGTATTAAGATGATGTAGTAAGACTGGATTTAATTATGTTTAAGCTTAAGTTAGATTATGTAATAAGTCGTTAATTGATATTATTATGTAATCTATTAAGTACTATAGGTTGCGAGACTTGGGGGAATAATTATGATAAATCATTGTAAATTATTTTAGAATAGATTTTTCGCTGGGATTGTGTGATATTTAGTTATTATTATTGTGATGTATTACCATGAGCACGTGATGAACCGAATTCGATGAACCGAACTCGAGAGACCCCGTGACGGTCCTGGAATTTGGGGGCGTCACAGGTTGGTATCAGAGCTGTAGTTATAAACCTTAGGAACGAGTGTCCTTAGACTATAACTTAGGCGAACTTAGAAGTTAGGAAGGAGATAAAACTCATGTAGAGTTTTCCTTAAGAGGCTTAGTCTGTTATGAAATGTAACTTCATTTTATACAATGAACTTATATTTTATTTAACATTCTAATGGAGTTGCTGTTTGTTTTTATTGTGTTTGTGATTGTAGGATGACAGACACAGGTGCACCTAGTAGAGTGGCAGAGGAGGAGCCGAGGGATATACATATAGTATACGAGGCACCTATAGAGGCTGTGCCAGTACAGGCAGTTGTACTGTTCGAGTCTGACGATGAGGACGAGATTGAGATAGAGTCTGATCTAGAGGAGGAGCCGATGGAGGATGAGCCGATAGAGGATGAGCCAGTAGAGGACTCTGATGAGGCTACTATAGAGGAGCAGATGCTAAGAGAGTATGAGGAGCGGATCCTAGAGTTAGACTGCAGAGTTCAGGAGCTGGAGGCAGAGGCCCAAGAAAGAGAGTCTGAGTTCCAGAAACTACGGGACGAGGACCACCTAAGGAAGCTAGCTATGCAGGAGTTAGAGGTGGAGATCGTCTACCGTAAGGAGGCAGGGATCCACATGGGGACTCTGTTTCACAGGTCAGTGGCTCAGAACGTGGATCTGGCAGGAAAGCTGGAAGAAGTAGAACAGAGAGAATTGAGTGAGAAGACTGAGAAAGAGGCACTCCGTACTCAGCTAGAGTTGGAGGTGATGGATAGGTTACACTTCGAGGAGAAGTGGGAAGAATCCAATGAGAGAGCTAACGACCTAGAGGACGAGGTCAAGTTTAAGAAGAGAAAGATGAACAAGATGGGGTATGTGTTCCGTTCAGCTTTTAAGAGGGTGATTGATGGTGTGTACCACTACCCGGCAGAACAGGGATAGAATCTACATACCTTGAGCCGAGAGCTGGTTGCGTATATAGCACAGTTGGAGTACAAGAGCGCAGTGGAGCGCGGGATGATGGGATGAGATTCCCTTAGACAGTCTAGTAGTAGTTAGTAGCATTTTTCTCTATGTGTTGTACATTCTATGTTGTAATCCCGATCTTTTGTGTAAGATGAGGGATAATGATGTGAACCACGTGTTAGCTTTTGTTATAGGGGTAGTAGGGTAGTAGGTTGGTATATTCCCCGTCTTTTGTGATATTAGGGGATATATGTGATAACATTTATAGCAGTATGCTAAGGAAATCATGTAATGAAACGATTTGGCATATGAATATAAATGAAGTTTATTTCAAAAATGTGTTACAAATTTTGTTTTCTTTTAGTATTAAAAGAAATACTTAAGTAATATACTTGAATAATAATAAAATGAAAAATTGTGATGCAGATAATGCCGCCCAGGCGTAGATTGACTGCACCTGAGGAGTCAGTAAACAATGAAAAGGAACAAGTAGACCCGATCCAGAAACTGGTAGACTTGTTAGGAGAAGCCTTAAGGGGAAGGAACAATGAACCCATTCGCCCGAACCCTCAGACTGTGCCAGTAACAACCTTTAAAGACTTTAAGAGTGTAGGACCCCCGGAGTTCGAGGGAACTACCGACCCAATCGTCGCACAAAAGTGGATCAAGGAGATCGAAAAAGCTTTCACTATAGCCAGCGTAGGCGAAGATCAGAAGACGGTGTTTGCCACGTACATGATGAGGGGAGAAGCAAACTACTAGTGGGAGGCTAATCAACAAAGAGCTGGAGAAGGGATAATAGCCTGGGATAAGTTTAAGACGCTGTTCTTCGAAAATTACTTCCCAAAGAGTATGAAGAATCGGATGGAGGTAAAATTCTTAGAGTTAAAACAAGGTGACATGACGGTGGCATAATACACGGCTAGGTTTAACGAACTAGCGCAATTTGCGAAGCACCAAGTTGGTGATGAAGAGAGGAAGGCTAGACGCTTCGAACAAGGGTTGAAGCCATGGCTATTCAATAAGGTATCAGTTCTTCAAATTGATTCCTTTGCAACATTACTGGAGAAGGAAATCATTGCGAAAGGTGGCAGTGAGGCCTTAAGTCTGTATAACAAAGAAAAGAAAGGAAAGAATACTGGAGGAGAGAATTGTACTGGAGGAAGCAGCAGTGGAGGAAGCAACTTGGGAAAGAGAAAGTGGGAGAACAACAACAACAACAAAAATAACAATAACCAATTAGGGAATTTTCATGGAGGTTTTAAGAAGAGGGCTGAAGGATACCCGAAGTGTGGGAAGAATCACCAGGGCGAGTGCTGGAAGGGACGTGACACTTGCTACAACTGCGAACAGGAAGGGCACATCTCGCCCAACTGTCCAAAACCAAGGAAGATACAAGGATGCTTTGCGTGTGGCTAGACGGAGCACCGAATTAAGGACTGCCCAAAGAAGGGAAGTGGCGGGGGTAGTAATCAGCAAGGAGGCAACAAGCTGATCGGTGGACCGGCACAATCCAACCGCCCAACCACCAGAACCTTTAACATGACCGTCCAGGACGTAGTGGCTGCAAAGGACGTGGTATCAGGTATAATCCCAATCAATGATATAAATGCTTATGTATTATTTGATTCAGGTGCCACCTGTTCTTTTATATCTGAAGAATTTGCTAGTAAACTTAGTACACCCCGAGAACGATTAGAAAATCCTTTAGTCATAGAAGTTGCTAATAAGGAAGTAATCTCTGTAGAATACGTTTATCAAGATTGTCGCGCAAACATTAGAGAATATGAACTGAGCGTAGACTTGACTCCTATTAGACTGGGAGAATTTGACGTAATACTGGGAATGGATTGGTTGTATAACCATGCTGCGATAATTGACTGTCAAAACAAATGTGTGAACCTTCAGACTCCGAGTAAGTCTAAGGTAGTGTTTTATGGTAGCTCATCGCTTAAGCAATCGTGTTACGTTACGATGATGCAGGCCAACAAATTGTTAAGGAAAGGATGTGTAGGATATTTAGCTTACATCGTTGATACTCGAAAAAAGGGAGTAGAAATTAAGGATATATCCGTAGTTAATAAATTCCAAGATGTATTTTCGGATGATCTGCTTGGTCTTCCGCCAGATAGAGAAATCGAATTCGTAATAGACTTAGCACCAGGAACGGCACCGATTTCGAAAGCTCCATATCGTATGGCGCCAGTAGAAATGAAGGAATTGATGATACAATTACAAGAGTTGTTGGATAAGGGTTACATTCGACCGAGTGTTTCTCCTTGGGGAGCACCAGTGCTATTCGTTAAGAAGAAGGACGGATCGATGAGGCTCTGTATCGATTATCGAGAATTAAACAGAGTAACGATCAAGAACTGATATCCGCTATCGAGGATAGACGACTTATTTGATCAACTGAAGGGAGCAAAGTGTTTCTCAAAGATCGACCTACGAATAGGATATCATCAACTGAAAGTGTGGGATGAGGACATACCAAAGACTGCGTTTCGAACCCATTATGGACACTACGAGTTTTTGGTAATGTCATTCGGATTGACTAATGCTCCGGCAGTATTTATGGACTTGATGAACCGAGTTTTCAAGCCATACTTGGATAAATTTGTAGTGGTTTTTATCGATGACATTTTGATCTACTCGAAGACAGAGGAAGAACACGCCGAACATCGAAAGATTATTTTGGAGGCACTAAGGAAGGAGAAGATGTATGCAAAATTTTCTAAGTGCGAATTTTGGATGGAGAAGGTTCAATACTTAGGCCACGTGGTGGATAAGAATGGAATCTCAGTAGACCCTGCAAAGGTCGAAGCAGTAAGTAATTGGGAACAACCGAGAACACCGACGGAGGTGAGAAGCTTTTTAGGGTTAGCTGGGTACTATCGAAGATTCATCCAAGATTTTTCTAAGATAGCAACCCCGTTGACCAATTTGACTAGAAAGACAGTGAAATTTGTATGGACCGACAAATGCGAAGAAAGTTTTCAAGAACTGAAAAGGAGATTGAGCGAAGCACCTGTGTTATCATTACTAGATGATGCGGGAAATTTTGTGGTGTATAGTGATGCATCGCACAAGGGGCTTGGTTGTGTGCTCATGCAACATGGCAAGGTCATTACGTATGCGTCATGACAATTGAAGGATTACGAAAAACAATACCTACTCACGACTTAGAGTTAGCGGCAGTAGTTTTTACGTTAAAGATATGGAGGCATTATTTGTACGGAGAAAAATGTGAGATATACACGGACCACAAAAGTCTGAAGTATATCTTCACACAGAAGGAGTTGAACATGCAGCAGAGGAGGTGGTTAGAATTAATCAAAGACTATGATTGCGATATTCTTTATCACCCGGGGAAGGCGAATGTGGTTACCGACGCTCTGAGCAAGAAAGGAAGGGAGAAGTTGTTTAATTTGACGATTCAGGAAGAGTTGATAAGAGAGATGGAGAAATTGGAGATAGAAGTGAAAGGACCAAAAAAGTATGGTGAGAAGTTACTTGTAATGGAAGCTTGTCCGACGTTGTTGGATAGAGTAAAGGAAGCCCAGGAAAAGGATGAAGAGTGTGAGAAAATCCGAAAGAGGATCACAGAAAATGAGGAAGAGAAATTTCAAATGGATAAAGACAGTATCTTAAGATTTAAATGAAGAGTGTGGGTACCAGCGGTAACCGAGTTAAGGGAAGAGATTTTGCACGAGGCACATAATACGACATATTCCGTTCATCCGGGAGGCACAAAGATGTACCGAGATCTAAGGCAACATTTTTGGTGGCCCAATTTGAAACGGGAAGTCGTAGAGTGCGTCAGTAGATGTTTGACTTGCCAACGCATGAAAGCAGAGCATCAACGGCCGAGTGGTTTACTACAACCGTTAGAAATACCAGAGTGGAAATGGGAGCATATTACCATGGACTTCGTGGTATGACTTCTAGTTACACAGAAAGGTTATGATGCTATTTGGGTTATCGTGGATCGACTAACGAAGACCGCACATTTTCTACCAATCAAGATCCGCTACAGTTTGAACCAATTAGCAAGCCTATATGTAAAAGAAATTGTTTCACGACATGGAGTGCCGGTGTCAATTGTCTCTGATCGAGATCCGGGCTTCACGTCCAATTTTTGGAAGAGTTTGCAAGAAAGAATGGGAACACAGTTGAGGTTGAGTACGGCTTACCATCCTCAGACAAACGGACAGAGTGAGCGAACAATACAAACGCTGGAGGACATGCTTAGGACTTGTGTGATTGATTTTAAGGGAAATTGGGATGACCACCTACCCTTAGTAGAATTCGCATATAATAATAGTCACCATGCGAGTATCGGCATGCCACCGTACGAAGCTCTTTACGGAAGAAGTGCAGAACGCCATTATGTTGGGACGAAGTCGGAGAACGATGAATACTCGGACCAGAGTTAGTACAACAAACCGCAGACTTGGTGACAGTGATAAGAGCCAGATTAGTAGCAGCTCAAGACCGCCAGAAAAAGTATGCAGATTTGCATTGGCAGGACCGAGACTTCAAAGTCGACAGTTTCGTATTCTTAAAGGTATCTCCATGGAAGGGAAAAATTCATTTCGGCAAGAAAGGAAAATTGAGTCCAAGATTCATAGGACCGTTCGAGATACTGAAGCGAGTGGGCGAATTGGCATACAAAGTTGCGTTGCCACCCGAACTGGAGCACATCCACAACGTGTTTCACATTTTCGTGTTGCGACCGTACAAGGCCGACTACAAGCACGTGATTTCTTACGAGCCCATTCAAGTGGAGAAGAACTTGGAGTACGAAGAAATTCCTGTCCAGATATTAGATAGGAAAGAACAAACTTTGAGAAATAAAGTTATTTCATCTGTAAAAGTACTTTGGCGTAACCACGATGTCGAGGAGGCAACGTGGGAGTTAGAAGATAGGATGATGAGGGACTATCCCCAACTATTTGTGTAACCTTGTAGCAATTCCGGGACGGAATTTTTATAAGGGGGGGAGGATGTAATACCTGTGAATTTTCATATATTATTAAATAAATATATTAATGGAAACGAGAATTTATTTGAATATAAATGATTTTGTGTTATAAGATGAATTAATTCAATTATATAAAATTGAATAATTATAATAATTGAGAAATTGGTGGAGTTTGCGATAAACTCGTTGATTGCCTTGTGTGGCACAGTGACGTAATATAAGAATGATTATATTAATTTAAGCGAACAATTAATCTATATTAATTGTTAATCGTAGAATATTAATTAATTGTCATCGTAGAATAATTGTTATAAAATATTAATGGTGATTGATTAATAATATGTGATTATTATTATTGCAAGAAACATAATAATAATGAGCAACGTGTTTATAAATATAATAAGATTTATATTAAAGTGATAATTAATCATATAAGGGTTAATTAAATTGTTATGGAGATTAACAATTATATTGATTGAAATATATAAGCTACATGTTTATGCCTATGTGACAATATGTATGTAAGTATACATTAAAATAGTACATCATGAATATATGATAAACAATTGTTGATTAGTAGAACTTAATAATAAAGGATACAGTGTGATGTGATTATATCCGAGAAAATTATACCAGTATGATAAAAATATACCTGGATTATATGTGTACAAGTCACACTTACTACATTATGTGAATTATAGTGTGACATTTCAATTAAAAATATATGTATAATATATATATATATATATATATATATATATGTGTGTAGATAGCCTAAGTATTTAATACATATGTGTATAATGAATCAAGTGTGGTATGTTGCTAGAAGGCTGAGTTTATTTTGCTGGGAGAGCCACTATCTCTTTCACGTGATATACTCAAGCTATGATATTCCCCTATAACCTTAAAACTCAGCAAGCCTTCATAGCAATCATACAATGGGGTGTGGGCATGATGATGGCTTTCAACAACTATCTACCAACTTCTTCTTATCTAGCATGCAAATCAAACATACGTTAGTTTATTTTGAGAGTCAGAAGCATGGACTGTGTTTTGATTTTTACTATAAATGAAGCATCTCTCCTTCACATTTCATCTTGCTGAGAGTTTGCTTGAGTTTGATAAATTGAGAGCATATATAATATCAGTCTAGATTTGTAAGAATTGAATAGCTGCAAGCTCAATCATTTACAGAGGTATAATCCCTCTTCCTTTGTTCTTCATTTTCGTTTTCTGTTTCTGAAGTTTTCTTCAAATTCTTGATTATGCCAAATTGTTTCATAATTGGTTTGTAGGACCCTTATATTGTTGTTATATGAACATACATACCTGATGGAACCACTATATAGCTTTCTTGACTTTCATTTCCATTGTTGCTCTGTAATTTTTTTAAAGCATCAAATTCGTGTGAAATTAGTTAGGGTTCATGAATTTGAGAATTGATAAATGCGATTGACTGTTATATAAGCATATATATGTGTTAGTAAGTTAAAAAGGTTAGTGTAATGGCATATGGGTATGTTGAAATCGATGAAATGGGAGGTTTTGGGTCAGTTTCGGCTGCAGTGTGAACTGCAGAAACTGTCCCCACGCCGCAGCACCATTATCCGCGCCGCAGTGCCTCCCATACCGCAGCGCCAATCCCAAGGCATTATGGCCGCGCCGCAGCACCACCCGCGCCGCAGCGCCAGATTGTGGCTGCTGTTGCCGCGCCGCAGCGCCGGCCTCTGTGTGGTGTTTTCTGCATTCTACAACAAAACTGTTATGTACTAATTGTTAGATTTTTGTTTAAACTAGCATGGAAGCATGATTAATACATATATATAAACCTAATGAGGCAATGTAAGCATGTTTTAGTATATTAGCATGCATGGTTAACCAAACGACATATAGTTTGGAAACGAACTTAAAGTTTCATAAACGAACGTTAACATATATGAAGCATGTTAATATTCTGATTTTTCAAGGCGTGTCGGTATGAGGTAGAGATGCATGAAAGACATATTAACTTATGTATATATGGTTCATAGTATGACAAAAGAATGTTAGACCTCACTATTGAACATATCTAACAAAGATACAAGTTTTGAAGGTTGATATTGACATGTAAAGACGATGTATACATTCTGACTTTTCGAGCATGTTTATAGGGCCTTGAAATGCATGAAAAACATGTTAACTTATATATATAGGTTTCATAAGGAAACATGGACATGATAGACCTTATTAATGAACTAAACTAACAAAGTATAAGCTTTGAACAAAAACTTTGGTATGTTATGACGAGAGTTAGAATCTTATAATTTGGACACATGTGTTAGTACTCTTAGACTCATTCATGTGTCATGCATGTATATATACCATGATTAGTTGTCGTGATTAAAGTTTAGCATAAACGAAGCTTGTTTTCAAGATAATAACAATGCTAGCTACATATATGCGATACAAGTACTCATGAGCATGCCTAATACAAGTTATATGAATATCTTATGTGTTTAAAAAAGCGAGCATGTTAGACCATATGAGTTCGTGTCCTTGAATGGCTTTAAGTATTAACTTAAGAACCTATACTATGTACAATTGGATTTGGAAAAGTTATACAAGAATGAAAGTATCCTTTAAATATGAATACATGCTACGTGATATTATAGGATGTTACTTGAACCCGATTTTGACGGTTAACTTAAGGGGATGCCGTAACTTGCTGAAATGAAATATATTTAGTATTGATTGCGATCTTATAAGATATGAGAATGTGTTTAAACTCTAAAGGAGGAACGTGAAGGATAGAAATTATATTCTATATAACTGTGTAGCTACGTAAAACCTAGCTTATGTGTTGATCGTATATTCGAAGATAAAATGTGAAGTTTAATTATATGATTAATGAATATCATATATATACGTAACTGTATTACGATAGGAATTCGAAAGTGTTGATTTGCTTTTCGTGGATAAACTACGCTAAAGGCAAGTTCTCTTACTTACACTCTTTTAAAGTGCAAGTATCCTAACCAACGCATTTACTTTATGCAAGGAAATCTATGATTGTGCAAGTTTCCTAACTTACACTCTTTTACTGTGCAAGTATTCTATCCTTGTATATTGCGAACTAGTTTCCTACTTAATCAGTTGAATTGAATTAGCGTACTTGAACTCTTATTTCATGAAAGTTATTATTCATGTTGAACTTAGTATTGTTCTTGAATATTGTGAAAGTGTCTATGCCATTTGATTCGACTAGACTTATATTATTGGAAAGCAACCCAAACAAATTGATTGGTGCGGGATCTTGTATTTGACTGAGAAGAACAACCTTCTTTGAAGGGAATATATAATTGTCGGAGGACCGACGTGCACACTTGAGTATGATTGATTGTTATGCATAACGATGGTGCTTTAGGCTGATCACCTGTTGTACCTGTTTTTGTTGGATTTTTAGTTTATTACTGTTAATTCTAGTAGAGGTTCATAGTCCTTAGCGACTGCTCAGTATTCAGTTATCTTGAAATCTTGAATTGATTTGTTATTGAATCACATTGATATTATTCTGTCCTTAGGGACTGTTATTGAAAACTGTTGATATTCTTGTTATCCTTGAATTATCAAACCTTGCTATACCCTTTTTAAGAATTGAGAATTATATTACAAACCCTTATTGTATATTACTTGTTGGGCAATTTGTGCTCATTCTTGCTTTCCCTAAAATATTTCAGTTAAGGCAGAGCATGGTGAACCTTCGGGCGTTGATAAGGGCAAGGGCAAGGCTACCAACTAGCTTGTCTCTTTTATGTTTTTAAATATTTTAATGTTGTATTAAGATGATGTAGTAAGACTGGATTTAATTATGTTTAAGCTTAAGTTAGATTATGTAATAAGTCGTTAATTGATATTATTATGTAATCTATTAAGTACTATAGGTTGCGAGACTTGGGGGAATAATTATGATAAATCATTGTAAATTATTGTAGAATAGATTTTCCGTTGGGATTGTGTGATATTTAGTTATTATTATTGTGATGTATTACCATGAGCACGTGATGAACCGAATTCGATGAACCGAATTCGAGAGACCCCGTGACGGTCCTGGAATTTGGGGGCGTCACAGGTTGGTATCAGAGCTGTAGTTATAAACCTTAGGAACGAGTGTCCTTAGACTATAACTTAGGCGAACTTAGAAGTTAGGAAGGAGATAAAACTCATGTAGAGTTTTCCTTAAGAGGCTTAGTCTGTTATGAAATGTAACTTCATTTTATACAATGAACTTATATTTTATTTAACATTCTAATGGAGTTGCTGTTTGTTTTTCTTGTGTTTGTGATTGTAAGATGACAGACACAGGTGCACCTAGTAGAGTGGCAGAGGAGGAGCCGAGGGATATACATATAGTATACGAGGCACCTATAGAGGCTGTGCCAGTACAGGCAGTTGTACTGTTCGAGTCTGACGATGAGGACGAGATTGAGATAGAGTCTGATCTAGAGGAGGAGCCGATGGAGGATGAGCCGATAGAGGATGAGCCAGTAGAGGACTCTGATGAGGCTACTATAGAGGAGCAGATGCTAGGAGAGTATGAGGAGCGGATCCTAGAGTTAGACTGCAGAGTTCAGGAGCTGGAGGCAGAGGCCCAAGAAAGAGAGTCTGAGTTCCAGAAACTGCGGGACGAGGACCACCTGAGGAAGCTGGCTATGCAGGAGTTAGAGGTGGAGATCGCCCACCGTAAGGAGTCAGGGATCCACATGGGGACTCTGTTTCACAGGTCAGTGGCTCAGAACGTGGATCTGGCAGGAAAGCTGGAAGAAGTAGAACAGAGAGAATTGAGTGAGAAGACTGAGAAAGAGGCACTCCGTACTCAGCTAGAGTTAGAGTCGTTAATTAATATTATTATGTAATCTATTAAGTACTGTAGGTTGTGAGACTTGGGGGAATAATTATGATAAATCATTGTAAATTATTCTAGAATAGATTTTCCGCTGTGATTGTGTGATATTTAGTTATTATTATTGTGATGTATTACCATGAGCACGTGATGAACCGAATTCGAGAGACCCCGTGACGGTCTTGGAATTTGGGGGCATCACATATATACGTGCATGATACGTGAGTGAGTCTAAGAATACTATCACATGTGTCCATAAATATCAGAATATGAAACTTACAATAACATGTTAAGGTTCACAATCAAAGCTTATATTTTTGTTAGAAATGTTCAATAGTGAGGTCTAATATGCTCTTGTCATACTATGAAACATATCTAAACAAGTCAACATGCTTTTCGTGCATTCTTAAACCATATCAACATGCTTGTATGGTCAGAATATCAACATGAATATAAGTTATCGAAGTTTGTTTTTAAAAATCTACGCTTTTGTTAGAAATGTGCACTAGTTAGGTTCACATGTTCATATTGTATCCCGGAACCTATATACATAAGTTAGCATGCATTTCATGTGTTTCTAAGTCATACTAACATGTCTCAAAAGTCAGAACCTAACTATAGAGCTTATATATCAAAGTCCATTCTTAAAGCTCCTAAGTTCACTTCGAAAACCTAACGCTTTTTGTTAACTATGTATGCTAGTATAATACAACATGTTTACATCGCCTTAATATATTCATATAAATGTGTTACACAAGCTAGCATGCTATCTTACGCCAAATTAACTCATTAGTACGTAGCAGAAAACAAGCAGGATGTCAAAACTACACATAGTGCCCTGCGCAGCTGCACAGCATGCCAAGGTTGAACCAGCACAGCTGCGCCACCACTGGTTCTGGCCAGACTGCAGTTTGCTTCGGCAGTTATCAGCCCAATTCACAAAATTACTTCACCGATTCGATTTTTAAACATGCTACATTATATACTAACATGTTACTAGGTCTATATAACAACTTATAACCATTCTATAATTCAATTAACATGCCTTGCAACCAAAATCAAGAATCCAAGAATTTCAGAATTGCAGAAATGGAAAAATGAAGAACATATAATGTATTATTATACCTTTGTTAATGGTTTGAGCTTGCTAATGCTACTATAGAAATTCCTTCTCAACTAAATAGACAATCACAGTATACTCTCTTCTCTTAGAAATTCTCAGCAAATCAATTTAGAAGGAGAAGAGGCTATATTTATAAAAGAACTATAATCCAGACAATGCATTCTCCCATTAATTCAAACCAATTAACTGAAGATTTGTATGTTGGTTAAGGAAGAATAGGTAATTAGTTGGTGAATTACACTATTTTGCCCACTCCCTTGTTCATCATTTACTAGAGAGCTATGGAGGTTTGCTGAGTTTGAGGAGAGGAGTAGGCTTGGGATAGCTTGGAGTATAACACGTGAAGGGAAACGTGTCTCTCATTATGGGACAAGCAAAGCAAATCTCAACATTTTTACCAATGGACTACATGCTACACTTGTATATATACACCATATACTTATGTTATATATATTATGTACTCTTAGGTTATAATTTAAATCACAATGTACTTCACATAATGTAATAAGTGTAATTTCACACATATGATCCATGTACATTATATTACACCGGTATAATTTAATCGGATACTATCACATTATTAAATTCTACAATCAACAATTGATTACAATATATTCATATTATGTTAATGTATACTTACATACATATTGTCATATACACATAATTCATGTAGCTCACATAGTTTAGTTGATCATAACATATAGTTTATGTATACTTGCATGGTCACACTTAAGTGTTTCTCTACACTATATAATATAGTTATATTCCATATACCTTATATATTCAAGTATTGCACATTTGCACATATCAATTAAAATAATCTTATTATATTAATAACTTACTTATTTGTCAAATAAATAAATTATTTATCTCATTGATTAATTAATGATAATATTAATTAATCCATTCCTCATTGATTATTAATTTCCATAATAATCGATTAACACTTATATGATTAATTATCACATTAACAACTATAAATCTCAGCACAGTTATAAATAAGTGGTTTATTATTATTATATTTCTTGCAATAATAATAATCACAATTAATATTCCATAACCATTAATTAATATTCTACAATAGCAATTAACAACTAATATAGATTAATTATTTACTTAATAATTCATTCGTTAATTAATATAATCATTAATAATCCTCATCACTGTGCCACACAAGGCTATCAACGAGTTTATCGCAAACTCCATAAATTTCTCAATTATTATAATTATTTAATTTTTATATAATTGAATTAATTCATCTCATAACACAAAATCATTTATATATGAATAAATATTCACTTCCATTAATATATTTATTTATTAATATATAGAAATTCTCGGGTATTACAAGTACAGGTTAATATAGATGGTGGGCCATACTATATTTGATTAATCCAAGTTAACCTCATCTTGGCTCCTGCCAAGGCGACATCATGTTTCATTTTTCTTGCTACCAAAAACTAATTGACTGTTATCTAAAGCATCAACTGCTCGCTGCTCAAAAAGTCAATAAATGAACTGTCTCAACCTTGCTCATTTTTCAAAACACAAATAGTGATTTCTCGTGTGAGTGAGCCAATCAACATGTTAACATATATTTAGTGTGTGCATAATAACTGTGTGAACTACAAATATTTATTTTATGTGCTAAAAGAACACAATCATAAATGGGAATAAATGAATCTCGCATAAATGATAAACATCTCGAAACAATAATGAATATCTCAAATACAAGACAAATAATGAGTGATATCCAAGAAAAAGAAAATACATCAAACCCTACGGAGCCCTAACAAATTAACATGCCTACAAAAGGTATCTTTAGGAATCGTGTAACAATCGAGAAATTTTACTTAGCTTATATTAAGCTTTGTAGAATATTATTCAATGAAATAATGTTAAATGAATTTTATTATGTGTTATATCTTTAAAGGTCGATTCTATGACCTAGAATGTGCTTGAATGTTAGGGTTTACGAATCTGGGATCATAGAAAAAAAATAAAAATTAACATGACTACGGAGCCCTAACAAATTAGCATGCCTACAAAAGGAATCTTTAGGAATCGTGTAATAATCGAGAAATTTTACTTAGCTTATATTAAGTTTTGTAGAATATTATTAAATGAATTGTATTCTGTGTTTTATGTTTAAAGGTCGATTCTATGACCTATAATGTTTTTGAATGTTATGGTTTACGAATCTGAGATCGTAGGAAAAAATAAAAAAATTCTAAGAAAAATGCGTAAAAACGCTAATCACCCGATGAAACCTAATGGTTAATGTGACGTCCCCAAAATAGGTCCACACAACCCATTTTGAGTCGCCAAGTAAATGGTATAAAATTCAAATACAAATCTTCCTATTTACAACTATTAATTTGTCGTGCAAAATACGACCACACATAAACTGTGAGTTTCAATACAAATACTATGTCGTATGCAATACGAAAATATCCACGCTCAAATTAAGTCTTCATTATAATTATTGTCACACTATTTTACAACATAGTGAAGACTTCTATAGTAACTATCTAGAATCATTACTCCACTCCCCGACTAGTCCCAACGACACTCTCATTTCCTGAGGAGAACAATGAAAGGAAAAGGGTGAGCACAACTAGCCCAATAAAGAATATTATGACTAAGAGAATGGAGAATAAATTATCTTTAGCTTGCAACAATAATAAATCGGATAAAATATAGAAGACAATGAGTTTTAGATCAACGACGGCAGCGGAATAAGCAATCCAATAGAAGAGTCAAGTAGAGCATTATGTCTACTATCTTCTATGATTTAAAAGCTCTTCGTCAATATTTTATCCATGTAACACCAATCAATAATTATGCAAATCAACATTATAACTTTGTACTACGAGCCAAAGATATTTATTTGTATCACCAATGGTCATTATCATGTCAAACACATGTCCATCTTTGAACTACGGGCCAAAGATATTCATCAATCCAATGATCATCTTTGCACTACGGGCTAAAGAGAACTTTCATCACCATTAAAGTCTGAGGATTATGACAATGATATAAAGAATGAATCCAGTGAGATCAATGATAAATATTAGATATTTATAATTCAATTTATCTAGAGTTCAATAATGTCCAAATTGTTAACATGAAGATCAAACATGGATTCAATTTCAAGAATAAGATTCATAAAAGATAACTTCGACAAAGAAATGAAAATTAAATTCTATTATGAATAGTGTCGTATGAATTGTACCCCGGATGAATAGTACCCCGACATAAAAAGATTAAAATTTAATAAAAAATTTCAGACCAATATTTCAGTGAAATGTTATTAGATGAAGCGCAAACCTTAAGGAATTTCTAATCATTTCCGAAATTATAGAAGCAATACTTACCATAGTAAGTTTAGATTTAGGAATATAAAATGAAATAATATACGAAACTTTAAATGGATTTTCACCAGTCATGCAGTAATCCGCGTAGACAGATCATTTCCACAATTTAATAAAAAATGAATATGAAGGGTTATTCATTAGGCATGCGGTAGTCCACGTATACAAGTTATTCGATTAGATTAATAATGATTAGAATGACAACCCTTATGAGTATGAAGTAATATCACGTACGAATATGAAAGAAAATTTACATACGAGTATACAATAAGTGATATCCTTTAAGAATATTAAAATAAAATAATATCATTTACCTTAGTAGGAGACTAAATCTGACTGGTATAACGGAGATTATCTTGAGAAAATCTTGCACTATTAGCTACACTCAAAGTACCATTATACTAGAAAAAAATAAGCACAATATTATAGAAGAAGAATTCTCTAATTATGGTGTGTGTTTCATTGCTTAACTAAGCAACCTATTTATAGGAGAATGAACTAAATAGTAACTATTCATGGACGGTTCATATTGATTTACTTTTAAAACTTCACGAACGGTTCATATTGATTTACTATTAAAACTTCACGGATGGTTCATACGGATTTACTATAGTAACTTCAACCGACGGTCTGAAAAATTAGCACGTCCCCCTATGGAATAATAAGCCAAACTTACAACAAATGCCTCTTGACTAACCCCTCTATTTATATCTAAAACTGAATAAATATTTACCACAAATCACTTATCTTCAACCAACACATTTTTAGTCTTTCAACAATTATTCATCATTAATATTATAACTCACAATATTGACAACCAAATCGTTCTCAAGAAAGAGGGAGTTTTCAATAAGGATTTCTCCTTATTGGCGCGCAATTAAATAACATAACCCCTTTCCTCGACAGAACTTTCTAGGCATTGTCAATAATGCTAATAATAATATGAGTAACTGTGTCGTGTCAATTATTGATTTAATAATATAAAATATTATGCAGATGTTACTATAACAATTATTGAGATACTATTCAGCAACTACTGTGGCAATTATTGAATACTGAGTGACTTCTTACATAAGAATTAATATTTAGAGATACTATGCAATACCGCGTACTACTGTGGAATAACACGTGTTATTGTACTTTTATCACCGGATATTTCAACAGTTTAACAGTAAAAGTCTTGTCATTATTTTTATAAAAAAGTTATTTTTGTCACTTTCTATATCCGACAGTTATTCCGTTTTGGGGTTCACCAATGATTGCGTCATCGTACGAATATTCTCCGACAAAAAGAATATTCTCCGACAACTATTTACTTTATAAAATTTTCACATATCAACTATAACTATAACATTTATTAAATTATCACATTACTATATAGACTAATATTTAGAGAAAATTAAATCTTTATTCATAGAAAGTTGGGGTCTTACAGTTAAACCCTAAGGGTTAGAATAACGTAAGCCGATTAGAGAGATTTGTATGTCGTATTGACATTTTGTTTCAAGATTTGCCGGTAATACGTTGCGAAAAGATGTATTAAAAGGAGAAGTAAAACATTGTAAATGTACAATACTTTAAACAATGTAAATGTTTAGTATACGCGTAGACCGGACGTGCTTAGAGTATACGAGAGTGTATGGCTTGGACGTTAATATAACATAACTGTAAGTATGACGAGTAAACGTCAGAAAGCTACAACGAATGGAATGAACCGAATGAAGTTACAATTTTAATAATAAGATCGCAAGTAAAGACAACGTAAAACACTTATCTAAATTAATGAATGTTATAAAAGATTGTGAGATCGTTCTAGGCATATGCAAAGGCATATGGCTTGAGCGTTTGCGAAGGTAATTAAGGGCGTACGACGGGTGAATGCCAAAACGCTATGATAAGTAACAATAAACTTGAGAAGTTCTCTGAGTCTAATGACACGGACATGAAAAGTAATAAGTAAAGTTAGCGTAAACCAAATTTGGTGCCATTATATGCCTAATTGGAGTGTTATGATTAATGTAAATGTTTAGAACATTTGAAGGACGAATATCATCAAGATTATAAAGAACGCTAAGGGAAAGTTTCTAATCTTGTACAATTATTACTTGTGACAAGTTTATAACTCTTGTATTAACTTTATGTTATGTTAGTTTATGTGTAAAGTATAACTTATTTGTTATGCAAGTTTTCTAAAAATCTGGTCTATACGTTGTGTTAGGAAAGTTTTATAATGTCATTGATTCTGTCAATTGAAGTTTATATGATGTTGTTAAGATTAACTATACTCAATTCTTGCATGAATATGTGTATTCCTTACTTATACAAACCTTTTAGTATTTGAAGAAGTGTTTAAAACATGTTATGACATGAAATATTTAAGAAATTGTCGATGCCATTTGATTCGGCTAGACTAATGTTAAAATGTTTTGTTGATTTATTTATGTCTTTCAAAATATTATTGATGATATCCTAAACCAATTGCTTTGGTAAGGATTCAAATGTAAGCCTGAGGAAGAATAAACGAATGTTTTTAATCGAATTTTTTGACTAACACGCAAAGTGTCAAAACTTAAACGTAAATACGTTTAACCGGATGAGTGTTGTACAACATAGTGTAATATAAGCTGATCACCTAGAAGTACTCTTAAGTTAAAGCAGATGTATGGTTTGAGTACCAGAAGTCCTTTTTAATGAATGAAATAAAGAAAATTCGTGGTCAATTGACCAACTCAGAATAAATGACTGATATGTCATTTCATAATGTTCTAAAGGAAAGAAAAGTATTATTCTGGTTTATTCAAAATATTACTCCAATTTATTTAAAGTGTTTCAGAACTAATTATTCATTTGTTGAATAAGAAATCATATGATTCTTGATTTTTTTTGTTATTAAACTGCTAAAATTTTTGAGCAATTAAATGCTCATTCTTATTTAAATTATATGATTTCAGCTAAGGTCGAATATACTGAAGAATCCAATAAGAATAAAGGAAGTATAAAGAGGAAGAAATAGCAGATCTTTTTGAAGGTTAACATTACTATGTAATTAAGAAATATTATGACAGTATGAATATGTAATGGTTACGGAATCTAGGATTTGAATGGATATGATGTAATAATATAATATTACATTCGTATCATTAAGTTTATATCGTTAGATATATGTGGATGTTGTAGTACCGTGTAGCACCATATTCATGGTTTGAAGGTACCTGGTGTCGACGTCGGGAAAAAATCAGCGGGTCGGGTGACAACCTAGATCTTTCTCTCTTCCTAAGTTATGTCTACCCTTCCTCTTTTTATTGTGAAAAAGGTTTTGAAGGGTTTTTTAGGAAAAGGCCAGCATATATCATGTCGACGATTTTAATGTTTTACAGAGTCTCCAGTTGGTAGATTTGAAATTGTTGTACAAACTCAACCGAGTTTTGTTTGAAAGAGGCCCAATTGCTGGACACTGTCGAAACTTGATCTTTGAAAACAAAGTTTTGAGTTCGGGGGGCTTAGTTAAATGTGGGGAATGTGTTAGGCAACCCACAACTCCCTTGTAAACACGGTACTGCATCTTTTCAATATTTCCCTTTTAAATCTGCAGTGTGTGTGTGAATGCTGCAAGAAAATTTGGCCTATATTTGATTTGAAAGTATATCTATGCATCGTTGAACCTATATACAAAGGGTTTTTTTTATTTGCAAAAATTCTTTGATTTGATTTGCAAAAGTGTTTGATTTGATTTGCAAAAGCTTCTCTGTTTGATAAGATTATTGAAATGATGTTTTGAAAGAAAGTTTTCAAACCCTTACGCTAACATAGGAATTGAAGCATATTGATACTTTAGTTTTATCTTTTCATCCTTAAAGCTCAATTTGAATAATGATTGTCTGGCTGCGAAGCATCCTCAACCACAAAATATATACAAGTGTCGGTCTTCTCATGGGCATGACAGCCATCAGAGTGACTTTGACACGACAAACCATATTTTCACTATGTTGAGACCTTAAATTCGGATGACCGTTTTAAGGTCTTTTGTATGGACATTTTTACAGAAAAACTAGCAGGGTACATTTGTAAAGTGGAGTTTGTCCATCGTGGGAATCAGATTCTAATCTGTTTGATCATGAATTCCACGATTTCTAGGCTCACAGAGAGAGGCTAATAAACTTGCACAGCTCAAATTTGTACAGAAATATATCCAAATTTTGCTAGAACCAAGGATTCATTAGTAAATCCTGGTTCGCACCTAGCCGAAGCATCTCGTTCCCACTAGATACCCAAGGATTCATCTAAGGGCCGCGAGGTAGCTTTCATAACTAAAACTCGAAAAACGATAGATTTAAATAAATCTCAGCAATTCTATCTTCCCGGTTATGTCTGGACCTATTTTGAATCGTTTGAAAGCTAGTGTTGGAGAGATTTAAAGAAATCTAGTTTGCTAGCAGAAATGTTAGTTCCGATTCATATCAAATGAATATTTAAAGCAACAATTTAATAAAAAATAAATAAAGCTATATATATATAATTATATATATAAGAAAGCTGTAAAAGGCAATGGGTTTTCACTCGCAAGCTAGTACTTGAATTGAAGTGTATATATATATATATATCTATATATATATATATATATATATATATATATATATATATATAAAAGCTGTAAATAGCCACGGAATGATCCAGGCTTTGACAGAATTAAAAAAAAATATATATATATATATATATATATATATATATGAAAGCGTAAAAAGGGCGATGGATTTTCACGCCTGTGCCCGGACTGGAAAGTAAATATATATATATTTATAAAAAGCTGTAAAAGCCATGGAATGATCCAGGCTGGACAGAATTAAAATATATATATAAAAATACTAAAGGGCGATGGGTTTTCACTCTGAGGCCCGGACTGGAAAGTAAATATATATTTAGACAGAAAAATAGTCAAACTAGGACTGGAAGATAACCCAGTATGGTGAATGGTGCAAAAATAGTAAAAACGCCACAGAATGATCCAGGCCGAACTGGAATGTATATATATATATATATATATATATATATATATAGACAGAAAAGTAGTCAACCAGGACTGGGAAGATAACCCAGTATGGTGAATATTGCATATATATGAATATATATATATATATATAAGCAGTAAACTACCGCGAATTTGACATCCGGGCTTTACAGAATTGAAAAGTTAGTATATATATAGTTAAATATAAACAAAAAAAAAAAGAAGCCAAACCTAGACTGAGAAGATAACCCAGTCCGACGAAGTTGCTCAACACAAAGATGGAAGTATATAAAAGCTGCTGGAAGCGACGGATCGTCAATCCGAGTTATACAAATGCCAAAAAATGCGTTTAGGTACTAAAATGTACCAAAAGTTAATAAAAATGGCCATGTAACTAAGTTTCGGGCATATTTAGAAAACGAAACTTGATATGCAAGTGTATAAAATTACGAAGAAGTAATAAAAACTTTCTAATATTAAAAATACTCACAATGGACTGCTACACGAGCTTTTTGCCAAATCGTAGGCTTTAAACGTCCGAATATACCTATTATTTTCTGATATGTGATAGTTTGTGGGTATATCTTTGTGTTAGAGTGAAAAAATTTGGGTTTGGAAGACAAGAAAATAGTTGGAAAACCAAACGGGCAGGGGTTCAGAGCGTTTTTTTTTTAAATGAGCTGGGGGTGTGCTCATATATAAAGACCCAGGAGCCTCCACTCTACCTGCTGCTGCAGCAGGTAGAGGTGCGGCTCCATGTGGCAGGGCCTACGTGGTGGGTCCTATTGCATTGAAGTATGTGCACTCCGAGCAATGCGATGTCAGGTTCAAAACTTTCTAACGTTTTATCGGAGCGTCCGTTTGAGGCGTGCAGTACCTTTTCAAAAAGCCCTCACCGAGAGTGTCACAATAATATGGGATAAATCATTTTCCAGGTCCAAAAAGACGGGTTCATGACCAGGTCTTCGATTCCCCGCAGTTTGTCTGTTGAGCTGTATTGCGTTGTTTGCACTCGAGATCATTGTTATGGTTCGTTTTGACCTTGGTGACATCAATTCGGTTTGATTTTGACCGAATCGGCTTGAAGTTACTAAAATGACTGTTTTGCCCCTCCCGGGGTTGTCTTCAATGTCAGCATGGCCTTCGGCTGATTTCCTAGGGTTGTTTCCAAAGTTTTTATCCCATTCGAGTCTGTTCGTTCTCAGTGTTGTCTCTGAGGCTGACTTGGTCATTCCAAGTTTTCCTCTGGAGATGTTGTGATGCTTAAGAATTATTTCCGAAGGTGACTTGACTTCTCGGGTTGAGATCGGGGCTGACCTGTACCTCCCGGGTTGAGATTGGGGCTGACCTGTACCTCCCGAGTTGAGACCGGGGCTAACCTATACCTCCCGGGTTGAGACCGGGACTAACCTGTAACTCTCGGGTTGAGACCGAGGCTGACCTGTACTTCTCAGGTGGCGACCGGGGCTGACTTGTACGTCTCGGGTTGAGACCGGGGCTGACCTGTACTTCCCAGATTGAGACAGGGGCTGACCTGTATCTTTTGGGTTGAGACCGGGGCTGACCTGTACCTCCCGAGTTAAGACCGGGGCTAACCTGTACCTCCTGAATTTAGACCGGGGTTGATTTGATGGTCCGATATTAAGACCGGGGTTGAGTTGACGGCCCGGTATTGAGACCGAGGTTGAGTTGACGGCCTGGTATTGAGACCGGGGTTGATTTGATGGTCTGGTATTGAGATCGGGGTTGATTTGACGGCTCGGTATATTGACGGCCCGGTATTGAGACTAGGGTTGATTTGATAGCTCGATATTGAGACTGGGGTTGATTTAACGGCCCGATATTGAGATCGGGGTTGATTTGATGGTCCGGTATTGAGACCGGGGTTAATTTAACGGCCGGTATTGAGACCGAGGTTGATTTGGAAAGACTGTCTTGCCCTCCTACAGTGTTAGTAACAGGGAAATAAAATTTCGAGTGTCTACAGATGCCCCTCTTTATCATGTTCATGCAATGTAATAAAATTTAAAGGATAAAGATTAGTAGACACGGGAAATTCAAAAGCAAAGGGGAGGCAATGCATGATAAGGTATGTTATGAATGTTAGATACCTTCGAGGGGGCAGGGATATCACTGATTGATTACGTTAGCTTCTGCTGGGGATAACGTTATTCATGATATTCCTTGGGGCGGCACTGTCAGCCGATTATTAGTATGATAACCAATGACAGGTGATCAGAGTTAGGCTATCACAGATTGTTCTCATCTTGTTCTGCTGGGGATGACGTTATCCATGATGAGCCTGCCAACTTTGATGAAGATGACGTTATTGATGCTACCTTGATTTGAGAACAATGGTTTCCCATGTCTGTCGAGACTCTTCACAAGGCATATTTTCCTTCCCAGCTGATGTCGTTGTATCTTTCTGACGGGTTTTTCCTCCGAGGATATATCTCGGTTACCGAGTACCTCAATGTGTGTTTTCAATGCCTATCTTGATGATAATTTACAACGAAAGTTTGCAACAGGGGGTTGAATCACCAATCTTTCTTGGTACTCCCTCTGAGGATGTGTATAACAGATTCCATCATCGGGGATGGATTATCATATTGCTTCCATCACCGGATCACTTCCGATGCTTCGCGGGGGTTGCCATAACGGCTGATACTTCGTTGGGGTCGAGCCAAAGACTGAACTGTCCTTGGTCTGTATCTGACGCTTCGCTGGGGTTGTGCCAAAGGCTGAACTGTCATCGGTCTGACCCGACCCTTCGCTGGGGTTGTGCCAATGGCTGAGATGTCACTGGGGTTGAGCCAACGACTGAACTGTCACCGGTCTGTACCCGACGCTTCGCTGGGGTTATGTCAACAACTGAGCTGTCATCGGTAAGTACCCTACGCTTTGGTGGGGTTGTGCGAACGGTTGAACTGTCATCGGTCTGTACCCGACGCTTCGTTGGGGTTGTGCCAACGGCTGAACTGTCATCTGTCTGTACCCGACACATCGTTGGGGTCCAACGGCTGAACTGTCATCGGTCTGTACCCAACGCTTCGCTGGGGTTGTGCCAACGACTGATGTGACAACCCGAGAATTTATAAGATTAATAAAATCTTAAATGATAAAGGTTAAATAATAAGGCCTAGACTAGAAATAGAGTATGCATTTAAAATTTTTGTGAAAGACTTATATGATTTTGTGATTATGTGTGTGTACAGTATGTGGTTAAGGGTTGAGTATGAATCAGGTAAAGGGTAACATGGGAAAATCCTAATTTTAAATTGATAAACCCTACTTCAGTTGATGAAAACCCTAACCCAAATTATGGATACAGATTTGATAGTTAATACAATTATTATAATTGTATCTATGATTGTGTGTTTGTATAATAAGGGATTAATGATCAAATGTTGATCAGATAGGTATAACCTTAGTAAACCCTAATGATAGATTAGAAACCCTAATCTGCAATTAAAAAACCCTAATTTCTTGTTTGAGAATTCCTAAACCCTAATTTGTAAATCTTAATGGTGATTAGCAAACCCTAATATTATTTATCAAACCCTAATGGTTAAATTTTAAGGAAAACATAGAAAATGACTGAACTACCATTAAAATTGTGTGCGAAATTATTAGAATACCCTTTTGGAGGCGAAATGACCGAACTTTGGGATTTCGGCACATAAACGCAGCGGAAATTAAAAAATTTTCCGAAACCCTAAAACAGATTCCATGCGAAAACATATTAATTCAGAGGTTTAGATCTGTTTTACCGATTATTCAAGCCTGAACGGAGACGATCGAAATTCTGGAACTGCTTTGAATCCTCAACGCAATCCAACGGAACTGCGCCTCTACGGTATCCACACGAACGTCCCGCAAATCGTCACACGATCTGCAGCAAAGAAAGCTGCAGTACTAACTGCCAAGGATCTAGACTTTCGAAGTTTTTCTCTCTAGTCTCTCTCTAAGAGCGGCTAGGGTTTGAGTTTATAATGAATATCCTAAAAACGGCTGATATATCATATATATAGCAGTTAAAGGAATTAACCAAAACCTAATCCAATTAGAAAAATAAAATTCGAATTTATATATATATATATTATATCTTAATTAAGTCTTACTTAATTAATATACATATATATACAAATTATCCTATTAATTTAAATTCGTAATTTAAATACTATCAATTATATTGATATATTTAAATCCTTATAATTTAAATTAATTTCCTTTTAATTACGTTCTAAGTGTGTGACCCTATAGATTATTATTATGTTGGCAATAATTTTAAAATCATATTATAAAATTATAAACAGTGAGCGGCATCTAGTAATGCATCACTGCTACCCAAATAATAATAAGATCGGTGATTCGACACAACCTTTTCGTGACCAATGTTTCAATGTAATTTAATCCTTTTAACCTTAACATCCTAGATTAAACTCGAGGCATGGAATGTGTCATCCTCTTCATAATTTAATTTGAGTTTTCTTGATCGATGAGTAGACTATATGAACCAAATCACTATTTGAGCATGGCCATGCATTTCATAGTCCTACTCAATCAAGAGGCCTATGGATAACACCCCTAATATATAGGAGGGTTAAATTACATCTAGATCACTCATATTCCTCACACGATTCATGATGTACCCAATAATCACCTTTATTGTCTACCCTATTAAAGGTGACCTTTGATGATATCAACGTACATAAATTCCCATGTAGTAATATAGTGATTTCAGGTCGGAGGATCATTACATCTTTGCCACTATGAGAATTGCTTATGACACTCTTCATAATGCTCCATGTAGAATTCTCATGGTGGGTCTGTCCAGTACATTGTTCTCTAACATGTACCTATGCATTGACTCAATATCTCATATATTTATGACCAATGAGATTTGGCCATCAGTCAATCCACATACTAGTCTCAATGTATCATTGTTGTCCCATTAACAATGACACTCGACTAGGGACATTTAAGAGTAATGATACTAATTGTAAATATATGATCTCATGTTCAAGTCACATACTTGAAGCCATATAATTTGTATCACTATTCTAAGGACTTTTATTATATTAACATTTATATAACGCAGTAAATAAAATCATAATAAAATAATTCATTTATTCAATCAAATATAATATCAAAAATGTTAAGCAATTACATCAAAGAATTGGCCTCTAGGGCATAAACTCTAACACGAACTACCCTTAAAATTGTGTGAAAAATTATTAGAATACCCTTCTGGAGGCGAAATGACCTAACTACCCTTAAAATTGTGTGACAAATTATTAAAATACCCTTTTGGAGGTGAAATGACAAAATTACCCTTAAAATTATATGTGAAATGACCAAAATACCCTCCAATCCATGTGAACTTAAATCAACCAATCAGAGAAGTGATGATGCAAAAATGATGCAAGCATGACATCATCCTTAAAAAACACAGATGATGCAAGTATGATGCAAGCATGACATCAGCATTAAAGAAACGCAAAAGGTGATGTCAACATGATGTCACCCGAGGGACTAAAGTGCAATTAATGAGTTACTAAAGTGTAATTAACCAGGGTACCAAACTGTAATAAGCCGGGGGCAAACTGTAAAAAGCCAAGCCCCTAACGTGCAATTATTAAAACTATATTTTTCTATAAATCGGAGGAATTCTCTTCAATTTTTTTCAAAAACCAAAATGGAGTTAGAGAGAGAAAGAGGAGAATTTTTTCTAGCGAGAGAAAGAGAGAGAAAAGTTTTTGAGTTTCAAGATTTCAAAGGATTAGTTAAAGCTTGCAACTCCAAGAGGTATTTATTCTTGTAGTTATTATGTTCATTATTCTTTATATATTTAATAAAAAAATATACTTTTACAAGCAGTTATAATGCCCAAATTATTTTAAGTATATAGTACAAAAATCCTATTTACAAGCAGTTATAATGTCTAATTTATTTCTCTTATAAAGTAAAAAATATACTTTTATAAGCATTTATAATGTCCGATTTATTTCTCTTATAAAGTAGAAAATATACTTTTATAAGTAGTTGCTATGTCCGATTTTCTTCAAGTATTTAGTAAGAATACTCATGTTATAAGCAGTTATAATACTGAAATTATCTCAAATAGAATAGTAGAATATTCATTTTATAAAGCAATTATAATGCTCGATTTATTTCAAATATAGTACACGAATATTTATTTTTACAAGCATTTATAATGCTCAATTTATTTAAATATTAATGATATTAAATTTATTTAATAATTGTATTAAATAAATTACTTAAAAATGATTTTAATATTTTAAAAATCATATTAAAGTATTAGAAAATATTTTAAGTTATATTGAATAACTTTTAATATTTTGGGATGGAATTTCATTAATAAATTAATATTAATGATAATAAATTTATTTAATAATTATATTAAATAAATTATATAAAAATAATTTTAATGTTTTAAAAAAAATCATTTAAAAGTGTTATTAAGGTATAAAAAAATACTCTGAGTTATAATAAATAACTTTTAATATTGTGACATGTATTTCATTAATATATGAACTTAATTAAATATTAATAATGATGGAATTATTTGGTATTTAAATCATTTAAAAATGATATTAATTATTGAAAAATCATTATAAATGATAATAATTATCTAAAAAATGTTATGACTGATAAGTAAATTATCTAAAATAATATTGAAGTGTTTAAGAAGAGTTTTAGTTAAAATAGACTCGACAATTATCTGATAAGGCAATCGGGACGTCGTAATAGTACCCAAATCAAACCGGACTGAAATAGTTTGACTTGATACTAGGTCTTATGTGTTTTAGTGGCTGTTAGGGATATGTGATAAGTGTTTAAGTTATACTATGACTGTATTTTAGCAGTGATATATGTTATGATATTATTCTAATTGAGAGATCAATATTATTAATCATAGGTCTTTCAACTAAAGCTTAATTAGATTGTGTACCAGTAATAGACGGTACAGGCAAGTTCTTAAACTATACTTTTATTAAGCGAGTTCCTATACTCTTTTATTGAGAAATTTTCCTAACTCGAACTCGAGTTGTTATTGTAAAGCATGTCCGTGGTTAATCATTGTTGATTACACCACATCTTTGATTATTGATTCGCACGTTGTGCATGTTGCATATGTTCATCAGGTATGAAAGGCTGATCACCTTCCTTACCATTTGGTTCAGTTAAATTTGTCCATGTTCATTGTTGGCCATTCATCATTATTTTCTCGGTCATTCAGTTATGTAAATTGATTCATGTTCTTTCACAATTATTACATTGTTGAAAGCTTGTTAGCTTATTATTCTTTTCCATCATGATATATCTTTATTTGAACTTAAACTTGCTGGGCAAACTTATTGCTCACCCTTGCTATATCATGATAAACATTTTAGATTTAGACGAAACTTCGGATACAGGCAAAGACAAAGACAAACTCCAGAATTGGATTTGGATGCAGGTTAAACTTGTAATAGTATTGAATGCAAATGACATGGTATGTCGTATAGGATATTGAAGGAATGTATTAAGTTAAGGTTACAGACCTTGGGGATTATGTTGTAATAAGTTATTGTATAAATAATTTATGTTTATATCTTCCGCAATAGTTATAGAAATGATGTATCGTAACGTACCAGGTCCGAGGTTCTGGGGACCCGAATTTGGGGGTGTCACAGTTGGTATCAAAGCTGTAGGTTATAAAACTTAGGTAGGGTTACCTTAGGCTATAACCGCAGGGATGAGAATAAGGAATAAACTCAAATATAGTTTAAAATTTAAGCAATGAATTTGGGCAAGGTATTATTAAGTTAATAGGATTCAAAGAAGAATCCTGACAAGTAATAACGATCCAGAGTTACCTAACTCTGATAATAAAGATGAATAGTAGTAATGAATAGATAAAGCCTAAAAGACTAAAAGTATAACGGGAAAGAAGATCATAAAACAAAACGATCATAACATAGAAAAGAATAGTAATATAAAACGATTATAATATGAGATCACAACGTGATCTGATAAGGTCATAGCAGGAGGATGATCAATCAAATGAATGAAAACTTTATAGCAGGATTACTGTATGATAGTGGTACTATGAAATTGTACTATTAAAACTCAGGAAAGAGTTGTGAATTATAGATACGAATTAAAAGAAATTCGTATCGAGTATTGAGGGAACTAGGATTATGTGGGATTTCAATTAAGGACTCAGGTGATAGCTGAGTTGTACAAACCTTTGTATGGGCAGGGGGTTTGTGCTTGGTCTAACGACTACTTAGTTTATCACATTGATAATCATTGAAATGTCGGTGTCGCGCTATTCGCTATATGTATGATGAGAAGGTGATTTTTTTCTCATGTGTATAACGGATAGGTAGAGAATATAAGATTAGGTGTGAGTTTTTTAAACTCATACGTATGGTAAGTTTGTGACTCATAATCGTATGGTGGAACCCCTCAGCGAATGGACGACTTTGGTCTGACTAAGATAAGTTCCTAAACCCATATAATTGTGGTAAGTTCCTGAACTCATAACGTGTGGTATGTTTGATGAACTATACGAGGGGTATAGGAAAATTGTGAATGGAGATATGAGGATCATAGGAATAGATAGATTTATTAAGAAATGGATCAATATAGAAAGTGAAGTTGTTGGTGGAAGCATAGGTATTTCAAATCTTTTAGATGTGCTAGACTTCGAAATTTTTGACATCAAGCTAAATTCGCACTAATGTGCCTTTAAAAATATAAATGAATTTTGTTATCAGCAACACATGGTTACGATTGTGTAGAAATGGGCTTCGTACCACTAACACATTGTTACCTGTTGCGGCATGATAACACCAAAAATGAAGTTTTGTTATCCTCAAAACATGGTGACAAGTGTGTATGTGTGGACTTCGGGACCCTGACACATCATTACCTGTTGAGGTATAATAACACTAATTTTCAATGATTTTTGAACCGTTTAAAATAAAAGTCTATGCTAATTGTTTCGGCTAGACAAAAATTACTTGAAATATCAAAACGTATTTTTTTTATCATCAATGCATCATGGAACCTGGTGCAAGGAGGATAAAAACGATGGAGTCATTAATGCAAGATTGCCTAGTGTTGGATGTGATCTAAAGATCGTCAGCCCACTATGGTATATTATTGTATGACAAAGTCACAAAATGACGGAATCTTCAACGGACTGTAAATATAGTGCGGTATAATGACGTCATAAAATGATTTTCAGAATTTTAAAGAAAAGTCAAGTGTCAATTAAATTTGGCCAAACACATATTTCAATTGATGTTAGAATTATTGGTATATGTCTAAGCTAATTGATTCAGCTAGACTAATGTTTATGAAAATTCAAGTATCTCTTTGAAAATTATACCGAACCGTATTGTTTTGATTCGGAATCCAGGCTGAGTATGAACAACCCGTAATGGGGAAATTATTGTTGTGCCCGAGGCGAATAGAGTGAACGCAATTGTCATTCAAACAGATAATATTTGATCAATACAGGCCATAACGGGGCTAATCACCCTACATGTTCGTAAGACCATAGCGGTTTGCAGATGAATTTCTGTTTAAACCTTTTCGAAATTGAAAAATGAAAGTTCATAACCCCTCAGCAAATTATATAAAGTTTTTAACTCCTTGGGGAGAAGTCTGGGTAGAATGTGATGATAGAATAACTTCTCATAGAAGGAAGCCGTGTGTACTCATTAAATGAGAATGAAATCAGATAAATGTTAAATTAAAAACCTAGTTTTCATGAATAAAATGAGTAGGGATTAATCGGCTGTAATTTTGAGGATAAATTTCTTAGAAGAAGGGGTGAATGTGACAACCCGAGAATTTATAAGATTAATAAAATCTTAAATGATTAAATAAAGGTTAAATAATAAGGCCTAGACTAGAAATAGAGTATGGATTTAAAATTTTTGTGAAAGACTTATATGATTTTGTGATTATATATGTGTACTGTATGTGGTTAAGGGTTGAGTACGAATCAGGTAAAGGGTAACATGGAAAAACCCTAATTTTAAATTGATAAACCCTAATTCAGTTGATGAAAACCCTAATCCTAATTACGAAAAGAGATTTGATAGTTAATATAGTTATTATAATTGAATCTATGATTGTGTGTTTGTATAATAAGGGATTAATGATCAAATGTTGATCAGATAGGTATAACCTTAGTAAACCCTAATGATAGATTAAAAACCCTAATCTGCAGTTAGAAAACCCTAATTTCTTATTTGAGAATTCCTAAACCCTAATTTATAAATCTTAATGGTGATTAGCAAATCCTAATGTTATTTATCAAACCCTAAGGGTTAAATTTTAAGAAAAATATAGAAAATGATCGAACTACCCTTAAAATTGTGTAGGAAATTATTAGAATACCATTTTGGAGGCGAAATGATCGAACTACCCTTAAAATTATGTGGAAAATTATTAGAATACCCTTTTGGAGGCGAAATGACCGTACCACCCTTAAAATTGTGTGGGAAATTATTAGAATACCCTTTTGAAGGCGAAATGACTAAATTACCCTTTAAATTATATGTGAAATGACCAAAATACCCTCCAATCCATGTGAACTTAAATCAACCAATCAGAGAAGTGATGATGCAAGCATGATGAGAGCATGACATCATCCTTGAAGAAACACAGATGATGCAAGTATGATGCAAGCATGACATCAGCATTAAAGAAACACAAAAAGTGATGCCATCATGATGATGTCATCATGATGTTACCAAGGGACTAAAGTGCAATTAATGAGGTACTAAAGTGTAATAAACCAGGGTACCAAACTGTAATAAGCCGTGGGCAAACTGTAAAACGTCAAGCCCCTAACGTTCAATTATTGAAACTATGTTTTTCTATAAATAGGAGCCATTCTCTTCAGTTTTTTTCAAAAACCAAAATGGAGTTAGAGAGAGAAAGAGGAGAATTTTGGCTAGAGAGAGAAAGAGAGATGAAAGTTTTTGAGTTTTAAGATTTCAAAAGAATAGTTAAAGCTTGCAACTTCAAGAGGTATTTACTCTTGTGGTTATTATGTTCATTATTCTTTATATATTTAGTAAAAAAATATACTTTTACAAGCAGTTATAATGCCCAAATTATTTTAAGTAAATAGTACAAAAGTCTTATTTACCAGCAGTTATAATGTCTGATTTATTTCTCTTATAAAGTAGAAAATATACTTTTATAAGCAGTTATAATGTCCGATTTATTTCTCTTATAAAATAGAAAATATACTTTTATAAGCAGTTATAATGTCCGATTTATTTCTCTTATAAAGTAGAAAATATACTTTTATAAGTAGTTGCTATGTCCGATTTTCTTCAAGTATTTAGTAAGAATACTTATGTTATAAGTAGTTATAATGCTGAAATTATCTCAAATAGAATAGTAGAATATTTATTTTATAAAGCTATTATAATGCTCGATTTATTTCAAATATAGTACACGAATATTCATTTTTACAAGCATTTATAATGCTCAATTTATTTAAATATTAATGATATTAAATTTATTTAATAATTGTATTAAATAAATTACTTAAATATAATTTTAATATTTTAAAATTTATATTAAAGTATTAAAAAATATTTGAAGTTATATTGAATAACTTTTAATATTTTGGGATGGAATTTCATTAATAAATTAATATTAATGATAATAAATTTATTTAATAATTATATTAAATAAATTATGTAAAAATAGTTTTAATGTTTTAAAAAATTATTTAAAAGTGTTATTAAGGTATAAAAAATACTCTAAGTTATAATAAATAACTTTTAATATTGTGACATGTATTTCATTAATATGTGAACTTAATTAAATATTAATGATGATGGAATTATTTGGTATTTAAATCATTTAAAAATGATATTAATGATTGAAAAATCATTATAAATGACAATAATTATCTAAAAAATGTTATGGCTGATAAGTAAATTATCTAAAATAATGTTGAAGCGTTTAAGTAGAGTTTTATTTAAAATAGACTCGACAATTATCTGGTAAGGCAATCGGGACGTCAAAATAGTACCAAAATCAAACCGGACTGAAATAGTTTGACTTGATACTAGGTCTTATGTGTTTTAGTGACTGTTAGGGATATGTGATAAGTGTTTAAGTTATACTATGACTATATTTAGCAGTGATATATGTTATGATATTATTCTAATTGAGAGATCGATATTATTAATCATAAGTCTTTCAACTGAAGCTTAATTAGATTGTGTAGCAGTAATCGACGGTACAAGCAAGTTCTTGAACTATACTTTTATTAAGCGAGTTCCTATACTCTTTTATTGAGAAATTTTCCTAACTCGAAGTCGAGTTGTTATTGTAAAGCATGTCCGTGGTTAATTGTTGTTGATTACACCACATCTTTGATTATTGATTCGCATATTGTGCATGTTGCATATGTTCATCAGGTATAAAAGGCTGATCACCTTCCTTACCATTTGGTTCAGTTAAATTTGTCCATGTTCATTGTTGGCCATTCATCATTATTGTCTCGGTCATTCAGTTATGTAAATTGATTTATGTTCTTTCATAATTATTACATTGTTGAAAGCTTGTTAGCTTATTATTCTTTTCCATCATGATATAACTTTATTTGAACTTAAACTTGCAGGGCAAACTTGTTGCTCACCCTAGCTATATTATGATAAACATTTCAGATTTAGACAATACTTTGGATACAGGCAAAGACAAAGACAAACTCCAGAATTGGATTTGGATGCAGGTTAAACTTGTAATAGTATTGAATGTAAATGACATGGTATGTCGTATAGGATATTGAAGGCAAGTATTAAGCTAAAGTTACAGACCTTGGGAATTATGTTGTAATAAGTTATTGTATAAACAATTTATGTTTATATCTTCCGCAATAGTTATAGAAATGATGTATCGTAACGTACTAGGTCCGAGGTTTTGGGGACCCGGATTTGGTGGCGTCACAGTTGAGCTGTCATCGGTCAGTACCCGACGCTTCGCTAGGGTTGTGCCAACGGCTGAGCTGTCATTGGTCAGTACCCGACACTTCATTGGGGTTGTGCCAACGACTGAAATGTCATTGGTCTGTACCTGATCCTTCGCTGGGGTTGTGCCAATGGCTAAACTGTCATTGGTCAGTACCCGATGCTTCGCTGGGGTTGTGCCAATGGCTGAGCTGTCATCGGTCAATACCCGACTATTCGCTGGGGTTGTGCCAATGGCTGAACTGTCATCGATCTGTACCCGATGCTTCGAAAGTGGCAGTTTTCGATAGTTTTGCGCAGTTTTTTTGTAATTTTTTAGCATTCTTTTTTTTTTTATCCCCAGACATTGATTCGGGATGAATACCAAGGGTTTTCAGTGAGTTCCCCTTTCTGTCAGGATTATGCTTCTTAAACGCAGGGTTTCAAGACAAACTGCTCAATCACGTAGCAATTTTTTCTCATATTTGACTTTTCAGCTCATATAAACTCCGTTTTAACTCGAATCGAACCGAGCCGGAGGGAGAGGGGCACACCTTATAGAGACGCAAGTAAAGGTGTGGCAGCCGCAGGTGGGCTCGCTTCTACCTGTGGCTTTATATTGGTTGTGGGAGTTCATTAGAAATCAGTTTCATTTCGAGTTTCTAATGGAATCCAATTTTTTTTAGATCTATGGAGTTCGAGTAGCCTTTTTCAGATTTCGTCAGCTTCCACGCATTCAGCGAATCGCAAGTAATGTTTTACATCCTTTTTTCGCAAGTTTTGACCGTTAAAAGCATGTAAACCACGTACGATGCTTTCAACCGCAATGTATGAAAAATGTATGCCTATATGACCTACTAAAAATTTTTTGACTTCATATGTATGCATATTTTACTGTAAAGCACGTTTTAACGTAAGAAAATTCAGATTCTGAGATAGTCATATTTTGCTCATTTTGATCAGTTTACTCATCCTTTTTGAGGCCTAGTGAGCCTGGATTTTCAACTAAAAATGTCCATGGTAATTTGGCTACCATGCGAAGTTTACTTTTGATTTTATTTCATAAATATGAACTGTTCTTGTTTTTGGGAAGGTGTGCTACTGAATGGCCACCTAGACATGCGTATGCATGCGGACAGTCCATTTTACAAAGGAGACTGGCAAAAATTTTTTAAAAGCCCGAGCATTTAATAAACATGTAATTTTGACTCTACTGGGATTTTTGACTGATCCGTGCATGTTTTTAGGATTTATCTTTTTAAAAAAACATGCAGTTTTGACTCTACGGGGGATTTTTGAATGACCCATGCATGTTTTAGGACTTAGAAATGCATAAAATATTGATTTAAATTAATAAGCCACAAGTTTTAGGCTTACCACACCCTTTCTGAGGTGATTTGAAGACTTTGTCCAGGTGATGGACCGAGACAGACCCGACAGTGCTAGTAGGGTAGTTTCGAGAGTTAGACGGAGGCGAGCTTCTGGTGTTCCTCAGCCACGTCCAGCTTGGCCGCCTCGTAAATTGGCAGAGTCGGTGATTCGCCCAGCTCAGGACGAGCAGCCGATTGATATTGATGATGAGCAAGCTCTTTTTGCTACTCCTGCCCTGGCTCAGGTCCCACGTGCGAAACTTTTGGGCATTGTTGTGCCAATCCAGGAGTTGCTGGGAGACTTGAGTCGTCATCCATCGCGATTTCTTCATGCCAATGAGGTGAATTAAAGTTTTCTTCTCTTTAAATTCTCTTTCTTTCTTTTTCCATTCTCGGGGCATAGGTTTTAGACACAATTTAGCTTTTGATGCAGGTTCTCGGCTTTATGCAGCCTAAAAGGAACTGGTTCAATGTGCAATCTCTCTACCACACTTTGCACCAGGAGTATAGGGATATCATTGACAGTTGGGGATTTCAAGCCTTCTTCTCTATTCTTCCCCGTCGTAGCCCCTGGGGTTATATGAGGGTTCTATATGAGCGCTTGTTCTACCAGACTCAGTCTCTTCATTTGTTGGACTACGAGGTGATTATGACACCTATGGATTGGAGGTTCATCACCGGCATAGAGTTCGAGGGTGAGCCCATACCTGTTGTGGCTGCCATTACGACCACTGCAATTAGATCCCTACTGGGAGTTCCTTTGTCTGCGCTCAAGGGTCGGATGGTCCGATCTGGTCCCGTGAGTATAGATGCCCAGAGTGGGGCTTTACTTTAGCCTCTGCCTGATGACTTGAGGGTTAGGGATCGCATCTTAAGGCAATTATTTCTGGTGATCATCAAGGGTTATTTTCTGGCGAACAATTTATCGACTATGTCTTTCGCCCTGGTCAGTGCTACCCGACAAGTAGAGCACCTTAGTGACTCTGATTGGGTTTCCTACACCTTTGCCTATTTTCTCTAGGGCATGCGCATGCTTTCGGAGGGTTTAACGGAGGCTTGGTTAGGATTCTACCCATTTCTGCTGGTGAGTACATCTTTTTTATACCTTTTTAATTTCTGCATTTACATTTGTCAGTTTTATTCACTGAGGACTTTTGATATTTACATGGTCAGTTCTGGGCGTATGAGAGGCTTCCTTGCCTACGGCCCGTCACTGCTTTAGGTCTGGAGACCTATCCCTAAGGACGGCGTTGGCATCACTCCACTCTGATAGAGGTCCATGTTGCTGAGGGTTTTACTCATTCTCGCCTATAGTTGGAGCTTTTGACGGTCGAAGCGATCTCGTGGATCCCATATACCTCTGAGTTTTTGACTGTTGGATTTTAGGGAGACTTCCCCACTGGTCGTGAGTTTGCAATGTCGACCCGCAGAGTCCCATTTTTGATATAGGGAGGCTGGGAGCTCTATCTAGGAGAGTGTGCTATCATGAGAATTATAGGGAAGATCCGTATTTCCATTGTTCCTCCTGCTTGGCATCATTGGCCATTGGTCCAGCCACTAAAAGATATCCCTATGGAGGGCGTAGATGGATTTGACCTATCAGAGGGCCCTTACAGCCAGGAGGCATTTAGCAGTTAGTGGAGCCCTTGCACGATTGGAGCTCAGACTCGTGCTACCCAGTTTATGGCAGACATGGTGCCTAGGTTTGTGATGACGACAAACTGGATAGCTTGCCTCAGGGAGCCTACTCATTTGGACCAAATCACTGTGCTGACCCAGCAGTTGGAGAGAGCTCACTTGTTAATCAGGCATCTTGGCTGAGATTCATCAGAGGCATCTTCTTTTGATCCGTCCGGCTCTGGAGCAAGCCCCTCTTTAGGTCCAATTTCTAGCAGTTATACAGCGGCTGATCCTCCCTTGTACCGCCCAGATATGCCTGATGACTGCGACTTTGTGTCCACGGAGGAGATGGAGCAGGTTCACCACTTGAGTGTAGATATTTTAGATCTTTTTGGATAGCTATTGTAGCTATATCTTTTAATCGGCCACCATTTTGGTTGTTTGGGCGGCTGTGCCCCATTTTGATAGGCCACTCTTAGTAGTTGGGTGGTGGTGCCCCATATTCCTGTACTTTTTATTTTGATTTATATTATAAGACAGGGATGTTGCTTGCAGTAGATAGTTTATTGTAGACATGCATGATATTTCATATCTATCGCATCATGTTTATTATTGTCATTATGTATATATTATGTCGTGTGTATGAATTTAGACAGATGAGTTCAGATTTAACCCCTGGATGGTCTTGTGATACGGTGATACAGATGGTGTCGTCCACCGTCAGTCGTATTGAGCATTTACCACCATCTGTGGTGGCATCATCCTTGAGATCATGGTATGAGAGCATGCCCTTCCCAGCCAGAGGGGCAGTGAATTATATGATAGGGCATTCATTAGCCCTCATAGACTTTCAAGTTCTGTACAGGTTTGTAGATGGCCTTTTACCCTTTTGGATACCCGAGAGACAGGTTTTTCGCTTTAGTCAGCACGAGCTGACTCCGACTTTAGAGGAGTACGAGCGGTTCACTAGTTTGGCTTTAGACTTGCCCTGCGCTCGAATTGCGATCAGCGACATGAGGAGACCGTTTCTTAGGTTGTGTTGTCTACGTCAGAGTGTTATTTCAGATGAGATCGTTTATGGACGTGTGATCTCTATAGATTTATTGATCGATCGTTTTGGTAGGCTTGATAGTTACGATAGGCATGCCGGAGATTTTATTATTTCAGCAGAGGCATGATATTTGGACAGGATAGATGTTTTGCTGATGTTCATAGTAGCCTACGTCTATATTCCATTTCACTTGGACCACTTAGATGTCGAATTGATAGTCGTGGTTCGAGCCCTTAGACAGGGTAGCACTATTCTTCTGATGATATTGGCTGAGACGCTGAGAGCAGCCACCCACTGCAGTACCCACCCGAAGGGGTTTTTTAGGGGAAGTTTGGTCTTGCTGTACGTATGGCTCATGTCCCATCTACGATCGATTGGATTTTTCAAACACCAGAGGTATTATTTTACCCATGAGACAGCCATGTCACTCTCCTTCCATCCCGTGGAGTGTACCGATGCCGAGACATGGTCATCATTTCTATCTGATATTGCACATCCGTTCTCGATTCTACCATGCTCAGGGCTAGTCTCCCCCTATAGCTTCATCACCCACGCATCTGGCATGGACTACTTGCCCCTAGCGGGATTGAGGGGAGTGACTACTTACCATTCTCTAGCTGTTATGGGCCAGTTTGATCAGTTTTAGAGCCTATATCAGTTTGAGGGGGCTATTGATCAGAGGATGTCAGCTTCGTCTATGTTGTCTGTCGATTTGGTCAGAGTGTATGAGTGTTGGACTCATAGGGAGACTGATGATTTCTCCAGTAGCCATCCGAATCGTTCTCCAGAGTACTCAGCATGGTTGGAGGCAGATATCACATCAGCTGCATTCATCTAGTTAGCGTCGATAGTGGATTCAGATGAGGAAGAGCCTATGGAGGATCCTAATTCTCCTACTGAGAATGAGTTGTTCATGGGTCTGACAGCAGTTTTAGTTAGTGACCCACCGATCATTCCTGTCGGGACAGATCCAACTTTAGCAAACTCACTAGCTAGGATGACCTTTGAGAGAGATCAGGCTATAGCACTGATGTTGACTGCCCTGTCTGGCAGAGATATAGCTTTTGCGGAGAGAGATGAGGCTCGAGCCACTCGAGATATGACATTGGTTAAGAGAGACGAGGCTCGATCTTCTGGAGACGCTGCTTTTGTTGATATTGAGGAGACTTTGATCCCCAGATGAGATCCGGTTTGCCAGAGACACAGCCTTTGAGGAGATTGAGGTGGTTTTGATTGTCAGGGATGCTGCTTTTGTGGAGAGGGATGAGGCTATAGTTTCTCAGGATTTCCACATCGCCGACAGTAATACTCTCTGATCTTATACTCATGGTCTGGTTATCGAGATGAGTGCATACATTGATGATCATAGTGCCACACTATAGATGACTGTACATGTTCTGACTCGTATGGAGGCTGAAGGTATTGCACTTGCAGCTACTCCTCCATCTTCAGAGAGAGATGCCATTTTGGCATTGTTGGACCACTTATCCATGGGTCCATAGACTAGCTTTGTTTTTCCTACACATACTAGATTAGCCATTTTTTGTCATGTAAAGGACACTATGTATATATCAAACAGTATTATATATCAGAGAAATATATTTTGATTCACTTCCCTGTTTGGATATGTGTTGTCATTGCTGAGTGATTACCACTTCTTTCATGACTTGCTGTTGTTGATGTATCTTGAGCTTCTCCTTGATGGACTGACAGTGAGATGTAAGAGAGTATCTCAGATAGGCCTGCTAACCAAGGAGGCTTGATAGAATATAGGTTTTATACGGTTTTGGTGTCTTGGAACTAGTTTTTATTGGTTTTTTATTTTTTCTTGAAGGTCAAATCGCACCATAAATGGCTGCCTACGTACTCCCGGGTGTAGGGAGATCAGGTCATTCGTAGTTCAGTTTTGTGCGAAAGAGGCTTAAGAAATGACTCTTTTGAGTTTGGTTTGATGAGTTTTTGAGTTTTTGTTTGGTTTGACCGCACCAGGAATGGCTGCCTACGTACTACCGAGTTGAGGGAGATCAGGTCATTCGTAGTTCCATCTTCTAGTGAAAATCGAACCTAATTTGATTTGTAGGACCAGGATGCGAGTATGCATGCGTTTTAGCCATAGTACCCTTTTATGGTGTCTGAGTTGATGAGTTGGGGAAATTCGGTTCCGTCCATCTCTTGTAATCTGATAGCTTCTCCCGTCAACACCTCCTTGACAATGAAAGGGCCTTCCCAATTAGGGGCGAATTTTCCTTTGGCTTCGTCTTGATTGGTCAAAACTTTCTTCAGCACCAAGTTATTTTCTTTGAATTGCTGTATGTGGACTTTCTTGTTGTAGGATCGAGCAATCCTTTGCTGATATAACTACCAGTGGAAAATGGTTGTAGCCCTCTTTTCATCTATAAGGGACAGTTGGTGGTACCGGTCTTGCAACCACTGATCTTCTTCCATCTGAATGTCGATTAACACTCGCAAGGACTCCATCTCTACTTCTATGGGAAGTACTGCTTCTATGCCATAGAACAATGAATAGGGGGTAGCCCCAGTAGAGGTATGCATTGATGTTCTGTATGCTAACAGGGTTAAAGGCAGCAGGTCAGGCCATTCTTTGTGATTGGCGGACATTTTCTGCATGATCTTTTTGATGTTCTTGTTGGCCGCTTCAACAGCACCATTCATCATGGGCCGATAGATGACGAAATTGAGATGCTTAATGTGGAACTTACGACATAGTTCTTTCATCATTTAATTATTCAGGTTCTTGGCATTGTCTGATACGATCACCTTTAGTTGTCCATATCGATAGACGACATTGTTTCTGATGAAAACAATGATGACCTCTTTGGTGACTTTGGGAAATGAGGCAGCTTTAACCCACTTAGTGAAGTAATCGAACATGGTGAAGATAAATCGATGACCATTGCTGGCTCTGGGTTCTACTAGGCCTATCACATTCATTCCCTACATGGAGAAAAGCCATGGTGAACTTATGTTGTGTAGCTCATTTAGAGGAGCATGTTTGGTATTTCCATGTACTTGGCATTAAAAGCATCTCCTGACGTGATCATCACAGTCAGCTCTAAGAGAGATCCAATAATGTCCTGTTCTTAATATCTTCTTGGCCAGCAGATGACCGCTCATGTGTGGACCACAGACTCCACCGTAGACTTCATCCATCAATCTCTGGGCTTGCTCTTTATCAAGGCATCTTAGCAGGCCTATTCCAGTATCCCTTTTGTATAGTGCATCTCCGCTCAGATAGAACTTCATAGCAATTTTGTTAATTCGCTTTCCTTCGAATTGGCTTTCCCCAGCGGGTGTAGATCCATCTTGGAGATATTCATTGATGTCTTGATACCAAGGCTGTTTGATATGAGGTATTTCATCTGATATGTCTCCAATGTAATTTCCATATACCGGGGCCTTCTGACTTGTGAATTTGATATCAGGAATCCCACTCCTATCAGATATGTGGATCAAGGAAGCCAACGTCCCAATGCATCAGTGAAGTCATTCCTACCTCAAGGAATATGGATGAAGGTTATATCTTTAAATTCCATATATATTTTGATGACTTGGCAATGATAGGGCAGCAAATACAATTCTTTGGTGTGATATGCCCCAGTGGTTTGTTCTAATGACCAATTCAGAGTCTCTGAAGACTAGTAAATATTTGATACCTATGGATTGGGCTAACTTCAACCCCATTATGGAGCCTTTATACTCGGCTGTGTTGTTAGTGTTGCCAAATTATAGTTTGGTAGCCACAGGATATTGTTCTTCTGTACCAGAGATAAGGACTGCCCCAGCTTCGGCACCCTCCATGTTTATCGCTCCATCAAAATACATTTTCCATAGTTGGACTGTATTCTCTTGTTGGAGTTGTTGAATTGTCATGATCCCATCATCCGGGAAATAAGTCTCCAGGGGCTCGAACCCTCCTGATGGTGCTTCGTCCAGTTGATCTGCAATGCTTTGACCTTTAATGGACTTCTGAGTCACGTAGACAATATCGAATTATTGTAGGATCAACTGCCATTTAGACAGTCGATAATTTAACATTGGCTTGTTGAATATGTATTTTAGTGGATCCATGTGGGATATGAGGTAGGTTGTGTGCCCATGGAGGTAATGTAGTAACCTCATTGCAGCCCATGCTAACGTACAACACATCTTTTCGATCAAAGTGTACTTCTGCTCACCACTACTGAACCTTTTGCTAATGTAGTAGATGGATCTTTCCTTGCTACTGTCATCTTTTTGTCCCAGCATATAGCCCATTGCATTGTCATTGACAAATAAGTACATAAATAGGAACTCCATCCCTTAGGGGTACCAAGACTGGCGCTTTGATTAGCTGCTTATTAATGGCGAGGAAGGCTTTCTGAAAATCCTCATTCCATTTGATGGAGGAATTCTTCCTTAGTAGCTTGAATATGGGTTCACAGGTTACTGTGAGCTGGGAAATGAAACTGCTTATAAAATTGATCCTTCCCAGGAACCCACATATCTCCTTCCCTATTTGAGGTACTGGCATTTCAGTGATGGCTTTGATCTTGGCAGGGTCTAGCTTGATGCCTCGATTGCTCACCAGAAATCCCAATAACTTGCTTGATTTGACACTAAAAGCACATTTGGTTGGATTTAGCTTGAGGTTGTAGTTACGCAACCTGTTAAACAGCTTCCTGAGATGGTCTAGGTGATCATGCTCCCTCCGAGATTTGATGATGATGTCATCCACATAGACCTCTATCTCCTTGTGCATTATGTCATAAAACAGGGCCATCATGGCTCGCTGATATGTGGCTCCGGCATTGATGAGGCCGAAGGACAATCGTCTATAGCAGAAGGTTCCCCAGGGAGTGATGAAAGCTATTTTCTCCCTGTCTTCTTCAGCGACTATGATTTGATGGTAACCAGCAAAGCAATCCATAAAGGAATACATGCCATACTGCGCTGTATTATCGATCATGATGTGGATGAAAGGTACTGGGAAATTGTCCTTGAGGCAGGTTTTGTTCAAATCCCGATAATCCACGCATACTCGTACTTTCCCTTCGGGTTTAGGTACGGGGACTATGTTTGACTGCCACTCCGGGTATATTGTTACCATGATGATATTGGCTTTAAATTATTTAATGACCACTTCTTTGACTTTCAGACTCCATTTAGCTTTCAATCGCCTGAGCTTCTATTTGACTGGCTTAAATCCATCTTTGATGGGCATTCGATGGATAATAATATTAGTAGATAGGCCAATCATGTCTTCATGTGACCATGCAAACATATCCTGGAATTGTGTTAGGAGTTCGATCAGGTCGATTTTTTGGTCTATGCCAATCTGGATTTCTTTGAGGTTTTCGGAGGTTCCTATATTGATAGTGGTGGTTTGGTCGAGGTTTGGTTTGGGTTTGTCTTTGACCCATTCTTTGATCTCTTCGGGAACCTCATAGTCATCTTTCTCCTCTTGATCAATATCTATCAAGTCGAAGTTCAGTTCTATATTAAAGTTATAGTCACTGTGATAGGTTGGCATCTCATCAGCAGTGACAAACAAATCCAATTTTGGAGTCCCTTTTTGACTGAGGGAAGGGACGCTGCTCTAGTTATCCAAGGTTAGATCCTCATGAACTGGGAAGATCAAGGAATTGTGCTCGTCTGCCTCATCTCGGATAATGACAGAGACATCCTTTACAATAGGGCCGGGGTTCCCCCTTTCTTTTCTTGATGCAAGGAATTTGAATCTGATCCTCGTTGTCACTGTTCGGGATCCCCGCATGTTAGAAAATGGATCTCGTCCTTCGTACAGGATCTTTTCTTTTCCCTTTTTGCTATCACCTTCAGGCTTTGGGGATTTCCTTTCCCCAGCTGGTATGATTGGAGGAAACAGCATAGATGATATCACAGTAGGAATCTTCTTCATTGGCTTTACAAAGCTAGTATCAGTGAGATTCAACAGCATTATGGTGGAAACATGAGCCTTAGGTTGCTTATATGGGTTCCGACGGCTTGATCCGGATGAATAACCCAATCCGGCTATCCCTGTCTGGCTTGGGATTTGGACTGGACTTGTAATACCTTGCTGAGTCTTTCCTAACCCTTCTCCAGGTTGGAAACCTAAAGATACCATCTCTTGGCCTACTGTCATCACTTCAGGGGAGACTTTAGGCTTCAATGCTGGTGCTCTGATAGGTAGATACTGAGTATCACTCACCTCCAGGGCTTGAAAACTTGCAAGTTCAATCCCTGCATCCAGGCTGATCACTAGCATGTCTCTCTATATGTAGACAAGGTATTTCGATTTGGCATTGACTATGATTAGGTTGTCGTTAATAATGTATTTTAGTTGTTGATGGAGGGTGGATGGCACTGCCCCTGCCATGTGGATCCATGGTCTTCCCAGCAATAAGTTGTATCCAGTGGTGATGTTGAGCACCTGAAAGGACACATAGAAAGTATACGGACCAATCTCCAGTGGAAGCTCTATTTCTCCCATAGCTTGTCGGCGAGATCTATCGAAAGCCCAGATGACCACATGAATGGTTTTGATTCGATTTGGGTTAATCATCATTCTCTCCAAAGTGTCATAGGGACAGATGTTGAGGGATGATCCTCCATCATGAGCACACCTCTGATCACATACCTAAAAGATATCACTACTATATGTAGGGACTTGCGATGACCCGTCCCCTCTGCAGGTATATCATCGTCGGTGAAAGATATCACATTGTTGTTGAAAATGTGTTCTACCACGTGACGGAATTTCTCGGCATCCACGGTATGTGGTAGGTGGGCTTCTTCCAGTACTTTCACCAAAATGTTGCGATGATCAATTAAGGATAAGACCAAATCTAGGATGGACATTTGCTTTGGTGCGTCTTTCAAACTTTGCACAACCTTGATTTTATTGTGTCCCATTTTGTTGAGGAACTCTTCGATCTCCTCTTCAGCCACCTTTTCTTTGGCTTTGATGACTGGTTTGATCACCCGTTGAGGCAGGTACAATCGATTATCTTTTGGTACAATGGCAATGTTGTTTGAGGTGGAACCTTCGTCATTCCTGTAGTTCAATGGGACCCTCTTCAGACGATAACTGGATACTGAGGTCTGAAGGGCAAGATTAAAGGCTCGGGTGCGGCCACCTTCACAGGATTTTATGTTTCTTGGACCCCTTTTCCTGGCAATACTAAGGGTGTGAGGGTTGGTTCACTGTCACAGGACACAATAGCCACTGTATCCTGATTCCACGCAGTGGGAATAAAGTGAGTGTCTTAATCAGGGAGGCCATAATCTCGATTCCCTTTTATCAATTCACCGCTTTCATTCATATTCTGAATCAAGTTACGAAGTGCCCAGCAATCCTCAGTATCATGGCCAGGTGCATTGGAGTGGTACTGACAAGTTTGGTCAGGCTTGAATTTCTAGGATCGCGAGTTTAACGGAGGTAATAAATATGCAACCTTTCCCTCATTGATTAACATCTAGAGGATTTCCTTCATCGGCTGGTTTAGGTTGGTGAAATTCCTTTGAAAGGCAAATTTCCTATCAGCTTGGAAATCCTCCTCTTGGGCCATCTCGTCGGTCCAGGATTCATGCTCATGAGACCAGTAGTGATCCCTCATGGGGATGGGACTGATCTTCGGTGTGGGAGGATTTACATCAGACTGGTTGGTCTGGTTCATCAGCTGCTTGGTAATTTGATGTTGGTATACAACCAATTCTGCTAACTGTTCAATTTGTTCGTTGATAGACTTAATCTCTTGTTCTATCAGGAATAGCCTTTTCGAGACTTGCCAACTATCTAGGCTATTGTTGCTGGATGGAGTCAAATTCCCCCACATAACGGAGGTATTTGGATCATTCTCCATTTCCTGTGTTGATTATGTTGGCATTTTCCTCTTTGTGCTGAGGGAGGGGATTATCCTGCACGTTCGGTTGCTCGGGCTTTGTCACCACAATTTCTCCATTGTCAATCAAATCCTAAATTTTGTGCTTAAGAGAGCAACAGTCTTGTGTGTCGTGGCCCGGAATCCAGAATGGGAGGCACACTTCTTGCTTGGGTCAAAATTTCGTCCACCAGTGTTGGTTGGTGGAAGGAGTTGCAAAATCTTCTTCTGTGCGGTTAATAATTTCAGCACATTCTCGAGTGAATCCCCTAATGGGGTGAATTTTCTCCGATATTTGGCCTCCATAGTCTTCTAAAATGGAGGGTTTGAAGGTTGATCTGAAGCTTGAAAAGGGATATAGTTCCTTCTTTGAATGGGCATATTGTTTGACTCGCCCCTTAGATTCTGTCCTTGCAATACTAAGGACACTTCTTCATCTTTCTTCTTATGTGTTCTCCGGGGATTACTCCCATAATTTCTCTGACGCCCCCAAATTTGAACCGTCACTAATCTCGAATTCGGTTCGTCACGTACTAATTCTAATAACAATTAAAATCGAAAACAATGGAATAACATAATAATTTACATTGCTATAACATAAATATTCTCGTCCCAAGTCTCAAAACTATTACTAATACACTTCATAACTTAAACCAAATATATCTTAATACATAACATTAAATAAGTTTAATACAACATAAAGGGAACATACTAATATAGAAAAGCATAGCTACTTCATAGCTTTGCCTTTGCACTTGTCCTGCCCTGGGGTTTCACCTTGCCCTGCCCTAACTGAAATGTTTATAGGAAGCAAGAGTGAGCAACAAATTTGCTCAGCAAGTAATATGCCAATAAATGTAAACAGGAATATATACGGTTCTTAATCTCAAGGGTAAAATGATAATTAATCGCTCAGGAATTCAAATAAGAATGTTGTAAACAAAATAAATAGCAATGACTTCCAAACCTATTCTATGAAGTTAAATAAGGAACACTACGGGTCGAGAAGTTATTAAAGGGTTCAAAAGTTTCAACAATTTCAAGTGAATGAATAGATATCACTGAGTGTCGTTGTGGACCAAGGATTAATAAAAGAATCCAACGAGTTCAAAGTTTCAAGTTAATAATTACTGGATACTGAGTGATCGTAAGGAACAACGAACTTCTACTAGAATCACCAAAAATATTTTTGGTAACCCAAACAAGTACAATTAGGGGATCAGCCTATCGTACCTGGTGTTATGCATAACCTATCATGCTACTGTCGGCACCCCGACTATATAGTTCTCCTTTTTATGAGGGTTGTTCAACTCAGTTAATTTATAAGAGTCCGCACCAAGGCAATTGGTGTGGGTCGCTTTCCAATTCATGATATTGATCTAGCCGAATTAAATGGCATAGATAATTTCAACAATGTATATAAGAACAATTTATGAGTTCAATACTCGCAATAATAATTCGAAGAATATAATCGTGATTTAAATCAATCTATGAAATATAAGTTTATAAGGCAAGAATTATTCTAGCACCTATTTACTCGTACGATCAATAATAGTACAAGCTCAAATATGTGTTCAATAAAGAGTTTGAATCAAATACTTTCTCAATAAAAAGAGTAGTCAGATACTTGCATTTAATGTATAAATCAAATGAAGTTAGGAATCTTGCTCAATAAAAGTAGGGTAAGGACTTGCATTAAAGAGATAAGGGTTAGATACTTGCACAAAATTCAAAGTTGTGTACGTTAGGAGACTTGCACATTATATATTATGAACTTGCACAATAAAAGAGTGTAAGTCAGGGAACTTGCCTTAAGCGTAGTCTATCCACGTTAAGTAAATCAACACTTTCAAATCCTATTTATATATTACATGTATAGAATGTTCATTAGTTACTTATGCTCATATATGATATGTAAATTTAAACACATCCATAAACGTTTAACTTAGTCGCATACTATACACATACTTCATCACATACTTTTGCGTACATATAGCACAGTTCAGTTTACAAGACATCATGAAGTCATCAACATAGTTTCTAATCGTTGCTTTATAGTTCACAAACACCTTTTATACTTAGCATTAGGAAGTTTATAATCAAACGTTCAATTCTATCACTTAGCATGCCTCTTAACACATTACTTAGCATACTGGTCATATGCTACAAGTTAAAGTAATCATATATGCTAACTGTCAAAATCAGATCAACAAACTGACTCAATCCTGATTCCAGTCTAGTGCAGCTGCGCCATGGCTAAGCCTAGGGCCGGCGCAGCTGCGCAGACCTCTAGCCAAGCCAAGGCTGAGCTGTTGCCTTGTGGTTTCTGTTCGGTCATGAACACAACATTCACATATAATATAATAACATATTAAAGGGTCTTGCATGCTTTTATTGCGATCTTACATTTATTCTTGATACGCTATGGTTTTTAACTTATGATTTCAAATGAGCTAAGGCCAATCAAGATCATGAAATCACAAAGGATACAATGTTTGCCATGCATACATGTAAGGTTGTCATGATATCGGTTTGTATGTATGCTTACATAGGTCCTCATCTTATATGCATAATTAGTATTAATTATTTCCTCAAAATATCTCTAACTCATGCTTGAGTAAATTTCAATGTGTTTATTCAAAAATTAGCATGCGTATGTAGTGTGTTTGGTCACATAAGAAATATAAATCACACATGTTCTACTCCCGAATAGACACTACATCATGTTTATTAGATTATAACACATCCAAGCTTGTTGTGAAAGTTATTTTAAACTTGAACAACCCACTTTCGCATATAGAAAACGTCCTTAACGCTCTTTTCATGTGTAGTTAAATCATGTTAACCTCTTCACAAGGTCAGAACATATATCATGTAATGTTCATGCATATTAGTCTGAATATATCAATTTTTTCTTTGAAAAAATTTTGCTAGCTCAATTCCTATCAATTTGATTATGAACAAAGGACTATAAGTCATAACTCATGCTTATTCATGTTCAGAAATCAATCATGTGTATGCTATCTCATGTATGCATGTTTACCAAAATCAGAACTTAAGGTTCATTATTTTCATTAAAGCCTATTTTCAAAACTATCTTTTCCCTTATTACATGTATACTAATCACCAACCAACACATTCATGCTATGCCAAGGAACCTAAATAAACATGTTAAACTTATTTCCATGCATGTTCAAGTCATATTGGTATGCTAGAATTGACCAGATTGCAAACAGAATAAGGAACTGTCTCCAGAGGCCGACGCAGCTGCGCTGTGCCTCAGTTATAAACCGGCGCAGCTGCGCCGTGCTTCGCCCAGCACCAGTGAGTTCCCTACTTCGGCAGGTTCCAACCTAAATCACAAAATTTCCTACGAATTTGCTATTAGACTAACTACATTACCTTTCTAACACTTGTATTAGCTTAAATGACAACCAATTAACATTATCAAACCACCAAATCATAAATTCCAACTAAAATCAAGAATTAACAATTCTTAAAAATTTTAGAAAATAAGAATTGAATAATATGAAATATACCTTCTGATAAATTGTGAATGAGCTTGCTGCTAATTGAATTCTCCAAATTCTGGAATGATACTACTAAAGTATATATGCTCTCAATTCCACCCTTAAACAAAATTCTCAGCAATGAATATGAAGGAGGGGGCTTAATTTATAGAACAAACAATAACCAGACAATGTTTTTCTCTCCCAAACCAAACCAACGGATTGAAGGATTGCATGAAGGTTATGAAAGAGTAGGTAATTAGTGGTCGGAATCAATCATGAAAACCACTTCCCCCTTAATGATTGCTATGAAGCTATCCTAGTTTGTTGAGTTTGAGAAGGATGGTAGCCTTTAGCCTTTCACGTGTGTAGGAGAATTGTGAATCTTATTATGGGACAACAAATACATGCTCAGCTATTGGTCAATGAACTATATGCTACACTTGTGTTATAATACACACACCATATACTTAAGTTGCATTCATATAATACATGCTTAGGATAAAATTTTAATGTCATCATTTAATTCACACAAATAATATTTCAATGTAGTAAATGTAATTTGCACACATATAATCCATGTATATTTTATCACACCGATATAATTTTAATCGGGCATTATCATGTTACATTACTTCATCTATTATTCAATTACATTAAATTATTGAAGTATTTATAAATCAATAAATGTTTATAACATATTCATGAGGTACCAATTAAATGTTCACTCACACACATATATTCACATAGGCATAGATCATGTAGCCTATATAATTTAATCAACCTTAAACATGCTCTTTATATATAGTATAGTCACATTTATCGTCACACTACGCTATATAATATAGTTGTAGCCACCATACCTTATATGTTTAATTATCATAACAATAACTCGAGCGATTATAATCATGTTGATAATCTACTTGTTTATATATTATTATTCTCAATGGTAATTAATTAATTACTTATCTTATCAATTAATTAATAATGATATTAATTAATCCATTCCTCATCAATCAATGTAATTATTAATCTCCATAACAATTCATTATCACTTATAGGATTAATTACCACATTCAATAAATACAAATTTTATTATACTTATAACCAAGTCACTTATTATATTACTTGCAATAATAATAATCACATATTATTAATAATTAATCACCATTAATATCCTATAACAATTAATATTGACTAATTGTTTGCGTAGTAATTCCTTCATTAATTTACCCTTATCAATTATTATTATGCGAGAAATGATCACATTCCTCAATAGCTTAATAAATACAATCTTATTATATTTATAAATCATTATCATATTATTATAATTTTCATTCGAATTCATTTGAATTAACTCATCTCATAACACATAGATATTTATACTCAAATAAATAATCATTTTCATTAATATATTTATTTACTCTTTAGCCAGTTATTATTCATAATAACACTTAATAACATTATTGTACGAGTAACTATCACATGTATTATACTCAACAAATAATCAAATAAATATAACTCTTATTATATTCATCAATTAATTACTCGTAAATGTTTTGTTACTCACAATAACATATTATTAATAATTACTCATTAATAGGCTATCACTAATAATAACAATTAATTAACAATGTAATATTAATTACTCTTTCACTTATTGATTTCCCTCTTTAATTATTATTTCCATTCTCATGCCACACAAGGCATTCTACGAGTTTGTCGAAATTTTCCATATTTCCTCAATTATCATAAATTCAATTTATTATAATCGAATTACTTCTCTTATAACTCATAAACATTTATGTTTCAATAAGTATTCATTTTCCTATTAAAAAAAATATTCAAGAAATTCATGGTTCTTACATCCTCCCCCCTTATAAAAATTCCGTCCTCGGAATTGGTACAAGGTTACACAAATAGATGGGGATAGTCCCTCGTCGTCCTATCTTCTAATTCCCACGTGGCCTCCTTGGCATCGTGGTTTCGCCAAAGCGCTATCACAGAAGGTATAATTTTATTTCTTAATATCTGTTCTTTCCTATCTAGTATTTGGACAGGAATTCTTCATATGTCAAATTCTTTCCTACTTGAATGGGCTCATAGGGTATCACACGCTTATAATTAGGCTTATATGATCGTACGACAGAAACATTAAACACACTGTAGATATGTTCCAGTTCAATAGGTAAGGCTACCTCGTACGCCACTTTTCTTGCTCTCTGCAATACTTCAAAAGGTTTCACGAACCTCAGACTCAATTTTTCTTTCTTACTTAATCTTATCTTCCCCTCGCAGAGAAACACTTAGGAAATACAAAACTATCATCTTCAAAATCTCGATTATGACGATGCCAATCTGCGTGCTTCTCATGTTGATCTTGAGCTGCTATTAATCTGGCTCTTTTTTGTTTTCACAATGTCTGCCATTCGTCGTATTAAATTCGGTCCCAATTGAAGTCGATGTTCTCTGACCTTATCCCAACATAACGGTGTTCTGCACTTTCTTCCGTGGAGAGCTTTGTACGATGGCTCACCGATATTCGTATAATAATTATTACTATAAGCGAATTCTACTAAGGGTAAGTGATACTCCAAGTTACCTTTGAAATCCATTACGCAAGCTCTTCCAAAACTTTGAAGTGGAGCGCGGGTTTCGATCAGAAATTATTAACACCGATATTTCGTATTGCAAAATAATTTCCTTAATGTATAATTTCTCTAACTAATTTAAATTGAATCGAATATCTATCGGTAGGGAGTGTGTCATCTTTTTTAATCGGTCGACATATTCTACAGCTTCTCGTCTCATATTGACCACCAATAGTGTCTTCGAAAATCCCGGTACGTTTTCGTGCTTCCTGGGTGAACGAACTATGTCCAACTATATGCCTCATGAAAACTCTTATCTCGCAAATTTTAGTTACGGTTGACTATCACGCTCGATCTATAAATTTCAAGATACCATTATTATTTCTTCTGAACCTTTTCCTCTTTATCTTCTCGCACTTTTTATCTTTATCTTGTTATCCCTTTACTCTATCCAACAACATTGGATAAACCTCCATTATAAACTCCCCTTTGGACTCTCTGGGTCCCTTCACTTCTATTTCCAATCTCTTCATCTTCCTGATTAGTTTCTCTCGAGTTATCAACTTGAATAATTTCTCTATTCCCTTTTCCTACTTAGGATATCGGCTCCTACGTTCGCCTCTTCCAGGTGATAGAGAATTTCGTAGTGGTAGTCTTCGACTGCTCCCAATTACTTACCGCCTTCACCTCTGCCGGATCTGACGTGTCCTAAAACTAACCTTCTCCTTGACACACAACACTGGTGCTCCCCCAAGGGAAAACACACTCGGCTGAATATATCCTTTTTCTAACATTTCTTGCAATTGTATTATTAATTCTTCATTTCTACCGGTTCCATAAGATAGGTGCTTTCGAACTCAGTGCAGTCTCCGGTACTAAATCTATTACAACTTGTTTTCTCTCTATGGCGGAAGGCCGGGCAGATCGTCTGGGAATACGTTTTGAAATTCTGGTTCTACTAATACATTATTTATTTCTACTTCCGTTATCTTAGTATCTATAATAAAAGTGAAACAATCTATACCAACTTTTCTTAACATTATCTTGGCCTGCATCATCGTAAGGCAACACAATTGCCTAAACGACGAGCTACCATAAAACACTTCCTTAGACCAGTTTGGATTCTGAAGGTTCACATTTTTTTTTCTTCTAACAGTCAATTATCGTAATATGGTTATGTAGTCAGTCCATTTCTAGTATCCCATCACACTTTCCAAATTTTATCGGAATTCATTCTATGCTTAGTTTACATCCCCTAATTTATGTGCAATAATTACGGTAAACGGATTTCTACGAGAATTACTTCCTTATTCGCAACTTCTATATTTAAAGGATATTCTAATCGTTCTTGGGGTAACTTAGTCATCTCACAGTTCTTCAGATGCAAAAGGGAAAGATAGTGCTCGAATCAGATAATATATACGCATTTATATTATTGATTAAGACATCACCTGACATCACAACTTGGAACGCCACTGCATTATGTAGCATAACGTTAGTCGTACGTGGCATTGGTTCACTCAATTGAGCTGGTTCAATCATCGTTATCTCTCCGCTATGACTTCATTTGTTGTCGTCTTCTTCCTTCCTTCCTTTCTTTGGGCAGCTCTTAATTCGATGATCTACTGATTTACAAGCGAAGCATCCTCTGATCTTTTTCGGGTTTGGGCAATTCTGGGAAATATGCCCTTCCTGGCCGCAGCTATAGCAAACGCAGCGTCCCTTCCAGCACTCTCCTTGATGACTCTTTCCACATTTCGAGTAAACATTGTTCTTTTTCTTGAGTCCTTCTTGGTGACTTCCCCTCGGATTGTTGTTGATGTTGTTGTTGTCCCGTCTTCTTTTGTTTCCGTCTCCTTCCTCATTTGTTCCCTTCTGCCAATTGCGTATTTTACGTTTTTCAGATCCATACGCAAAACAATCTTTGGTTTTCTCCTTCCAATGACAGTTAGGAGAAATATGACCCTTCTCACCGCACTTATAACACACATGTTTTCCTTTCAAGCACGCTCCCATGTGGTTCTTTTTACATTTCTTACAGGCTTCTACCTTCTTCTTCCGTGATTGCCCTTCTTCTCTTACATACTTATTCTCATTCCACTTCCTCTTGAAATTCTTGCTGCTACCACTACTACTCTTTCCCATCCTACCTTCGTTCGCTTTCTTTGAATTATTAACCTCTCCTTCTTTAGTCAAATTAATATATTTTCCTACCTCAGAAGTTTTTGTCTGTCTCTTCTTATAATCATTGATTCCTTCTTTAAAAGCATTTAGTATAAGGTCTACCAATTGTTGTAAGGGTTCTTGATTCAATTCCCTATCTCCATTCTCTGTTGCTTGATGAGTCTCTCCTCCTTAGGGTATTGACATTTTTGTATAGAAATAAAATAGTATTATCATCTATTTATTAAACATCTAATACTTCTTAAGACGTATAAGTTTTATTGCTATTCTCCCTTGTCATTATTTAACAAAATCTAGTTACTATACGCACGTTTAATAAAAACATGCCACATAAAAATATATCACATCGTATAGCAATCTGCTAGTTTCATTACATACCCCTCTCGGGTATTACTAAAGTTGGGGTTAGAAAGATACTCCCCACATTATCCCTAAAATTGGGATTCACAACACTGTTCATATCTATAAACATCTATTGTATCTTTCGCGACGCTTATTACCTAACTACCTTCACTTTCACTATGTTTGCATCTATTAGTTACTAATTTAAAGGTTTAGAACTTCGCCTTTAACTATTGTATCTTATTCTTCATTTATGAGTTCTTAGTTACTAAGTTTCTCACATATGCCCCAATCCCAAAAGAAAACTTTCACCGTGGATTTCTAATTATATTCCGACTCCACTCCTAATAGGTTAAGGCTACTACCGTAATAGGTTCAATTATAAAGGGTGTTGCGGATGCCACCTGTATATCACATGGTGCCTCTTTCATGGCCCTACTAGGTTTACTTATCTCTGACATCTATAATCACATAACCAATAAACTTTATTAATATTTCCAAATAAAATATAATTTCATTGTATGGAATGAAAATATATTTCATAACACTACTCGCTCTCAAAGAAACTCTACATGAGTTCTATCTACTTCCATTCTCTAAATATCTTCTAAGGTTATAGCCTAAGGACTCACTTCTAAGGTTTATAACCTACAGCTTTGATACCAACCTGTGACGCCCCCAAATTCGGACCGTCACTGATCTCGAATTTTGTTCGTCACGTACTAATTCTAATAACAATGTAGGGATGATCCTCCATCATGAGCACACCTCTGATCACATACCTAAAAGATATCACTACTATATGTAGGGACTTGCGATGACCCGTCCCCTCTGCAGGTATATCATCGTCGGTGAAAGATATCACATTGTTGTTGAAAATGTGTTCTACCACGTGACGGAATTTCTCGGCATCCACGGTATGTGGTAGGTGGGCTTCTTCCAGTACTTTCACCAAAATGTTGCGATGATCAATTAAGGATAAGACCAAATCTAGGATGGACATTTGCTTTGGTGCGTCTTTCAAACTTTGCACAACCTTGATTTTATTGTGTCCCATTTTGTTGAGGAACTCTTCGATCTCCTCTTCAGCCACCTTTTCTTTGGCTTTGATGACTGGTTTGATCACCCGTTGAGGCAGGTACAATCGATTATCTTTTGGTATAATGGCAATGTTGTTTGAGGTGGAACCTTCGTCATTCCTGTAGTTCAATGGGACCCTCTTCAGACGATAACTGGATACTGAGGTCTGAAGGGCAAGATTAAAGGCTCGGGTGCGGCCACCTTCACAGGATTTTATGTTTCTTGGACCCCTTTTCCTGGCAATACTAAGGGTGTGAGGGTTGGTTCACTGTCACAGGACACAATAGCCACTGTATCCTGATTCCACGCAGTGGGAATAAAGTGAGTGTCTTAATCAGGGAGGCCATAATCTCGATTCCCTTTTATCAATTCACCGCTTTCATTCATATTCTGAATCAAGTTACGAAGTGCCCAGCAATCCTCAGTATCATGGCCAGGTGCATTGGAGTGGTACTGACAAGTTTGGTCAGGCTTGAATTTCTAGGATCGCGAGTTTAACGGAGGAAATAAATATGCAACCTTTCCCTCATTGATTAACATCTAGAGGATTTCCTTCATCGGCTGGTTTAGGTTGGTGAAATTCCTTTGAAAGGCAAATTTCCTATCAGCTTGGAAATCCTCCTCTTGGGCCATCTCGTCGGTCCAGGATTCATGCTCATGAGACCAGTAGTGATCCCTCATGGGGATGGGACTGATCTTCGGTGTGGGAGGATTTACATCAGACTGGTTGGTCTGGTTCATCAGCTGCTTGGTAATTTGATGTTGGTATACAACCAATTCTGCTAACTGTTCAATTTGTTCGTTGATAGACTTAATCTCTTGTTCTATCAGGAATAGCCTTTTCGAGACTTGCCAACTATCTAGGCTATTGTTGCTGGATGGAGTCAAATTCCCCCACATAACGGAGGTATTTGGATCATTCTCCATTTCCTGTGTTGATTATGTTGGCATTTTCCTCTTTGTGCTGAGGGAGGGGATTATCCTGCACGTTCGGTTGCTCGGGCTTTGTCACCACAATTTCTCCATTGTCAATCAAATCCTAAATTTTGTGCTTAAGAGAGCAACAGTCTTGTGTGTCGTGGCCCGGAATCCAGAATGGGAGGCACACTTCTTGCTTGGGTCAAAATTTCGTCCACCAGTGTTGGTTGGTGGAAGGAGTTGCAAAATCTTCTTCTGTGCGGTTAATAATTTCAGCACATTCTCGAGTGAATCCCCTAATGGGGTGAATTTTCTCCGATATTTGGCCTCCATAGTCTTCTAAAATGGAGGGTTTGAAGGTTGATCTGAAGCTTGAAAAGGGATATAGTTCCTTCTTTGAATGGGCATATTGTTTGACTCGCCCCTTAGATTCTGTCCTTGCAATACTAAGGACACTTCTTCATCTTTCTTCTTATGTGTTCTCCGGGGATTACTCCCATAATTTCTCTGACGCCCCCAAATTTGAACCGTCACTAATCTCGAATTCGGTTCGTCACGTACTAATTCTAATAACAATTAAAATCGAAAACAATGGAATAACATAATAATTTACATTGCTATAACATAAATATTCTCGTCCCAAGTCTCAAAACTATTACTAATACACTTCATAACTTAAACCAAATATATCTTAATACATAACATTAAATAAGTTTAATACAACATAAAGGGAACATACTAATATAGAAAAGCATAGCTACTTCATAGCTTTGCCTTTGCACTTGTCCTGCCCTGGGGTTTCACCTTGCCCTGCCCTAACTGAAATGTTTATAGGAAGCAAGAGTGAGCAACAAATTTGCTCAGCAAGTAATATGCCAATAAATGTAAACAGGAATATATACGGTTCTTAATCTCAAGGGTAAAATGATAATTAATCGCTCAGGAATTCAAATAAGAATGTTGTAAACAAAATAAATAGCAATGACTTCCAAACCTATTCTATGAAGTTAAATAAGGAACACTACGGGTCGAGAAGTTATTAAAGGGTTCAAAAGTTTCAACAATTTCAAGTGAATGAATAGATATCACTGAGTGTCGTTGTGGACCAAGGATTAATAAAAGAATCCAACGAGTTCAAAGTTTCAAGTTAATAATTACTGGATACTGAGTGATCGTAAGGAACAACGAACTTCTACTAGAATCACCAAAAATATTTTTGGTAACCCAAACAAGTACAATTAGGGGATCAGCCTATCGTACCTGGTGTTATGCATAACCTATCATGCTACTGTCGGCACCCCGACTATATAGTTCTCCTTTTTATGAGGGTTGTTCAACTCAGTTAATTTATAAGAGTCCGCACCAAGGCAATTGGTGTGGGTCGCTTTCCAATTCATGATATTGATCTAGCCGAATTAAATGGCATAGATAATTTCAACAATGTATATAAGAACAATTTATGAGTTCAATACTCGCAATAATAATTCGAAGAATATAATCGTGATTTAAATCAATCTATGAAATATAAGTTTATAAGGCAAGAATTATTCTAGCACCTATTTACTCGTACGATCAATAATAGTACAAGCTCAAATATGTGTTCAATAAAGAGTTTGAATCAAATACTTTCTCAATAAAAAGAGTAGTCAGATACTTGCATTTAATGTATAAATCAAATGAAGTTAGGAATCTTGCTCAATAAAAGTAGGGTAAGGACTTGCATTAAAGAGATAAGGGTTAGATACTTGCACAAAATTCAAAGTTGTGTACGTTAGGAGACTTGCACATTATATATTATGAACTTGCACAATAAAAGAGTGTAAGTCAGGGAACTTGCCTTAAGCGTAGTCTATCCACGTTAAGTAAATCAACACTTTCAAATCCTATTTATATATTACATGTATAGAATGTTCATTAGTTACTTATGCTCATATATGATATGTAAATTTAAACACATCCATAAACGTTTAACTTAGTCGCATACTATACACATACTTCATCACATACTTTTGCGTACATATAGCACAGTTCAGTTTACAAGACATCATGAAGTCATCAACATAGTTTCTAATCGTTGCTTTATAGTTCACAAACACCTTTTATACTTAGCATTAGGAAGTTTATAATCAAACGTTCAATTCTATCACTTAGCATGCCTCTTAACACATTACTTAGCATACTGGTCATATGCTACAAGTTAAAGTAATCATATATGCTAACTGTCAAAATCAGATCAACAAACTGACTCAATCCTGATTCCAGTCTAGTGCAGCTGCGCCATGGCTAAGCCTAGGGCCGGCGCAGCTGCGCAGACCTCTAGCCAAGCCAAGGCTGAGCTGTTGCCTTGTGGTTTCTGTTCGGTCATGAACACAACATTCACATATAATATAATAACATATTAAAGGGTCTTGCATGCTTTTATTGCGATCTTACATTTATTCTTGATACGCTATGGTTTTTAACTTATGATTTCAAATGAGCTAAGGCCAATCAAGATCATGAAATCACAAAGGATACAATGTTTGCCATGCATACATGTAAGGTTGTCATGATATCGGTTTGTATGTATGCTTACATAGGTCCTCATCTTATATGCATAATTAGTATTAATTATTTCCTCAAAATATCTCTAACTCATGCTTGAGTAAATTTCAATGTGTTTATTCAAAAATTAGCATGCGTATGTAGTGTGTTTGGTCACATAAGAAATATAAATCACACACGTTCTACTCCCGAATAGACACTACATCATGTTTATTAGATTATAACACATCCAAGCTTGTTGTGAAAGTTATTTTAAACTTGAACAACCCACTTTCGCATATAGAAAACGTCCTTAACGCTCTTTTCATGTGTAGTTAAATCATGTTAACCTCTTCACAAGGTCAGAACATATATCATGTAATGTTCATGCATATTAGTCTGAATATATCAATTTTTTCTTTGAAAAAATTTTGCTAGCTCAATTCCTATCAATTTGATTATGAACAAAGGACTATAAGTCATAACTCATGCTTATTCATGTTCAGAAATCAATCATGTGTATGCTATCTCATGTATGCATGTTTACCAAAATCAGAACTTAAGGTTCATTATTTTCATTAAAGCCTATTTTCAAAACTATCTTTTCCCTTATTACATGTATACTAATCACCAACCAACACATTCATGCTATGCCAAGGAACCTAAATAAACATGTTAAACTTATTTCCATGCATGTTCAAGTCATATTGGTATGCTAGAATTGACCAGATTGCAAACAGAATAAGGAACTGTCTCCAGAGGCCGACGCAGCTGCGCTGTGCCTCAGTTATAAACCGGCGCAGCTGCGCCGTGCTTCGCCCAGCACCAGTGAGTTCCCTACTTCGGCAGGTTCCAACCTAAATCACAAAATTTCCTACGAATTTGCTATTAGACTAACTACATTACCTTTCTAACACTTGTATTAGCTTAAATGACAACCAATTAACATTATCAAACCACCAAATCATAAATTCCAACTAAAATCAAGAATTAACAATTCTTAAAAATTTTAGAAAATAAGAATTGAATAATATGAAATATACCTTCTGATAAATTGTGAATGAGCTTGCTGCTAATTGAATTCTCCAAATTCTGGAATGATACTACTAAAGTATATATGCTCTCAATTCCACCCTTAAACAAAATTCTCAGCAATGAATATGAAGGAGGGGGCTTAATTTATAGAACAAACAATAACCAGACAATGTTTTTCTCTCCCAAACCAAACCAACGGATTGAAGGATTGCATGAAGGTTATGAAAGAGTAGGTAATTAGTGGTCGGAATCAATCATGAAAACCACTTCCCCCTTAATGATTGCTATGAAGCTATCCTAGTTTGTTGAGTTTGAGAAGGATGGTAGCCTTTAGCCTTTCACGTGTGTAGGAGAATTGTGAATCTTATTATGGGACAACAAATACATGCTCAGCTATTGGTCAATGAACTATATGCTACACTTGTGTTATAATACACACACCATATACTTAAGTTGCATTCATATAATACATGCTTAGGATAAAATTTTAATGTCATCATTTAATTCACACAAATAATATTTCAATGTAGTAAATGTAATTTGCACACATATAATCCATGTATATTTTATCACACCGATATAATTTTAATCGGGCATTATCATGTTACATTACTTCATCTATTATTCAATTACATTAAATTATTGAAGTATTTATAAATCAATAAATGTTTATAACATATTCATGAGGTACCAATTAAATGTTCACTCACACACATATATTCACATAGGCATAGATCATGTAGCCTATATAATTTAATCAACCTTAAACATGCTCTTTATATATAGTATAGTCACATTTATCGTCACACTACGCTATATAATATAGTTGTAGCCACCATACCTTATATGTTTAATTATCATAACAATAACTCGAGCGATTATAATCATGTTGATAATCTACTTGTTTATATATTATTATTCTCAATGGTAATTAATTAATTACTTATCTTATCAATTAATTAATAATGATATTAATTAATCCATTCCTCATCAATCAATGTAATTATTAATCTCTATAACAATTCATTATCACTTATAGGATTAATTACCACATTCAATAAATACAAATTTTATTATACTTATAACCAAGTCACTTATTATATTACTTGCAATAATAATAATCACATATTATTAATAATTAATCACCATTAATATCCTATAACAATTAATATTGACTAATTGTTTGCGTAGTAATTCCTTCATTAATTTACCCTTATCAATTATTATTATGCGAGAAATGATCACATTCCTCAATAGCTTAATAAATACAATCTTATTATATTTATAAATCATTTTCATATTATTATAATTTTCATTCGAATTCATTTGAATTAACTCATCTCATAACACATAGATATTTATACTCAAATAAATAATCATTTTCATTAATATATTTATTTACTCTTTAGCCAGTTATTATTCATAATAACACTTAATAACATTATTGTACGAGTAACTATCACATGTATTATACTCAACAAATAATCAAATAAATATAACTCTTATTATATTCATCAATTAATTACTCGTAAATGTTTTGTTACTCACAATAACATATTATTAATAATTACTCATTAATAGGCTATCACTAATAATAACAATTAATTAACAATGTAATATTAATTACTCTTTCACTTATTGATTTCCCTCTTTAATTATTATTTCCATTCTCATGCCACACAAGGCATTCTACGAGTTTGTCGAAATTTTCCATATTTCCTCAATTATCATAAATTCAATTTATTATAATCGAATTACTTCTCTTATAACTCATAAACATTTATGTTTCAATAAGTATTCATTTTCCTATTAAAAAAAAATATTCAAGAAATTCATGGTTCTTACATCCTCCCCCCTTATAAAAATTCCGTCCTCGGAATTGGTACAAGGTTACACAAATAGATGGGGATAGTCCCTCGTCGTCCTATCTTCTAATTCCCACGTGGCCTCCTTGGCATCGTGGTTTCGCCAAAGCGCTATCACAGAAGGTATAATTTTATTTCTTAATATCTGTTCTTTCCTATCTAGTATTTGGACAGGAATTCTTCATATGTCAAATTCTTTCCTACTTGAATGGGCTCATAGGGTATCACACGCTTATAATTAGGCTTATATGATCGTACGACAGAAACATTAAACACACTGTAGATATGTTCCAGTTCAATAGGTAAGGCTACTTCGTACGCCACTTTTCTTGCTCTCTGCAATACTTCAAAAGGTTTCACGAACCTCAGACTCAATTTTTCTTTCTTACTTAATCTTATCTTCCCCTCGCAGAGAAACACTTAGGAAATACAAAACTATCATCTTCAAAATCTCGATTATGACGATGCCAATCTGCGTGCTTCTCATGTTGATCTTGAGCTGCTATTAATCTGGCTCTTTTTTGTTTTCACAATGTCTGCCATTCGTCGTATTAAATTCGGTCCCAATTGAAGTCGATGTTCTGTGACCTTATCCCAACATAACGGTGTTCTGCACTTTCTTCCGTGGAGAGCTTTGTACGATGGCTCACCGATATTCGTATAATAATTATTACTATAAGCGAATTCTACTAAGGGTAAGTGATACTCCAAGTTACCTTTGAAATCCATTACGCAAGCTCTTCCAAAACTTTGAAGTGGAGCGCGGGTTTCGATCAGAAATTATTAACACCGATATTTCGTATTGCAAAATAATTTCCTTAATGTATAATTTCTCTAACTAATTTAAATTGAATCGAATATCTATCGGTAGGGAGTGTGTCATCTTTTTTAATCGGTCGACATATTCTACAGCTTCTCGTCTCATATTGACCACCAATAGTGTCTTCGAAAATCCCGGTACGTTTTCGTGCTTCCTGGGTGAACGAACTATGTCCAACTATATGCCTCATGAAAACTCTTATCTCGCAAATTTTAGTTACGGTTGACTATCACGCTCGATCTATAAATTTCAAGATACCATTATTATTTCTTCTGAACCTTTTCCTCTTTATCTTCTCGCACTTTTTATCTTTATCTTGTTATCCCTTTACTCTATCCAACAACATTGGATAAACCTCCATTATAAACTCCCCTTTGGACTCTCTGGGTCCCTTCACTTCTATTTCCAATCTCTTCATCTTCCTGATTAGTTTCTCTCGAGTTATCAACTTGAATAATTTCTCTATTCCCTTTTCCTACTTAGGATATCGGCTCCTACGTTCGCCTCTTCCAGGTGATAGAGAATTTCGTAGTGGTAGTCTTCGACTGCTCCCAATTACTTACCGCCTTCACCTCTGCCGGATCTGACGTGTCCTAAAACTAACCTTCTCCTTGACACACAACACTGGTGCTCCCCCAAGGGAAAACACACTCGGCTGAATATATCCTTTTTCTAACATTTCTTGCAATTGTATTATTAATTCTTCATTTCTACCGGTTCCATAAGATAGGTGCTTTCGAACTCAGTGCAGTCTTCGGTACTAAATCTATTACAACTTGTTTTCTCTCTATGGCGGAAGGCCGGGCAGATCGTCTGGGAATACGTTTTGAAATTCTGGTTCTACTAATACATTATTTATTTCTACTTCTGTTATCTTAGTATCTATAATAAAAGTGAAACAATCTATACCAACTTTTCTTAACATTATCTTGGCCTGCATCATCGTAAGGCAACACAATTGCCTAAACGACGAGCTACCATAAAACACTTCCTTAGACCAGTTTGGATTCTGAAGGTTCACATTTTTTTTTCTTCTAACAGTCAATTATCGTAATATGGTTATGTAGTCAGTCCATTTCTAGTATCCCATCACACTTTCCAAATTTTATCGGAATTCAGTCTATGCTTAGTTTACATCCCCTAATTTATGTGCAATAATTACGGTAAACGGATTTCTACGAGAATTACTTCCTTATTCGCAACTTCTATATTTAAAGGATATTCTAATCGTTCTTGGGGTAACTTAGTCATCTCACAGTTCTTCAGATGCAAAAGGGAAAGATAGTGCTCGAATCAGATAATATATACGCATTTATATTATTGATTAAGACATCACCTGACATCACAACTTGGAACGCCACTGCATTATGTAGCATAACGTTAGTCGTACGTGGCATTGGTTCACTCAATTGAGCTGGTTCAATCATCGTTATCTCTCCGCTATGACTTCATTTGTTGTCGTCTTCTTCCTTCCTTCCTTTCTTTGGGCAGCTCTTAATTCGATGATCTACTGATTTACAAGCGAAGCATCCTCTGATCTTTTTCGGGTTTGGGCAATTCTGGGAAATATGCCCTTCCTGGCCGCAGCTATAGCAAACGCATCGTCCCTTCCAGCACTCTCCTTGATGACTCTTTCCACATTTCGAGTAAACATTGTTCTTTTTCTTGAGTCCTTCTTGGTGACTTCCCCTCGGATTGTTGTTGATGTTGTTGTTGTCCCGTCTTCTTTTGTTTCCGTCTCCTTCCTCATTTGTTCCCTTCTGCCAATTGCGTATTTTACGTTTTTCAGATCCATACGCAAAACAATCTTTGGTTTTCTCCTTCCAATGACAGTTAGGAGAAATATGACCCTTCTCACCGCACTTATAACACACATGTTTTCCTTTCAAGCACGCTCCCATGTGGTTCTTTTTACATTTCTTACAGGCTTCTACCTTCTTCTTCCGTGATTGCCCTTCTTCTCTTACATACTTATTCTCATTCCACTTCCTCTTGAAATTCTTGCTGCTACCACTACTACTCTTTCCCATCCTACCTTCGTTCGCTTTCTTTGAATTATTAACCTCTCCTTCTTTAGTCAAATTAATATATTTTCCTACCTCAGAAGTTTTTGTCTGTCTCTTCTTATAATCATTGATTCCTTCTTTAAAAGCATTTAGTATAAGGTCTACCAATTGTTGTAAGGGTTCTTGATTCAATTCCCTATCTCCATTCTCTGTTGCTTGATGAGTCTCTCCTCCTTAGGGTATTGACATTTTTGTATAGAAATAAAATAGTATTATCATCTATTTATTAAACATCTAATACTTCTTAAGACGTATAAGTTTTATTGCTATTCTCCCTTGTCATTATTTAACAAAATCTAGTTACTATACGCACGTTTAATAAAAACATGCCACATAAAAATATATCACATCGTATAGCAATCTGCTAGTTTCATTACATACCCCTCTCGGGTATTACTAAAGTTGGGGTTAGAAAGATACTCCCCACATTATCCCTAAAATTGGGATTCACAACACTGTTCATATCTATAAACATCTATTGTATCTTTCGCGACGCTTATTACCTAACTACCTTCACTTTCACTATGTTTGCATCTATTAGTTACTAATTTAAAGGTTTAGAACTTCGCCTTTAACTATTGTATCTTATTCTTCATTTATGAGTTCTTAGTTACTAAGTTTCTCACATATGCCCCAATCCCAAAAGAAAACTTTCACCGTGGATTTCTAATTATATTCCGACTCCACTCCTAATAGGTTAAGGCTACTACCGTAATAGGTTCAATTATAAAGGGTGTTGCGGATGCCACCTGTATATCACATGGTGCCTCTTTCATGGCCCTACTAGGTTTACTTATCTCTGACATCTATAATCACATAACCAATAAACTTTATTAATATTTCCAAATAAAATATAATTTCATTGTATGGAATGAAAATATATTTCATAACACTACTCGCTCTCAAAGAAACTCTACATGAGTTCTATCTACTTCCATTCTCTAAATATCTTCTAAGGTTATAGCCTAAGGACTCACTTCTAAGGTTTATAACCTACAGCTTTGATACCAACCTGTGACGCCCCCAAATTCGGACCGTCACTGATCTCGAATTTTGTTCGTCACGTACTAATTCTAATAACAATGTAGGGATGATCCTCCATCATGAGCACACCTCTGATCACATACCTAAAAGATATCACTACTATATGTAGGGACTTGCGATGACCCGTCCCCTCTGCAGGTATATCATCGTCGGTGAAAGATATCACATTGTTGTTGAAAATGTGTTCTACCACGTGACGGAATTTCTCGGCATCCACGGTATGTGGTAGGTGGGCTTCTTCCAGTACTTTCACCAAAATGTTGCGATGATCAATTAAGGATAAGACCAAATCTAGGATGGACATTTGCTTTGGTGCGTCTTTCAAACTTTGCACAACCTTGATTTTATTGTGTCCCATTTTGTTGAGGAACTCTTCGATCTCCTCTTCAGCCACCTTTTCTTTGGCTTTGATGACTGGTTTGATCACCCGTTGAGGCAGGTACAATCGATTATCTTTTGGTATAATGGCAATGTTGTTTGAGGTGGAACCTTCGTCATTCCTGTAGTTCAATGGGACCCTCTTCAGACGATAACTGGATACTGAGGTCTGAAGGGCAAGATTAAAGGCTCGGGTGCGGCCACCTTCACAGGATTTTATGTTTCTTGGACCCCTTTTCCTGGCAATACTAAGGGTGTGAGGGTTGGTTCACTGTCACAGGACACAATAGCCACTGTATCCTGATTCCACGCAGTGGGAATAAAGTGAGTGTCTTAATCAGGGAGGCCATAATCTCGATTCCCTTTTATCAATTCACCGCTTTCATTCATATTCTGAATCAAGTTACGAAGTGCCCAGCAATCCTCAGTATCATGGCCAGGTGCATTGGAGTGGTACTGACAAGTTTGGTCAGGCTTGAATTTCTAGGATCGCGAGTTTAACGGAGGTAATAAATATGCAACCTTTCCCTCATTGATTAACATCTAGAGGATTTCCTTCATCGGCTGGTTTAGGTTGGTGAAATTCCTTTGAAAGGCAAATTTCCTATCAGCTTGGAAATCCTCCTCTTGGGCCATCTCGTCGGTCCAGGATTCATGCTCATGAGACCAGTAGTGATCCCTCATGGGGATGGGACTGATCTTCGGTGTGGGAGGATTTACATCAGACTGGTTGGTCTGGTTCATCAGCTGCTTGGTAATTTGATGTTGGTATACAACCAATTCTGCTAACTGTTCAATTTGTTCGTTGATAGACTTAATCTCTTGTTCTATCAGGAATAGCCTTTTCGAGACTTGCCAACTATCTAGGCTATTGTTGCTGGATGGAGTCAAATTCCCCCACATAACGGAGGTATTTGGATCATTCTCCATTTCCTGTGTTGATTATGTTGGCATTTTCCTCTTTGTGCTGAGGGAGGGGATTATCCTGCACGTTCGGTTGCTCGGGCTTTGTCACCACAATTTCTCCATTGTCAATCAAATCCTAAATTTTGTGCTTAAGAGAGCAACAGTCTTGTGTGTCGTGGCCCGGAATCCAGAATGGGAGGCACACTTCTTGCTTGGGTCAAAATTTCGTCCACCAGTGTTGGTTGGTGGAAGGAGTTGCAAAATCTTCTTCTGTGCGGTTAATAATTTCAGCACATTCTCGAGTGAATCCCCTAATGGGGTGAATTTTCTCCGATATTTGGCCTCCATAGTCTTCTAAAATGGAGGGTTTGAAGGTTGATCTGAAGCTTGAAAAGGGATATAGTTCCTTCTTTGAATGGGCATATTGTTTGACTCGCCCCTTAGATTCTGTCCTTGCAATACTAAGGACACTTCTTCATCTTTCTTCTTATGTGTTCTCCGGGGATTACTCCCATAATTTCTCTGACGCCCCCAAATTTGAACCGTCACTAATCTCGAATTCGGTTCGTCACGTACTAATTCTAATAACAATTAAAATCGAAAACAATGGAATAACATAATAATTTACATTGCTATAACATAAATATTCTCGTCCCAAGTCTCAAAACTATTACTAATACACTTCATAACTTAAACCAAATATATCTTAATACATAACATTAAATAAGTTTAATACAACATAAAGGGAACATACTAATATAGAAAAGCATAGCTACTTCATAGCTTTGCCTTTGCACTTGTCCTGCCCTGGGGTTTCACCTTGCCCTGCCCTAACTGAAATGTTTATAGGAAGCAAGAGTGAGCAACAAATTTGCTCAGCAAGTAATATGCCAATAAATGTAAACAGGAATATATACGGTTCTTAATCTCAAGGGTAAAATGATAATTAATCGCTCAGGAATTCAAATAAGAATGTTGTAAACAAAATAAATAGCAATGACTTCCAAACCTATTCTATGAAGTTAAATAAGGAACACTACGGGTCGAGAAGTTATTAAAGGGTTCAAAAGTTTCAACAATTTCAAGTGAATGAATAGATATCACTGAGTGTCGTTGTGGACCAAGGATTAATAAAAGAATCCAACGAGTTCAAAGTTTCAAGTTAATAATTACTGGATACTGAGTGATCGTAAGGAACGCAGCCCTCTAGCCAAGCAAAGGCTGAGCTGTTGCCTTGTGGTTTCTGTCCGATCACGAACGCAACATTCAGATATAATATAATAACATATTAAAGGGTCTTGCATGCTTTTATTGCGATCTTACATTTATTCTTGATACGCTATGGTTTTTAACTTATGATTTCAAATGAGCTAAGGCCAATCAAGATCATGAAATCACAAAGGATACAATGTTTGCCATGCATACATGTGAGGATGTCATGATATCAGTTTGTATGTATGCTTACATAGGTCCTCATCTTATATGCATAATTAGTATTAATTATTTCCTCAAAATATCTCTAACTCATGCTTGAGTATATTTTAATGTGTTTATTCAAAAATAAGCATGCGTATGTAGTGTGTTTGGTCACATAAGAAATATAAATCACACATGTTCTACTCCCGAATATACACTACATCATGTTTATTATAACACATCCAAGCTTGTTGTGAAAGTTATTTTAAACTTGAACAACCCACGTTCGCATATAGAAAACGTCCTTAACGCTCTTTTCATGTGTAGTTAAATCATGTTAACCTCTTCACAAGGTCAGAACATATATCATGTAATGTTCATGCATATTAGTCTGAATATATCAAGTTTTTCTTTGAAAAAATTTTTCTAGCTCAATTCCTATCAATTTGATTATGAACAAAGGACTATAAGTCATAACTCATGCTTATTCATATTCAGAAATCAATCATGTGTATGCTATCTCATGTATGCATGTTTACCAAAATCAGAACTTAAGGTTCATTATTTTCATTAAAGCCTATTTTCAAAACTATCTTTTCCCTTATTACATGCATACTAATCACCAACTAACACATTCATGCTATGCCAAGGAACCTAAATAATCATGTTAAACTTATTTCCATGCATGTTCAAGTCATATTGGTATACTAGAATTGACCAGATTGCAAACAGAAGAAGGAACTGTCTCCAGAGGCCGGCGCAGCTGCGCTGCGCCTCAGTTATAAACCGGCGCAGCTGCGCCGTGCTTCACTCGGCACCAGTGAGTTCCCTGCTTCGGCAGGTTCCAGCCCAAATCCCAAAATTTCCTACGAATTTGCTATTAGACTAACTGCATTACCTTTCTAACACTTGTATTAGCTTATATGACAACCAATTAACATTATCAAATCACCAAAACATAAATTCCAACTAAAATCAAGAATTAACAATTCTTAGAAATTCTAGAAAATAAGAATTGAAGAACATGAAATATACCTTCTGATAAATTGTGAATGACCTTGCTGCTAATTGAATTCTCCCAATTCTGGAATGATACTACTAAAGTATATATGCTCTCAATTCCACCCTTAAACAAAATTCTCAGCAATGAATTTGAAGGAGGGGGGCTTAATTTATAGAACAAACAATAACCAGACAATATTTTTCTCTCCCAAACTAAACTAACGGATTGAAGGATTGCATGAAGGTTATGAAAGAGTAGGTAATTAGTGGTTGGAATCAATCATGAAAACCACTCCCCCCTTGATGATTGCTATGAAGCTATCCTAGTTTGCTGAGTTTGAGAAAGATGGTAGCCTTTAGCCTTTCACGTGTGTAGGAGAATTGTGAATCTTATTATTGGACAACAAATACATGCTCAGCTATTGGTCAATGAACTATATGCTACACTTGTGTTATAATACACACACCATATACTTAAGTTGCATTCATATAATACATGCTTACGATAAAATTTTAATGTCATCATGTAATTTACACAAATAATATTTCAATGTAGTAAATGTAATTTGCACACATATAATCCATGTACATTGTATCACACCTGTATAATTTTAATCGGGTATTATCATGTTACATTACTTCATCTATTATTCAATTGCATTAAATTATTGAAGTATTTATAAATCAATAATTGTTTATAACATATTCATTAGGTACCAATTAAATGTTCACTCCAACACATATATTCATACAAGCATAGATCGTGTAGCCTATATAATTTAATCAACCTTAAAACATACTCTCTATATATATTATAGTCACATTTATCGTCACACTACGCTACATACTATAGATGTAGCCACCATACCTTATATGTTTAATTATTATAACAATAACTCGAACGATTATAATCATATTGATAATCTACTCGTTTATATATTATTATTCTCAATAGTAATTAATTAATTACTTATCTTATCAATTAATTAATAATGATATTAATTAATCCCTTCCTCATCAATCAATGTAATTATTAATCTCCATAACAATTCATTATCACTTATAGGATTAATTACCACATTTAATAAATATAAATTTTAATATACTTATAACCAAGTCACTTATTATATTACTTGCAATAATAATAATTACATATTATTACTAATTAATCACCATTAATATCCTATAACAATTAATATTGACTAATTGTTCGCGTAGTAATTCATTCATTAATTTACCCTTATCAATTATTATTATGCGAGAAATGATCACATTCCTCAATAGTTTAATAAATACAATCTTATTATATTTATAAATCATTTTCTTATTATTATAATTTCCATTCGAATTCATTTGAATTAACTCATCTCATAACACATAGATATTTATATTTAAATAAATAATTTTTTCCATTAATATATTCCTTTACTCTTTAACCGGTTATTCTTCATAATAACACTTTATAACATTATTGTACGATTAACTATCACATGTATTACACTCAACAAATAATCAAATAAATATAACTCTTATTATATTCATCAATTACTTACTCGTAAATATTTTGTTACTCACAATAACATATTATTAATAATTACTCATTAATAGGCTATCACTAATAATAACAATTAATTAACAATGTAATATTAATTACTCTTTCACTTATTGATTTCCCACTTTAATTATTATTTCCATTCTCATGACACACAAGGCATTCTACGAGTTTGTCAAAATTTTCCATATTTCCTCAAGTATCATAAATTCAATTTAATATAATCGAATTACTTCTCTTATAACTCATAAACATTTATGTTTCAATAAGTATTCATTTTGCTATTATAAAAAAAAATTATTCAAGAAATTCACGGTTCTTACAATTGTCGGACTGGATATGCTTGGCAACGGCTTCCAAGGCAGTCAAGTCCTTTATCTTCCTAGACTTCAGCCCCTATTCAGCCATCTCATCGTGCTTGATCATTTTAGAGAATGGTTTTCCTACGCCTGCTAGGACCTTCTCATAATATGGAGCTTTTTGAATATCGATGAAGGTCATTATACAATCTCAGACTCAGTCATAGATGGGGTGACTTGTGCTGCAACCCTTCTCCATCGTTGAGCATATTCTCTGAATGGCTTAGAACTTTGTTTCTTGATTTTGGTTAACTGGTATCTGTCTGGAGCCAGCTGAGATTGGAAGCTGTATTGACTGAGGAAGGCATGGGCCAGCTCTTCCCAACTGTGGATTTTGGAGTTATCTAGAATGGCGTACCAGGCTCTAGCCTCTCCGGTCAGACTATTCTAAAATAACTTCATTCGAAGTTTCTCGTCCTCTGCATAGAATCCGAGTTCTCCAATGAATACTTTCAAGTGAGTGTAAGGGTCTTCCAATCCATCGTATTTCTCAAAATTAGGAGTTCTAAATTTTTCGGGATAACGAGCCCCAGGGAATATACAGAGATCTGAATAATTGACACTACCAAGTGCCCCAATCCCTTTGATAGACCAGATGGTTTCTTCCATCTATTGTACTTTCTTCAGAATGTCACCAGCTTCCTGTTCTTTGTTAAGGGAGATGATTCCAGAAATTTTGTTGGTTGTGTCCTGGTTTTGTCATCCAGGAATCTGAGTATCTGCCTTTTTGGTCTCTTGATTGCCACCACTACCACCAGGTGTTCCTGGTTCTGTGTGAGCTTGGGCTTGCTTCCCTTTTAGAGCCTTACTTTGTTCTCTCAGGAAGCTGGCCAATTCGGCTATCTGATTCTTCAGTCCTTCGAACTCTTCCCTTGAGACAGGGGTGGATTCTGGCTGAGCACTTGAAGTCATGTCCGTGAATGGACTTAGTGCTTTCTTAGACTTAGATCTAGTAGTAGGACCAATTTTTTACTTACAACAAAACGTAGGCGTGTCAATATTCTGAGGTAGGTAGGGATAGGATGCATGCCATGATGTGTTTTTGTGGTTTTTTAATCTTATCCTGCAAAACAGAGGTCAGTTATTTTGATGACAGGATGACAAGATCTATATAACAAGGAATGTAAAATTTTTATTATGGTATTTACATTGTGCTCCTTTACATTGGAATTGAAAACTTGACATTGAATTGAAAGAGGAAGGCATAAAGAATCTTCCCATCGGATTTGGTTAATCAGAGGCTGACCTATCTTAGGCTACTCTCGCGGCTTTTTAGCATGAAGGTCTCCAGATCATAGCAATCTAGAAGAGGGGAAATTAATCCGATCTTTTAACTGGAGCGGATCTAGGTGGTGCATTTTCATGAGCCCCGAAGACTTAGTCGCCCTCGAAGACATTACTTATCATCGACGGGTTTGCCTCCTGGTGGAGGAATCACACAACATACATTCACATACATCGTGTCTCACCATTATGCATATGATGACATTGGGGTGAAGCACTAATATGGGTACGAAGCACTAAAAATGCAAGAAAGCATTCATTCACATTCATTCAATGTAAAGATGCATCATTCACGCATTCATTAAATGAAAACACGTAATATTCACACATATGTAGATTTTCTTATTTTTTTTATTTTTTTTAAAAAGGGAAATGTTTGAAAATATTTGAACGTGGCTAAAGCCCTCTATTATCCCCAGCAGAGTCGCCACCTATCAACGTTAGGAAAAAATCCACGGGTCGGGTCACAACCCGGATCTTTCTCTCTTCCTAAATTATGTCTACCTTTACTTTTTTTATTTTGAAAAAGGTTTTAAAGGGTTTTTTAGAAAAAGGCCAACATGTATCATGTCGACGATTTGAATGTTTTACAAAGTCGCCAGTTGGTAGATTTGAAATGGTTGTACCAACTCAATCGAGTTTTGTTTGAAAAAGGTGTAATTGTTGGACATTGTCGAAACTTAATCTTTGAAAATAATGTTTTGAGTTCGGGGGCTTGGTTAAGTGTAGGGAAGGTGTTAGGCACCCCACAACTCCCGTGTAAACACGGTACCGCATCTTTTTAATATTTTCCTTTTAAATCTGCAGTGTGTGTGTGTGTGTGTGTGTGTGTGAATGCTGGAAGAAAATTGGGCATATGCTTGATTTGAAAGTATGTCTACGCATCGTTGAACCTATATACGAAGGGTTTGATTAGATTTGCAAAAAGTCTTTGATTTGATTTGCAAAAGTGTTTGATTTAATTTGCAAAAGCTTCTCTTTTTAATAAGATTATTGAAATGATATTTTGAAAGAAGGTTTTCAAACCCTTACGCTAACATAAGAATTGAAGCATATTGATACTTTAGTTTTATCTCAATTTTAATGATGATTGTCAGGCTGCGAAGCCTCCTCGACCATAAAATATATACAAGTGTTGGTCTTCTCATGGGCATGACAGCCATTAGAGTGACTCTGACACGACAAACCATATTTTTACTATATTGAGACCTTAAATTCGAATAACCATTTTAAGGTCTTTTGTATGGACATTTTTACAGAAAAACTGGCAGGGTACATTTGTAAAGTGGAGTTTGTCCATCGTGGGAATTAGATTCTGATCTGTTTGATCATAAATCCCACGATTCCTTGGCTCACAAAGAGAGGCCAATAAACCTGCAAACTCAAATTTGTACAGAAATATATCCAAATATCGCCAAAACTAAGGATTCATCCGTAAATCTTGGTTCGCACCTGGCCGAAGCATCTCGTTCCCACTAGATAGCGATCTAAGGGCTGCAAGGTAGCTGTTATAACTGAAACTAGAAAAATGATAGATTTAAATAAATCTCAGCCATTAAAGCTTCCCGGTTCTGTCTGGACCTATTTTGAACCGTTTGAAAGCTAAAGTTGGCGAGATTTAAAGAAATCTAGTTTGCTAGTAGAAATGTCAGTGCCGATTCATATCAAATGAATATTTAAAGCAACAATTTAATAAAAAATGAATAAAGCCATATATATATATAATTATATATATAAGAAAGTTGTAAAGGGCGATGGGTTTTCACTCGCAAGCCCGTACTAGAATTGAAGTGTATATATATATATATATATATATATATATATATATATGAAAGCGTAAAAAGAGCGATGGGTTTTCATGCTTGTGCCCGGACTGGAAAGTAAATATATATATTTATAAAAAGCTATAAAGCCACGGAATGATCCAGGCTGGACATAATTGAAATATATTTATAAAAATAGTAAAGGACGGTGGGTTTTCACTCCGAGGCCCGTACTAGAAAGTAAATATATATTTAGAAAGAAAAATAGTCAAACCAGGACTAGGAAGATAACCGAGTATGGTGAATGGTGCAAAAACAGGAAAAAGGCCACAGAATGATTCAGGCCTAACTAGAATGTAAATATATATATATATAGACAGAAATGTAGTCAACCAGGATTGAGAAGATAACCAAGTATGGTGAATGTTGCATATATATGCATACATATATATATATATATATATATATAACAGTAAACTACCGCGGATTTGACATCCGGGCTTGACAGAATTGAAAAGTTAGTATATATATAGTTAAATATATACAAAAAAAAAAAGCCAAACTCGGACTGGGAAGATAACCCAGTCCGGTGAAGTTGCTCAACACGAAGATGCAAGTATATTAAAGCTATTGGAAGCGACAGATCGTCAATCCGAGTTGTAGAAATGCTAGAAAATGCATTTAGGTACTAAAATGAACAAATAGTTAACAAAAACAGCCACGGAACTAAGTTTCGGGCATATTTAGAAAATAAAACTTGATATGCAAGTGTATAAAAGTGCGAAGAAGTAATAATAACTTTCTGATCGTAAAAATACTCACAATGGATTGCTACACGGGCTTTTTGCCAAATCGTAGTCTTTAAACGTACGAATCTACCGATTATTTTTTGATGTGTGGTAGTATATGGGTATATCTACGTGTTAGAGTGAAAAAATTTGGGTTTGGAAGACAAGAAAATAGCTGAAAAACCAAACGGGCCGGAGTTCAGAGCGTTTCTTTTTTTTCAAATCAGCTGGGGGTGAGCTCATATATATAGACCCAAGAGCCTCCACTCTACCTGCTGCTGTAGCAGGTAGAGGTGCGGCTCCATGTGGCAGGGCCTATGTGGCGAGTCCCGTGCATCGAAGTACGTGCACTCCGAGCAATGCGATGTCAGGTTTGAAACTTTCTAACATTTGATCGGAGCGTCCGTTTGAGGCGTGCTGTACCTTTCTGCAAAGCCCTCATCGAGAGTGTCACAATGACATGGGATAAAAACATTTTCCGCGTCCAAAAAGACGGGTTCATAACCAAGTCTTTGATTCCCCACAGTTTATCCATTGAGGTATCTTGCGTTGTTTGCACTCGGGATCATTGTTATGGTTCGTTCTAACCTGGGTGACATCAATTCGGTTTGAGTTTGACCAAATCGGCTTCAAGTTGGTAAAATGACTGTTTTGCCCCTCCCAAAGTTATCTTCAATGTCGGCATGGCCTTCGGCTGATTTCTTGGGGTTGTTTCCAAGGTTTGGATCCCATTCGAGTCTGTTCGTCCTCAGTGTTATCTCCGAGGCTGACTTGGTCATTCCAGGTTTTCTTCTGGAGATGTTGTGTTGCTTCAGGATTATTTCTAAAGGTGACCTGACTTCCTGGGTTGAGACTGGGGCTGACTTGTACCTCCCGGGTTAAGATCGGGGCTGACCTGTACCTCCTGCTTTGAGACCGGGGCTAACCTGCACCTCTCGGGTTGAGACCGGGGCTAACCTGTACCTCCCGGGTTGAGATCGGGGCTGACCTGTACTTCCCGAGTTGCAACTAGGGCTGACCTGTACCTTCTAGGATGAGACCGGGGCTGACCTGTACTTTTTGAGTTGAGACCGGGGCTGACCTGTACCTCCCCTGTACCTCCCGGGTTGAGATCGGGGCTGATCTGTACCTCCCGGGTTTGATGTCGAGGCTAACCTGTACCTCCAAGGTTTAGACTGGGGTTGATTTGATGGTCCAATATTGAGACCGGGGTTGAGTTGCTTGCCCGGAATTAAGACCGGGGTTGCGTTGACGGCCCGATATTGAGACCGGGGGGTTATTTGACGACCCGGTATTGAGATCGGGGTTGAGTTGACGGCATGTTATTGAGACCGGGGTTGATTTGATGGTCCGGTATTGAGACTGAGGTTGATTTAACAGTCCGGTATTGAGACCGGGTTTGATTGGACAGCCTGATATTGAGACCGGGGTTAAGTTGACGACCTGGTATTGAGACCGAGGTTGATTTGACGGCCCAATATTGAGAATGGGGTTGAGTTGACGGCCCAGTATTGAGACCGAGGTTGATTTGATAGCCTGATATTGAGACCGGGGTTGATTTAATTGCCCGATATTGAGATCGGGGTTGATTTAACGGCCCGGTATTGAGAACGGTGTTGATTTGATGGTCCAGTATTGAGACCGGGGTTTATTTGACGGCCCGGTATTGAGACCGGGGTTGATTTGGAAAGACAGTCTTGCCCTTCTACAGTGTTATTAAAAGGGAAATGAAATTTCGAGTGTCTACACCTGGATTTGGGGGGGGTCACAAGTTGGCTTCATTAAGGGATCAGCTACCATAATTCTAGTGGGCATGTACTTCAATATCACCTCGTTATTTGCAATGTTCTCTCTAATGAAGTTCATCCTCAAGTCAATGTTGTTAGTTCCCGAAGGCACAATAGTTATCTAGAAGGGGGGGTTGAATAGATATTTTAAGACTTTTGCTTTTCAAAAATAACTTAACAGATTTGTTAATTAAAAAATTAATTAATCACAGCTTAATATATGATTTAGTTATTCCCCTTTAGATAAAACCAAGTTTATATTTCAACTAGCAGTTATAACATATATGGAAGAATGTAAATGACACAGTTGTTTAAAGTGGTTCATAGTACTCAAGACTCCTAATCCACTCTTCTACTCCACGAGTAAGAAATCCACTAAGGATATAGGTATAGCTTTGAATCACTAAGATTCCTTCAAGACTAGCAGTCTTGGAACTTCTAGTTCACTAAGAACTCTTCAAGCCCAACATACTTGGAATACTAGTTCACTGAGAAATGTTCAAGCCTAGCAGACTTGGTTGCACTTATGATGAGAGTTTGTTTGTTGTGGTGCTACTCAGTTGCCTTAAGCATAAGTTCTAAAGAACTGATTAGTGAAGTAAGATATTTCGTTAGTATCGTAGAGTTTGGCTTTGAAAGATGTTCTTGAGATTTGTGCATTCTTGCTTAATTTGAAATCTTCAATCTGTTTGCCGTATGTAGGAGCCTTCGAATTCTTCCGGTTGAAAAGCTTCCGTTTGAGCATTTAATGCTTTAGACATTATGAGCACTTGATGGTGACTTTCTGGGAATATGTTGCACTCCTATCTGACTTGCTTGACACTGCAAACTGCTTTCTCACCTAACACCTAAAAAGTTGCTTTCAGCAGACCAGTTGGAAGTTACTTTTTCTTTTTTCTTTTGTTTCTTTGATTCAAACTAAGGATATTTGAGAGAGCATTGGGATTCCCAAAATGTCAACGTTTATATGTCAGTCTTTACTGTTAGACATCCTCTTTCATCAAATAGGCGAATCTTGACACTTCTGATGCTAACTGAAGAATACTGCTATTGTTGTCTTCTCACTACGATCGTTGTGTGTTGGTGTGTGCTTGTAAGAGGTTCAGTCTAGAGTACTCTATGATTCTGCTTTAGCTTTGAAGGTACTTGATTGACTACAATCTTTATTTACGATGACTTGCAGACTCCACGATTTCGAGAGAAGACTGCTATTCTTGACTTGGCTCGACAGGCACACGGCAGACTGTCTCTACGATTTTGAAAGTGGCTTCTTTGACAAACTGTGATTCTGAGAGAGGCTTTCTTGACACACTACGATTCTGCCTTGGCTTCTGCAATCTCTTGGCTGGCACGAAAGACTAGAATTTGTTTAGGTCTATCTATTACAACTCAAGAGACCAACCTAACAAGCTTGATCTTTCTACTATAAATTCTTTTACATAATGATAATCGTTCAACTTAGATCAACTTTAACAATTTTGACCTTTAATCTAAGTCCTTGTACATATGATCTAATAAGGACTTTACAGCATTGGATAATACATGCACATTCATTTATTTTAACATCAAATTCAAATATGCAATTCCCAACAATATCCCCCTATTTGATGTTGACATAACCAAGTAGATTTGCATCATATCATCAATTTCTAATGCAGGATGCTAGAAGATAAATATGACTTAATGTTTCAGTGAGCAACTGAAATTCTAGAGAATAAGCATGAATTTATTGATGTTTCTTAACGGGTATTACAATTCATAATTGTTACATCAATAAAAAGAAATGGAAACTTATCTTCTATCTTCTTGGCTTCTTGTACCTGGGAGGATTTGTATATTCTTTAGCTCTTCTTTTCCTGCTGGCTTTGCAATCTCTTCTAGCTCACTTAGACTGAGATTTTCATTCTGATCATGTCTATTCATGAAGGCAGGATCTCCAATGGGCATGTTTAAGCCAGTGTGAGATACTCCTTGTGAACTAAAAGATGTTGGGCCTTGGCTCCTAAGAGGGGTTACCATTAAAATTGATTGGCACTGCTCTGTTCTTTGAGGCTGATTGCGAGGCTGTCATTATGGAGGTTGATTACAAGGATTGCTCCTTGAAGACTGTGCTGCCTATTTCCCTTTGCTTTTCACTTTGCCTTTCTCCCACTCCTCAGTATTCTCCCCCTTTATGTCAGCATCCAGGTTTCGAATATCTTAGGACAGACGATTCATTCCTTGCACCAGTTCATTCATTTGAGAGTGCGATTGAGCAATATTATTTCTATTCTCTTGTACTATAGCATCAGTTTCTACTTTTTGTTAATGCATAATGGCCAAGGCATCGTCTGTCTGCCGTATCTGAGTTAAGGAGTACTCTTTAAACTCATGCAGGGAGCAGCATATGCTGTGGATTTGGTCAGCAATGATCTTGTTCTGAGCCTCCTGAGTCTTCTGAAGAAGGAGGACTACTTCTTTATGCTTGTTTGAAGACTGGAAGTGAAGTTGATCCCTTTCCTTTAGGCTTTTGACCATCTCCTTTATGATCTCCCGTAGTCTCTTAGAGAGTTTAGACCCTAAGTTACCAGGAAGAGTTTTGGCAGATTCGATCATGTTATTGAATCGTTGATGAATAACGAGGTTTTCTTCCTTCTCTTGAACCACCCTTTTTGATACTTCATAAAGCTCATCTTTGGTGGGAAGGGAAAAGAGATGATCGATGATTTTCTGATTATCAAGAGGAGAGGTCTTTGTATTCTCATTTGGCATGTTTAATAGAGCAAGAGCTAGATCAAAGTATTAATTATTGGAAGACGAGGGAATGTCAGATTGAGTTAGTGGCGATGTGGTTTGGTGTATATGAGAGGAAGCTGTTTCATGGTTTTGGTTGTATGACTTTGCGATTTGGGTAGGTAGGTTGATGGTCGTAGTTTTATGTTGTTCGACGACCATGGAGTCAATCACACGGTTGAAGGAAAATGGTACTATGACAGAAGTTTGGTCATTTGGTCCATCAGTTACAGAATTTTGGGACTCTATAACTGGAAATTGATTCAGTAAGTTAAGAATGACTTCAATCCACTTAAGAAGTTCATCAAACTGGTAGAAATTTAATGAAGGGGAGTGATTTAATTTGAAGGAAGTAGGATAAAGTGTACCTCTTGCTCACTTTTTGAAAAAGAATGGTTTGTGATCAACTTTCGAGCAAACTTGATATTGCTTGGGAATCCCTGGACAAGCACAGATATTGATGGATATACTTTGAATGTCCAGAACATGTGATCCCAAGTGTTGAGTATTAGAGCTCTGTGAAAGGGCATCATGGGTAGGTAGAAGAACAGTTGATTATAGTTGACGCTCCTCCTTTCTTTACTCCTAAACTCTGCAATAATTTCAACTTCTTCTTCCTCTTCTTCCCTTTCACCTTCTTCCTCACCCTCATTAGGAATCTCCACCATATCCACCATTTCATCATCTTCCCTTTCTTCTTCTTCATCATCTTCCATTTCTGCATCTCCAAGTTCTTCAATTTCTTGAGGGGCATAGGGGGCTTTATGAACAGCTTCTGATTGCTCCCCTCAGCTGGAGCACTTACTGGCTCAGTGATTTTGAATATCTCCCCCTCAATATGAGCATGACTTTCCTCATTATCTTCAGGTTGCTTTTCCTCAGTATGGACATTAGCTTGATCAAATTCAGTAGGACTTACTGCACTGTTGAGAGTAGCTATTACTGCTTCAATGATCCTGGTTTGATCCAAGGATTCATTGTGAGAACCAGAGTTTGGAGACTTGGTTCTTTATTCAGCAGCAAATCTTGATTGGTCCAGTATTCTTCTTTCTTCTACCTTAATCTTCAGCATTGTTTCCTTAAGCTCAAGATCAGCCTTTTTGACTAGCCTTCTCCTCACTCTTCTAGGCTCAGGCTCAGCAGTCTCTTCAGCTTCAGCAATGATTGTCTGTTCAGGCTGTGAAGCTGTTGCAACATTTTCTTCAGGATTGATGATAAGTCTGGACACTATGATTTGTGAGTTTGAGGACTCCTTGATCGCAGTGAGAGAAGACTTCTTTCGTTAACTGTGTTTCCCTTTCTTATGAAGCATTTGAGAGAGAGTAGTTCTGTCTTCAACTTTTTCTTCATGTTGTTTCTTCTTCTTCTTCTATAAGACTTGTTTTGGAGATAAGGTCACTTCTAGGGAGACTTCCCTTGGAGAGGAGTGACCAAGAACTTCAGTATCAGACCTTTGGGGTATATCAGTTGTTGATCCTTGAGGTTCTTTTACAATTTGAACAATTTCCTTCCATTTCTTCTTCCCCTTGCTCTTTCTGACCAGAGTAGAGGGTTCCTGATTCACTTCTTCTTCTTCGACTTCCTTCACCATAGAAAAGTTTCCCTATAGAAAAGATTTCTTTACATCTCCGGTTCTTTCACTGGACTCAGATTGCATCAATTCACATTTTCTGCAGGATTCCTCTTCTAGATCTCGAAGAGTTGCTGGGTCATCCTCCTACTTGGGTTGATAGCTTCACCTTCCTTTGCTCCAATTTTATCTCCCAGTGCAGATTTGAGAATAATGCTGATGAATCTTCCGTAGAACATCTTACTTGTGCTCTTTGCCTTCTAAGAGCTAAGAATCCATTTCCCAATCCATCCCATGAGAAGAGCCCCATAGTTTAGTTGAGATTTGAAATAGATTGCTGTCATAAGCTTCAGTTGAACTTCGTTGACAGAATCGTTACCAGAGCTTTTGCAACAGATGCACTTCCCAATAATGTCAGCCAGAAATTCATACTTCTGGGGAAACTCTTTCTTCTTGTAGCCCTTCACATTTTGATTCTTCTTGTGATGCATCTTCTTCAATCCTTCATTAAAGTTGATGAAGTCCAGAGATGTAAGGCCCTTAGATTTAAACTCTAAAGTCATGTTTATATCTGCAACTTCGAGCCGAATCAGTACGTTCTTGACCTTAGTTGTAAGGATGTTGTTTTCATAGACTCTATTGTTGTAGAACTCCTTCACCAACTTTGGATAGATCTTATTACTGGTGCTGAAGGCTTCCTAAAGTCCTGCTTTCTTCAGCAACGATAAGATCTTGTGGAATTGTGGGTTTGCATTTTTGAACTCGTCGAAGCACAATTGATATCCAGAGACTACAGTTGAAGATGCCATTTCTTTTTGTGATTTTCCTGAAACGGTTAAGATTAACTGAGTGTCTAGGGTTTTCAGAGAGAGAGAGAGAGAGAAAGCGTTTGAAATTCAGAGGTGAGAATGTTGAAATGACTTTTCAAAAATATTTGTAACTTCCCTCTTTACTTTTTGCAGAGTGGGGCACGTGTCTTATCCTGAAAGGATCTATGATTTTTGAAAGTCTGAAAAAACTAAGTTGCTCTTAGCTCCCCCTGAGCTAGTATTTTCCCTTTTGAGGACTATGATTGTCGAGTCTACTCCACGATCGTTATCTCACTCTGCCATCTCCACGATTTGACATAGCCTTTTATCTGCATAGTTAGTACCAACTAGAGCATAGAATTATGGTTGTAAATTTAGCATTCCTAACTCACTTATCAGTTTATTAAATCTAGATTTGTCTAAAGGTTTTGTGAAGACATCAGCAAGTTGATTTTTAGTTGGGATATACTGTAAAGAAATATTTCTATTTTGAGTATGATCCCTACTGAAATGGTATCTTATTTATATATGATTTGTCCTATAATGCATGACAGGATTATGAGTTATTGCTATAGCACTTGTGTTATCACAATGAACATGTATAGATTTGAAGTCAAAAACATAGTCTGCTAGCTGATTTTTCATCCATAGAATTTGAGCACAACAGCTTCTAGCTGCAATGTATTCAGCTTCTGCTGTTGAGGTTGATACGGAGCTTTATTTCTTGCTAAACCAGGACACAATTCTGTTACCTAGCAATTGCCATGTGCCACTTGTACTTTTTCTATCAATCTTACAACCTGCAAAATCAGCATCTGAATATCCTGTCAGTTCATAGGAGGACTCCTTGGGGTACCAAAGTCCTAAGTGAGGCATGCCTTTGAGATACCTAAAAATCCTTTTTATAGCTGTTAAATGTGATTTCTTAGGGTTAGCTTGAAATCTAGCACATATACATGTAGCAAACATAATGTCTGGTCTACTGGATGTTAAGTATAGGAGAGAGCCTATCATACCTCTGCATTGAGTAATATCAATACATTTACCTTTCTCATCTTTGTCAAGCTTAGTTGCTGGATCAATTGGAGTTTTCATGGGAGAAGCTGATTTTATGTCATACTTTTTAAGTAAGTCTTTGATGTACTTGGCTTGGTTAATGAAGATACATTCATTAGTCTACTTTATTTGAAGTCCAAGGAAGAAATTCAGCTCACCCATCATGCTCATTTCGAATTTACTCTGCATAAGCTTGGCAAATCTCTTACATAAATTTTCATCAGTAGAACCAAAGATAATGTCATCTACATATATTTGTACAAACAGAACTTTATCTTTATGCTTTCTAAGGAATAGTGTGGTGTCTACTCTACCTCTAGTGAATCCCTTTTCAATAAGAAAGTTTGTTAGAGTTTTATACCATGCTCTAGGTGCTTGTTTAAGTCCATATAAGGCTTTATCTAATCTATAGATATAATTAGAGAGAGTTGGATTGATAAAACCTGGAGGTTGTTCCACATAGACTTCTTCTCTAAGTTCTCCATTTAGAAATGCACTTTTGATATCTATTTGGAAGACTTTGAACTTCATGTGAGCAGCAAAAGCAAGAAATATTCTGATTACTTCTAGTCTGGCAACAGGTGCAAAGGTCTCGTCATAGTCAATGCCTTCTTCTTGAGAGTAACCTTTAGCCACCAGTCTTGCTTTGTTCCTTGTGATTATCCCATCTTCATCCATCTTATTTCTAAAAACCCATTTGGTGCCAATGACTGGTGATTCTTTGGTCTAGGAACTAATCTCAAGACTTTGCTTCTTTTAAACTAATTTAGCTCCTCTTGCATAGCTTCTATCCAACTCAAATCTTCCAAGGCTTCCTCTATCTTCTTAGGTTCCATTTGGGATAGAAAGCTCAGATAAAAACATTCATTTTGGTTAGCTGATCTTGTCTTGATTCTTGCATTTGGATCTCCGATAATCCAGTCTTGGGTGTGATCTCTTGCACTTCTGCTTCCTGTTGGAACATCGATTCTAGTGCTTTCTTGTCTGAATACTTCAAGATTGACTTCTGCTTCTTGTTGCAGAGGTTCATTGGTGTAATGCCTTCCACGTTTTCCTCTTCTTGCTCCATGATTTCATTTCCTGGGCCTGAGATTGTGGTGTTTGGATCGACCACTTCAATCTTAGTGTCTGGTTCGACGATCGCAGTGTTAAGTGGTACAGACTTGTCTGAGTCTATTTCATCAAAGGTGATGTGAATAGAGACTTCAACACTTAGCTATCTGTGGCGTATCCAAGAAAAATTCCTTCATCTGACTTTGGTTGGAATTTAGTCAGATATTGTTTTCGATTGTTGAGAATGTAGCAAGCACAGCCGAAAATATGGAAATAACTGACGTTTGACTTTCTTCCTTTCCATAGCTCGTAGGGAGTCTTCTTAAGTGTAGAGTGAATAAGAGACATGTTCTGAGTGTAACAAGCAGTGTTGATAGCTTCTGCCCAGAAGTATTCAGGTAGATGAGCTACTGCCAGTAGAGTTCTCCCTTCCTCAATCAGAGTTCTGTTCTTTCTGTCAGCTATTCCATTTTGCTGAGGAGTTCTTGGAGCTGAGAAGTTGTGATTGATGCCATTATCTTCACAGAACTGATTCATCTCAGAGAAGTCGAATTCTCTTCCATGGTCACTTCTAATGGCCTTAATATTTTCTCCTTTCTCATTCATCACTAGCTTGAACAGCTTGATAAGTTGGGAGCTAGTTTCATCTTTTGAACTTAGAAAGAATAACCATGTGAATCTGCTGTAGTCATCCACTACCACCAGTGAGTATCTCTTCTCTCCAAGGCTTACAGTTGGAATAGGCCCAAAAAGATCTATGTGAAGTAACTGTAGGGGCTTATCATTAGAGTTGACTGCTTTGCCTTTGAATGAGCTCATTGTCTGCTTTCCTAGTTGACAAGCGTTGCTTGGTATTTCTTTGATGAAGTTGAGTTTAGGTAAGCCTGCTACCAGATCTTTTGAGGCTAGTTTTGACATGCTTTTGAAGTTTAGATGAGATAATCTTCTATGCCATAGCCAGCTCATTTCCTCGGAGGCTTTAGCAAGAAAACATGTTGTCTCATTAGAACTTAGTTCAGCAAGATTTACAATATAGACATTTCATTCTCTAGTTCTAGTTAGCTTTAGAGAAGAAGTCTTTAGATCTCTGACTTGACATTGATTATTAAGCAAGGTGACTTGATGACCTTTGTCATACAGTTGGCTAATACTCAGGAGATTGTGCTTCAGCCCTTCCACATAAGCTACTTTGTTGAAGGACACAGCACCATTTCCAGATGAGCCATATCCTCTAGTTTTCCTAGATCTATTATCTCCTAAGATGACTGTAGCACCCTCCTTCTCTTTGAAGTTAGACAGGAGAGCTTTATTTCCAGTCATGTGCCATGAGCATCCACTATCAAGGTACCAGGTTGTTACTGTGGAGCTATGTTCCTGCAGTAAGATTTAGCTTTCATTTTGGTACCCAGATTTGACATTAGGTCTATAGTTCACGGGTTTATAATAGCATGTTACAGATTTGTGACCATATTTCTCACATACAAAACATCTAGTATGATGCATGCTTGTGTGTGTGTGTGTGGATTCTTTCTCGACATGGACGTATGTGGATACTTGGTAGCTCTTTCTTTATGTTGATTCTTCTTTTTCCATACTGCTTTGTGATTCAGAGATTTTTTAGAGTGAACCTCAACTCTACGATTCTTTCCTAGTTGGTTCGTGGAGCCAGTTTTTTTTGACTCCACGATCCTTCGAGGTTGGAAAGTAGTAGTTGATTTACTCTTGCTTTTTTTGAATCCCAGACCAGCATGAGATTCGTTATATCTAGGGAAATTACTTTGATTAGAAGAGAAAGGATACATTGGCTCTGCACTCTATGTGGATTTCACAAATATAATGCTTCTATTGAGATTTGAAGCACTACTAATGTTAGTTTCCAATGATTTTTACACACATGGTTCTGAGGTAGAATCCCCAAAACCTAGACTTGATTTGTCAGAGGAAATTCTCTGACTAGAGATCAGGGAGTCCATAGATGAAGAAGACCTGTTCCACATTAGGATTGCCTTTTCTAGCTCCCCAATTTTAGAAGCTAGATTCAACTCTCTTTGTGTATTGAGTTCATTGGTCTATTTTAAGCTTTTATTTTCAGCTTCAAGATCAGAGAGAGAGAAGAAGTGATGAGTAGAGCTATCTCCAGTTCTACTTGAACTTTCTCTTTTTCTTGTTGAAGAAGAGAATAATCTTTTGACAGAACTCTGAACCATTTCATGTATTAATGCAGATCAGAAGTTATATCATGTAATGCAGTTCTTAAATCATCAATATCCACATCATGAGAGTTGAAATCAAATACCTCATCAATGTTAATTTCATGATGGTCAGTGCTTTTCTTATTTCTGACATTTTTGGCCATCAAACATAGGTTGGCTATTTGAGGTTCTTCATCTTCTCCTGATTCAGAGTTTGTATCATTGTCTGAGCCACTCCATGATCCTCCAGCTACAAGTCCTTTGTCTTTCTTCTGAAACTTCTTGTAGCCTTTGAATTCTTTCTTTGAGTTTGATTTCCTCTTTAGTTCTTCTCTAAGAGGTTTGCTACAATCTGCAATGAAGTGGCATGGCTTCTTACAGTTGTAGCATAGGTCTTTGTTCTGCTCCTGATTGCTGCTGTTGTTGAATCTTTTAGGTCTGCTGCTTTTGCCTTTACGCATGAACCTTTTGAGTCTTCTGACAAGCATAGCAATATCTTCATCATCGTCTTCTTCAAAAGCATATTCATCCTCAACTCGAGCTTTAGAGGTGGTTTCTGTTTCCTTGAGAGCAACTCCTTTGTCCTTCTTCCTTCCTTCTGATAGGGTTTCTGCTCATTGAGTCAGCTCCAGTTCATAGGTGAGAAGTTTGCTATATAGCTATTATCGGTTATCTCATGAAGGTTCTTTGATTCTTTAATGGCTGTTATTTTTGCATCCCACTTTCTTGGTAAAGCCCTCATGAACTTGATGATAAGATCTTTGTTTGGATAGATCTTTCCAAAGGCTCGGAGAGAATTGAGCAGTATATTGAATCTTTCATAGATAGAAGTAATGTTCTCTCCTTGTATGTGTGTGAACATTTCGTACTATTGAGTAAGTAGAGATTTCTTGGTCCCTCTAACTTCTTCAATTCCTTTATGCATGATGAATAATGCTTCCCAGACTTCCTTTGCTGTTTTGCTGTTGACCATGTTCTCAAACAGATCACCTTCTAAGGACTGGAATAGAATGTTCTTGGCCTTCTTGTCAAGTTGAACAGCTTTCCTCTCATTGTCAGTCCATTCTTACTATATCTTGATTTGTGTCCGGTTTGAATCTTCAGGAGTTGGTGCAAGCTTTGTAGGAATGTAGGACCCACTCATTACAGTTTCAAATATATCATCATCTATTAAATCCATATAAGCTTGCATTCGAACTTTCTAGTTAGAAAATTTATCCTTGTTGCACATTGGCGGCTTGCTGCCTCCACCAAGCTTAGATTCGCTTATAATGTGTGCCATTGATCTACTCAAGCTTTGTAGGCTTTAGTTGAGAGAACTTGCTCTGATACCAATTGTTAGTTTCTGGAGGCACAATAGTTAGCTAGAAGTGGGGTTGAATAGATATTTTAAGACTTTTGCTTTTCAAAATAACTTAACAGATTTTTTAATTAAATAATTAATTAATCACAACGGAATATATAATTTAGTTATTCCCCTTAAGATAAAACCAAGTTTATAGTTTAAATAGCAGTTATAACAGATATGGCAGAATGTAAATGACACAGTTGTTTAAAGTGGTTCAGAGTACTCAAGCCTCCTAATCCACTCTTTTACTCCATGAGTAGGAAATCCACTATGGATATAGGTACAGCTTTGAATCCTTAAAATTCCTTCAAGATCAGCAGCCTTGGAACTTGTAGTTCACTAAGAACTCTTCAAGCCCAGCAGACTTGGAATACTAGTTCATTGAGAACTCTTTAAACCCAGCAGACTTGGTTGCACTTGTGATGAGAGTGTTAGGTTTGTAAGATTCATGGATACAATCATATTGCATAAAATAGCGGAAGCATGGTAAATCAGAGTTTTAAAATTTTACAAACCATATACCCGGATCATCCTTTATGCACAAGTATTAATTAAACGAAATAGATGGAGATTAAGATTCATACCCTTGAAGATTCTAGCTTCCTCAGGTACGAGTTCAACTCCAATTCCTTTTCGTGTTCAACTTGAATCCACCGGGTTGATTCCTTACTTTAATCAACGTTAGCCACCCAAATGTTTAGCCTCTAGAGGTGATCCACCAAGAAAGAATAAGAATTCAAGAAGAAGGGTGTTTGGCTAAACCCTAGTTTTCTTCTCTCTAGAAAAGGAATGCTCTCCCAACTCTTGGAATTAAAAAGTCTAACCTTGTTTCATAATAAGACTTTCTTATTTATAGATGTAGGCAACCCTCCTAAACAATTTAGGATTAAGGTTTTATATTAATTAATTAAACTCCTTTAATTAATTAGGCTTCCCAATCCTATTGAAAATAATTAAACTCTTTTAATTAATTAGCCTCCTAATCTCATTAGGAATATATATGAGAGAAAGAGATAATCTTATTAATTAATTCCCAAACTCCTTTAAAAATTAAATAATAATAATAGTAATAATAATAATAATAATAATAATAATAAGACTCCTCTTATTAATTTATATTTAATATTTCCAAAATATTAAATAATAAATATTAAGCTATTTAATTTATTCTTTCACAATATATTAAATTAAATATATTTAACTTATTATTACGATTATGTCATTTGCTTCTTTAATAAATATTCTTCATTTTATGGTGTGACCCTTTAGGTTCTCCATATTAAACCGATTGTGAATAAATCAATTAGAACAATTCTAATCTTATTTAAATAAATAGATTAAACTAATAATTCATTTAAATAAATAACATTTATTCTACAATAAGGATAAGCCTCCTTAGCGATTAACGACTTTCCAGATAATATAGTTTTCAGCATTAATCATAAAAGAACGTGTGAGTAAATAGTTACTATACAATTCAATTCTTCCACCATACAATGTCTCAATTAAATATAAGACATGAAATTACTGTCAAGTCTTATTTTACTTAATTATATATATTTTAATTCCAAAATACACAACTCCAAATAATGCAAATTATAAACACCTTTCAAATTTCATTCCATCTTGGCCAAGGATTCCTAGGTTGTCATTTATCGAATCACATAGAACATATCTCTTCTTTTACTAGAAGTGGTAGATTCTTTATTGATCACTCATTATCTCCATGTATAACTTATTACACCCAAGCATACCCTTTGATATACCCTAAGGGTCTTAAGGAATAAGTCAAAGTATAATTCATTATACACAAGATACTATGATGATCTCAAGACTGAGGATTACTTGTACTACTATCACACTAGGAATTCCTACTGACAGGTGAGTAAAACTCCATTAGGTATTCCTTAGCAACTCACGTTCAGTATACTTATTCTCCAATAAGTACCTAAATACTTTCTTTAGTGTCTCCACACAAATGATCATGAGATCAATCATCATCATCCAATGAGCAAGCAACATATGTACCAATCTATCCGGATTTACTAATCTCCTTTTTAGTAATCCATCGATTGCGAACTATTTTAGTTTTTAAGCTATCTAAGAATTTAGATCTCATTAGCATAATCATCATCATGATTCTAAAAGCGTTGTTTAAAACTATAGGTTTATCACATATAATAAAAAACAGCACCATGTAGATAAATAAATACCTTTAATTAAATAATACTTTTATTAATAAATGAATAAGATTGTTACAAGGTATATGTTTTATCATCAAACATGATTGGTTTGTATGCATACTAATTTCAATCTCCCACTTGCACTAGAGTCAATCGATATGGTATCTCATACCCTTCTTCTCTAAGTGACGATCATCCTGCTGTTGGATTGCTTCAGTAAATGGATATGTAACGTCATTTTTGAGAGTTCACTATCTCTATAGTGACTTCTCCTCTTTCAATAATTTCTTTAATCAAATGAAAGTGTTGCAACACATGTTTGGATCCTAGATGAGACTTAGGAACTATTCCTAGTTCTGTAATGAACTTTTCATCTGAAACATCAACTTACATCTTCATTTACAGCTATATACTTTGTCTTTATCACTAAATCAGCAACTCTTTGCTGTTTAGAACCTTTCTAATTCATTGTACTACCTTTCTAGGTAACGACTTACCCTAAAGTAGATTTGTTGTCGTCTTGGTCAGTCTGAAAAACTTGAGTTTGTTTAGTCCTCTAGTTTAATTCAGACCTATCATGAATCTGATTACATCCTTAGTGTCGGTTAAGTACTTTAAGATGTTTGTCACTGTCTTATAGTGATCTTCTCGAGAATATGACTGATCAACATCAAATATAGTACATTTCATTGCATACATGATAGTAACTCATGCGATCCCTCTTTTATTGAGGACAATTTTAGAGAGATACACTCCATGGCTCATCATCATAAGACATCTTTTGGAGTTTGCCATGCTAAACGCCTTTAGCAACAAATGAATATACGTTCCTTGGGTTAAGCAGAACATCCTTTTAAATCTATCTATATAGATTTATATCTCCAATTTAGGATGTTCTACCCAAATCATTCATGGAGGAATGTTTAGACAACTTTATCTTTACTGATTATAGCACATGTATGTCATTCCTTATTAGTAGTATATCAACATATAATACTAGTAATGTCACAGCACTCCCACTAACCTTTTTGTACACACTAGGTTCATTATCGTTTTTGATAAAATCAAACTCTTTTTATTATCTCATCAAAATGAATGTTCCATCTTTGAGAAGCTCGCTTTAATCCATAAATGGATTGGTGTAGCTCATATACATGATTTACTTCAACCATTGAAACAAATCCATCTGGTTGTATCATACCTACATTATCATCTAATAATATATATTTGAGGAAGGGCGTCTCCACGTCTATTTGCCAAATCTAGTAATATTAAGCTGCAATCGCAAGTAAAATCCAAATGGACTTGAGCAGTAATACCGGTAATAAAGGTTTTATTATAGTCAACTCCTTGACTTTATTTAAAAACCTTTTCCAAAACAGCCTGGCCTTATAGGTTTCCACCTTACCATTTTCTCTAAGGATCCATTTCGAATTTTATAGCCATCTGCCATTTCTCTGAGTGTCTACAACTTTTAGCCTTATGGTGTATTACTAGAGCATCATCATCTATGATGTGTACCTCATCATCATCATCTATGATGAATCTATACCTCCCAGGTATCTTCAGTACTATTCCAAATTCACGATTCGGTTGTGGTACAATAGGTCTACCTACAGGTTCCTTCTTTTGACTAATAATGATTTGTGGTTCTTAAACTCCTTCAAGATCTATTATCCTCCCACTAGCCCTTCAATGATAAACATTTTATCCTAGAAGGAAGCGTGTTTGGCAGCAAACACCTTTTGCTAAGTAGGATTATAGAACATATACCTTAAACTTACTTTAGGATGTCCCACAAATCTGTACTTGTCAAATCTTGTCACAAGCTTATCCTTTTGAAACCTTTTAACATAAGCTGGACAATCCTTTATCTTAACATACTTAAGATTAAGAATCCTCCCTGTCCATAATTCTTATGAAGTCTTGGGGACGGATTTTGAGGTTACCTTATTTTGTAGATATGCATTCGTTTATAGGGCATTACCCTAGAAGGATACTGGAATGTTGGTAAAATTATTATGGACCGCACAATGTCCAATAAGGTACGATTTATTCCTTTTAGATACACCAATCAATTATTGTGGATCAGGAAGTGTCCATTTTAAGAAAACCATTTAAGATGATCTGAAAACTTATTGCACAAGTATTTATTTCTCGATCCAATCAAAGAATCATAATACCTTGCCAATTAGTTTTACTTCTGAATTCTTTGAACCTTTCAAATGATTCAGTCTTGTATTTCACCAAATACAAATATTCAACTCTTTAAATAAACATCTCCTTTTCGTTTACTAGTTTGTTCAATTTAAAATTATCTTCATGTAAGTCAAGTATGTAAAGTCCATTCATTAAATTGTTAATTATTTAAAATAATGGAATTGCCTGTAGGCTGTGCTAAACAATAAGTTCTTGCAGTTAATGGACCAACCTTTGCTCCATTCCCACACGCAAGAAGACTTCCTTTTGTTTATCTTTCTGCTTCTGTTTGGTCCCTTCATAAATCTGTATTTATGAGAACCATAGCTGGTATCCAATACCCAAGTAGAAACTTTACTTACTAAAAGATTTATTTCAATCATGAACAAACATTTATCTGTAACTGAAGCTTCGCTAAGCTTCTTCTAGTTAGCTCCGTAAGATGCTTCTCGCAGTTTATATTCTAGTGTCCAGGCTTATTGCAGTGGAAGCAAACCCCTTTGATATCCGTATCAGTTTTGTTCTAATTATCCTTTGTATTTGCCTTTCTTTTTACCTTCTTTGAATCGTTCTTCTTTTCAGAATATCCTTTGGCCCCTATCAGTAAGATTTGGCCTTTCTCGATTTTAAAGTGACTCTAAACAATTTTCAACATGTTTAAGCAAATTAGCGAGGCTGACATCTAGCTTGTACATCTGAAAATTCACAACAATTGTGAGGAGTCCGGGAGTGAGTGTAAGAACAAATCTTGGCTTAATTTTCCATTCATGACAAAACCTAGTTGTTCTATTTGTTCAATCAGATTGATCATCTTAAGGACATGTATCTTTACTATAGTACCATCGGTCATTCTAGATCGGAAGAGCTTCTTGGATATCTGATATCTTTTAGTCCTACTTTCCTCACCATTCAACTCTTTGAAGTGCAGGAGTATAGTAGGAGCGTCCAAAGTTTCATGCTGACGCTGAAGCTCGTTACTCATGGATGTGAGCATGATGAATTAAGCCAACTATGCATCATTTTTCTACTTTCTAAAAGTTGCAATCTCTTCCTCAGAGGCATTGTCTACAACCATTGCAGGGATAGGCGTACTAAGGATATAAGATAGCTTTTATAGCCTTGAGAACTATTCTCAAATTCCTTAACCAATCCATTTAATTCGGTTCGGTTAATTAGCATCTAATATGCTACGCAGTGATAGTAATTTAGACATTGTAAAATTTTGTAAATAAATTTGTAATTAACAACATTTAGCATACATTCTTTTATTAATTATCAAGATAAATTAGGTCTTATTTTAAATTGGTATCTTCCACTATTTTCTTCAAACTATATTACCCTCACTTATATAGTTCGGCAAAATCTAATTAAAGATTTGCTAGTTAGAATAAGGATCCTATTTCAAATATATATAGCCTTGTGTGTGTACAACAAACTATATATAAATAACTAGGTAGACAACTTTTGTCAATTACATCACCATGTAACTCTTTGTATTTTTCCTCTTAGATCATTATGGTCAACTGTGTGCACATCCGAACCAAAACGATCTTAGTTAAGTCCGATCCAGCATTTCCATATAAGTGAAGAGAAAACTACAGCCCTTGTGTGTGCACAACAAAGCGGTAATGTTCAATTCTTTATAAACATAATATGTAATAAAACAACATCTTAAATATTTAATATTTGCCTTATGTGTGCACAACAAACTCATATTAAATATTTAATACTTTACTGTTTTACCATGATAGAAAGCGAGGTTCGATATTTCAAATATCTTTAAACGCTTAGGACTTAATATAAAATCTTTGAAAGGTTTGTTATTATTTGTCTCATCTTGTTTAGCGCGTATGCATATATTTATATAAAATACGCGTCATATTAGATAACATGCAAAGCATGTTTTATAATATTATATATATATATATATATATAAAATAAGCATGCACATATAGAATACTATATTCTACCCGGATTGATTATGGACTTTATTCTATTTTGTTTCACTAGAGCCAACCAAGTGAACTAAAAGGTGAAACCTAGGGTGCAAGAATAAAATTTAAATATAACTATTACATTTAAATCCCGGGCTCCATTACAAACGGGTCTTCACGCGCTCCGCGCTCTTTGGTCTCCAATTCTTCAAAATTTAATTCAAACTATTTCTATTACAAAAACTATTTACTATAAATAGAAACCTTGATCAGCAGTCAAGGGGAAGTACATAGGAGAGAGATAGAATTTACATTAAGAAAATTTAGAGAAGACGAGGTACGCAAACCCCATTTATAAAACACATACATTCAAGCATCCAACTAAAATAAAATCCAATCACATTAGTCAATAGTCCATAATCAACCCCATTTATTATCATACACATCAACATATGCATCAATAAATAAAATATTCATCTCATGGATAATAAACATTCAATATATACATTGATATCAATTTAATGGGCAATTTTAATTAGCATAAAATTTAATTTTGAATTAAAATAAACTCTTTTATTTTAATCCAAATTTAAATCAAAATAAAAATTTTATTTTAATTTATCCATTTTTGAATAAAAATAAACTCCTTTATTTTTAATCAAATTATTTAATCAAAATAAACTACTTTATTTTAATTAATATGGAATCCAATTCCAAGTCAAAATAAACTCCTTTATTTTAACTTTTAAAAACGTTTTTGGGAGGAACAAAATATGTGGAATCCAATTCCTTATCAAAATAAACTCCTTTATTTTGATTAATATGAAACCATATTTCATACCTAAATAAACTCCTTTATTTAAGGAAACATGAAATCCCTTTCCTAATCACAAATAAACTCCTTTATTTTAGGAAACAAGGAATTCAATTTCATCTCCAATTAGTTATCATGGAATCCAATTCCAACTCTAATTAGTTAGCATAAAATTAAATTTTAATTAAAATAAACATATTTATTTTAATCCAATTTCAAATAAAAATAAACTACTTTATTTAAATTTAGAATTACTGAAAAAACATGGAATTCAATTTTTAATTTAAAATAAACCTTTTATTTTAATTAGAAATCAAATAAGTAAAAAATTAAAAAATTAATTTTCTTTTTCTGGAGAGAGGCGTTGCGGGCGCCGCTAGTGAACTAGCATCAGGCGCTGCGGCGCCGTGTCATCAGTGTCAAAACACAGAGCCGGCGCTGCGGCGCCAGTCTCCAGAACTGTTTTTCCAATTCGCAAATTGTGTAGTTTTTCTCCAAAAAACATAATTATATGCCAATAATTATGCCAAAAAATTGTTCTAAACACATATCAAATCTGAATAATTAATAACTAGCATAAAGGTTTGGCTTTGATACCACTGTTATGTTTGTAAGATTTATGGATACAATCATATTACATAAAATAGCAGAAGCATGGTTAATCAAAGTTTTAAAATTTAACAAACCATATACCCATATCATCCTTTATGCACAATTATTAATTAAACGAAATAGATGGAGATTTAAATTCATACACTTGAAGATTCTAGCTTCCTCAGGTACGAGTTCAACTCCAATTCCTTTTCGCGTTCAACTTGAATTCACCGGGTTGATTCATTCCTTTGATCAACGTTAACCACACAAATATTCAGCCTCTAGAGGTGATCCGCCAAGAAAGAATAAGAATACAAGAATAAGGGTGTTTGGCTAAACCTTATCTTCCTTCTCTCTAGAAAAGGAGTGCTCTCCCAACTCTTGGAATTATAAAGTCTAACGTTGTTCCATAATAAGACTTTCTTATTTATAGATGTAGGCAACCCTCCTAAACAATTTAGGATTAAGGTTTTATTTTAATTAATTAAACTCCTTTAATTAATTAGGCTTCCCAATCCTATTCGGAATAATTAAACTCTTTTAATTAATTAGCATCCTAATCTCATTAGAAAAATATATATGAGAGAGAGAAAGAATCTTATTAATTAATTTTCAAACTCCTTTAGGAATTAAATAGTAATAATAGTAATAATAATAATAAGACTTCTCTTATTAATTTATATTTAATACTTTTAAAATATTAAATAATAAATATTAAGTTATTTAGTTTATTCTATCACCATAGATTAAATTAAATATACTTAACTTAATATTACGATTATGCCATTTGCTTCTTTAATAAATATTCTTCCTTTTATGGTGTGACCCTTTAGGTTCTCCATATTAAACCGGTTATGAATAAATTAATTAGAATAATTCTAATCTTATTTAAATAAATAAATTAAACTAATAATTTATTTAAATAAATAACACTTATTCTACAATAAGGATAACTCTTCTTAGCGATCAACGATTTTTCAGATAATATAGATTTCAATATTAATCATAAAAGAACATGTGAGTAAATAGTTATCGTACAAATTCTATCCTTCCACCATACAATGTTCCAATTAAACATAAGACATGGAATTACTGTCAAGTCTTATTTTATTTAATTATATGTATTTCGATTCCAAAATGCACAACTCCAAATAATACAAATTAGAAACACCTTTCTAATTTTATTCCACCTTGGCCAAGGATTCCTGAGTTGTCATTTATTGAATCACATGGGACATATCTCTTCTTTTACTAGAAGCGGTAGATTCTTTATTGATCATTCATTATCTCCATATATAACTTACTACACCCAAGCATACCCTTTTATATACCCTAAGGGTCTTAAGGAATAAGTCAAAGTATAATTCATTTACACAAGATACTATGATGATCTCAAGTCTGAGGATCACTTGTACTACTATCACATTAGGAATTTCTATTGACAGGCGAGTAAAACTCCATTAGGCATTCTTTAGTGAGTCACGTTCAGTGTACTTATTCTCTAATAAGCACCTACATACTTGCTTTAGTGTCTCCACACAAATGATCATGAGATCAATCATCCTCATCAATGAGCAAGCAACATATGTACCAATCTATCCGGATTTACTAATCCCCTTTTTAGTAATCCGTCGATTGCGAACTATTTTAGTTTTTAAGATATCTAAGAATTTAGATCTCATTAGCATGATCATCATCATGATTCTAAAAGCCTTGCTTAAAACTATGGGTTTATTACATATTATAAAAAGCAGCACTATGTAGATAAATAAATGTCTTTAATTAAATACAACTTTTATTAATAAATGAATAAGATTGTTACAAAGTATATGCTTTATTATCAAACATGTTGGCTTGTATTCATACTACTTTCAGAGAGTTTGTTCGTTGTGGTGCTACTCAGTTGCCTTAAGCATAAGTTCTAAAGAACTGAGCAGTGAAGCAAGATATTTTGTTAGGATTGTAGAGTTTGGCTTTGACAGATGTTCTTGAGATTTGTGCATTCTTGCTTAATCTGAAATCTTCAATCTGTTTGCCTTATATAGGAGCCTTTGAATTCTTCTCGTTAAAAAGCTTCCGTTTGAGCATTTAATGTTTCAGACGTTCTGAGCACTTGATGTTGACTTTCTGGGAATATGGTGCACTCCTTTCTGACTTGCCTGACACTTCTGATTGCTTTCTCACCTAACACCTTAAAAGTTTCTTTCAACAGACCAATTGGAAGTCACCTTTTCTTTTTCCTTTTGTTTCTTTGATTCAAACTAAGGATATTTAAGAGAGCATTGGGATTCCCAAAATGTCAACGTTCATATGTCATTCTTTACTGTTATACATCCTCTTTCGTTAGATAGGCGAATCTTGACACTTCTAATGATAACTGAAGAACACTGTGATCGTTGCCTTCTCACTACGATCGTTGTGTGTTGGTGAGTGCTTGTAAGAGATTCAGTCTAGATTGCTTAATTGATGAGAATCGTAGAGTACTCTACGATTCTGTTTTAGCTTTGAAGGTACTTGCAGACTCCACGATTGCTAGAGAAAACTGCGATTCTTGACTTGGCTCGCAGGCACTCGGCAGACTGTCTCTAAGATTTTGAAAGTGGCTTCCTTGACAGACTGCGATTCCGAGAGAGGCTTCCTTGACACACTACGATTCTACCTTGGCTTCTGCAATCTCTTGGCTGGCTCGACAGACTAGAATCTGTCTAGGCCTATCTATTATAACTCAAGAGACCAACCTAACAAGCTTGATCTTTCTACTACAAATTCTTTTATAGAATGATAATCATTCAGCTTAGATCAATTTTAACAATCTTGATCTTTAATCTAAGTCCTTGTACATATAATCTAATAAGGACTTTACAGCATTGGATAATACATGCACATTCATTTATTTTAACATCAAATTCAAATATTCAATTCCCAACAAATGTGCTTCATCCTACCATGATACTTGGGGCCCTTGATGTAATCTAGGGTCGTCGTGCTATCATAGAAAATAGTCATAGGATCTGAAGCATGAAAGATGACTCTAAGATCCTCGAAGAATCTCCTCAGCCACATGGCTTCCTGAACAGCTAACGTACATGCTACAAACTCCGACTACATCGTCGAAAGAGCAACGCAAGTCTGTTTCTTGCTACACCAAGTGATGATACCACCATATAACAAGAATGTGTATCTTGAGGTCGAATTGTGTATCCCTTGGTTACCTCCCCAACTGTAATAACTAAGAATTCTAAGTCATTTTGTAAATAAATATATTAATTAAATATTGATGATATTGAAAACTTGTAACATATGTTAAATAAAAATGTGGACAAATGGATATTATGATTATTTATCAATGATGATAAATATGTTATAACTTATGTGTGAAGTATGTATGGGATTAACTAAATATGTATTTTTATTTATTTATTATATCAAGGGAATTAAAAAGAAAGTTACATAACCTAATATACACATTAGGTATAAGAATTAAATAACCTAAGGGTTATAGTAATGAAAGAATGCTAGTATTTAATACATATACTAGTAAACTAACCCTAAGAGATTTATTTTATATATCTCAGCTAATTAATTTTTATAACTGAAATAAAGCAAGTATAATTGGGTTATAAAATTAAATGTATATGAGTAATCATTTAATTCCAAAATGAGTGGAATGAAAACACTAATTAAATGATTAGGATAAGATAAAACTAAAAGTATTGGACCATGCTAATTCTTATGGCCCAAGAATTTTAATTAGAAAGCCCAAACAATTTAATTTGGAGCCCAATCTTTAGCCCAAGTGGTAAAGGACTTTTAGGTCATTTCAAGTAGCAAATTTGGCAATAAAAATAAAGCAAAAATAGGAAAGAAAAGGGGGCATTATCCGGCCATTTAGAGAGAGGGAGAGGAGAGCATGCGATGTTATTATTTGTTTTACTAACTTCTACCAACTCCCTTATGTGTCACCCATTTAATCTAGCCACCATTATTTACCAAGATTAGAAGTTAAGACAGATAAGAAGAGAAGTGTTAGGAGGTTTAATATAGATATACATATGTATATCTATACATCCTTACAAATAATAAAAAAATCTACATCAATTTAACAAACAAAAGGGCTTGCTAGTTCATTTCTCTTTCATCTCTTCCAAAAGCTTATAAAACAAAACAAAGAGAGAGAAAAAGGGAGAGCAAGTTCAACAGCCCTAGGGTAGAAAAGGGAGAGGTTTGATCCTTGATGCATCCTAAGTTTATCAATTACTTTGGAAAAACTAGAAGGGTAGCCATAAAATCAAGGTATAAACCCTAAACTAGTTTATTTCCTTTTATTTAGTTTATTTTTAAAGAAATAAGAGTTTATGTTCTTGAACTTCAAAACTCTTTATCTACATGTTTTCTAGTGTTTCATGTGTGGATCAAACCATTTTGAGTGTTAAAAAGTTGGATCAAAGGAAGAAAAGCAAAACTATGTTTGAATGGTAGAAAACCCTAACTTTTTTTCACTTTGAATGTCTACCATTTAAGATCTATACCTTCTTTTTGTGATCCGTCAAAGAGGGGTGCTAGATGTGTGAGTTAACTTTTAAACCCAAGTGATAGCACTCAAAGATGTTCATTTTTTAAGCCTTGGGAGTTGTTTTAGTCAAAACAATCAAATTAAAAGAAAAAAGGCAGTTCCTGGTCAATCCATTCCAGGGGCATTTTCATCCTTTTTCTTTGCTTTGAAATTTTTGAAAAAATTTGGTATGATAATATGATGAGTCAACTGAGCCCAGTAAAAAGATGGTTATTTTTTGGATGTGTAGAATGAAAGTTATGAATTTTATAAGAAAGGACTACTTTAAAAGTAAACCGAAATAACTTTTTGTGTATAACTCCAAAAATTATAAAAATTTACTGGAAGTAGGTTTCAGAACAGGAGCTAACCCTGAAAATTTCGTAATTTTTGGACAAAAGCTCAATTTATGAAAAATGTTACAAGATCTTGCTGTTTTGGTCATTTTAAAAAAAGTAAATGAAATTCAAAAATTCCAGAAAAAATATATGTTCATGAGGATATCATATACTGATATATTCCAGAAAAGAAAATAAATTTGAGTTATTTTTTCATATTTTTCATATAAATGTTGTGTTATGGATAAATGGATAAAATAGGTTATGTGATGTTGAAAATTATGAAAATAAGATTTTATGGCTTAAAAATCCTAAAGATGATGTATGAAGATTTTTAGAGGGTATTTTGGTCATTGTTGATGAGATGTTATATTTATGGCATTTTAGGGTCATTACATAAATGAATTAGTGAAAAGTAAACAATTAAAATAAATTATTTATTGATTTAATAAATGATTAAATTATTATTAAGAGATTAATAATATTAGAGTAAGATATTATTAAATAATTAATAATATTTAGATTAAAATATTATTAAAAGATTAATAATATTAGATTAAAGTATTATTAAATGATTAAAATATTATTTAATGACTAATAATATTAGATTAAAATATTATTAATATAATTAATAATATTAGATTAAAATATTATTAAAAGATTAATAATATTATATTAAAGTATTATTAGATGATTAAAATTAAATTAAAATATTTTTAAGTGATTAATATTATTAGATAATAATTAAAATATTATTAAGTGATTAATAATATTAGATAATGATTAAAATATTATTAAATAATTAATAATATTAGATAATGAGTAAATTTTTATTAAATAATTAATAAAATTAGTTAATGATTAAAATATTATTAAATGGTTAATAATATTAGTAAAGAACTAAATTATTAGTAAAGAATTTAAATATTATTTAGTGATTAATAATATTAGTGAGTGATTAAAGTATTATTAATTGAATAATAATACTAAGAAATGAATGAAAAATTATTAAAGAATAATAATTTTAGATGATTGTTTAAGATATTAATTATTTGATAATAATATTATTAAGAGATGATAATAATACTAAGACTTTAATGTAATATCTAATATTTATCTATGTGATTAAATGTTAGATAATATGTTTTGAGGATAGTAATATTATGAATTAATGACTAATTGGAAGATCAATTATAGGTCTTTCTCTAAGAGGTTAAACTAAATTGCTTAACAGTAAACCGCAATCAAGGCAAGTTCCCTAACTCACTTGAGTTATTATTTTCAAAGTATGCTACTGAATAATTATTGTGATTATTCAAATCTATAATAATTATTGAAATTCGCACTTTGTGGAATTAAATTACTATTCTATTATTATTGAACTGTGAATTAATTGAAGTTCTTTCATTTATTAACTGTTTATGAGCTAGATCTATGCTAATTGTATCAGCTAGATCGAATATGTTTAAATTTGTTAAATCAAATACGTTTTAAAAGCTATTCCAAACCAATTGATTTGGTAGGGACTCTTAACTAACAAAAAAAATAATTTTATTAAAGCATTATATTAGAAAATAATTGTTGCTCGTTTATTAAGTGGTTATGTATAATTCATCGGGTATGAGAGGTTGATCCCCTTGATTACCAAAACTTATTAAATGGACCAGTTTAAATACTGAAAACCTTAGTATATGTTCATGGTCATTCTAGACCACTCATCATCTATTATTCAATTATTCAAATATTCAAGTAATGAAACTTAATTCGTGTACTTTCACAATCGAGTTCTATTGTTGAACATTGAAAGTTAAATTCATTTCTAATCATTATATATCTCCCATGTATTTAAACTTGCTAAGAAAATTAGTTGTTTACCCTTGCTATATCATGACTTTTATTTAAGCTAGGCTAGAGACGTCCAAGAAGGACAAGGGAAAATGGAAAGTCCAAGAATATATTATATGAATGTTTAAGTGTTATATTACTTTATGTAGTTTGAATGTGTAAAAATTTTATAATATTAAGGGTATGTTTAAGTTAAGGTTAAGAAGACATTGAGATTATGTATAGAATCATATATAATAAACAATGTATGTTTATTTATTCCGCAATAGTTTATAGAATGCTTGTGATATTGATGGACCGTGAGCACCGAACCCGAGGTTAGAGAACCCGGATTTGGGGGCGTCACACCAACTACATCGGAGTAACCAATCAAACGCAGGTCCAGTCCTCCATAGCACAACATGTAGTCCAAAGTACCCTTTAAATATCGCAAGATCCTCTTGATTACCCTCTAATGAGAAATCCCAGGGTTTGATTGATAACGATCGAGATAACCGACTGCATATGCTATATAAGGCCGAGTACACACAACTACATACATTATCTTTCCTATAGAATTGACATACGGGTAATGAGACATTTTATCAATTTCCTCGTGAGAAGTAAAGCATTGATGGGTCCAATGGCGTCACCTTTAGCAATAGGAGTGTCTATGGGTTTGTACTTACTCATCTGGAATTACTCAAGAACCTTTGTGATGCCCACAAAATAGGTCCACACAACCCATTTTGAGTCGCCAAAATACATGGTACAGAATTCAAATACAAATCTTCTTATTCCAACTATTACTCTGTCGTGCAAAATACGACCACACATAAACTGTGAGTTTCAATACAAATAATGTGTCATATATAATACAAAAATATCCACACTCAAATTAAGTTCTCATTATAATTATTGTCACCCTATTTTACAACATAGTGAAGACTTCTATAGTAACTATCTCGAAATATTACTCCACTCCCCGACTAGTCCCTGCGACACTCTCATTTTCTGATGAGAACAATGAAAGGAAAAGGGTGAGCACAACTAGCCCAATAAAGAATATTATGACTAAGATAATGCAGAATAAATTATCTTTAGCCTGCAACAATAATAAATCAAATAAAATATAGAAGATAACGAGTTTTAAATCAATAACAGCAGCGGCATAAGCAATCCAATATTGAGTCAAGTAGAGCATGATGTCTACTATCTTCTATGATGTAAAAGTTCATCATTAATAATTTATCCTTGTAACACCAATCAATAATTATGCAAATCAATATTTTATTTTTGCACTACTGGCCAAAGATATTCATTTGTATCACCAATGGTTATGATCATGCCAAACACCTGTCCATCTTTGCACTACGGGCCAAAGATATTCATCAATCAATAGTTCATCTTTGCACTACGGGCCAAATGTTAGGTTTGTAAGATTCATGGTCACAATCAAATTGCATAAAATAAGCAGAAGCATGGAAAATCGGAGTTTTAAAATTTTACAAACCATATACCCAGATCATCCTTTATGCACAATTATTAATTAAACGAAATAGATTAAGAATAAGATTCATACTCTTGAAGATTCTAGCTTCCTCAGGTACGAGTTCAACTCCAAATCTTTTCTTGCTCTCTTGGAATTTACCGGGTTAGATTCCTTCCTTTAATCAACGTTAGCCACTCAAGTGTTTGGCCTCTAGAGGTGATCCACCAAGAAATAATGTTTACTCAAGAAGAAGGGTATTTGGCTAAACCTTAGTTTCATTCTCTCTAGAAAAGGAGTGTTGTGACGCCCCCAAATTCGGGTTCTCTAAACATGGATTCAGTGCTCACGATACCTCATCATCATAAGTATTCTATATACTTTTGCAGAATAATAACATACATTGTTCATTATAATAAAGTATTACAAACATATCCCAAGGTCTATTACCTTAACTTAAACATACATTACTTAAGTTACATATAGTAACACAAAAGGTTTACAAACCATCAAACATAGTATCTCATGATACATATACGTTTATATTAATTATTCCTGAACCTTTCCTTTGCACTTGTTCTTCATGGACGATTCTGGCTTAGTTGAAATAAATGTCATAATATAGCAAGGTTAAGCAACTAATTTTTTTAGCAAGTTTAACTATGAAAGAGATACATCATGATTAGAAAAGAATTTAACTTTCAAAGTTCAATCAGATAAATGGATAGTGAAAGAACATGAATTAATTTCAATAACTGAATATTCGAATAATTGAATATCAGATACTGAGCGGTTTAGAATAACCATGAACATATATTAAGGTTGTCAGTATTTAAACTGGTCCTTTTAATAAAGTTTGGTAATCAAGGGCATCAACCTTTCATACCCGGTGAAATATGCATAATCACTCAATATACTAGCAATAATTTTTTTCCAATAATGCTTTAGTAAAATTATTCTTTTTCTCAGTCAAGAGTCCTTACCATTTCAATTGGTTAAGAACCGCTTTCAAAACATATTTGATTTAACAAATTTAAACATACTTGATCTAGCTGATACAACTAGCATAGATCTATATCATAAATAGTTCATGAATGAAAGAACTTTAAACAATTCACAGCTCAATAATAATAGAATAGGAATTTAATTGCACAAAGAGCGATTTAACAACAATCAGTAAGGATGTGAATAATCATCAATAACTATTCACTAACATGCTTTGGAATATAACTCAAGTTTCAGTTAGAGAACTTGCCTCAATCGCAGTCTCCAGCTATGCAATTTACTTTAACTTCTTTAGAGAAAAGACCTATAATTGATGTTTCAATTAGTCATAGCATAACTCACTTATAATCTTATTATCTTTTATTAACTTGTCTAACATTCAATCACATAGTTAAGTATTAGACATTACATTAAAGTCTTAGCGTTACTATTATACTTGGATAATATTTTAATCATGCCATAACTTATATTTATAAGTTTTCCTTTATATGTTTATCTTAGTAAACTAGATAACATTCCATTAACTAAAAATACTATTTCAGTAAACCAGATTACATTTCAGCATCCTACAATCATTATTTCAACAGACCGAAATCAATTTCATTAAACCGAAATTATTTCAGCAACCCAAAATCTAATTCAACACCCTGAATTCTCATCTCAGTCTACTACATGCATAATATAGTTCATTGGATATCAATTCAACCACTATATTTAAAAATAACTTAATTCTCTTATTTTAATTCTCCGTTTAATATTATTAATTAAGTAATAATATTTCCAAGCTAATGTTATTAACTTTTAATAACCTTTAAGTCATATACTACTAATAATAATTCAATCAAATATTATTAGTCATATAAAAATATTTTAAATCATTTAATCAATTTAATAAATAATTTATTTTAATTATTTTTCTTTTCTTAATTAATCTCTTTTAAATCTTCTAAAATGCCATACACATAACAACTATTCACAACTGACCCAAACCTTCATCACAAATCTGCATAAATCATACTTAAGGATCTCAAGTCATAAAATTGTATTTTCCATAATTTCTACATCATATATTTAATTAAATTCATTTATCCATATAACATCATTTATATGAAAAATAGCAAAATCACTCCAAAATTATTATTTTTTTGGAAAGCAACTATATATAATCCCCTCATGAAAAATATTTTTTCAGAAATTTTTAAAGTCCATCTACTATATTTAAATAGTCCAAAATAACCAAATATTGTCAAATTTTTCATAAATCAAGATTATTTTCAAAAATTATGAAATTTTTAGGGTAAGCTCCTGTTATATACATGTACTTCCAGTAAAAAATTTATAATTTTTAGACTCACACACAGAGAGTTATTTGGTTAGATTTTTAAAAGTAGCCATTTACCGTAAAATACATAACTCTCAAACCGTATGGCCAAAAATTCTCAATTTTTTAGGACCGACCTAACCTCTGATATAAACCCTCCAAATTTTCTTCAAATTTTTAAAGTACAAAAAGTTAACGAAATTACCCTCGTGACAGACTGATCAGAGAGCTTTTTAGCCTTCTTTGTCTACTACATGGACTATTTTGACTAAAACACACACCACGACTTTTTTACACATGATTTTTGAGTTCTACCACTTGATTTTATTAGTCAACACATATATCTAGCACCCCTCTTCGACGGATTGTGAAAAAAGGTGTAGATTTAACATACTATTTGATCAAAGAGAGAGAAAGCTAGGATTTTCTAGATTAATAGAAACCTAGTTTCACTTCTCTCCTTTTGATCCACTATCTAACACTTAAATTAGTTATATCCATACATGAATCACTATAAAACACATAAATTAAGGAGTTCCAAACTTTCAAATCATGAACCCCTTTTTTCATCAAATCCATAAAAGAAAAGAAAATAAAGTCTAGAGATTAGTTTATACCTTGTTTTCTTGGCTTCTCATCTTCTCCAATCGTAATATGTTATGAATCTTGGGTGCATCTAACTTAAGCTCTCTCCCTTTCTTCTTCTATTTCTTTTCTCCGAGTTTGTCTCTTTTCTCTCTCTATTTTTCTTTGCTTTCTCTTTCTTAACTTAGTAAATGAAAAGAAATAAAATTAAAAGCTATATCTACTTTACTTAAAATAAAAAGTATAAATATATGAATTATATCTACCCATTTTTACTAACTTGCTCTCCTCTCTCTCTCTCATTATACAAAAGATAACTTGCAAGAAAGACTAAATGTGTTGGCCCATTATTAAAGTAACACCTAATAAAGGTAATTACCTAATAAAGTTAACATTATCATTACATTTTTTCCCCTTGTTTCTCTCCTTCAAAAAAATCGTCCATATAGCCTCATCTCTTCTCCACTTTTGTTTTATATAAAGTTTATCTAATGACTAAAATAACCCTCCTTAAGTGGGCTTAATTTTTGGGCTTTTAATTAAAGTCTTTTTGGGCTTGCACCTTTTCTTATTTTGCTTATTTACAAAACTGAGCTTAGCCCTCCTCTATTACTTCAATTGGGCCATTATTATATTTATCTTATATATGATATATTGGGCTAATTCAATAATCTAATTGCCCTTAAATCAATTTATCTACAAGTCCAACGCTTAATTAAATAATTGGGCTTGTTTAAATCACTTACTCTTTTTAATTTATTATCTCTTCAGCTAATGCTCATTATTATTGATAGTTCTATATTATTATCCATCGATAATATTAATTTACTTATATAACTCAATTAGACTTGTCGTATTCAAGTTTATTGAGTATGTAATTAGGGTTTAACACCTTTAAATCATTTTCTGGATTATTAACATACTTAGGTTAGTTCACTAACTTATTAGTGAGACTTCCTTTAAATACTTATAGCATATTATTCACATAATCACTTAATCATCAATAATATATCACAAATTATTTAATATATTTATTTAAAATGCAACACAAAAATTTTTGGTTATTACATTCTCCCCTCTTTATAAGAATTCCGTCTCCGGAATTTTCCTAAGGTTACTCAAAAAGATTCGGATAATTCTTCCTCATTTTTTCCTCAAGTTCCCACGTAGCTTCCTCAGCATTGTGGTTTCTCCGCAAAACTTTGACAGAATGTATAACCTTATTTCCCAGTTTCTGTTCTTTCCTATCCAAAATTCGTACAGGAACCTCCTCGTATGATAAGTCATTCTCGACTTGAATCGGCTCGTAGGATATCATATCCTTGTAATCCGTCTTGTACGGACGCAACACTAACACATGAAACACATTGTGAATATGTTCCAGTTCAGGAGGTAGAGATACCTCGTAAGCCACTTCACCTATCTTTTTCAGTATTTCAAATGGTCCAATAAATCCCGGACTCAGTTTACCTTTCTTCCCAAATCTTATCTTCCCTTTCCAAGGAGATACTTTGAGAAATGCATAACTTCCCACTTCAAAGTCTCTTTTCTTGCGATGAATATCCGCGTACTTCTTTTATCGATCTTGAGCCGCTACCAGTCGAGCTCTTATCACTTTGATGATCTCCACGGTCTGCTGCACCAATTCTGGCCCCAACAGTCTTCGTTCACCTATCTCGTCCCAACATAAGGGCATTCTGCATTTTCTTCCATACAGGGCTTCATACAGCAGCATTCCAATGCTTGCATGATAACTATTATTATACGCAAACTCTACCAATGGAAGATGATCTTCCCAGCTTCCTTTGAAGTCCATCACACAGGCTCTGAACATGTCTTCTAGTGTTTGAATTGTTCTCTCGCTTTGCCCGTCTGTCTGTGGATGATACGCGGTACTTAACCTTAGCTGTGTCCCCATTCTTTCTTGAAGACTCCTCCAAAAGTTAGACGTAAAGCATGGATCTCTATCAGACACAATTGATACCGGCACTCCATGTCTCAAAATTATTTTCTTGATATACAATTTGGCTAACTGATCCAAAGTATACCTGATCTTGATAGACAAAAAGTGTGCTGACTTTGTAAGACGATCAACAATCACCCATATAGCGTCATAACCTTTTTGTGTCGCTGGAAGTCCTACCACAAAATCCATCGTGACGTGCTCCCATTTCCATTCTAAAATTTCCAACTGCTGTAATAGTCCACTTGGTCGTTGATGCTTTGCCTTGACTCTTTGACAAGTTAAACATATGCTAACGCATTCAGCAACCTCTTTCTTTATGTTTGGCCACCAATAATGTTAACGCAAATCTTGATACATCTTTGTGCTTCCTGGGTGTATTGAGTATCTCGTATTGTGCGCTTCTTGCAAAATCTCCTCTTTTAACTCTGGTACTGCAGGTACCCAAATTCTTCCTTCAAATCTCAGTAATCCAGTGACGTCAATCTTATACTTCAACTCTTCGCCTACGGCCAACCGCTTCTTTATGTTACCACATTCTTCATCATTCTCTTGTGATTCTTTCACCTTGTCTAATAAAGTCATACTTGCTTCCATTTCTATCACTCTATCTGAATCCTTCGAATTTTTCACCTCCAACTCCATTTTCTCCATTTCTCTTACTAATTCTTCTTGGTCTGTCAATACAAACAACTTTTCTCTGCTCTTCCTGCTTAAAGCATCTGCCACTACATTGGCCTTACCTAGATGATATAGAATATCACAATCGTAGTCCTTGATCAATTCTAACCATCTCCTTTGCCTCATGTTCAATTCCTTTTGTGTAAAGATATATTTCAGAATTTTGTGGTCTGTGTATATCTCACACCTTTCTCTGTAGAGATAATGTCTCAAAATCTTAAGGGCAAACACTACCGAGGCCAATTCTAGGTCATGTGTATGGGATCCCTTCTCATAGTCCTTTAATTATCGTGACGCATACGCAATCACTTTACCATTCTGCATTAACACGCAACCCAGTCCCTTGTGTGACGCATCACTATACACTGTAAAACCCCCATACTATCTGGTAAAGACGACACAGGTGCTTCACTTAATCTTTTCTTCAATTCCTGAAAACTCTGTTCACACTTCTCTGCCCACACATACTTAACAGTCTTCCTCGTCAGATTAGTCAATGGTGTCGCTATCTTCGAGAAATCCTGAATAAACCTTGGGTAATATCCTGCTAATCCCAAGAAACTTTTGATCTCTGTCGGTGTCTTCGGTTGTCCCCAATTTTTCATCGCTTCTACTTTCGCTGGATCAACAGAAATTCCCTCTTTGTCGATGACATGTCCCAAAAATTGAACCTTCTTCAACCATAACTCACACTTTGAAAATTTAGCATATAGCTTCTCTTTCCTTAATGTTTCCAAGACAATTCATAGATGTTCGACATGCTCTTCTTCAGTCTTCGAATAAACCAGAATATCGTCAATGAACACAACCACAAACATATCTAAGTACGATTTAAATACTTTATTCATCAAGTCCATAAATGCATCTGGTGCGTTTGTCAGTCCAAACGACATCACTAGGAACTCATAATAGTCGTAACGAGTTCTAAATGTTGTCTTTGGTACATACTCCGTCCTCACCTTCAACTGATGGTAACCAGTCCTTAAGTCAATCTTTGAAAAATATCTTGCTCCTTTAAGTTGATCAAACAGATCATCTATTCTTGGTAAAGGATATTTATTCTTGATTGTCACCTTATTCAACTCTCTATAATCCATACACAACCTCATCGAACCATCTTTCTTCTTTACAAACAACACTGGTGCTCCCCACGGAGATACACTAGGATGGATGTACTTCTTGTCCAACAACTCTTGTAGCTGGATCATCAACTCTTTTATTTCTACCGGAGCCATTCGATATGGTGCTTTCGATATCGGCGTTGTCCCCGGTACTAAATAAATCACAAACTCTATCTCTCTATCTGGTAGAAGTCCCAGAAGTTCTTCTGGAAAGACATTCCCAAACTCATTAACTATAGGTATCTGCCCCATGTCCGAATTCACAACCCGTGTATCCACTACATGAGCCAAATAACCTTCACATCCTTTTCGTAACATCCTCCTGGCCTGCATCATCGTTAGACAACTCGTTTGTCTTGGCGACTTGCTACCATAAAATACCACCTTAGACTTATTTGGTGTCTTAAGGCGTATACTCTTCTTCTGGTAATCTATAACTGTCTCATGGTTAAACAACCAATCCATCCCTAAGATAACATCAAATTCTCCTAAGCGTATCGGAATTAAATTCACACTTAACTTATGTCCCCTTATTTCCATACCACAGTTGTTATGGACAAACTCTACAGGGATCACTTCTTTGTTTGTAACTTCTATATTCATTGGGTTCTTTAACTTTTCACAGGGTAAGTTTAATCTTCTAGAAAATTCATCAGACACAAATGAACAAGTAGCTCCCGAATCAAATAATGCATATGCATTTATATTATTGATCAGAATTATACCTGACACCACCTCCTTTGATGTCACTGCGTCTTGCACAGTCATGTTGAATGTTTGGGTTGTCGGCTTGCTCTGCTGCGTTGGCCCTCCAATTGTTAACTTTAGGGTATTGCTCCTGTTTTCACTTCCTCCATCAGTATTGTTCTTAAATGGACAATCCTTAAATTGAAGCCTTGTTCCCCCACAAGAAAAGCAACATCCCTTCTTTGGTTTAGGACAATTCGGTGAGATATGTCCTTCCTGGCCGCAGTTATAACAGACATTTTTTCCTTTTATACACTCCCCAGAGTGATTCTTTCCACACTTTACACATGCTAGCTTCTTCGGTGGTGTATTCCCTTATTGAATTCCTGATTCATTGCCACTGTTCCACTTGCATTTCTTATTATTACTGCCACCACTGCTGGCACCCTGATGTCCACCTTCAATCTTCTTCTTATTCTTCTCTCTGTTGAATCTAGATATTACCTCACTACTACCTTCTACAATGATAGCCTTTTCTAACAATGCTGAAAATGTAGCAATTTGTAGTACTGTGACTTTGCTGTGTATCCACGGCTTCAGCCCATTTTCAAACCTACGCGCCTTTCATACTTCTGTATCCACCTGATGAGGTACGAATCTGGCTAACTCATTGAATTTTGCTGCATATTCGACAACTGTCATGTTCTCTTGCTTCAATTCAAGAAACTTCACCACCATCCTAGCTTGCATGCCTTCTGAGAAAGAGCTTTCTAAGAACAACTCCTTCAATCTTGTCCATGCGACTACTTCCGTTTCGACTCTAACTTAGTTCGACTCCCACCAGTAATTAGCCTCACCTTTCATCAAGTAGGTAGCAAAAGCCGTCTTTTATTCTTCGGCCACCCTAGCAATGATAAAGGCCTTTTCCATCTCTTTCACCCATGTCTGAGCTTCTATGGGGTCCGTGGTTCCGCTAAATTCTGGCGGTCCTACTTCCTTAAAATCTTTAAAATTTGCTAATTTATTATTCGCTTGATTCCTTGCTGCAGGTGCACGAGTTCGCATAGCTTGAGCTATCATATTTGCAAAGTTCTGCATTGGGTCATCTTGCTCTCTTTCATTATTTACGGATCACACCTCCCTCTGGTTACGGTTTTGGCATCTTGGCGGCATTATCTGGTTTAAACAAAATCTTACATTATCACTTCGAGTTTCATTATATGTTATAAGTATTTACAATACAACATGTAATTTAAACTTTAATAATCACATTATCATCTTATTTAACTTGCTGAACTATCCATTTCAGCTTGCTGAAATATTCTTTTCAGTTTGCTGAAATGACCTTTTCAGCTTAATAAAACTTTCAATTATTACAGAGATAACTTACTATCTTCATTCTCAAGACTTATCTACTTAATCAAACATTTAGTCATAATACCGCATTTATATTCATATACCAAATTTTTTTAGTGTCGTACACATGCCTGGCATTTTTCTATAAATGTTAACTATCCCATTCTAAACATCTAGATATGGGATCTATCAAAAGGTATACTCCCCTATACAACTAAGATGGGGATACATAATATTTACATACAACCTTTCATAGCTAGAGGTTTACATCATACTTAATCTAACCCTGCTAAACAAAAAGGGTACTATTGCATCTATATACATTACTACCAACCAACACTTCACTGGCTGTCAGGTACCCCTTGGGCATGTTCCTGCTTCGGCAGTGCATCTCCTATCACACGACGTCGCACCGATCGGCTAGACTCCCCGATCTTGAAACGCGACCTCACCTGACCAACCCTGGGACCCGCATATGCTGCATCTAAGGCCCGTCCCAAAGACTCTAGTCTGACTTCCTTCTCTTCCAAAAGTAACTCCAGCTGGTCCACCATATTTGCTGCTCTAATTCATGCCTGCTCAATCCTGATCTTATCTGCAATCTCTAGATCAAACTCAAATCGCATTGCCTCATGCTCAACTCTTAACACTCCAAGCTTTACCTCTTCTTGATCCAGTCTCTCCCTCAGCTCAGCATTCATGGTAACCATCTGCTGAGATGAGGTCGTCTGTCCCTGCAACTGTATCTTCACTTCAGCAAGCTCTGACTGAGCCTGGTACGCCAACTCCTTGTATTGAGTTTTAATAAACTGATGAGTGGCGTTCTCCTGCTCCAACTGTGTCACTCTATTCTCCAGCTCCATGTTCTCTTCGAACAAGTCCTCCATCATATTTTTGTCATGCTCGTCACTATCAGCTTGATCCTCTACCAGATCTATCGGCTCCTGTTCGACTGTATGGCTATCTTGTCCTTCCTCAGGCATCCTATAACCAAACAAACACGACATCAGTATCACAATAAAATATATTCATTGATAAAATGAAACGATATTTTATTATGTACAATCTATACTAGATGAATCTCCTCAATTCATCTCTTAGAACACTCTATACGAGTTTTCTTCTAATGTTATAACCTAGGTTTCGCATCCTAATGTTTAAAACCTATAGCTCTGATACCAACCTGTGACGCCCCCAAATCCGGGTTCTCTAACCTCAGAATCAGTGCTCACGATACCTCATCATCATAAGCATTCTATATACTATTGCGGAATAATAACATACATTGTTCATTATAATAAAGTCTTACAAACATATCCCAAGGTCTATTATCTTAACTTCAACATACCTTACTTAAGTTACATATAGTAACACAAAAGGTTTACAAACCATCAAACATAGTATCTCATGATGCATATACGTTTATATTAACTATTCTTGAACCTTTCCTTAGCCCTTGTCCTTCTTGGACGATTCTGGCTTAGCTGAAATAAATGTCATGATATAGCAAGGGTAAGCAACTAATTTGCTTAGCAAGTTTAAATATGAAAGAGATATATCATGATTAGAAAAGAATTTAACTTTCAAAGCTCAATCAGATTAATGGATAGTGAAAGAACATGAATTAATTTCAATAACTGAATATTCGAATAATTGAATATCAGATGCTGAGCGGTTTAGAATAACTATGAACATATACTAATGTTGTCAGTATTTAAACTGGTCCTTTTAATAAAGTTTGGTAATCAAGGGGATCAGCCTTTCATACCCGGTGAAATATGCTTTAGTAAAATTGTTCTTTTTCTCAGTCATGAGTCCTTACCATTTCAATTGGTTTGGCACCGCTTTCAAAACATATTTGATTTAACAAATTTAAACATACTTGATCTTGCTGATACAACTAGCATAGATCCATATCATAAATAGTTCATGAATGAAAGAACTTTAAACAATTCACAGTTCAATAATAATAGAACAGGAATTCAATTGCACAAAGAGCGATTTAACAACAATCAGTAAGGATGTGAATAATCATCAATAACTATTCACTAACATGCTTTGGAATATAACTTAAGTTTGAGCTAGAGAACTTGCCTCAATCGCAGTTTACAGCTATGCAATTTACTTTAACTTCTTTAGAGAAAAGACCTATAACTGATCTTTCAGTTAGTCATATCATAACTCACTTATAATCTTATTATCTTTCATTAACTTATATAACATTCAATCACATAGTTAAGTATTAGACATTACATTAAAGTCTTAGCGTTACTATTATACTTGGATAATCTTTTAATCATGTCATAACTTATATTTATAAGTTTTCCCTTTATATGTTTATCTTAGTAAACTAGATAACATTCCAGTAAACTGAAAATACTATTTCAGTAAACCAGATTACATTTCAGCATCCTGAAATCATTATTTCAGCAGACCGAAATCAATTTCAGTAAACCGAAATTATTTTAGCAACCCTAAATTCAATTTAACACCCTGAATTCTCATTTCAGTCTACTACATGCATAATATAGTTCATTGGATATCAATTCAACCACTATATTTAAAAATAACTTAATTCTCTTATTTTAATTCTCCGTTTAATATTATTAATTAAGTAATAATATTTCCAAGCTAATGTTATTAACTTTTAATAACCTTTAAGTCATATGCTACTAATAATAATTCAATCAAATATTATTAGTCATATAAAAATATTTTAAATCATTTAATCAATTTAATAAATAATTTTTTTTAATTGTTTTTCTTTTCTTAATTAATCCCTTTTAAATCTTCTAAAATGTCATACTCATAACAACTCTTCACAGCTAACCCAAACCATCATCACAAATCTGCATAAATCATGCTTAAGGGTCTCAAGTCATAAAACCGTATTTTTCATAATTTTGACATCATATATTTAATTAAATTCATTTATTCATATAATATCATTTATATGAAAAATATCAAAACAACTCCAAAACCATTTATTTTCTGGAAAGCTACTATATATAATCCCCTCATGAAAATATATTTTTCCATAAATTTTTAAAGTCCATCTACTATATTTAAATAGTCCATAATAGCAAAATATTGTCAGATTTTTTATAAATCGAGATTATCTCCACAAATTCTGAAATTTTCAGGGTAGGCTCCTGTTATATACATGTATTTCCAGTAAACATTTCATAATTTTTGGACTAACACACAGAGAATTATTAGGTTAGATTTTTTAAAGTAGCCCTTTGCCGTAAAATGCATAACTCTCAAACCGTATGGCCAACAATTCTCAAATTTTTACAGGACCTACCTAACCTTTGATATTAACCCTTTAAATTTTTTTCAAATTTTTAAAGTAAGGAAAGTTGATAAAATTGCCCTCGTGGCAGACTATTAGAGGGCTTTTTAGCCTTCTTTGTCTATTACATGGACTGTTTTGACTAAAACACACACCACGACTTTTCTACACATGATTTCTGAGTTCTACCACTTGGGTTTATTAGTCAACACATTTATCTAGCACCCCTCTTTGACGGATTGTGAAAAGAAGGTGTAGATTGAACATATTATTTGATCAAAGGGAGAGAAAGCTAGGGTTTTCTAGATTTCTAGAAATCTAGTTTCATTTCTCTCCTTTTGATCCACTATCTAACACTTAAATTAGTTTGATCCATACATGAATCACTATAAAACACATAAATTAAGGAGTTCTAAACTTCCAAATCATGAACCCCTTTTTCCATCAAATCCATAAAAGAAAAGAAAATAAAGTCTAGAGATTAGTTTATACCTTATTTTCTTGGCTTCTCTTTTTCTCCAACCGTAATATGTTATGAATCTTGGATGCATCTAGCTTAAGCTCTCTCCCTTTCTTCTTCTTCTTCCCACTGAGTTCCTCTCTTTTCTCTCTCTCTTTTCCTTTGCTTTCTCTTTCTTAACTTAGTAAATGAAAAGAAATAAAATGAAAAGCTATATCTACTTTACTTAAAATAAAAAGTATAGATATATAAATTGTATCTACCCATTTTTACCAACTTGCTCTCCTCTCTCTCTCTCTCTCTCTCTCTCTCTCTCTCTCTCTCTCTCTCTCTCTCTCTCTCTCTCTCATTATACAAAAGATAACTTGCAAGAAAGACTAAATGTGTTGGCCCATTATTAAAGTAACACCTAATAAAGGTAATTACCTAACAAAGTTAACATTATCATTACATTCTTTCCCCTTATTTCTCTCCTTCAAAAAAACCGGCCACATGGCCTTATCTTTTCTCCACTTTTGTTTTATATAAAGTTTATCTAATGACTAAAATAACCTTCCTTAAGTGGGCTTAATTTTTGGGCTTTTAATTAAAGTCTTTCTAGGCTTGCACCTTTTCTTATTTTGTTTACTTACGAAATTGAGCTTGGCCCTCCTCTATTACTTCAATTGGGTCATTATTATATTTATCTTATACATGATATATTGGGATAATTCAATAATCTAATTGCCCTTAAATCAATTTATCTACAAGTCCAACGCTTAATTAAATAATTGGGCTTGTTTAAATCACTTACTCTTTTTAATTTATTATCTCTTGAGCTAATGCCCATTATTATTGATATTTTCATATTATTATCCATCAATAATATTAATTTACTTACATAACCCAATTAAACTTGTCGTATTCAAGTTTATTGAGTATGTAATTAGGGTTTAACACCTTTAAATCATTTTCTGGATTATTAACATACTTAGGTTAGTTCACTAACTTATTAGTGAGACTTTTTTTAAATACTTATAGCATATTATTCACATAATCACTTAATCATCAATAATATATCATAAATTATTTAATATATTTATTTACAATACAACACAGAAATTCTTGGTTATTACAAGTGCTCTTCCAACTCTTGGAATAAAGTGTCTAACCTTGATTCGTAATAAGACTTTCTTATTTATAGATGTAGGAAGCCCTTCTAAACTATTTAGAATTAGGGTTTCATATTAATTAATTAAACTCTTTTAATTAATTAGGCTTCCCAATTCTATTAGGAATAATTAAACTCTTTTAATTAATTAGCCTATTAATCTTATTATGAATATATATGTGTGAGAGAGAGTATCTTATTAATTAATTCCCAAACTTCTTTAGAAATTAAATAATAATAGTAGTAATAATAATAATAAGACTCCTCTTATTAATTTATATTTAATATTTTTAAAATATTAAATAATAAATATTAAGCTATTTAATTTATTCTATCACCATAGATTAAATTAAATATACTTAACTTATTATTACGATTATGCCATTAGCTTCTTTAATAAATATTCTTCCTTTTATGGTGTGACCCTTTAGGTTCTCCATATTAAACCGATTGTGAATAAATCAATTAGAACAATTCTAATCTTATTTAAATAAATAAATTAAACTAATAATTTATTTAAATAAATAACATTTATTCTACAATAAGGATAAGCCTCCTTAGCGATCAACGACATTCCAGATAATATAGATTTCAACAATAATCAAAAAAGAACCTTTTAGTAAATAGTTACCGTACAATTCAATCCTTCCACCATACAATATCCCAATTAAATATAAGACATGGAATTACTGTCAAGTCTTATTTTTATTTAATTATATGTATTTCGATTCCCAAATTCACAACTCCAAATAATGCAAATTAGAAACCGTTTCTAATTCCATTCCACCTTGGCCAAGGATTCCTGGGTTATCATTTATTGAATCACATATGACATATCTCTTCTTTTACTAGAAGTGGTGGATTATTTATTGATCATTCATTATCTCCATATATAACTTATTACATCCAAGCATACCCTTTGATATACCCTAAGGGTCTTAAGGGACATGTCAAAGTATAACTTATCATACATAAGATATTATGATGATCTCAAGTCCAAGGATCACTTGTACTACTATCACTACAGGAATTCTTATTGACAGACAAGTAAAACTCTATTAGGTATTCTTTAGCGAGCCACGTTTAGTGAACTTATTCTTCAATAAGCGCCTACATACTTGCTTTAATGTCTCCACACAAATGATTATGAGATCGATCACCCTCATCCAATGAGCAGGAAACGTATGTACCAATCTATATAGATTCACTAATCCCATTTTTAGTAATCCAATGATTGGGAATAATTTTAGTGTTAAGCTATCTAAGAATTTAGATCGCATTAGCATGATCATCATCATTATTCTAAAAGAATTGCTTAAAACTATGGGTTTATCACATATTATAATAACAACAACATGTAGATAATTAAATGCCTTTAAATAAATAATACTTTTATTAATAAATGAACAAGATTGTTACAAAGTATATGCTTTATCATCAAATATGATTGGCTTGTGTGCATACTACTTTCAATCTCATATTTGCACTAAAGTCAATCGCCGTGGTATCTAATACCCTTCTTCTCTAAGTGACGATTATCCTATTGCTGGATAAACTTCAGTAAATGGATATGTAATGTTGTTCTTGAGAGTTCACTATTTCTATAGTGACTTCTCCTTTTCACTGATTTCTTTAATCAAATGAAAGTGCCACAACACATGTTTGGATCCAAGATGAGACTTAAGAACTATTCCTAGTTCTGTAAATAACTTTTCATCCGAAACATCAACTTGTAGCTTCATTTAAAACTATATACTTTGTCTTTATCACTAAACCATCAACTCTTTGCTGTTTGAAACCTTTTTAATTCACTACACCACCTTTCTAAGTAACGACTTACCCTAAAGTGGATTTGTTGTCGTCTTGATCAGTCTGAAAAACTTGAGCATGTTTAGTCCTCTAGTTTTAATTCAGACACATCATGAATCATGATTACACCTTTATTGTCGGTTAAGTACTTTAAGATGTTTGTCAACGTCTTACAGTGATCTTCTCCAGAATATGACTGATCAACATCAAGTCTCGTACATTTCATTGCATACATGATAGTAACTTATGCGATCTCTCTTTTATTGAGGATAATTTTAGAGAGCTACACTCCATGACTCATCATCATGAGACATCTCTTGGAGTTTGTCATGCTGAACGCCTTTAACATCAAATGAATATACGTTCCTTGGGTTAAGCTGAGCATCCTTTTAAATCTATTTATATAGATTTATATTCCTAATTTAGGATGTTCTACCCAAATCATTCATGGAGGAATATTTAGACAACTTTATCTTTACTGATTATAGCACTGGTATGTCATTCCTTATTAGTAGTATATCAACATATAATACTAGAAAAGTCGCAGCGCTCCCACTGACCTTTTTGTACACACTAGGTTCATTCTCATTTTTGATAAAATCAAACACTTTTGATTGTCTCATCAAAATGAATGTTCCATCTTTAAGAAGCTTGCTTCAATCCATAAATGGATTGTTGTAGCTCATATACATGATTTGCTTCAACCATTGAAATAAACCCATCTGGCTGTATCATACATACATTATCCTCTAATAATATATATTTGAGGAAGGATGTCTCCACGTCTATTTTCCATATCTAGTAAGATTAACCTGCAATCGCAAGTAAAATCCAAATGGACTTGAGCATTAATACCGGTAATAAAGGTTTTATTACAGTCAACTCCTTGACTTTATTTGAAAACCTTTTCCAAAACGATCTAGCCTTATAGGTCTCCACCTTGTCATTTCCTCTAAGGATCCATTTCGAATTTTATGGCCATCTGCCATTTCTCTGAGTGTCTACAACTCTTAGCCTTATCGTGTATTACTGGATCATTATCCTCTATGATGCGTACCTCATCATCATCATCTATGATGAATCCATTCCTCCCAGGTATCTTCAGTACTATTCCAGATTCACAATTCGGTTGTGATACAATAGGTCTATCTACAAGTTTCTCATTTTTACTAATAGTGATTTGTGGTTCTTGAACTCCTTCAAAATCTATTATCCTCCCACTAGCCCTTCAATGATAAAAACCTTTTGCTAAGTAGAATTATAGAACATATACCCTAAACTTACTTTAGGATGTCCCACAAATCTGTACTTGTAAAATCTTGTCCCAAGCTTATCCTTTTGAAATTTTTTCACATAAGCTGGATAACCCTTTTTCTTAACATACTTAAGATTAAAAATCCTCCATGTTCATAACTCTTATGAAGTCTTGGGGACGGATTTTGAGGTTACCTTATTTTGTAGATATGCAGCCGTTTCTAGGGCATTACCCCAGAAGGATACTGGAATGTCGGTAAAAATCATTATGGACCGCACTTTGTCCAACAAGGTAAGATTTTTCCTTTTAGATACACCAATCAATTATTGTGTATCAGAAAGTGTCTATTGTGAGAAAACCATTTAAGATGATCTTAAAACTTATTGCACAAGTATTTATTCCTCGATCCAATCGAAGAATCATAATACCTTGCCAATTAGTTTTATTTCTGAATTCTTTGAATCTTTCAAATGATTCAAACTTGTATTTCACCAAATACAAATATTCAACTCTTTGAATGATCATCTCCTTTTCTTTTAGCCTCTACAAGATGTTTCCTATAGTTTCTATTCCAGTGTCCAAGCTTATTGCAGTGGAAGCAAACTCCTTTGCTATCCGTATCAGTTTTGTTCTTATTAACCTTTGTATTTGCCTTTCTATTTAGCTTCTTTGAATCGTTCTTCTTTTCAGAAGATCCTTTGGCCCTATCATTAAGACTTGGTCTTTCTTGGTTGGAAAGTGACTCTCAACAGTTTTCAACATGTTTAAGCAAATCAGAGAGGCGTCAATCTAGCTTATACATCTGAAAATTCACAACAATTATGAGAAGGATTCCGGGAGTGAGTGAAAGATCAAATCTTGGCTCAATTTTCCATCCATGACAAAACCTAGTTGTCCTATTTGTTCAATCAGATTGATCATATTAAGGGCATGTGTCTTTATTGTAGTACCATCGGTCATTCTAGATTAAAAGAACTCCTTAGATATATGATATCTATTAGTTCTACTTGTTGGGTTTGTACGAAATCGTGACGCAATCAAATTGCAAAAATTAGCGGAAGCATGGTATATCAGAGTTTAAAAAATTTCTACAAAACCATTACCCGGATCATCCTTTATGCAAATTATTAATTTAAAACGATAAATAAGAAGTTATGGAATCGTACCCTTGTAGAACGAAGCTTCCACAGGTACTAGTTCAACTCCTTGTTCTTCGTGATCTCCTTGAATTTCCGGGTTAGATTCTTTCCTTTGATCAACGTTAGCCACCCAAGTGTTTGGCCTCTAGAGGTGATCCACCAAGGAAGATGAATTATCAAGAAGGAGGGTGGTTGGCTTAGTTTTCTATCCTCTATAGAAAAGGAGTACTCTCCAACAATTGGAATTGCATCATCTAATATCTATTATAAGACTCCTCTTATATAGATATTAGTCAACCCTTCTAATCCTATTAGACATGGGATTTCTTTTAATTAATTAAACTCCTTTAATTAATTTAGGCTTCCCACCACATGGGAATAATTAATTAAATTCATTTAATTAATTTGTCTCCTAATCTTATTAGGAATAAATGAGAGTACTAAATATTAAATTAATTACTAAACTCCTTTAGAAATTAAAATAATAATAATTGTAATAATATTAATAAGACTCCTCTTATTAATTTATATTTAATATTTTCAAAATATTAAATAATAAACATTAAGCTATTTAATTTATTCTATCACCATAGATTAAATTAATTATACTTAATGCATTATTACGATTATGCCATTACCTTCTTAAATAATTATTCTTCCTTTTATGGTGTGACCCTTTAGGTTCTCCATATTAAACCGGTTGTGAATAAATCAATTAAAACAATTTTAATCTTATTTAAATAAATAAATTAAACTAATAATCTATTTAAATAAATAATATTTATTCTACAATAGGGATAAGCCTCCCTAGCGATCAACGACTTTCCAGATAATATAGATTTCAACATTAATCATAAAAGAACCTGTGAGTTAATAGTTACCATACAATTCAATCCTTCCACCATACAATGTCCCAATTAAATATAAGACATGGATTTACTGTCAAGTCTTATTTTATTTAATTATATGTATTTCGATTAAAAAATGCACAACTCCAAATAATGCAAATTAAAAACTCCTTTCTAATTTCATTTCACCTTGGCCAAGGATTCATGGGTTGTCATTTAACGAATCACATAGGACATATCTCCTCTTTTACTAGAGGTGGTAGATTCTTTATTGATCATTCATTATCTTCATATGTAACTCATTATACCCAAGCATACCCTATATATGCCTTAAAAGGTCTTAAGGAATAAGTCAAAGTATAATTTGTTACATACAAGATACTATGATGATCTCAAGTCCAAGGATCACTTGTACTACTATCACATTAGGAATTCCTATTGACATGCGAGTAAAACTCCATTAGGTATTCCATAGCGAATCACGTTCAGTGAACTTATTCTCCAATAAGCACCTACATACTTGCTTTAGTGTCTCCACACAAATGATCATGAGATCAATCATCCTCATCCAATGAGCAAGCAACATATGTACCAATCTATCCGGATTTACTAATCCCCTTTTTAGTAATCCCACGATTGAGAACTATTTTAGTTTTAAAACTTTCTAAGAATTTAGATCTCATTAGCATGATCATCATCATGATTCTAAAAGCATTGCTTAAAACTATGGGTTATTTACATATTATAAAAACAGCAACATGTATATAATTAAATGCCTTTAATAAATGAATATTTTATTAATAAATAAATAAGATTGTTTACAAAGTACGTGCTTTATCATCATACATGATTGGCTTGTATGCACACTACTATCACTACTTTCCTCACCATTCAACTCTTTGAAGTGTAGAAATATAGTAGGAGCATCTGTAACGACCCCAAAATTCATACAATATAATTCTCATCCTCGATCGTTAGCAATACATCTTTAATCTATCTTTACATCATTATTTGATATTAAAATCACTAAAACTGCGAAATATTTAAAACTTTTATAAACTTCTTTCTTTTATTTTCCTGAATCGCAACCTTTACATTACATCTCTTCGATACAAATCTATATCATGAATCGTCACCACAAAATGACTATACAAAATCTTACATCATAAAGCAATATCCATATACATTGGGTAACTCCACTTATAATTTAACAACATGTTACATTCAAAACAATAAATATATTTCTCATAAAACATAAGTATTCTTCGTGAATATAGATCTCTATAATTCACTTAGCACGTATCCTTACCTTGAAATCTCGACCTGTAAAAAATATTATTTGCAAGAGTGAGCTCGACAGCTCAGCAAGTTCTAACAGTTTTCATGCATCACATAGCACATAATAATAAGCTCAACATACATATCATAATAACTAAAGTAACATGGCATACATGCTTTAATTCACATAACAAATATAAAGATTGAGTTCCTTACTCAATCAACATTATTTAACCAAAATAATGTAGTCATAAATTGACTTTAACATTTCACGATTACAACATGTATAACATATCATGCTTGCTTATAACATATATAACATATCATACAATTTAAAATAGTTCATCAAGTTCACGTAGACAAATAGGAACCGGAAGATTTGCCTTGATCGTTGTTTACCAATAACAGATTAACAGCTTACAGCTATCTGCACTTCACATGCCCTACACAATTATATATAATCATGCACATCAACTATTAGTCACATAGTAACATATAGTATTTGTAATGTAAACTCTACTCTACATCTCATAACTCTTCCTACTATCAATACACAATGTTCAATTTGATTGTGTTAACTTTCGACTTATATCTCACTATATTTCTTTTTAGTAATATTCGAAATTCATTCAAGTGTTTAAGTCTTGTTAGGACTACTTATTGGTTTTATATTAATCCCATTTCATATCTTATAATGTTCATTCTATTAGAATCAAAATAATATTTAAGTGTATTAACACATTACACGGCGTTTTGATGTTTATACGTCACACACCTAATTCGCCTCTTTTGCATGCGCTTAGCATGCTCCTATGTTGGGTTACATTACACTATAATGTTTCATTATTATTAGAAACATAATATTAAACAAGGTTATACACACTCGTTACGGCGTTGCGACGCTTGGACGTCAGTACGCCAAACTTGCCTATTCGAACGTCCAAACGACACGCATTTGCGCACGCTTAACACGCCCATACGAATTGTCTAATACACAATCGTTAATGTCAAGTATCATTATAATACATAATAGTCATGTTATGAAAGTTAGAACATCATTTTATATGGTCGGGAGCATTACACATGCATACGTGCATGCCCGGCGCCCACCGATTACCTCCAAAAACACATCAGTCATAAAGATGACCATTTTGACCCCTAATAACGACCTCAAATCTTAAATGTTAAAGAACAAAAGTTGTAGGTCTACTCGTGCTCGTTCCGGATCATCTTGAATCCCCTCAATCAGAGTTTGTATGAAAACGTTATAGTCGTTTTACTACAGGAGGTCAAATCAGTTTTGTATTACAACACTTAAAACCACTCCAGACAGCATGGTTACCCACTGGGGCAGGTCCCCCAAGGCCAAAAACCCGCTGGGGCGGGGCACCCTGCTGTTGGGCTCCCTGGCTCACGAACTTGCAGAGAAATAAGCCAATTTGGCTTATTTCTTCGCACCAAAGTCCGATTTTAACTAACACAATGTACATAAAACTTTATACAAACAAAATCCTACACTTTTAACATGATTTTAACATATAATAACACCACAACACATAATCAACGCACCTAATTTTCATGATTTTTGAAGAAAACGACATTCTTAAGCGTTCTTAAAGAAAATTAACACTGTGAGTTCGTTTTTAACCCAAATCACATGATTCAAATCATGTTTTGTTCGTTTCTTGATATATTATTATAATCTATCATCAATTTAAAAAATAATTGACACACACACATAGCAATTTTGATAATTTAAAGGCTATTTTCAAAATAAGCTCATAATAAAATACTATGAACATGATTTCTTCATGTTCATCATATTTACATGAATTGAACCCCTTAAACTATCATATAACTCATATATAATCGTTTATATACATAATATCACTTACATACATCAAATCATCATGTTCATGAAGAACTAAACTTATAGAAAACTAAATTTCATGAATAACATAAACATAAAATACTAACTATAAGGGTTAGGAATTATACCCTTAAGTTTTAGTGATGAAGAAGATGAAAGTTATAATGAGGCTTCTAGTTTTGATTTCTCACAAAACTCATTCTTCCTCTTTCTTTCTTCTTCTCTCTTCTTCCTCCTTGAGTCTTTTCTCTCTAACTTTTCCTCTACTCTTTCTTTCTTTCTTTCTTTCTTTTTTTCTAACACTGGTTATTTTCTCTAACTCTTCTAACTCTAAACTAACGTATATTATAATTCTATAGATATAATATATATATATATATATATATATATATATATAACATATACACATAACATATAACTTATAATATATTTATGTATATAATAAATCCCATCATAAATACAAAGGTTACAATTCTTTTGAAAATCAAAAGCCTTAAGGCTTCGTTTGGTAAAAACGACATTATTTTTAAAAATAGGTTTTTAAATAGTTAAGGCCCCGTTTGAAAAAACGGATTTAAAACAATGCAAGGGTCTTGTTTGGAAAAATGATTTTAAAAACTCTTTTAATTCTTTTAGTAATTCCTTTAACACATATTTTTAATATTATCCTTTAATTAATTAAATCTTAACCTTATAATTTAATTAATTAAAAGTTTAACATCAATTAATCTCATAAAATGGTCATATTATAATTACTTGCTAATTATAACTTCATGTAATAATTACCACATCACTACATCTAATTTAATTATCTCAATTAAATTAGAACTATAACATAAAATCATTACATATTAATTAAATTAAATATTAAATAACCATTTAATTAATATAATACACTTAATTATATTACTCCATATTAATCACATAATTATTTATTTAACTCAATAAATAATTTAATTAAAATATTTATTTTAATTCAATAAATATTAAAATTAATATCTAAAATCTTCTTCACATCAATTCACATATTTCACAATATATGACACGTATACACATACTCAAACCCAAAACATCAGATAATAAGAATTTTATTTATTAAATTCTCATTTACTAATTCTTGAAAATCCGGGTTGTCACAACATCCATAGTTTTATGCTGACACTGAAGCTCGTTACTCATGGATGCGAGCATGATACATTGAGCCAACTATGCATCATCTTGCTACTTTCTAAAAGTAGCAATCTCTTCCTCAGAGGCATTGTCTGCAACCATTGCAGGGATAGGCGTATTAAGGACATAAAATAACTTTTCAGCCTTGTGAACTATTCTTAAATTCCTTCACCAATCCGTTTAATTCGGTTCGGTTAATTAGCATCTAATATGCTACAAAGTGATAGTAATTTAGACATTGTAAAATTCTATAAATAAAATTTTAATTAACAACATTATAGTATACATTCTTTTACTAATTACCAAAATAAATTAGGTCTTGTTTTAAATTGGTATCTCCCACTATTTTCTTCAAACTATATTACCCTCACATTATATAGTTTGACAAATTTAATTAAAGATTTGCAAATGAGAATAAGAATCTTATTTCAAATATATATAATCTTGTGTGTGCACAACAAACTATATATAAATAAATAGGTAGACAACTTTTGTCAATTACATCACCATGTAACTCTTTGCATTTTGTCTCTTAGATCATTATGGTCAAGTGTGTGCACATCCGAACCAAAACGATCTAAGTTAAGTCCGACCCAGCATTTCCATATAAGTGAAGAGAAAACTACAGCCCTTGTATATGCACAACAAAGCGGTAATGTTCAATTCTTTATAACCATAATGTGACACCCCCAAATCCAGGTACTTCATTTTTATAGGATTTGGTGTTCACTATCTAAATAAAACATAACTAAATGCCCATAAATAAGGAATGCAAAATAAATTACAACCTTAGTAAATAAAAATCTTCTTCCAAAATAGATTACAACTTATTAAAACATTTCCAGGGTTTCTAACCTTAAACATCGTCAATGCGGAAAATAAAATATCATAAATAATTAAAGTTATGTTACATAATCACATAATAAATATGAACAAGTCTTCACTTGTTCATCTTTCCTTTGCCCTTTGCTGGTGACGACTCGTCAACCTTCTCAACTTTGGCTACAATGGTTATATATGCAAGAGTGAGCAACCAAAAGTTCACTTGAAAAACAATCAATAATGATGACATATCATTGAATAAGTTCAACAGAATTGAATAACATTTCTATCATCGATAATCAAGAATTGAATATAAGATTTAGAATTCATCTGAGGGACATAAGACCTTGAACTATGTCTCAGGTTGTAAGTATTTCTACTTAGAACTTTAACAGTCGTTAGACTATATGGACCTTAAACTCGTACTTAGGGGGATCAGCCCTTCGTACCATGTATTATGCACAAACATCTTAACGCGTTCGCATGGTAATCCCCTATTACTAGGGTTGTTCATCTCAGTATTAATAACGAGTTTGCACCAAAGAAAGTTTGGTTTTGATATGCTCAAATGATAATTTAGAGTTCAACTATCATCAACTAAGGAGTAGTTGAATCAACTTACAATAATTAAGAGTTCGATAACAAAAGAATTATGAAATAACTATAAGTCGTAACAATAGACATTATATTCAACAGTCATGCTTTAGAAATAAACTTAAGGCATTTGAAAGATACAATAAAACTTTGCTTGAACAATTAAGTCAAGGTTACATTACTTCAATAACTAAACTCAATAATATATTTGTCCAATATGGAATAAGGAACTAGCTCAATTATCAGAGTATAGTTAGAAAACTTGCACAATGTAAAAGAAAGATTTAGGAACTTGCCTCGTGCGTAAGCTAGCAATTAACAACTCGTTCCACAATTTATCCTACGTACACGTAATTAACAATAGTAACATAAATTAGTTACCATATAGCTACATCACATCATTAGTTAACCCATCTAACTTAACTCATCATTATTTAATTATTAGGTTTAATCACTAATTATCACATAACATGATCAAACCACACATTTACATCAAACTTTATAAATAATCAAATTATAATTTAAAAATCATGCATTTCATATTAAAAATATAATTTAATAATGTCCAATTAGCATATAATTTTATTAACTTATTTTTATATTTATGACATTAACAGTCTCATAAAATTATATATTTAAATATAATTTTCTAGCTAAACTGCATAGGTGGCGCTGCAGCGCCACATAATGAACTGCAATCGGCGCTGCTGCGTAATGCCACGTCATCAGGGGCTCTACAGGCCTGGCATTGTAGCACTCCAGTTACACTCAAAACTGGCGCTGCCGCGCTACCACGTCAGCACACTCTGAAATTCGGTCTTGGCGCTGCAGCGCTGCAGTTAACAAACATAACTGACACTGCGGCGCCATGCCACTTCACCTGACTCTGTAGTGGCGCAGCAGAGCCCAGTTTACTCATAGGGCAGGCGCTGCGGCGCCACGTCACAGTCAGACGCAGACAGCCTTGCGAACTGTGCAGAAAAAAGCTAATTTGGCTTATTTCCTCGCACCAAACTCAGAATTTAACTCACATAATGCATAAAAAGCTTTATAAACTGCTAACTTGATGCTTCTAACATGTTTTAACATATATAAACATTAAAGCAATCAATTAAAAATATTTAATTTTATGATTTTGAAGAAAACACCATTGTTAAGTGTTCTTGATGAAAATAAATATTGTGACTTTATTTTTAAACCAAATCACATAATTCAAATCATGTTATTTTCGTTTCTTAATATATTATTATAATCTAAATTCAATATACATCATAAATCATGAATTAAACATCAATTTTGATATTAAAGAAATTATTTTTCAAAATAGTTCACTGTAAATTACTATAAACATGATTTCTTCATGTTCATCATATTTACATGAATGAAACAACTTAAACTATCATATAAATCATATATAAACAGTTTATAACAAAAATTACATATATAAATCATGTTTGCATGAATTTCATGAAAAACTTAAATACAGAAAAGTAAAACTATGAAGAACAAGAAAACTTAATTTAGAAATCTTAAAGTTTATATTGCTACCTTGTTAGCTTTTAGAAGGAGATGAAGAAGATAGATGATGAGTTTTTTGAATTCACAAAGCTTTCTCCTTCTTCTTTCTTCTCTCTTTTCTTTCTAGTTTTCTTTCTTTGCTCTCTCTTTCCTTACTCTGATATTCTAACTTACGTATTTTACATATAACTGAAATAGATATATAATTTAATAACTGATAAAACATAATATCTATATTAACTATTTATCAATCACTTTTTATTTTGAAAATCAAAAGCCACTAAGGCTTGTTTGGCAAATCCAATTTTAAAATAAATTTTTAGAAACTAAGGGCCTTGTTTGGTAAAACTCATTTAAAATAGACTTAAAGACTCTGTTTGGTAAAACTGAATTAAAACCCTTTTAATTTATTTTAATAACTCTTTTACTACATAATTTAAATATCACACTTTATTTAATTAAATCTCAATATTCTAATTTAATTAAATTAAAGATAACATCAATTTATTAAATAAAATTGTCACATAAATTAAATTGCTACACAATTATAATTTACTCATTAATCATAACTTCATGTAACAAATTAGTAAATCTCTAATTTAATTATTTAAATTAAATTAGACATTACTATAATTATTCATTAAATCATTATATCCTTATTACCAAATACCACATAATAATCCTCAAATTTAATTACCTCAATTAAATTAGAACTTCCTCACAGAATTACTTACACATCAATTTAATATTAAACATCAATTTAATTAATATATTGCACTTAATTAAATTACTCCCAAACATAATCACATTAATTATTTATTCAACTCAATAATTAAATCAATTCAAATATTTATTAAATTCAATAAATATTTAAAATAAAATACAAAATCTCGTTTGTTACAATCTTCCCCCTTAAAAGGATTATGTCCCCAGAATCACAACTAAAAAAAACTCATTCATCACATTCTTCCCCCCCCCCCCCTTAAAAAGGTTCTGTCCCCAGAATCGTTATACAAAAATTAAACAAACAATTGGGGATAGGTTTTCATCATAACATTTTCGAGTTCCCACGTACTTGTTCTTTCCTGTCAACTATTTGAACAGGAACCTCTTCATATGTTAAGTCTTTATCAAACTGTAACGGCTCATACTCTATCACATGCTTGTAATCGTGTTTGTAAAGTCGTAACACAGAAATATGGAAAAGGTTATGAACATGCTCTAACTCTGGAGGTAACGCAACCTTGTAAGCTACCTTACCAACCCTTCGTTGTATCTCAAAAGGTCCAATGAATCTGGGACTCAGTTTCCCTTTCTTGCCAAATCAAATCTTCCCTTTCCAGAGAGATACCTTTAGAAAAACGAAGCTTCCTACTTAAAACTCTCGATTCTAACGATGATAATCAACATACTTCTTCTGTCTATCCTGAGCAGCAACTAATATCGTTCTAATCATCTTAACGATCTCAGAAGTTTGTTGCACCAATTTTGGTCCTAACAGTTGTCGTTCACCAACCTCATCCCAGCATAATGGAGTCCTGCATTTTCTTCCGTACAATACTTCGTAAGGCGGCATGCCAATACTTGCATGGTAACTGTTGTTGTAGGCGAACTCCACTAATGGTAGATGATCATCCCAACTTTCTTTGAAGTCTATAACACAAGCTCTTAGCATATCCTCTAGAGTCTGAATCGTTCTCTCGCTCTAGCCATCAGTTTTAGGATGGTACGCAATACTCATTCGCAATTATGTTCCCAAGCATTCCTGTAATCGCTTCCAGAAATTTGAGGTAAAACGCGGATCCCTGTTTGATACAATTGATACCGGAACACCATGTCTAGAAATAATTTCCTTAACGCACAGCTTCGCCAATTAATCCAAGTTGAATCTAATCTTGATAGGTAAGAAATGCGTTGACTTCGTCAGTCGATCCACAATAACCCACACTGCATCAAAATCCTTCTGAGTCGTTGGAAGACCAACCACGAAATCCATCGTGACATGCTCCCACTTCCATTCCGGAATCTCCAGAGGTTGTAGCAATCCACTTGGTCTCTGGTGTTCTGCTTTAACTTTCTAATATTTTAGACATTTTGCAACACATTCAGCAACGTCTCTCTTCATATTCAGCCACCAAAAATGTTGTCTAAGATCCTGGTACATCTTCGTGCTTCCAGGGTGAATCGAATATCTTGATTTGTGAGCTTCGCCCAAAATTTCCTCTCTAATTTTTGGTACTGGCGGTACCCAGATTCTCCCTTCAAATCGTAGCAGTCCAACATTATCAATCTTGAACTTTATCGTTTCACCATCGGTTACTCTCTTCTGGATCTTCTCACACTCCTTATTATGTAGTTGTGCCTCTTTTACCTTGTCCACCAAGGTTGAACCGGTAGTAACTTGGAATAATTTCTCATCCGACTCCTTCGGATACTTAACTTCCAGCTCCAACTTAGCCATCTCATTTACCAACTATTCCTGTGAAGTGAATAACATTAACTTCTCCCGACCCTTCTAGCTTAAGGCGTCGGTCACGACATTTGCTTTACCCAGATGGTATAGAAACTCGCAATCGTAGTCTTTGATAAGCTCCAACCATCTCCTTTAGCGCATATTCAAATCCTTCTGTGTAAAGATATACTTCAGACTCTTATAATCCATATATATCTCACACTTTTCTCCATATAGATAGTGTCTCCATATCTTTAGAGCAAATACTACTACCGCTAATTCTAAGTCATGGGTCGGATACCCTTTCTCATAATCCTTTAGCTGACGTGATGCATAAGCAATGACTTTACCATTCTGCATCAGCACACAGCCTAATCCTTTACGTGAAGCATCACTGTATACCAAGAAATTTTATGTACTATCCAGTAACGACAACACAGGCGCATTACTCAATCTCTTCTTCAGTTCTTGAAAACTCTCCTCACACTTTTTCGTCCAAACCAACTTCACCATTTTCCAAGTCAAATTCCTCAACAGAGTTGCGATTTTGGAAAAGTCTTGAATAAATCTTCTATAGTAACCTGCCAATCCCAAGAAACTCCTCACTTCTGACGGTGTCTTCGGCTGATCTCAATTCATCAAAGCTTCAACCTTTGACGGATCTACTGAAATCCCATCTTTGTCAATCATGTGGCCAAGAAATTGCACTCGTTCTAATCAGAATTCGCACTTCTACAATTTTGCATACAACTTCTCCCGTCTCAGCGATTCCAATGTCAGCCTCAAATGTTTCGTATGTTCCTCCTTAGTTTTGGAATACACCAAAATGTCATCTATGAACACTACCACGAACTTGTCTAGAAATGGCTTAAACACCCTATTCATTAAGTCCATAAATGTCGCAGGTGCATTTGTTAGACCAAATGACATCACCAAGAACTTGTAATGTCCATACTGAGTTCTAAATGTCATCTTAGGTACATCCTCCCTCCTGACCTTCAACTGATGATACCCACTTCTCAAATCTATTTTCGAGAAATATCTAGCACCCTTCAGTTGATCGAACAAGTCATCGATCCTAGGTAAAGGATACTTATTCTTGATCGTGACTTTGTTCAACTCCCTATAATCAATGCAAAGCCGCATTGACCCATCCTTCTTCTTGAAAAATAATACCAGCGCTCCCCACAATGATACGCTCGGCTGAATATACTTCTTGTCCAGTAATTCTTGCAGTTGAACCATCAACTCCTTCACCTTGACCGAAGCCATTCTGTATGGGGCTTTTGATATCGGAGCAGTCCTCGGCGCTAAGTCGATCACGAACTCTATCTCTCTATCTGGTGGAAGTCCTAGCAAATCGCTCGAAAACACATCCATAAACTCCTTAACCACTAATATCTCTTCCAACTTTGGACTCTCCTTACGAGTATCCACTATATAGGCTAAGTACCCTACATAACCTTACTTCAATAACTTCTTGGCCTACCTAATCATCAGATAACTCGCTTGTCTAGGCGATTTGCTACCATAAAACACTACCTTCGACGGAGTTATAAGTTTTATAGACTTCCTCTGGCAATCAATTACCGTCCCATAGTTGAACAACTAATCCATACCCAATATAATATTGAATTCCTCAAGTTTTATCGGAATCAAATATACCATCAACTTATGAATCCATCGACGGGATGGGTCCCATTTGGTTCTAATCCTCTGAGCTACAGGCCCCACCCCGTTCAATCTATAATCCTTGTGTACAAACCTAACAGGAATAACCTCCCTATCCGCATTCTCTATGTTCAAAGGGTAAATTAATTCCTCCTTAGGTAAGTCTAAACTCTTAGTAAAGTCATCAGATATGAATGAACAAGTAACACCCGAATCAAATAATACATAAGCATTAATACTATTGACCGGAATAATACCTGACACCACATCCTTTGACTGCACAGCATCCTGCACGGTCATGTTGAACGTTCTGGCGGTGGTTTGGCTCGACTGCGGTGGTCCAACGATAGTTAAAATGTTGCCGCTACTATTCCCTCTCCCTCCTGCCGACCCTCCAGCTGGCTTCTTCGGGCAATCCCGGGCCATATGATCCTTAGACCAGCATGTGAAGCAAACTCCCTTCTTCGGGTTAGGATAATTCGGAGCAATGTGGCCTTCTTGACCACAATTAAAATATACTCACCTTCCCCTCAAGCACACTCCAGTGTGATTCTTCCTGCATATAGCACATGCTTCAATTATTTTCTTTTGATGGCTTCCCTGTTGACTCCCAGCAGGAACACCGTCATTCCACTTCCTCTTCTGGTTGTTAGCATCGCTACCACCAGCTTTGTTCTAGGTTTCATTCATCTTCTTCTTCAGATCTTGGTTATATTTGGTCAAGGCATCGCTTCCTCCTTCCATGGTGATCGCCTTTTCCAATACTGCAACAAAGGTATTCAGCTGGAACATGGAGACCTACTATACAACCAAGGCTTCAATCCCTTCTCGAACCTTCTTACTTTCCTTTCATCCGTACTGACCTGGTACATTGCAAACCTTGCCAGCTCGTTGAACTTTGCGGCGTACTCCGGCACCGACATCGCTCCCTGCTTCAGCTCTAGAAACTGAACCTCCATCTGGTTCAGCGAGCTTAATGGGAAATACATCTCAAATAACATCTCCTTGAATATGTCCCATACTATCACACCTTCTCCTCCTCGAGTCTTATTAGCATGCCACCAGTAGCTAGCTTCCGACTTCAGCATGAATGTCGCAAAAGTCGTCTTCTGGTCGTCATTAATTCTGGCCACATCAAAGACCTTCTCCATTTCAATCACCCACGTCTGGGCATCTATCAGGTTCACGGATCCCTGCAATTCTGGTGGTCCTACCGCTTTGAATTCCATGAACGTGGCGGCTTGTACTTGGGACTGATTCGTAAGCGTTCCTGTCAGTAAATTCACCAGTTGCTAAACTGGATTGGCTTTAGCCTCATCGTTGTTGTTGTTGTTTGTAGAACCCTCTTGTGGTTGACGGGTAGGTCTTCTTCTAGGAGGTATCTTTTTGTTAAGACATACTCTTATTAAATCTCTACTCATCTCTTAAATATTTAAGACCAACTTAAACATTTAAAATAAATAAGTTCACACTTGAACACATAGCACTTCAATAAACTTTAATATTTTATTCATTCATAGTTTTTAAAACATAGAATAGATAGCATCTCTGCTATTTACATTATCTTTCCTGAACTGAAACAAGTTGCAGGATTACATCATCATCTTATCCCATTATTATCTCAAATTCTGGGATTTACAATTATTTAATACATAAAGAAACACATAGTTTATTACTCTACTATATAGGCATGTTAAGACGTCGCACAGCCTTTCTACGTTCTTCTTCCATCACCCAAAACACTGTTCTACGATCCACCATATACCACGGTAAATCCTTGAACTGAGCTGGGTAATAAAAGACAAGATCTTAGGCCCTATCTATAGCCGAATGAAATACATAGTCTTCCTCCTTCATCTTCGCCTTCTTCGCTTGAACCTCGTCTTTAGCTCGATCTTCACGTTGAGTAGCCTTCAAGAAAGCATCCTCTGCTCTGGCACGCTTCGCTGACTCCTCTTTTATGTCGTTCTTCAGTTTCTCTAGTTTAGCAAGTTCATCATCCCTTTCACTCTCCACGTGAACTAGATCCCACTTCACGTTTCCAAGACAGTCATCCAGATCTTGAATCGTCTCCTTCTTCTGCTGTATGGTGGTCTGACTCTCATCCACCAGCTCCTCTAGCTCTCCAACTTTACCCTGCAGCTCAATATTTCGGTCGTAGACTTCCTCGTACATCACAGCGCTGATAGAGTTAGGTGGAAATTCCTTTTCAGGATCCTACTCCTCTTCCTTTGACTCATCCTCGTCGTCTCGGTCAAAGACTGGCTCATGCTCCTGACCCACTACTATGATCAATGGAGATGGCTCTCTCTGAACCAACTGCTCCCAGATAGTATGGACAGTGGCGGAACCAGAACGTTTTTAGAGGGGGGTCAAAATACATCAGTAAAAAAAATATTTATTGACGCTTGGAGTGCTTTTTTCAGCTATACGACTGAGGGGACAACTGTATCCTGCGACTCTGCATAGTTTGAAAACGTCTCAAAATTTTGGTCAATATCAAAATTTATATAGAAATATTACTTTTTTTTATTTCATATAAAAATACGTGAGAGAAATTCATGTAGAAATATTATTTTCTTATGTGAAAATATCAATTTTCTATATAGAACAAAGAAAATTAATCCAAAAAGAAATCAACAAATGGGAGTCTCTGAAGTAAATTCATGATATTTAAAAATATAAAATGTTTGTAGAAAATAATTTGGTAAATAAAGAACTTGGTTTTTGTGATCATTCTTCAACCTCAAGTAGCGACTTAGATTTGATTGTGTTTTAAGTTCTTTTATTTGAATTTCATTGTAAAATAAAATTTGTTCTATTTTTTAATTTATGGAGCGCATGTAGAAAATTTTGGACTACTATTATTATACATATATACATGTGTGTGTATTATATATATATATATATATATATATATATATATATATATATATTGACTATTAATATATAGCCTATGCAGAATTTTGGTGGGGGGTCATATGACCCCCCTCGCCCCCTTGGTTCCGCCCTTGAGTATGGAAGTTTCGGGGCTCTTCATCCCTAGGCATCTGGGGTAAATCCTCCCTAGCCTGACTGGACTATCCAACATTCGTCATCCTGACACAAAATTTTAAAGTTTAATTATTACGTGACATCGATCGATACTCTTCGAGTACATAAACATAACCACATAGCACATAAGGTAGTTTATTATCTTTAACTATCATCACTATCTTTTTGATCTCCTATAAGGCTACTTCCTAAGGTTTCCAACCTAAGGTTCATTACCTAAAGCTCTGATACCAACTTATGACACCCCCAAATCCGGGTACTTCAGTTTCACAGGATTTGGTGTTCACTATCTAAATAAAACATAACTAACTGCCCATAAATAAGGAATGCAAAATAAATTATAATTTTAGTATATAAAAATCTTCCTCCAAAAAGGATTACAACTTATTAAAACGTTCATAGGGTTTCTAAACTTAAACATCGTCAATGCGGAAAATAAAACATCACAAACAATTAAAGTCTTGTTACATAATCACATAGTAAATATGAACAAGTCTTCACTTGTTCATCTTGCCTTTGCCCTTGCTGGTTGACGGCTCGTCAACCTTCTCAACTTTGGCTGCAATGGTTATATATGCAAGAGTGAGCAAACAAAAGCTCACTTGAAATACAATCAATAATGATGACATATCATTGAATAAGTTCAACGGAATTGAATAAAATTTCTATCATCGATAATCAAGAATTAAATATAAGATTTAGAATTCATCTGAGGGTCATAAGACCTTGAACTATGTCCCAGGTTGTAAGTATTTCTACCTAGTCCTTTAACAGTCGTTAGACTATATGGACCTTAAACTCGTACTTAGGGGTATTGTGCATAAACATCTTAACATTTTTGCATGGTAATCCCCTACTACTAGTTTTGTTCATCTCAGTATTAATTAACGAGTCCGCACCAAAGAAAGTTTAGTTTTGATATGCTCAAAGGGTAATTTAGAGTTCAACTATCATCAACTAAGGAGTAGTTGAATCAACTTACAATAATTAAGAGTTCGATAACAAAATAATTATGAAATAACTATGAGTCGTAACAATAGACATCATATTCAACAGTCATACTTTAGAAATAAACTTAAGGCATTTGAAAGATACAATAAAACCTTGCTTGAACAATTAAGTCAAGGTTACATTACTTCAATAATGAAACTCGATAATATATTTGTCCAATATGGAATAAGGAACTACCTCAATTATCAGAGTATAGTTAGAAAACTTGCACAATGTAAAAGAAAGATTTAGGAACTTTCCTCGTCCGTAAGCTAGCAATTAACAACTCGTTCCACAATTTATCATACGTACACGTAATTAACAATAGTAATATAAATTAGTTACCATATAGCTACATCACATCATTAGATAGCCCATCTAAGTTAACTCATCATTTTTTAATTATTAGGTTTAATCACTAATTATCACATAGCATGATCAAACCACACATTCACATCAAACTTTATAATTAATCAAATTATAATTTAAAAATCATACATTTCATATTAAAAATATGATTTAATAATGTCCAATTAGCATATAATTTTATTAACCTACTTTTATATTTATTACATTAAAATTCTTATAAAATTACACATTTAAATATAATTTTCTGGCTAAACTGCATAGGTGGCGCTGCAGTGCCACATAATAAACTGTAGTCGGCGCTGCAGTGCCGTGCCACGCCATCAAAGGCTCTACAGGCCTAGCGCTGCAGCGCTCCAGTTACACTCAGAACTGGCGCTGTCGCGCTGCCACGTCAACACATATAAACATTACAACAATCAATTAAAAACCTTTAATTTTATAATTTTGAAGAAAACACCATTGTTAAGTGTTTTTTATGAAAATAAACACTGTGACTTTGTTTTTAAACCAAATCACATAATTCAAATCATGTTATTTTCGTTTCGTAACATATTATTATAATCTAAATTCAATTTACATCATAAAGCATGAATTAAACATCAATTTTGATATTAAAGAAATTATTTTTCAAAATAGTTCACTATAAATTGCTATAAACACTATTTCTTCATGTTCATCATATTTACATGAATTAAACAACTTAAACTATCATATAAATCATATATAAACAGTTTATAACACAAATTACATATATAAATCATGTTTACATGAATTTCATGAAAAACTCAAATATAGAGAAATAAAACTATGAATAACAAGAAAACTTAATTTAGAAATCTTAAAGTTTAGATTGCTAACTTGTTAGCTTTTAGAAGGAGATGAAAAAGATGGATGATGAGTTTTTTGAATTCACAAAGCTTTCTCCTTCTTCTTTCTTCTCTCTTTTCTCTCTAGTTTTCTTTCTTTGCTCTTTCTCTTTTCTTACTCTGATATTATAACTTACGAATTTTACATATAACTGAAATAGATATATAATTTAATAACTGATAAAACATAATATCTATATTAACTATTTATCAATCACTTTTTATTTTGAAAATCAAAAGCCACTAAGGCTTGTTTGGCAAATCCAATTTTAAAATAAATTTTTAGAAACTAAGGGCCTTGTTTGGTAAAACTCATTTAAAATAGACTTAAGGAACCTGTTTGGTAAAACTGAATTAAAACCCTTTTAATTTATTTTAATAACTCTTTTACTACATAGTTTAAATGTCACACTTTATTTAATTAAATCTCAATATTCTAATTTAATTAAATTAAAGCTAACATCAATTTATTAAGGAAAATTGTCACATAAATTAAATTGCTACACAATTATAATTTAGTCATTAATCATAACTTCATGTAACAAATTAGTAAATCTCTAATTTAATTATTTAAATTAAATTAGGCATTACTATAATTATTCATTAAATCATTATATCCTTATTACCAAATACTACATAATAATCATCTAATTTAATTGTCTCAATTAAATTAGAACTTCATCACAAAATTACTTACACATCAATTTAATACTTCATCCGTCTCAAAATAACTGCTTAGTTTTGACTTTTTAAAGTCAAATTGACTATTTTTTAAAACTATTTTTTTTTTACCATTTTTGTCAGAATATAGGTGCAGAAGTTATAACAAAAAAATATATATACAATTTACTACTAATATCAATTTTTATAATGTTAAAAATATATTTATACATGCTTAATTATTAATTTTAAAAATAGTCAATTTGACTAAAAAAAGTCAAAACTGAGCAGTTATTTTGGGACGGAGAGAGTATTAAACATCAATTTAATTAATATATTGCATTTAATTAAATTACTCCGCAACATAATCACATCAATGATTTATTCAACTTAATAAATAAATCAATTCAAATATTTATTTAATTCAATAAATATTTAAAATAAAATATAAAATCTCGTTTGTTACACATAATATGTAATAAAATAACATCTTAAATATTTAATATTCGCCTTGTGTGTGTACAACAAACTCATACTAAATATTTAATACTCTATTGTTTTACCATGCTAGAAGGTGACGTTCAATATTCCAAATATCTTTGAACGCTTAGGACTTAATATAAAATCTTTGAGGGGTTTGTTATTATTTGTCTCATCTAGTTTAGCATGCAAGCACATATATATATAAAATACGCGTCATATTAATTAATATGCAAAGCATGTTTTATAATATATAATATATATAATAAGTGTAAGACCTCAACTTTTTATGAATAAAATTGAATTTCCTCTATATATTATTTTGAAATAGTAAGGGGTTGATTTGATAAATGTGGTAAGTTATGGGTAATATGCGCAAAGTTTACAAAATAAGCAAGTGGTTATAAAATATTCATTGTTGCCGAAAAATATTCGTTTGGTCGTGGAATATTCTTATTGTCGGGGAATATTCGTACGACGGCGCAGCCATTTGTGGGTCCCATAACAAAAATATGTCGAATGAAGAAAAAGACAAGAATAAGTTTTCTAAAAATAACGGCATAACGGTTACCGTTAAAACTTTTAAAATACCCGGTGGTTAAAATAAAGTAATACGCGTTGTTGCACAGTAGCACACGGTATTGCACAGTATTTTATATTATTATTGATTCAATAATTGTTACTGCACAATATTTTATATTATTAAATAAATACTTCATATTATTTGAATAATATTATTAGATAATATTATTGACAATGTCTAGAAAACTCTGTAGATGAAAGGGGTTAGGTTATTTAATTGCGCGCCTGTAAGGAGAAATCCTTATCGAAAAGCCCCCTCTTTCCTGAGAATGATCTGGTTGTTAATATTGTGATTCTGTAATATTATTTGTGAATAATAATTGATTGTTGATAAATATGATAAGTAAATATTTATTCAATTTTGATATAAATGGAGAAATTTTTAGCAAAAGAGACAATTGTTTAAAATTAATATTTTATCTTTTCTGATAAAATAATTTATTCAAATATATTATTATAATATTACATTATAAGTGTATAATGTGATAATATAATAGTATAATTTTATAATTTAAATGATAATATTTTTATAATAAATTCATGGTATATGAATAAAATGAGATGGAAGAGAGAGAATGGAATTGGAATTTTTTTTTTATAATTATAAATGTTTTAATATATATATATATGGTTGTTGGAGGTGAGAGAGAAAAAAGGGGGGGAGAGAGAGTTAGTGGAAAATGATGGAAAAGGAAGAAAGAAAGAAAGAAAGAAAGGAGGAGGAAAAAGAAGAAAAGGGGGAGAAAGAGAAAGGGAAGAGAAAGAAATTGAAATTTCATCCGTATATAAATTTGGGTCATTTTTCGTTCGAAATTTGAAAAATCTTTCTTCTACAAAGTTGTAGAGAATTAAATTTCATATGGAATGAACATAAGGTTCGTATTTTTCTGATAAATGGGCTATTTATTATGAATTATTAAAGTTTTTGAATATTGTTTAAATTTAAACATGTGTGGGCCCCACTTGTCCTTGTTTGGTATGTTTTTGTTGAGATTGATTTTTCCAAAATGAGATGCTGCAAATTCTTCAAAATCATCCGTGGTTAAGTTTTTTCAGCTTTGGTGTGCTAAGCATTTTCCTATAAATAAGGTGCTTAGTTAGAAATAAAAATCACACCAGAATCAGAAAATTCTCTCTCTATAGTTATCAAGCATATTTCTTGTGAGTGTGTAGATATTTTGAGTGCTGATAACAGTGCAAGTTTTTGTCAGCATAATATCTGATATTCCAGTCAGATTCAATATTCTACTGAGGTAAGGGATGTTATTTTCTTCTAAGGGATATTATTTTTCTTGTAAATGATGTTATTTCTTTCAATATCATTTCACCGAAATATTGGTATGAATTTTATTATGAAATTTTTATCTTTTCATGTTGGGATTACTACTCACGTATACGACACTATTCACGTATATGACACTATTCACGAATATGGTACTATTCACAGAAAAATTAAATTTTCTTTTCTTTGTCCAAGTTGTCTGTTATGGTTCTTATCTTTGATTGGATCCATGTTTTGAACTTCATTCTTGAATTTTGCTCTAAAATTGATTATTAGGGAGTATTCTTGAACTTGGATAAACTAAATTACGAATCCCTAGTCTTTGTCCTCTATCTCACTGGATTCGTTATTTATATTATTTTTATCATCCTCAGTTTTAAATGGTGATATAATTGAATATCTTTGGCCTGTAGTGCAAAGATGAATAATTACTTGATGAATATCTTTGGCCTGTAGTGCAAAGATGAATGATTACTTGATGAATATATTTGGTCCGTAATACAAAGATAGACAGGTATTGAGATGAACATGACCACTGGTGATACAAATGAATATCTTTGACCGTAGTGCAAAGATGAATATTTGATTTAAGATATATATTGATTGATGTTACATGGATAAAATATTGATGATGGACTTTTAAATCATAGAAGATAGTAGACATCATTTTCTAATTAACTCTTTTAATGAATTGTTATTTCCGCTGCAGTTGTTGATCTAAAACTTGTTGTCCATAATATTTTATCTAATTTATTGAAGATTAACGATAATTTATTCTTCATTATCTTAGTCATAATATTCTTTACTGGGCTAGTTGAGCTCACCCTTTTCTTCTATTGTTCTCTTCAGGAAATGAGAATGTCGTAGGGACTAGTCGGGGGACAGAGTGATGGTCCGAGTTAGAGCTGTAGTAGTCCTCACAATTTTTGTAAAATAGTATGATAATAATTATAATGAGGACTTAGTTTGAGTGTTTATATTTTCTACATGTTTGTATTGACACTCACAGTTGTGTGGTCGTATTTTGCACGACCGTATGATATAAAAGATTGTATTTGGATTCTGTACCATGTGTTTGACGACTCAGAATGAGTTGGGTATTGAACTTATTCTGAGGGCGTCACAGTTGGTATCAGAGCTTAGGGATAAGATCTCTAGTGGAGATCTGGGAATAGAACTAGGAGGGGAGAGACGAGTAAATCGTTCGCTAACGTGTCCTACCTAAACTTATTTGGTATTTAATTGGTCGGTCGGAACATAGGGTTAATATGTGATATGTTAATTTGTTTAATTAACCCTTATTTTATGGCAGTATTTGAGAATGGCAGCTGAAAATCTAAACAATAGAGTGAATAAGACCGTTGAGACACCTTTAATCACCAACCAGGAGAACGTGCAACAGGAAGACAATATTCCTCCTGTAAATAACACCACAGATCAAACGATGAACGATGGGATGTTTAGAAATTTTTTGTAGTTCATGTAAAATTAAACGAGTGAGACTCGTGTTAACAATATCGGTGGAAATAATGGCAACTCGCAGCTTGTCACTGCCAAGCAGTTCAAAGTGTTGGGACCACCAGAGTTTTTGGAAAAGCCAGATCCAATCAAGGCAGAAACGTGGGTTAAGCAAATCACCAAGATATTTGATGTCTTGGGATGCACGGAGGAACAGAAGGTTCCATTCGCCACGTTTATATTTCTTGAAGAGGCAAATTACTGATGGGTGAAGCAACATTGTTAGGACCGGAATTAGTACGTATAACTTCGAAAAAGATCCAAATGATCCGGCAACGTAAACAAACGACACAAAATCGATAAAAGAGTTATGCGGATCTTCATCGAAGAGACGTGGAATTTAATGTTAGGGATCATGTATTGTTACGTGTTGCTCCATAGAAGTGAGTTACGAGATTCGAAAAGAGAGGAAAGTTCAATCCACGATTCATTGGTCCATTTGAAATCCTTGACCGAGTAGGAACTGTGCCCTATAGACTCGTCTTACCTCCAAGCATGTCTCGTGTTCATAACATTTTTCATATATCCATGCTACGTACATATGTGAAAGATCCAAATCACATTATTGAGTTAGAACCAGACGAGATAGCCGAAGATTTAACGTACGAGGAGGTACCTCACAAAATCTTGGATAAGAAGCAAAATGTCCTATGCTCAAAGGTTATACCACAAGTCTTAGTTTTGTGGAGTAACCATGCTATTGAGGAAATGACCTGGGAGTTAGAATCGGAAATAAAAACGAGGTATCCTCACCTTTTTGAAATACCAGGTACGCATGTCAATTTCGAGGACGAAATTTCATAAGGAGGGGAGGTTGTAAGACCCCAACTTTTTATGAATAAAATTGAATTTCCTTTATATATTATTTTGAAATAGTAAGGGGTTGATTTGATAAATGTGGTAAGTTATGGATAATATGCGCAAAGTTTATAAATTAAGTAAGTGGTTATAAAATATTCATTGTTGTCGGGGAATATTCATTTGGTCGTGAAATATTCTTGTTGTCGGGGAATATTCGTACGACGGCGCAGCCATTTGTGGGCCCCATAATGGAAAACTTTCGGATAAAAAAACGACAAGAATAAATTTTCTAAAAATAACGGCATAACGGTTACCGTTAAAACTTTTGAAATACCCGGTGGTTAAAATAAAGTAATACGCGTTGTTGTACAGTAGCACACAGTATTGCATAGTATTTTATATTATTGTTGATTCAATAATTGTCACTGCACAGTATTTTACATTATCAAATCAATAATTCATATTATTTGAATAATATTATTAGATAACATTATTGACAATGTCTAGAAAATTCTGTCGAGGAAAGGGGTTAGGTTATTTAATTGCGCGGTAGTAAGGAGAAATCTTTATCTGAAAGTCCCCTATTTCTTGGGAATGATCTGATTGTTAATATTGTGATTATGTAATATTATTTGAGAATAATAATTGATTGTTGATAAATATGATAAGTAAATATTTATTCAATTTTGATATAAATGGAGAAATTTTTAGCAAAAAAGACAATTGTTGAAAATTAATATTTTATCTTTTCTGATAAAATAATTTATTCAAATATATTATTATAATATTACATTATAAGTGTATAATATGATAATATAATAGTATAATTTTATAATTTAAATGGTATTATTTTTACAATAAATTCATAGTATATGAATAAAATGAGATGGAAGAGAGAAAATAGAATTGGATTTTTTTTATAATTATAAATGTTTTAATATATATATATATATATATATATATATATAGTTGTTGGAGGTGAGAGAAGAAAAGAAGAAAAGGGGGGAGAGAGAGAGAAGAGAGAGAGTTAATGGAAAATGATGGAAAAGGAAGAAAGAAAGAAAGGAGGAGGAAAAAGAAGAAAAGGAGGAAAGGGAAAGGGAAGATAAGGAAATTGAAATTTCATTCGTATATAAATTTGGGTCATTTTTCATTCGAAATTTGGAAAAATTTTCTTCTACAAAGTTGTAGAGAATTAAATTTCATATGGAATGGACATAAAGTTCGTATTTTCCTAATAAATGGGCTATTTATTATGAATTATTGAAGTTTCTGAATATTGTTTAAATTTAAACATGTGTGGGCCCCACTTGTCCTTGTTTGGTATGTTTTTGCTGAGATTGATTATTCCAAAATGAGATGCTGCAAATTCTTCAAAATCATCCGTGGTTAAATTTTTTCAGCTTTGGTGTGCTAAGCATTTTCCTATAAACAGGGTGCTTAGTTAGAAATGAAAATCACACCAGAATCAGAAAATTCTCTCTCTATATTATCAAGCATATTTCTTGTGAGTGTTTAGATATTTTGAGTATTGATAACAGTGCAAGTTTTCGTTAGCATAATATCCGATATTCCAGTCAAATTTAGTATTCTACTGAGGTAAGGGATGTTATTTTCTTGTAAGGGATATTATTTTTCTTGTAAATGATGTTATTTCTTTTAATATCATTTCACCGAAATATTGGTATGAATTTTATTATGAAATTTTTATCTTTTTATGTCGGGGTTACTACTCACGTATACGGCACTATTCACGTATACGGCACTATTTACGAATACGATACTATTCACAAAAAAATTAAATTTTCTTTTCTTTGTCCAAGTTGTCTGTTATGGTTCCTATCTTTGATTGGATCCATGTTTTGAACTTCATTCTTGAATTTTTCTCCAAAATTGATTATTAGGGAGTATTCTTGAACTTGGATAAACTAAATTACGAATCCCTAGTCTTTGTCCTTTATCTCATTGGATTCGTTATTTATATTATTTTCATCATCTTCAGTCCTAAATGGTGATATAACTGAATATCTTTGGCCTGTAGTGCAAAGATGAATGATTACTTGATGAATATTTTTGGCCTGTAGTGCAAAGATGAATGATTACCTGATGAATATCTTTGGCCCGTAGTGCAAAGATGGACAGGTGTTGAGATGAATGATAAGTAGGTTTTATACCTACTTATTGGATATCAACTTGCTATGATTATGGCTTAAACTCAAGCACTTTCTGTGTCGTTTAATGTGTTTTATCTTTGTTTTGCATATCTTAGTCAGGAAACTCTTTTGGCATGGAATAGCATTGATAACGGCATAAAAAGGCATAGTTTGGCGTGGAAGTGGCAACAAGGCAAGGAACGATGGCATGATGATGGGCTTGGCATGAGGACTAGCAAAAAAGCATGTGCATATGGCCTTGAAGCAGCATAAGTGAAGGAAAAAGAAGCAAGAAAGAAAGGAAAAAGAAGTAACAAGAAACTAGCTTTGCACCAGTAAGTTACCAGCAGAAGTGCAGGCCCCGCGCGGCAGCGCTATGTTTAAGAGGACTAGCCGCGCTTTCGCGCCGATATCCAGAGCTGACATATATCTATGGGGAAGCGCGCGACCGCGCCCCAAATGTACTACGGGTCCGCGCGGCCGCGCCAGTTAAGGCTGAACAAAAATTTAACTTTTTATTTATCATTTTTGCTGAGTGTAATATATATATATATAGATGTTGGGTTGCATTGAACGAAAACGGATGATTATCAGACTTATCATTTATTACAAGTTCTTACATTTCTAGGGTTAGAGAGCTAGAGTGCTTAAGAGACTAACTCTTCCCCACTTCTAGTTCTAGTAGATTTCCATTTCTAGGGCTCACTTTGGAGCTTGTTTGTGGTCAAAACTTGAGCTTGCTAGCATTCTATTGGAAGGGGAACCACAAAATTTGCATTCTCTATCTCTCTATTCTCTTGCTTTCATAGTTGCTTCAATGCTTGGTTTAAATCCTATAATGGTTGGTGGTTCAAAGATGAACTAACTACCATTATAGGATTCTAATGGATCTTATTGCTTACTCTAGGATTTTATGCCTCATTGATATGTATATTTGATTATGTATGGTTTTCCTAGCATGGTTGTAATGTATGTTTAGATGCTTGATTAACATCTAATGTAATAGTTTATATGGAATTGAAAGAGGAAGTGTAAACTTAGATTTTGTCATGCTAGCATATGTTTCTTGAAACTTTCATTCGATGAGTTTTGTGATTCATAATTCGGATAGAAATATACCGTATTGTCATATGTAGTCTATTGGGGGCTTGAACTTAAACTGATATAGCTTGTAAATCACATAGACATATAGTGATTTAGGTTTTATTGGTGTTCATGTGATTTCTATCTCTTTTGTGGATATTATATGATATGGACTTGGTATATTAACAAATAGTCTTGTCTCACATTCGTGCTCCTGACTAGCACTTCTAAATAATCAATTGTGCTTGATATGAGGTGTGTAATTTAGACGATGCAATAGGTGAAGTTAGGATCCCATATTTCTCCAATTTGAAACCCTCGTCTGTTAATTAGTTAAGTTTAGTTTAAAATTAGTCTAGTTATTAAAGCACACTTTGATACTCGTTTGAGCAGACAAAAATAACTATAGGATTGTTGCATGATAGTTTAAGCCTAACTCCTTTTCTCCATGGGAACGAACTTTACTTATCAAATTTATTACTTGTCGACCGTGTATGCTTGCACGCGTTTTGTGCCTGTTTTGTTAACACCGAAACGGCGCAACAATGAACATGACCACTGGTGATACAAATGAATATCTTTGGCCGTAGTGCAAAGATGAATATTTGATTTGAGATATATATTGATTGATGTTACAGGGATAAAATATTGATGATAGACTTTTAAATCTTAGAAGATAGTAGACATCATTTTCTACTTAACTCTTCTAATGAATTGTTATTTTCGCTGCAGTTGTTGATCTAAAATATGTTGTCCATAATATTTTATCTGATTTGTTGAAGACTAATGATAATTTATTCTTCATTATCTTAGTCATAATATTCTTTACTGGGCTAGTTGTGCTCACCCTTTTCTTCCATTGTTCTATTCAGGAAATGAAAATGTCGCAGGGACTAGTCGGGGGACAGAGTGATGGTCTGAGTTAGAGCAGTAATAGTCATCACTGTTTTTATAAAATAGTGTGATAATAATTGTAATGAGGACTCAGTTTGAGTGTTTATATTTTTTACATATTTGTATTGACACTCATAGTTGCGTGGTCGTATTTTGCACGACCGTATGATATAAAAGATTGTATTTGAATTCTGTACCATGTGTTTGGCGACTCAGAACGGGTTGGGTATTGAACCTATTCTGGAGCGTCTCAATAAGCATGCACATATAGAATATTATATTCTACCCGGAATGATTATGAACTTTATTCTAGTTTGGTTCACTAGAGCCACCAAGTGAACCAAAAGGTCAAACCTAGGGGTACAAGAATTAAATTTAAATGTAACTATTTACATTTAAATCACAGGCTCCATTACAAACAGGTCTTCATGCGCTCCTTGCTGCTTTGGTCTCCAATTCTTCAAGTAATTCTAATTAATCCTATTACATAAACTATTAACAATAAATAAAAATCTTGATCAGCGGTCAAGGGAAAGTACATAAGAGGGAGATAGAATTTACATCAAGAAAAATTAGAGAAGACGAGGTTTGCAGATCCCATTTAATAAAACCCATACATTCATGCATCCAACTAAAATAAAATCCAATCATATTGGTCAATAGTCCATAATCAACTCCATTTATTATCATACACATCAACATATGCATCAATAAATAAAACATTCATCTCATGAATAATAAACATTTAATATATACATTGATATCAATTTAATGGGCAATTTTAGTTAGCATAAAATTTAATTCTGAATTAAAATAAACTCATTTATTTTAATTCAAATTTAAATCAAAATAAATCTTTTATTTTAATTTATCTATTTTTGAATAAAATTAAACTCCTTTATTTTTAATCAAATTATTTAATCAAAATAAACTCCTTTATTTTAATTAATATGGAATCCAATTCCAAGTCAAAATAAAATACTTTATTTTAACTTTTAAAATTGTTATGGAAAAAAAATATATGGAATCCAATTCCTTATCAACATAAACTCATTTATTTTGATTAATATGAAATCCTATTTCATATCTAAATAAAATCTTTTATTTAAGGAAACATGAAATCTATTTTTCTAAGCACAAATAAACTCCTTTATTTTTAAAGAAACAAGGAATTTAATTTCATCTCCAATTAGTTATCATGGAATCCAATTCCAATTCTAATTAGTTAGCATGAAATTAAATTCTAATTAAAATAAATATTTTTATTTTAATCCAATTCCAAATAAAAATAAACTACTTTATTTAAATTTAGAATTACTGAAAAAAATATATAATTTAATTTTAATTCAAATAAACTTTTTATCTTAATTAAAATAATATAAAATAAATAAATTTTATTTCTGAAGAGTGACGTTGCGGCGCCGCTAGTGAACTAGCATCAGGCGCTGCGGTGCCACGTCATCAGTGTCAAAAACACGAAGCTCGCACTGCAGCGCACCAATTTAACTGACTTTGGGTGCTGCAGCGCCACGCCATCACTTTCAGAACACGGAGCCGGCACTACGGTGCCATGATTGTACTACAATTAGGCGCTGCGGCGCAAGTCTCTAGAAACTATTTTTTCGGTTCGCGAATTGTGCAGTTTTTCTCCAAAAAATATGATTTTATGCGAATAATTATGCCCAAAAAATTGTTAAAAACACATATCAACATACATATCAAATCTGAACAATTAATAACTTGCATAAAGGTTTGGCAATGATGTCACTGTTAGGTTTTTAAGATTCATGGACACAATCAAATTGCATAAAATAAACGGAAGCATGAAAAATCAGAGTTTTAAAATTTTACAAATCATATACCCGGATCATCCTTTATGCACAGTTATTATTTAAACGAAATAGATTAAGAACAAGATTCATACCCTTGAAGATTCTAGCTTCCTCAGGTACGAGTTCAACTCCAAATCTTTTCTTGCTCTCCTTGAATTTACTAGGTTAGATTCCTTCCTTTGATCAACGGTAGCCACCCAAGTGTTTGGCCTCTAGAGGTGATCTACTAAGGAATAATGTTTACTCAAGAAGAAGGGTGTTTGGCTAAACCCTAGTTTCCTTCTCTCTAGAAAAAGAGTGCTTGCCCAACTCTTGGAATAAAGTGTCTAACCTTGTTCTATAATAAGACTTTCTTATTTATAGATGTAGGCAACCCTCCTAAACTATTTAGGATTAGGGTTTCGTATTAATTAATTAAACCTTTTTAATTAATTAGGCTTTCCAATACTATTGAAAATAATTAAACTCTTTTAATTAATTAGCTTGTTGATCTTATTAGGAATATATATGAGAGAGAAAGAGTATCTTATTAATTAATTCTCAAACTTCTTTAGAATTAAATAATAATAATAATACTCCTCTTATTAATTTAAATTTAATATTTCCAAAATATTAAATAAAAAATATTAAGCTATTTAATTTATTCTATCACCATAGATTAAATTAAATATAATTAACTTATTATTACGATTATGTCATTAGCTTCTTTAATAAATATTCTTCCTTTTATAGTATGACCCTTTAGGTTCTCCATATTAAACCGGTTGTGAATAAATCAACTAGAACAATTCTAATCTTATTTAAATAAATAAATTAAACTAATAATTTATTTAAATAAATAATATTTATTCTACAATAAAGATAAGCCTCCTTAGCTATCAATAACTTTTCAGATAATATAGATTTCAATATTAATCAAAAAAGAACTTTTGAGTAAATAGTTATCGTACAATTCAATCATTCCACCATACAATATCTCAATTAAATATAAGACATAGAATTACTGTCAAGTTTTATTTTTATTTAATTATATGTATTTCGATTCTCAAATGCACAACTCCAAATATGATATATCTCTTCTTTTACTAGAAGTGGTAGATTCTTTATTGATCATTCATTATCTCCATATATAACTTATTACACCTAAACATACCCTTTGATATACCCTAAGGGTCTTAAGGGACATGTCAAAGTATAACTTATCATACACAAGATACTATGATGATTTCAAGTCCAAGGATCACTTGTACTACTATCACTACAGGAATTCCTATTGACAGACAAGTAAAACTCCATTAGGTATTCCTTAGCGAGCCACGTTCAGTAAACTTATTCTCCAATAAGCACCTACATACTTGCTTTAGTGTCTCCACACAAATGATTATGAGATCAATCATCCTTATCCAATGAGCAAGCAACATATGTACCAATCTATCCAGATTCACTAATCCCTTTTTTAGTAATCCAACGATTGAGAACAATTTTAGTTTTAAGCTATCTAAAAATTTAGATCTCATTAGCATGATCAACATCATGATTTTAAAAGCATTGCTTAAAACTATGAGTATATCACATATTATAATAATAACATCATGTAGATAATTAAATGCCTTTAAATAAAGAATATTTTTATTAATAAATGAATAAAATTGTTACAAAGTATATGTTTTATCATCAAATATGATTGTCTGTGTGCATACTACTTTCACCAAAGACAACTTTCACCACAATTTAAGTCTGAGGATTATGACAATGATATAAATAATGAATTCAATGAGATCAAGGATAAATATTAGAGATTTATAATTTAATTTATCTAGAGTTCAAGAATGCCCAAATTGTCAACATGAAGATCAAAACATGGATTCAATTTCAAGAATAAGATTCATAACAGATAACTTGGACAAAGAAAAGAAAATTAAATTTTGTTCTGAATATTACTCATGAATAGTACCCCGGATGAATAGTACCCCGACATGAAAAGATTAAAATTTAATAAAAAAAGTTCAGACCAATATTACAGTGAAATGATATTAGATGAAGCGCAAACATTAAGGAATTTCTAATTATTTCAGGAATTATAAAAGCAATACTTACCATAGTAAGTTTAGATTTAGGAATATGAAATGAAATAATATACGAAACTACAAATGGATTTTCACCCGTCATGCGGTAATCCGCATTGACAGATCATTTCCACAACTTAATAAAGAATGAATACGAAGGGTTATTCACCAGGCAGCGGTAGTCCGCGTAGACAAGTTATTCTCACAGATTAATAATGAATAGAATGACAACCCTTATGAGTATGAAGTAATATCACGTATGGATATGAAATCAAATAATATTACATACGAGTATGCAATAAGTGATATCCTTTACGAATATTGAAAGAAAATAATATCCTTTATGAATATTGAAAGAAAATAACATCCTTTACTAATATTGAAAGAAAATAATATCCTTTACGAATATTAAAAGAAAATAATATCCTTTACAAATATTGAAAGAAAATAATATTCTTTACCTTAATAGGTGACTAAATCTTGCTGGTATAATGGAGATTATCTTGAGAAAATCTTGCACTATTAGCTACACTAAAAGTACCCTTATACTAGAAAGAAATACGTATAATATTATAGAAGAAGAATTCTCTGATTCTGGTGTGAGTTTCATTGCTTAACTAAGTAACCTATTTATAGGAGAATGGACTAAATAGTAACTAATTCATGGACGGTTCATATTGATTTACTATTAAAACTTCACGGACGGTTCATATTGATTTACTATTAACACTTCACGGACGGTTCATATTGATTTACTATTAACACTTCACGGACAGTTCATATTGATTTACTATTAAAAATTCAACCAACGGTGTAGACACTCGAAATTTTGCATTTCTGTTACTAACCATGCAGGAGAGCAAAACAATCTTTTATCCCGGTGACAACCCCAGGAAATCAAATCAAACCCGAGCGACAACCCCGACAGATCAAATCAAACCCCGGCGATAACCCCAGTAGATCAAATCAAAACCTCGGCGACAACCCCGGGAAATTAAATCAAACCCCCGGCGACAACCCTGGGAAATCAAATCAATCCCCGACGATAAACCAGGGAGATCAAATCCAACCCTGGCGATAACCCCGGGAAATCAAATCAAAACCCCGGCGATAACCCGGGAGATCCATTCAACCTTTGGAGACAATTCCGAAGCATCAAATCAATCCACAGAGACAACCATGGGATATCAAGTCAACCTCGGAGACGACCTTGAGGAAGAACAAAGTTGTCTGGGATCAAACCTCGAAGATAACCCCGAGAAACAGTCAAAAGCCTTGGTAGTACCGGAGACAATCCCCAGGAGGGCAAAACGGTCATTTTGCCAACTTAACATCAAATCAAGTTAAATAAATGCCATAAAGGTCATGCAGAACCATAACGTCAATCCCGAGTGAAAAACAGCACAAGACAGCTCAACGGACGGACTCCGAAGACTTGAAGATCTGGTCATGAACCCATCTGTTAGGTTTGTACGAAATCATGGCGCAATCAAATTGCAAAAATAAGCGAAAGCATGGTATATAAAAGTTTAAATTTTTTTACAAAACCATTATCCGGATCATCCTTTATGAAAATTATTAATTTAAAGCGATAAATAAGAAGTTATGGAATCATACCCTTGTAGAACGAAGGTTCCACATGTACGAGTTCAACTCCTTGTTCTTTGTGATCTCCTTGAATTTCCGAATTAGATTCCTTCCTTTGATCAATACTAGCCACCCAAGTGTTTGGCCTCTAGAGGTGATCCATCAAGGAAGAGAAATTATCAAGGAGGGTGGTTGGCCAAGCCCTAAGTTTCTATCCTCTATAGAAAAGGAGTACTCTCCAATAATTAGAATTGCATCAACTAATATCTATTATAAGACTCTTCTTATGTAGATATTGGTCAACCCTTTTAATCCTATTAGACATGGGGTTTTATTTAATTAATTAAACTCATTTAATTAATTTAGGCTTCCCACCATATTGGGAATAATTAATTAAATTTATTTAATTAATTTGCCTCCTAATCTTATTAGGAATAAATGAGAGTACTAATATTAAATTAATTTCTAAACTACTTTAGAAATTAAAATAATTATAATTATAATAATATTAATAAGAATCCTCTTATTAATTTATATTTAATATTTTTAAAATATTAAATAATAAACATTAAGCTATTTAATTTATTCTATCACCATAGATCAAATTAATTACACTTAATGTATTATTATGATTATGCCATTGCCTTATTAAATAATTATTCTTCCTTTTATGGTGTGACCCTTTAGGTTCTCCATATTAAATCGGTTGTGAATAAATCAATTAGAACAATTCTAATCATATTTAAATAAATAAATTAAATTAATAATTTATTTAAATAAATAATATTTATTCTACAATAGGGATAAGCCTCCCTAGCGATTAACGACTTTTCAGATAATATAGATTTCAACATTAATCATAAAAGAACCTGTGAATAAATAGTTACCGTACAATTCAATCCTTCTACAATACAATGTCCCAATTAAATATAAAACATAAAATTAATGTCAAGTCTTATTTTATTTAATCATATGTATTTCGATTGAAAAATGCACAACTCCAAATAATGCAAATTAGAAACTCCTTTCTAATTTTATTCTGCCTTGGCCAAGGACTACTAGGTTGTAATTTAATGAATCACATAGGACATATCTCTTCTTTTACTAAAAGTGATAGATTCTTTATTGATCATTCATTCTCTCCATATGTAACTCATTATACCCAAGCGTACCTAAGAGTTTTTAAGGAATAAGTCAAAGTATAATTCATTACATACAAGATACTATGATGATCTCAAGTCCAAGGATCACTTGTACCACTATCACATTAGGAATTCCTATTGATAGGCAAGTAAAACTCCATTAGGTATTCCATAGCGAGTCACGTTCAGTGAACTTATTCTCCAATAAGCACCTACATACTTGCTTTAGTGTCTCCACACAAATGATTATGAGATCAATCATCCTCATCCAATGAGCAAGCAACATATGTACCAATCTATCCGGATTTACTAATCCCCTATTTAGTAATCCAACGATTGGGAACTATTTTAGTTTTAAGCTTTCTAAGAATTTAGATCTCATTAGCATGATCAACATCATGATTCTAAAAGCATTGCTTAAAACTATGAGTTATTTATATATTATAAAAACAGTATCATGTAGATAATTAAATGCCTTTAATAAATTAATAATTTTATTAATAAATGAATAAGATTGTTTACAAAGTATGTGCTTTATCATTATACATGATTGGCTTGTATGCACACTACTATCACCATCTTCCCGAATTTGAAAAAGGTTAAATCCCATGTCATTGTGTAGCTCTCGGAAAGGGCTTTCCAGAAAGGTATAGCACGCCTCCATCAGATTCCTGGATTGAAAGTTATGAAGGTTTAAGCGGACAGCGCGTTGGTCGGATTGCACATACTTCGAGACAACTGGACCCACAAGCTCGGGCCCACCAGGTATCAGCCGTAGGTAGATCCGCGGCTGCCGCAGGTGGACCTGTGGCTACTTTGGTCTATAAATAAGACCCCCAATTAGCCAAAAAGAAAGAAGAAAAAAGTGAAAAAGAGAGGAAATTCCACTCATTTCAACTCTTAACCCTACCATCAGTGCTCCAAACTTCAATTTTACTCTTTCCAAACACTTGTATACATATATATACTAACATATCAAGTTTTAACCGGTGAAAACGGAGTTTTCAAGCTTCAAAAGTGGTTTAAAGACTCTAAAGCTTCACACTGTGAGATTTCTCTTGATCTGAAGCTTTTTATTGCTTTAACATATATATGTAAGTATATATATATATATATATATATATATTTAGAACTTCTGGTTTTGCTTGGATTTCAAATCCGTGGCTTTTTTGGCTTCAATATATGTATATATAAGTATATATATACATTTATAAGTGCTATTTCAGTCTGGATTGCAAATCTGTGGCCTTTATCGCTTTAATATATATATATATATATATATATATATATATATATAAGTGTTATTTTGCCTGGATTTTTAATTTGTGGCATTTTCACCTTTAATATATATAACTATATATATATATATATATTTACAGTAACTCAGTCATGCCTGGATTGTAAATCTGTGGCTTTTTCTGCTTTAATATATATATATATATATATATATATATATATATATATATATATATTAACTCTATTAGCCTGGATTGCTAATCTGTGATTTTTTCTCGCTTTAATATATATATATATATATATATATATATATATATATACACACATACAAACTCGTTTAGCCTGGATTGCTAATCCGTGTCTTTTTCAGCTTTAATATATATATATATATATATATATATATATATATAAGCATATATATATATATATATATATATATATATATATTTACATTGATCAGTCACGCCTGGATTGTAAATTCGTGGCTCTTTCCAGCTTTAATATATATATATATAAGTAATATATATTATTTATTTAATGTGATTAAATATCTATTTTAACTGTTCATTTTGATGTAAATCTGTTCTAATGTAAAGTTTGTGGACTAGATTTATCTAAATCTAGCCATCTCTATTTTTCAACTGGTTCAAAAGTTATCAAACTGGAACCGTTGAGCTAGAATGGCTAATATTTATTTAAATCTAGTTTTCTTTCTAGTTTTGTAAATATTAAAGCAACTACGCGACCCTAGATCCATATCTAGAGGGAACGGGAAGCTTTGGCTACACGCATGCAAGGATTTAACTAATGAATCCTTTGTTTTGCGACGTCTAGATTTTAATTTGCATTTTATTTCAATATATTTGTTGTGCAAGATTTTGATGATATTTTATGAGCCTAAGAATCACGGAATCTACGATTAACCACATGGATCTAAATCCGATTCCCACGATGGACAAATTTAAACTTTAAATACGGCTTGCCTAACTTTTTGTAAATGTAAATCAGATGGACCTTAAAACGGTTATCCGGATTGAAGATTTCAGTATAGTAAATTGTGGTTTGTAGTGCTCGGGTCACTTCAATGGTTTTCATGCCCATAAGGAGCCCGACACTTGTATATATATTATTTGGTCGAGGATGCTTCGCATCCCGACAATAAAATCAAAATCAACCGAATGCAGAATAAAATGGAACTATCAAAAGGCTTCAATTCTTATGTTAGCAAAAGGGTTTGAAAATCATCTTTCAAAAAATCACTTTCATATCTTATCAAAAATGGACTTTTCAAATAAATCAAACCCTTCGTATATAGGTCCAACAAAGCACAACACTACTTTCAAATAAAGCATTTAGGTCCAATTACTGCAAGCACACACACTGTAAATAAATTAGGAAAATTAAAAAGACGCGATAATCGTGTTTTACGAAAGTCGGGGAGTGCCTAACACCTCCTTCCCCCCCCCCTCGCTTAATTAAGCCCCCGAACTCTATGAATCTCGATTTCCAAGGCCAAGTTAAACAGAGTCCAGTAATTGGGCCTACTTGCAAAAATTTTCAAATAAAACTCGGTTGAGTTGGTACAACCATTTTAAACATACCAACTGGCGACTCTATAAAATCAAACTTTTCAAATCGTCGACATTATATGTCAGTCTTTTTCTAAAAGTTCACCCTTTAGATCAAACAAATCAAATAGAAAACATCAAGGGTAGAAACATATAGGAAAATGGATCTCTAAAGATTTTTCCCGACGTCGATAGGTGGCGACTCTGCTGGGGATGGTAGAGGGCTTAAGCCGCATTTCAATCTTTTCAAAAATTCCCTTTTTATCTGCATATGTGTGGATGCTGTGTTTACATTGAATGGATGTAAATAAATGTTTTACTGCTTTAAATATTAGTGCTTCGCAAAATGTCATCATTTCATACGGTGAGACACGTTGTATGTGAATGTATGTTGTGCGATTCCTCCACCAAGAGGAAAACCCGTCAGCGTTTGATTGCTGGACTCGAAGGAGACTAATCCTACGAGTCTCAGGAAAGGCACCACTCAGATCCGCTCTAATTGAAAGAACGGATTAATTTCCCATCTAGTAAATTGCGATGATCTGGGGACCTTCATGTCGAAAAATTACGAGAGTAGCCTAAGATAGGCCAGCCTCTGATAAGCCAAACGCGAAGGGAAGTCCCTACATGCCTTTTTCCTTTCAATTCAATGTAAATTTCAAATTCCATGTAAATATCAAATAAATGTAATGTACATTCCATTCCCTGTCAATTTTATTAAATCCTATCATACTGTCCTGCATCAAAACAACTGACCTTTGTTTTATAGGAAAAGATTAAAAAACTTCAAAAAAAAGAAAAAATGACGCATTGCATTAGCATACATCCTGTTAATATATATATCAAAATTAACATACCTACTTCTACTGTAGGAAAAAATTGGTCCCGTTACCAGATCAAAGTCTAAAAAGGCACTAAGCCCCTCTCCAGGCATGGCTTCAAGTGCCCAACCTGAATCCACCCCGGTCTCTCGGGAAGAGTTTGAAGGACAAAAAAATAGTTAGGTGAATTGGTTGTTTTCCTTAAGGACCAAAGCAAAAATATTCAGGGTAAACAAATACCCGTTCAAATAGAATCACCCACACAAGGTGGCAGACAAGATACCGACAAAAAGAAAGATACTCAGATACCTGAGCCTCAAAGCAAGTGATAAGTAGGTTTTATACCTACTTATTGGTTACAAACTCACTAAAATTATGCTCAACTTAAGTAGTTTTATTATGTTTTATTTGCTTTTTGTGCTTATTTTGCAGTATGCATAGCTAGAACTACTTTAGCAAACCTAAGGCATGGAAAATAGCATTAACATGGCATGGTGGACTTGAGCTAGAATGATGAGCAGCTGGACTGTTGCAAATGAGGAGAACACTTAGAGGATTAATGAAATGGCGGAGTAGAGAAGAGAAGAAATGAAGAGTAAGCAAGTAGCAGTAAGTAGCAGCAAACACAGCAGACAAGAAGCAGCAGCAGCGCGGTCGCGCTGCCATATAACTCATTCATGGCGCTCCCGCGCCATGCACTCGACACAGAATCCTATAGCGCGCCCGCGCTCGATCTACAGTATAATACCGCGCGACAGCGCCGGTCACAGTGATTTTAAAAATGTTGACTTTTTGTAATTTAAAATTGGAGCGTGTTTGTTATCTGAGATGATATGGTTGGTTACTAGGGACGTGCTTTAAGGAGGATGATCAGTTTTTACGAGGGGGAGGGTTTTTAGTTCTTCTCTAGAAAAAGTTTAAGCTTTTCCTTAATTTTTTGAGCTTCACTCTTGAGATGATTGTAATTTAATTTTATTTTTAATTCTGCTGAATATTATGGATTTGAACAAGCGTTGAACAAGAATTTTGCAGCAAGGATTATCAGATTTGATTCCTCATTTCTCTTATATCTATTGTTTGTATTTCTTATTTCCATGTTTTGTTTCAATCCAATAATGGTTGTTGATTCAGAAATGAACTAACTTCCATTATGGGATTCTAATGGATTTTAATGCGTAGTCTAAACATGTATGCCTAATTGTGGTGTTGTATGTTTAATATTAGATTGCCCTGCATGGTTGTGCTTAAATTTTGAATGATTGATCACCATTCACACTAACTGCTTTTATGGATTTGGAAAATGAAATATAAGTATAGATTAAACCATGTTGGCATATGTTCATGAGACTTATTTACATTAGGTTTTGTGATTCGTGACCCGGATATGCATATACTGGTTTACCATATGTAGTCATTAAGAGAGCGTGTGCTTAAAATCATTATTGCTGTAAACTTACATAGACATATAGTGGGTTTGGAAATTGTGATGCTTACATAAATTCTATCAATTGTGGATTTTGTGTAAATTGGACTTAGCTCATTGAAAGATGGCTGTCTCCCTTATGTGCTCTCGACTAGCTTTCCATGTTAAATAAACAAGCATAACAATAGGCATGCATTTTGGATAAAGTATTAGATGATATTAGAATCCCATATCTCTCCAATTTGATCTCTTATTTTTATTAATTATTACTTTTATGTCAACAATTAATTTTAAATATCAGTTTAAGTATTGATTGTTCGTTTGAGCATACAAAAATAATGAGTAGGTTGTTGCATGATAGTATATATTAATTCACCTTTCTCCATGGGATTGATACTTTCTTACTATGTACTACTTGTTGATCCATGTATACTTGAATGAGTTAGAGTCCATTTTGTTAGACCAAAAAGGAGGCAACAAGTTTTTGGCGTCGTTGCCGGGGAAAAGTGTTTATTTTTTATTATTGTAGTCATCAATTAAAGCTAGATTTGTGTGACTTAGACAATTCTAATTTTATCTTATTTCTATTTAATTTTGTTTGCATTTCAGGTACTTGTGTATGCACACACGATCGTCTAATTCTGAATTGATACCTCCACAGAATAATATCAATGGTAGAGCTTGGAGGTCGAGAGCACGTAAGAATACACAAGTAGATACTAAAAATTCAACATCTAACATGGCAGAAGAGCCCAGAGAAGAGCAGCATAGAGCCTTAAGGGACTACTCGATGCCTAAGATCAATGAGTTGCAGTCGAGCATAGTGAGTCCAGCTATAGCAGCGAACACCTTCGAGATCAAGTCGGGGACAATACAAATGGTCCAGAATATGGTTCAATTTGGAGGTGCTGCTGCAGATGACCCGAACGAGCATTTGTTGAGCTTCATAGAGATATGTGACACCTTTAAGTACAATGGGGTGTCAGAGGATGCAATTAGGCTTAGGCTATTCCCATTCTCTTTGCGAGATAAGGCAATAAGCTAGCTTCACTCATTGCCAGCGGGATCTATTACTATATGGGAGGACTTACTGCAGAAGTTCTTGGCCAAATTTTTCCCAATGGCTAAGACAGCAAAAATGAGGACTGCAATTTCCCAATTTGAGCAACAACAGGGTGAATCATTATATGAAGCCTGGGAACGCTACAAAGAAATGCTAAGGAAATGTCCCCATCATAGAATGCCGGATTGGATGGTAATCAATACCTTTTATAATGGATTGGGTTGGCAGTCTAGGCCGATAGTGGATGCTGCTGCAGGGGGAGCCTTATGGGCTAAAAGTTATGAAGAGGCTTATGATCTCATAGAGACAATGGCAGTAAATGATTTTCAGAATCCTACAGCCAGGATGTCAAAACCTAAAGTTGCGGGATTATTAGAGGTGGATGCTATTACGCAGTTGTCAGCTCAGATGGCAGCTATGGCGAAGAAAATTGATTCTTTGGCAGATAGTAAGGTCAAGCCGGTTGCTTATGTATGTGAGATATGTGCGGGGTCACATCAAACCGATCAGTGTGCTATCAATTCAGAATCGGTGCAGTTCGTGAGTAACTACCAGAACCCTCAGAATCAGTTCCAGAATTCTTACCACCCCAACAACCGCAACCATCCTAATTTTAGCTGGAGCAACAATCAAACCGATCAACATCAACAAAATCCACAATTTCAGTCTCAAAATCAGTATCAGTCACAACTATCTCATCAACAATATGCACCGAAACCACCCTACCCTCCTGGATTTCAACAACAACAGTAACATCATCCATTACCTGCACCGCAGACAGAGAAGAAGTCAGAAATGGAGGAGATGATGCTCAAGTACATGGCCAATACAGAAGTTATGATCAAGAGCCAAGCAGTGGCTATAAAAAATTTGGAAACTCAGATGGGCCAAATGGCAAATTCGTTGAACAGTAGACCACAAGGGGCCTTGCCAAGTACAACGGAAGTAAATTCAAGAAGAGAGGGTAAGGAGCAGTGTCAGGCAATTTCACTTAGATCAGGGAAGCAGACTGCTGGTTTACAGGATGGCGCACCCGCACCACTATTACAAAGGGAAGCAGAGTGGCCGCGTAGTGAAGAGAAATGTTCTAATGAAGATTTGATCAAAGAAGGTTCTGAACAGAGGGAGGTGGAGAAGAATAGTGAAGAGTTACTTGAGAAACCAGTGACTAGACCACCACTTGTTCACCCTCCTATTCCATATCCACAAAGACTACAGAAACAAATGGAAGATAAGCAGTTTAACAAGTTTTTGGAGGTATTGAAGAAGCCACAAATAAATATACCCTCCGCTGAGGCATTGGAACAGATGCCAAGTTATGCAAAGTTCATGAAGGGGATCTTGTCAAGGAAGAAAAGACTAGAGGACTTCAAGACTGTAGCTTTGACTGAAGAGTGTAGTGCGGTACTTCAGCGTAAATTACCTCCGAAGTTAAAGGACCCAGGCAGCTTCATAATACCTTGTTCAATAGGGAAAATGTGTTTCAACAGATGCTTATGTGATTTAGGGGTGAGCATCAACTTGATACCTCTGTCAGTGTTTAATTAGTTGGGATTACCGGCTCCAATGCCGACGAATATTTCTCTACAGCTGGCTGACAGATCCATTACTTATCCACGGGGTATTGTGGAAGATGTGTTGGTCAAGGTGGATAAATTCATTTTCCCAACTGATTTCATCATCTTGGATTATGAAGAAGACACGAGTATACCTATCATCCTTGGGAGACCATTCCTAGCCATAGGACGAACTTTAATAGATGTTCAGAAAGGTGAGTTGACAATGAGAGTTCATGATCAAGAAGTCACCTTCAATGTGTCCAAGGCTATGAAGTTTCCTACAGACGATGAAGAATGTTTTAGGATTGATATGGTGGACAAGCTGTTGAATGAGGAAGTGGGGAATTTGGTGAAAAACGAGCCGTTGAAAAGTGCTATTTTGGGAAATTCAGAGATGGAAGATGATGAGATTTCTAAATTTGTACAAATACTTGACACAGTGCCACGGTTTCAAAAAATGAATATTCCTGTTGAACCACTCAAAAATGCTGGAGAGTCAACAGCAAGACTCAAGCCATCGCTTGAGATGCCTCCAGATCTTGAATTAAAACCCCTTCCTGATCACTTAAGGTATGTATTTTTAAATGATTGTTCAAAGTTGCCTGTTATTATCTCCTCTACACTAACATCTTGCCAGAAAGAAAAGCTGCTAAGAGTCCTGAGAGAGTTCAAATCAGCGATAGGATGGACCATAGTAGACATCAAAGGGATCAGCACATCATTCTGTATACACAAGATCCTAATAGAAGATGATAGTAAACCGTCAGTGGAACAACAACGCAGACTGAACTCGATTATGAAGGAAGTGGTCAAGAAGGAAGTTCTAAAGTGGCTGGATGCAGGAATAATTTATCCAATCTCAGACAGCTCTTGGGTGAGACCGGTACAGTGTGTGCCGAAGAAAGGGAGAATGACCGTAGTCTCCAATGAAAATAATGAACTGATACCAACCAGGACAGTGACGGGGTGGAGAGTCTGCATGGACTACCGCAGACTTAATAAAGCTACAAGGAAAGACCACTTTCCACTTTTGTTTATTGATCAGATGTTGGACAGGTCACGAGTATTATTGCCTTCTGGATGGGTATTCAGGTTATAATCAGATTGTGATAGCTCCAGAAGACTAGGAAAAGATAATTTTCACATGTCCATACAGAACATTCACGTTCAGAAGGATGTCTTTTGGATTGTGCAATGCCCCGGCCACATTTCAGAGGTGTATGATGGCAATTTGTTTGGATATGGTGGAGCACAATGTGGAAGTTTTCATGGATGACTTCTCAGTGTTTGGAGATTCGTTTGATTTATGTTTAGAGAATTTAGTGATGGTATTGAAGAGATGTGTCGAGATAAATTTGGTTTTGAATTGAGAAAAGTGCCATTTTATGGTACAGGAAGGTATAATCTTGGGACATAAAGTTTCGAAGAAAGGATTAGAGGTGGACAGAGCCAAGTTAGAGACCATTGAAAACTTGCCCCCACCTACTTCTGTTAAAGGTGTTCGCAATTTTTTAGGACATGCAGGCTTCTATCGTAGATTTATTAAAGACTTCTCCAAGATCACGAAGCCACTTTGCAGTTTATTGGAGAAGAATGCACAGTTTAAATTTGATGAAGACTGCATGGCTACATTTAAACGTCTGAAGAAAAAGTTAACTACAGCACTAGTGATCACAGCACCAGATTGGGACCTTCCGTTTGAATTGATGTGTGACGCAAGTGACTTTGCTGTGGGAGCTATTTTGGGCCAGCGAAGGGACAAGATTTTTCATGTGATATACTATGCGAGCAAGACCCTCACTGATGTTCAGTTAAATTACACCACCACAGAGAAGGAACTTTTGGTAGTTGTGTATGCTTTCGATAAGTTTGGTGCGTATTTGATAGGGACTATGGTGATAGTGTACACAGATCATGCAGCAATCCGGTATTTGGTGGCAAAGAAAGATGCAAAACCTCGTTTGATAAGGTGGATACTTCTTTTTCAAGAGTTTGATCTGGAAATCAAGGACAGGAAAGGGATTGAGAATCAAGTGGCGGACCACTTATCTAGATTGGAAAATTCGGGAAGGGATGTAAATGACAAGGTTGTGATTAATGAGTCCTTCCTAGATGAGCAGTTATTTGTGGTGCAAGGTGAAGTGCCATGGTTCGCAGATTTTTCTAACTTCCTAGTAAGCAAGATAATCCCTTCTGACTTGACTGGGTATAAAAAGAAGAAGTTTCTGCATGATGTGAAGTGGTTTATGTGGGATGAACCATACCTATTCAAGAAGTGTGTCGATCAAATGATAAGGAGATGTATCCCATATAGCGAGACAGAGGGTATTTTACAGGATTGCCATGCGTCATTATATGGAGGTCATTACGGTGGTGAACGGACAGCGGCTAGAATTTTGCAAGCAGGATTTTACTGGCCGACAATTTTTAAAGATGCTTATGGTTTTGTTCAGAAGTATGACAGATGTCAAAAAGTTGGGAACATATCTAAGAGGAACAAGATGCCCTTGAACACAATCCTCAAGGTGGAGATCTTTGATGTTTGGGGGATAGACTTCATGGGGCCGTTCATATCATCATGTGGGAACCTGTATATTTTATTGGCAGTTGACCACGTCTCTAAATGGGTGGAAGTGGCAGCTCTTCCAACTAGTGATGCTCGGGTGGTTCTAAGGTTTTTACAAAGGAGTATTTTCATAAGGTTTGGGACTCCAAGGGCTCTTATTAGTGATGAGGGCAACCATTTCTGTAATCGTTAGTTCACAGCTCTGTTGGCTCAGTATGGGGTGAGTCATCGTATTGCTACAACTTACCATCCCCAGACTAATGGGCAGACAGAGGTGTCGAATCGTGAAGTGAAGAGAATTTTAGAGAAGATTGTGAACCTCACAAGGAAGGACTGGTCATTGAAGCTTGACGATGCAGTATGAGCCTACAGGACCGCTTATAAGACACCATTGGGAATGCCACCATTTCAGCTTGTATATGGAAAGGCTTGTCACCTTCCCATGGAGCTCGAACACAAGGCATATTGGGCAATAAGGAAGCTGAATTTCGACTTGAAGGCTGCAGAAGAAAAATGTCTACTCCAACTCAATGAGTTGGACGAATTCAGATTGCAAACCTACGAGAACTCCAAGCTGTACAAAGAAAAGGTGAAGAGATGGCATGACCGCAAGATTATGGAAAGAGTGTTTGAACAGGGGCAAAGAGTTCTACTATTTAATTCAAGGCTTAAACTTTTCCCCAGGAAGCTCAAATCAAGGTGGTCAGGACCATTTACTGTGAAGACGGTTTATCCCCATGGTGCGATCGATATATTTGATAAGTTCCCAGACAAGCCTTTCAAGGTTAATGGACAGCGGCTCAAGCACTATTATGGTGGTGAGGTTGACAGGCAGAAGGTCACCTCAATTCTGTCTACTACATGATCAAAATAGAGATAGTCAAGCTAACTGACTATAATTTAGCGTTCAATGGGAGATACCCCATTATTTCTCTTCCTTACCTCTTGTTTAATTCTTTGTGAATCATGTCTATTTTCTTATCTTCATGTTATTTCTTGATAGCATAACCTTTTTGAAACAAGTTTTGTTGGAGCTGATTGCATATATCATTTTGGTTAGGAATAGCATATAGAGCATTCTGTTGGGTATAACCATTCTCACATGTTATTTAGTACATATCTTGATTTGAGGAGTTGGTATATCTCATATATGTAAATGCTTTATGTGCAGGTTTAGTGAAGAAAGTCATTAGCCACTGATTTCCTACTTCAAATGCAACTCAGTTATTGTCAGGGTATAGGGTAGCACGACCGCGCGGATTGATAGTTCAATTATGGCGCGCCCGCGCTGTACTCCTTTGTTGTCTGGTACACAGTGCGCCCGCGCTCATCCCACTTTTACCAACAGCGCAGCCGCGCCCGGAGTCAATTGCAGAAAATTTTAAACACCTTAAAACCGTGTCCCACTCCACTTCTTTCATCAGATATCCTCATTTCAAATTTGCGCCTACCCACCCTCTTCTTAAAATTGAAAACTCTATCTCTTCCCATTCTCCAAACGATTCCCATTCAAAATAATAACTACTCACCCCACGATCTCTACGCAATCGGTTTCCCTTTCCCACTCAATCTCTTCTCCATATCACCCATTCAAATAATTAGGGTTTGTTAGTGTTGAAAAGCCACGAGTTTGGGGGTGTCTTTTGTTCTTCAGAGTATACAAAAATTATTTCATCAGTAAAGTCCTTCTCCTCTATTCAGTTAAGGTTCTCATCATCAATCTTTATGGGTCCAAAAAGAGCATATTCGCGCACTCCGGAATCATCTTCCTCCAGCAGTCAAGATGAAGACATCTTGGACCTCACCAAATTTGTTAGTTTAGAGGCTCAGATGGAGTATTACCGAATGGTGGCCAAAACACTTGTGAAGGAAAGAGGCTTCAACCCTGGGAAAGAGGATGGAGAGTTGTGGGCGATGATTAGAGAAAGGTGCTGGGTAGAAGTTGTATCGAGCCCCATGCCTACTCCCATGGTTGTTGTACGTGAGTTCTACGTCAACGCTAAGGAAACAATGAGTGGACTGTCGTTTGTCAGAGGTGTGTAAGTGGACTATCGCCCCCAGGTGATTAGAGAGGTTTTCAATTTGCCTGACCCGCTGACTGGGCGTTCCAATTGGGTGGAGGCTGCAAGGTTTGAGATAAATTTAGACAGGGTGATTACTGATTTGTACGTGCCTGGTACTTAGTGGAATTATAAATAGGGCACGAACCAACCTACAAACTTCCCAAGTTCAGCCCTTAACCGCTACGCAAAAGAATGGAACCTGTTTATCTGCCCTAAGTTGATGCCTTCTTCACACCAACATGACATCACATCCGAGCGAGCTATCATATTGTGGGGAATCGTCACGGGCAAATACATAGACGTGGGCTACCTCCTCCACCAAAACATGCTCCGATACATGAGGGGGAGCACCACAGGCAGCATCCCACACGCATTAGTTATAGCCCACTTACGTGCTAGAGCGGGAGTTACTTGGGCTGATGAGCAGATGCAGTTTCCAAGCAAGGACATTACCCATGCCACTATTTTAAAGTTTGAAGACTGGGCAGGAGGCACACCACACCCAAGGGGAAAGGGTTTTATTCTTCCAGCCGCATCATCATTGCCATCTCCGCAGCCCACGCGAACAACTGACGCAGGAACTTCAGTTTATGCCACTGCTGAAAATGATGATCGTCGTCTTCGAAGATTAGAGAGGAAAGTAGATGCCATTTATGATAATTTTTTAGCATTTGCCACTGGATTATCGAGGTCCTTAGCTGAAGCTTATGCGCAGCAAGGAACGCTGCTAGAACGGCCTCAGTTCGGGACAGTCGTGCCGTTTCCACGGCCAGACTCACCACCTAAGGAGGGTGGTACAGCTGATAATTAGGGGAGTTCCTTATAACCCTTTACCTTCATTTATTGGGGACAATGAATATTATAAGTTTGGGGGTATTGGGTGTTTAGTAGTGTAGAGCATGTAGTTTAATTGCATGTAGTTAGTTTGCATCATTTTTGCATGTTTAGTATAATTTTTACATGCTTAGGTGTTTAGTTACATAGGTGTTTAGTTGCATATCCCAAGCATCTAGTTTTGTGGAATTCTAGTTTAGCCAATGATGAATTATAAATTGGATGGATTCTTGAATTTAGTGGATAACATGAGCTTAGTTATAATGTTATACATGATTTGATTCATGCTTGTTGTTTAGATGTTATCGGTTAGCACATAAGTGTTCAAGTCAGCTTGTTGGTATAAGAATAATTTGTTTTCTTGCTGAGTAGAAGATTTTGTTTCTAAAGATAGAATTGTGTAGAAAGTGGACATAGACTATGAAAACACAGATATTCAAACTTTGGGAACACATGGGTATGCTTCCTCAAAAAAAAATTTATTATCGTGGCTAGTCTTGTTTCGGGGCCTTTGTTACTTGAGCAAGTACGCCCGAGGGGTGTCTCTACACCTAGCGCCCTAAGGTCTTTTATGGTCTGGGAGTCGTTGGTTGAAAGCTTGTTAAGGGGTAGCACTGCTGTTCGCCTAATGAAATGAGGCATAGCACAGTCATGGAAAAAGAAAAAGAAATCAATAAACACCGCGGGAAAGTGCGAAAATCGCCCTCGTGAGTAAAAATAAAGCAGAATAAACCCATTGTTGAACCTTAGTGTGGATTGATGTGTTGGAATAGTTGTTGTTTCATTAGTATATATAGTTCTTGATTTAAACTTTAATTCTTTCTTAAGCAGTATAACATGTGTAGTCTTTGCCTCTGTCAAGCTTATTTATGAACATATCACACACACACAACATCTTTATAGTGAGTTTGGATTATTTGATTGTATGGTGTTATGTCTGTAGCGGAGTTTGATACTTTATTCTTGAATCTGGATAATTCTCTGAGGCACGCTTGATTGGAATTCCAATTTGGCTGGAAATCTTGGGACTCACTTGCATAGTTTGCATAGCATGTAGTTGCATTGTTAATTTTATTTTTGTGTGCATTGCTTAAGGGCAAGCAATAGTTCAAGTTTGGGGGTATTTGATAAGTAGGTTTTATACCTACTTATTGGTTACTAACTCACTAGAATTATGCTCAACTTAAGTAGTTTTATTATGTTTTATTTGCTTTTTGTGCTTATTTTGCAGTATGCATAGCTGGAACTACTTTAGCAAACCTAAGGCATGGAAAATAGCATTAATATGGCATGGTGGACTTGAGCTAGAATGAAGAGCAGCTGGACTACAGCAAATGAGGAGAACACTTAGAGGATTAATGAAATGGTGGAGTAGAGAAGAGAAGAAATAAAGAGTAAGCAAGTAGCAGTAAGTAGTAGCAAACATAGCAGATAAAAAGCAGCAGCAGCGCGGCCGCGCTGCCATATAGCTCATTCATGGTGCGCCCACGCCATGCACTCGACACAGAATCCTATAGCGCGCCCACGCTCGATCTGCAGTATAATACCGCGCGGTCGCGCCGGTCACAGTGATTTTAAAAATGCTGACTTTTTGTAATTTGAAATTGGAGCGTTTTGTTATCTGAGACGATATGGTTGGTTACTAGGGAAGTGCTTTAAGGAGGATGATCAGGTTTTACGAGGGGGAGGGTTTTTCGTTCTTCTCTAGAAAAAGTTTAAGCTTTTCCTTAATTTTTTGAGCTTCTCTCTTGAGATGATTGCAATTTAATTTTAGTTTTAATTCTGGTGAATATTGTGGATTTGAACAAGCGTTGAACCAGAATTTTGTAGCAAGGATTATCAGATTTGATTCCTTATTTCTCTTATATCTACTGTTTGTATTTCTTATTTCCATGTTTTGCTTCAATCCCATAATGGCTGTTGATTCAGAAATGAACTAACTTCCATTATGGGATTCTAATGGATTTTAATGCGTAGTCTAAACATGTATGCCTGATTGTGGTGTTGTATGTTTAATATTAGATTGCCCTGCATGGTTGTGCTTAAATATTGAATGATTGATTACCATTCACACTAATTGCTTGTATGGATTTGGAAAATGAAATAGAAGTATAGATTAAACCATGTTGGCATATGTTCATGAGACTTATTTGCATTAGGTTTTGTGATTCGTGACCCGGATATGCATATACCGGTTTACCATATGCAGTCATTAAGAGAGCATGTGCTTAAAATCATTATTACTGTAAACTTACATAGACATATAGTGGGTTTGGAAATTGTGATGCTTACATAAATTCTATCAATTGTGGATTTTGTGTAAATTGGATTTAGCTCATTGAAAGATGGTTGTGTCTCCCTTATGTGCTCTCGACTAGCTTTCCATGTTAAATAAACAAGCATAACAATAGGCATGCATTTTGGATAAAGTATTAGATGATATTAGAATCCCATATCTCTCCAATTTGATCTCTTATTTTTATTAATTATTACTTTTGTGTCGACAATTAATTTTAAATATCAGTTTAAGTATTGATTGTTCGTTTGAGCATATAAAAATAGTGAGTAGGTTGTTGCATGATAGTATATATTAATTCACCTTTCTCCGTGGGATCAATACTTTCTTACTCTATACTACTTGTTGATCCATGTATACTTGCATGAGTTAGAGTCCATTTTGTTAAACCAAAAAGGAGGCAACAGCAAGGATATGGCCAACAAAACCCCTGAAATCACCAATCTCATAAATGATCAGGAAACTGGTGATATTAGAAAAAAAGTCCAGGAAATGGAAGAAACAATCCGGTCCATCAAAGAAACTAGGGCATTTGGAGGTATAAACTACTCAGACCTTTGTATATTTCCAGGGGCTCGATATCCAGACAAATTTCAAGTCCCAAATTTTGAAAAGTATGATGGGTTAGGAGATCCTTATACTCATTTGAAAGTATACATTGGAGAGTTAGGATCCTATGCGGAGGATGAAAAACTCAGAATGCAGTTGATCCAAAAGAGTTTGACTAGGGAAGCCTGAGCTTGGTATGCCCGACTCTATAATTCCAAGATCTATAGTTGGAAAGAGCTAGCCTATGCCTTCTTAAATCAATATAGCTTCCAGTCTCAGATGGCTCTAGATTGATAGCAAGTAACCAAAGTCAAAAAACAATGTAATGAGTCTTTCTGTGACTATGCCCAAAGATGGAGACGGATGGCCGCATAAGTCACCCCACCTATAACAGAGAGTGAGATAGTAATGACTTTAATAGACATCCAGGAAGCTCCATATTATGAGAGGGTCCTAGTAGGTATAGGAAAACCATTCTCGAAAATGATTAAACATAGAGAAATGGATGAAATGGGTCTAAAGTCTGGAAAGATCAAAGACCTTACCACTTTGGAGGCAGTGGCTGAGCATATTCAAGCTGGAAGCTATGGGAATAATCCTCGGAGAGTCCACAAAAAGAAGGAGGAGGATGTATCCTTGATACTTCAGGGACAAAATCAGAGAGGCAATCCAAAATTTCCCATTCAAATGAGAAATTATTCCCCTTTTCAAACTCCTGCACAATCTTCGAGTCCTCCCTTTCAAAATACCAGAAAGGTTAACCGACGAAGAACGTTCACACCCTTAAGGGACTCACTGGAAAATGTACTGAAACTTCTGACAACACAAAAGAAGATTATACAACTCCTTCTGCCAGCTAATTCAAACGGATAAAATTTTGCCCCGAGTAAGAGGTGTGCTTATTATTCTGGAGCACTGGGCCACGATACCCAAGTTTGTTGGTCTCTCAAACACAAAATCCAAGACCTGATAGATAATGGGGAGATTGTGGTGACAACACAAGAACAGCCACATGTTCAAGACAATCCTCTGCCTCAACACAATGAGGAGAACGTCAATATGATCAGCATGTGAAACAGAGAAGGATCCAAATACCTCCAGTATGTCGGAGAGTCATCCCAAGCAAACAAAGATACACCGGATAATTGGGAATATTCAGAAAGGCAATTTCTGATAGAACAAGAAATAAAATCTATCAAGGAACAGGTTGGGCAATTGGCAGAACTGATAGTTTATCAACATTAGATAATGCAACAATTGATAAATCAGACTAATCAGCAAGAAACAAATCTTCCTACTCCTGAAATTAGTCACATCACCAGGAGGGATCATTACCGGTTCCACGAGCATGAACCCTGGGCAGACAAGGTTGCTAAGGAAGAGAAGTTCAGAGCTAACATGGAGTTCGCCTTCTAAAGGAATTTCACTCATTTGAATCAACCTATGAAAGAAATTCTCCAAATGTTGATCAACGAGGGGAAGGTCACAGAATTGTTACCCCCGGTAGACCTCGATCCAGAAAGTTTAATCTCGATAGGATCTGTCAATATCATTCCAACACGCCTGGTCATGACACAGAGGATTGTTGGGGACTTCGTCACTTAATCAAAATCTGATTTAAAGCGGTGAGCTACTGAAAGCAAACCAAGATTATGGTTATCCTAGTGAGGAAGCAATCTTTCTTCCCATGGCATGGAATTTGAAAGAAGTAGTTGCTGTTATTTCCTGTGAAAAGGATCTATCCATAACGCCCCTGATACTTCAGGGAAAAAGGGCCCAAGAAGGAAAGAATCTTGAGAAACTGGCTGCACCCGAACCTCTAATATTGTCATTCAGACCGCAATATCCTATAGTCAGCTTGAAGAAAATCTCATGGAACTATGGGAAAGATGAAGGATCAACATCAAACCACATTGCTATTATATCAAAGGAAAACCCATTATACCTGCCTCAACAAGTAATCAAATCAGTCATTAAAGCCAAGGGAAGAGTGTTTGAGGAGAAAATTGAAGAATTCCTCAGCAAGATGGGGCATGATGAAGTCAAATTGGTGCAAAGATTAAAAGAAGCACCCCAACATATATCCATTCTGGATTTGGTTTTATCTTCGAAAGATCATCGCAAGATTCTAGTGAAAGTACTGATAGAAGCACATCTGCTAAAGACGGTAGATACTGAGAAGTTTCATCACGTGGTAGAGCACATTTTCAACAGTAATGTGATATCTTTTACTGACGATGACATACTAGCGGAAGGGACTGGTCATTACAAGTCATTGCACATAGCAGTGATGTCCTCAGGATATGTGGTCAGAGGTGTATTGATAGATGGATGATCATCCCTGAACATTTGTCCCTAGTCATGTAGTCGTCAGGGCTTTTGATGGATCTCGCCGAGAGGCTGTGAGAGAAATCGAACATCCATTGGAGATTGGACCCATACTTTCTACATATCCTTCCAGGTACTAAACATTACCACAGGATATAATTTGCTGTTGGGAAGACCGTGGATACATATGGCAGGAGCAGTTCCGTCCACCCTTCATCAAAAACTCAAATACATCATTGATGGCAATCAGATAACTGTAAATGTCGAGCCAGAGTATCATGTCTATATACAAAGCGATATGGCGGTAATCAGTCTTGATGAAGGAGTTGAGCCTGTCAGTTTTTAAGCTCTGGAAGTGAGCAACACTTAATACCTGCCTATTGGGGCACCAGCCTTCAAGCCAAAAGTTTCCACCGAAGTAATGACGGTCGATCAAGAAATAATATCCTTGGGTTTCTCCCTTGGAAAAGGGTTAGGAAAAAGTCAACAAAGAATCAGAAGTCCAGTTCAAATCCCTAGCCAGACAGGGAAGGCTGTATTAGGCTATTCCTCCGGATCAAACCACCGAAATCCGCACAAGCATCCATCGGTTCCTGCCTCTACCATGCTGCTACAAAACCTCATTGATGCAGGATTTGTGAAGCCTATGAGGAAAATTTCTATTGTCGTCGCTAGTATGCTGATGCCTAAGATTAAATCGATCATGGAAAAAGAAGTCACGAAGCTTGATGGGGAAGCAAAAAAGGGAAGGAAAAGTTCCTACGAGGGGGACGAGACCCGTTTACAAAAATATATTTTTTGGTGCACACTGAGGGAATGAACAATGATATCCCAGATGATGATCATGCAGAAGATCAACTCCCAATCCCTTGTATGGACCAAGCTGAAGGGAGTACCCCAAAGAGGAATGTCGATTTTGATGGAAATGTTGTCTTAGTCATCATCAAAGAGGAGACAGACGACAGCAACCCCTTTATCCTCCCTATTCATGAGGACTTAACTCTAGACAATTGGAACAGCACTACGTGCATCAGACAAAAAGGGTAAAAGGGCAGAAAGTCCATCTGCCCTAAAGCGTGGTTTTATTTCCTTCTTATTTTTGTTGCACAGCGATAGCAGTTACTTTTGTCATGCTTTTTACTAAATGCTTTATATATTCAAACAGTTTCATATATTAAACTGAAAGCATTTTGTTTTCAGGACTCCAAAGTTGGATTTGTTTGGCCTTGCTGATGAGATGCCAAATTTTCACAGTGACTATAACTTTGATGTAGAACTGGACTTCGACTTGATGAGGATTGATCAAAAGGAGATAGATGATTATGAGGTGCCCGATGAGATCAAAGAATAGGTCAAAGACAAACCCAAACCAAACCTCGATCAAACAATCACTGTCAATATTGGAACCTCAAAAAACCCTAAAGAAATCCAGATAGGCATGGACCTTACCCAAAACCAAAGAAAAGACTTGATTAAACTCTTAACTCAGTTCCAGAATGTGTTTGCATGGTCACATGAAGACATGATTGGTTTATCTACTGACATTATCCTTCATCGGATGCCCATTAAAGATGGATTCAAGCCAGTCAAGCAAAAGCTCAGGCGTCTGAAACCTGAGTGGAGTTTGAAAGTCAAAGAAGAAATTGTCAAGTAATTCAAATTAGGCATCATCATGGTGTTAACTTACCCTGAGTAGTTATCCAATATATTTCCCTTGCCTAAGCCTAGAGGGAAAGTACAGGTATACGTGGATTACCGAGATTTGAACAAAGCTTATCTCATGGACAACTTCCCAGTACCTTTTATCCACATACTGATAGACAACACGGCGCAGTATGGCATGTATTCTTTTGTTGACTGTTTCGTCGGGTACCATCAAATCATCGTTACTGAAGAGGACAGTGAGAAAACAACCTTCATCATTCCCAGTAGCTTTTATCCACATGCTGATGCCACTTATCAGCGAGCCTTGATGGCCCTTTTTTATGACATGATGTACAAAGAGATAGAGGTCTATGTGGATGATGTCATCGTCAAATCCCGGAAGGAAGACGACCATATCAGCCATCTCAAAAAGCTTTTCAACCAGTTGCGCAAATACAACTTAAAGCTGAATCCTGCTAAATGTGATTTTGGTGTCAAATCAGGAAAACTGCTGGGATTGCTAATGAGCAACAGAGGCATTGAGCTGGATCCCGCTAAGATTAAAGTCATCACCGAGATGCCTGTGCCCCGAACAGAAAAGGAAATTCGGGGATTTTTGAGAAGAATTAATTTCATAAGCAGATTCATCTCTCAACTCACGGCAACGTGTGAACCCATCTTTAAGATGCTAAGGAAAAATTCCTCCACAAAGTGGAATGATGATTGTCAAAAAGCCTTCCTTTCCATCAAGAAGCAGTTGATCGAAGCACCTGTCTTGGTACCCCCAAAGGATGAGGTTCCTCTGTTTATGTACCTGTCAGTTAATGCCAATGCTATGGGTTGCATGCTAGGACAGAAGGATGATAGAAGCAAAGAAAGTGCTATCTATTATCTCAGCAAAAGATTCAGTAGCAGAGAGCAGAAGTACACTTTGATTGAAAAGACCTGTTGTGCATTAGCATGGGCTGCCATGAGGTTACAACATTTTTTGCATGGGCACACGACCTATCTCATATCCCGCATGGATCCACTGAAGTATGTATTCAACAAACCCATATTGAATTGCCGATTGTCCAAATGACAGTTGATCCTCCAACAGTTCGATATCATCTACGTGACTCAAAAGTCTGTCAAAGGTCAAGGAATTGCAGATCAATTGGCTGAAGCACCATCAGGGAATTTCAAACATTTGGAAACTTATTTCCCGGATGATGGGATAATGACAATTCAATAAATCCCTCAACAAAATACAGTCCAATATTGGAAAATGTATTTTAATGGAGCCGTGAACATGGAATGTGTTAGAGCAGAGGCAATTCTTATATCTCTTACAGGAGAACAGTATCCTATGGCCATCAAGTTACAGTTTTTTGTCAACACTAACAACACAACTGGGTATGAGGGCTGTATAATGGGGTTGAAACTGGCCCAATCCATGGATATCAAACGGTTACTAGTGTAATACCCAAGAATTTCCATATATTATTAAATAAATATATTAATGAAAATGAATATTTATTTGAATATAAATGATTCTGTGAGTTAACTCAATTATATTAAATTGAATAATTATAATAATGGAGAAAAATGTGGAGTTATCATAAACTCGGGAAGCCTTGTGTGGCACTGTGATGAGAAATGTTAATAATGATATTAATCGACGAAAGAATTATTAAGTGAACAATTAATTTATATTAATTGCTAATTTTGGTTAAGTTATAATATGTGATTATTATTAATGCAAGAAATATAATAATAATAATAAAACACTTGTTCATAAAAATGCTAAGAATTATGTTTGTTAATGTGATAATTAATCCTATGATTATTAATTAAGTGTTCTTAATAATTACGAGGAATGAATGAATTAATATTATTGTTAATTAATTGATAAAATAAGTGAATTATTAATTTCTATGTGCAAGCATGCGAATTTATGGTAGCTAACCTTATATTATATGAAGCATAATGTGACTATATTATATATATAAACTATATAGTAAAGTTTATTGAGTTATAAGAATTACATGAAATGTGTATGTAACAAGGTAAGTGTGTGAACATTAAAATAAGACATCACAAGTATAGTAAACAATTGTTGAATTGTAGGAGCCTATAATAGATGAGATAGTGTAATGTGGTAATATATGATAAAATTATATCGATATTAACAAAATGTACATGGATTATATGTTAAATATATGTATCCCTACTTGCTACATTGTAATATTTGTTACCTATTAAAGGTGCATTGTGACTCAAATTATAACATAAGTATATGTTATGTATGTATAATAGTTTAAGTGTGGAGTGTTACAAATGCTGAGATACCATTCCTTGTCCCATATTGATAGACACAAACCTTGTACACGTGAATAACATTATGAAGTCTGAGGCCTACATCCCACAAACTCAGCAAACATTTCATAGCTTTCATAGCTCATGATGATCAAGGATGTGGGATTCATGATGAATCTAACAACTAATTACCTACCCTTTGATAACCTCCATGCAATTTGACAATCTGTTAGTTTGTATTGGAGTGTATAAGCATTGTCTGGATAATATATTTTCTATAAATTAAGCCCCTTCTCTTCACATATCATTTGTTGAGAAAATTCTTAAGTGTTGAGAGAGAGCATATATATCAGTGTGAAGTGTTCTAAGAGTTGAGGAGTTCAATTCAAACTTAGATTGCATTAACAGAGGTCTAATGAGCATTTCTTGTATTCCTTTTCGTTCTCTGTCAAAAACTTCTAGTTTTGAATTCCAATTTCTTGAGTATGTTAAATTAGATTTCAATTGGGTTGAAGAATGTTTGTTTAGTTGTTATATGGACATACATACATGATTGGGATTTCAATATAGCTTCCATGTTTTACATTCTTGTTCTCCATTCTCATTTTTCTGTCAAGAACTCCATTTTCATTTTCTGTCAAAATCAAATTCTTGATTCTTGTTGCAATTCATGCCAATTTGGATTGGGATATGTTTCTTAGCTGCCATATGGACTTATAAGTATAATAGAAGTATTATGTGGTTGATTGAAACTGATTTCGTGAAGTAATTTCGTGATATGGGCTGGAAATCTTCCGAGGCTGGAACAGTCTGCCGCTGGCCGCGAGCCGGCGCAGCTGCGCCAGTTTTGCACTGCGCAGCTACGCCAGCAGCCTGCTACAGATTTTACTTTTTGCTTGATTATGCTACGTGATAGTTTACTTGAATAACTTAGATGAACGTGTTAGCATACCTATACATGAGTATATTAACATGATGTGCACGTGTGTTGCTATTATGTCATGCAAGATTAATGGAATGGCGAATAGCGTTGAAATAAATTTCGAGTTTCCTAAACAAACTTTAGCATATATAGACCATGAATACATTCTGACTTTTGAGACATGCTAGTATGACTTAGAAACACATGAAGTGCATGTTAGCTTATCTATATAGGTTCTGTGATATAATATGAACATGTGAACCTAACTAGTGCGCCTTCCTAACGAATATGTAAGTTTTGAAAGTGGATATGGACATGTAAATGCCATAAATACGTTCTGATGTTATGAGCATCTTTAGATGACTTTGAAATGCATGGAAGGCATGTTGTGCGACGCCCCCAGAATAGGTCCAGTCAACCCAACCCATTCTGAGTCGCCAAATACAGGGTACAGAATTCAAATACAAACTTTTATATCACACGGTCGTGCAAAATACGACCACACAATTGTGAGTGTCAATACAAATATGTAAAAAATATTAATATTCAAACTAAGTCCTCATTACAATTATTATCACACTATTTATTAAAAATAGTGAGGACTACTACTGCTCTAACTCGGACCATCACTCTGTCCCCCGACTAGTTCCCGCAACATTCTCATTTCCTGAAGAGGACAACAGATGAAAAGGGTGAGCTCAACTAGCCCAGCAAAGAATATTATGACTAAGATAATGGAAAATAAATTATCGTTAGTCTTCAATAATTCAGATAAAATATTATTGACAACAAGTTTTAGATCAATATTCGCAGTGAAAATAACCGTTCATCATCAATATTTTATCCCTATAACATCAATCAATATACATCTCGAATCAAATATTCATCTTTGCACTACAGGCCAAAGATATTCATTTGTATCATCAGTGGTCATGTTCATCTCAACACCTGTCATCTTTGCACTACGGCTAAAGATATTCATCAGGTAATCATTCATCTTTGCTCTACAGGCCAAAGATATTCAGTTATATCACCACTTAGGACTGAGGATGATGAAAAACCATATAAATAACGAATCCAGTGAGATAAAAGACAAAGATTAGGGATTCGTAATTTAGTTTATCCAAGTTCAAGAATATTTCATAATAACACTTTTTGGAGCAAAATTCAAGAATAAAGCTTAAAACTTAGATCCAATCAAAGATAAGAACTTTAACAAGCAACTTGGACATATAGAAGAAAATTTAGTTTTTTCGTGAATAGTGCTGTATACGTGAATAGTAACCCCGACGAAAAAAGTAAGAATTTCATAATAAAATCCATGCCAATATTTTGGTATAATAATATTGAAAAGAATAACATCATTTACGAAAGAAAATAACATCCCTTACCTCAAAAGAATAGTACATCTAACTGAAATATTGGATATAAAACCGAAGGAAACTTGCACTGAATAGTAACACTCAAAGTATCTAAATACTCACAAAAATACGCTCGATATTATAGAGAGAGAAAACTTCTGATTCTGGTGTGATTTTCAAGTCTAACCTAAGCACCCTATTTATAGAAAAAACTTAGGATGCCAAAGAAGACTAAAGTAATAAAATAATATATATATATATATATATATATATATATATATATATATTTAGCCGCCTCAGCCGCCTCGTGGGAAAGAAAATTCAGAATTTTTCCACAAAAACCAAAAGTGGGGCCCACCATTTTATTTTAAAAAAATATTTATTTTCCAAAACTTCAATAATTCATAATAAATAGCCCTTTTTCAGAAAAATATAAATTCTATGTCTTTTCATAGGAAATTTAATTTTCTACAACTTTGTAGAAGGAAATTTTTTCAAATTCCACACATAAATTATCCGAAATCCATAAACGGATGATATTCCACATCAAAATACTGATCAAAACACATCAGCACTAATTCCTTCTCTTATATTCACAAAATAAATATTTCCTTATCATATAAATCAATAATTAATTATTCACAAATAATATTATAGAACTACAATATTGACAACCAGGTCGTTCCCAGGAAAGAGGGGGCCTTCCGATAAGGATTTCTCCTTACTGGCGTGCAATTAAATAACCCCTCCTAGACAGAACTTCCTTAGACATTGTCAATAATGCTATCTAATAATATTATTCAAATAATATGAATTATTGAATTGATAATGTGAAATACTGTGCAATGACAATTATTGAATCAATCATAACAACGTAGCAATTATTGATATAAAATATCAACGTAGCAATTATTGAACCGATAAAATATCCTGTAATTATTGAGTCAATAATATAAAATATTGAACAGTAATTACTGTAACAATAATTGAGTAAGTGCCTTCTTTCGTAAGAATCAATAATTCTAAATACTGTGCAATACTATGTGCTACTGTGTAACACCACGTATTACTGTATTTTAACCACCGGGTATTTCAATAGTACTAACGGTAACAACTACGCCGTTATTTTATAAAAAGGATATTTCTGTCGCTTTCTATATCCGACAGTTATTTCGTTGTGGGGCCCACAAATAGCTGCGCTGTCGTACGAATATTCCCCGACAACAAGAATATTTTATAACCACGTACTCATTTTAAAATATTTACACATTTCACCCATAACTTTTCACATTTATCAAAACAACACCTTACTGTTTCGAAATAATATATAAAGAAAATTAAATCTTTATTCATAAAAGTTGGGATCTTACAACCTCCCCTCCTTATGAAATTTCGTCCTCGAAATTGGCGTACATACCTGGTATGTCGAAAAGGTGAGGATACCTCGCTTTCATTTCCGATTCCAACTCCCAGGTCATTTCTTCAATAGCATGGTTTCTCCACAAAACTTTAACTTGAGGAATAATTTTCGAGCGTAGGACATGCTCCTTCCTATCCAAGATCTTGACAGGTACCTCCTCGTACGTTAAATCTTCAGTTATCTCGTCTGGTTCTAAATCAATAATGCGGTTTGGATCTTTCACATATTTACGAAACACGAATATGTGAAAAATGTTATGAACACGAGACATGCTTGGAGGTAAAGCAAGTCTATAAGCCACATTTCCTACTCGGTCAAGGATTTCAAATGGACCAATGAATCGTGGATTGAGCTTTCCTCTCTTCCCGAATCTCGTAACTCCTTTCCACGGAGCAATACGTAACAATACATGGTCCCCAACATTAAATTCCACGTCCTTTCGATGAAGATCCGCATAACTCTTTTGTCGATCTTGTGCTGTTTGTATCCGTTGTAGGATCATTTGAATCTTTTCTGTAGTCATACGTACTAACTCCGGTCCCAACAATGTTGTTTCACCCACATCGTTCCAACATACTGGAGAGCGACACTTTTGTCCATACAACGCTTCGAATGGAGCCACGTCTATACTTGCCTGATAGCTGTTGTTGTATGAGAATTCCACCAATGGTAAGTACTTATCCTAACTCCCTTTGAAGTCTAGAACACAGAGTCTCAATAGATCTTCAAGAGTTTGAATAGTCCTTTCTGATTATCGGTCTGTTTGAGGATGATAAGTCGAACTGCATAGTAAATCCGTGCCCATAGCTTTCTGCAAACTGATCCAAAATCGTGAAATAAATCTGGGATCACGATCCAAAACTATGTATACTGGCATGCCATGCAATCTCACAATCTCATTCACATACATATGAGCAAGACGTTCAAGGGAATAAGTCTCTCGTATCGGCAAGAAATGAGCAGACTTGGTTAGTCTATCAATAATAACCCAAATCGCATCTATGCCTTGAGAAACCTTGGGAAGACCCATAACGAAATTTATCGTAATGTGTTCCCATTTCCATTTCAGAATCTCCAGTGGTTGCAATGGACCCTTCGGTACTTGATGCTCCGCCTTTACACGTTGACAAGTCAAACATCTCGAAATAAACTCTGCGATCTCTCTCTTCATATTGCTCCACCAAAATGTATGTCGAAGATCATGATACATTTTGGTACTTCTAGGATGGATTGCAAACGGTGTGTTATGTGCCTCCATCATGATTCTATACTTTAAGTCAGAATCGTTAGGAACACAAAGTCTGGAATTGACTCGAAGTATTCCCTCTTCATCGATTCTTGCTTCTGGAATGGCACCTTCTTGCACTTTCTTCTTCATCTTCATCAGCTCTGTATCCGTAGCTTGAGTAGCTTTAACTTTATCAATCAAAGCTGGTTCTACGTGTATACTTGACATCATCGCACTCGTTCCCACATATGATCTTCTACTCAACGTGTCAGCTACCACGTTCGCTTTTCCAGGATGGTATTGGATGGTATGATCGTAATCTTTCAACAGCTCAAGCCAATGTCGTTGCCTCATGTTGAGTTCCTTCTGAGTGAAGAAATATTTAAGGCTCTTATGATCCGTATAAATCTCCACTTTCTCCCTGTACAGGTAATGTCTCCAGATCTTCAACGCAAAAACGACTGCTGCCAACTCTAGATCATTAGTAGGATAATTCCTCTCATATTCTTTGAGTTGTCGCTAGGCATAGGCTATGACTTTCCCATGTTGCATGAGAACACATCCTAATCCTTTGCCCGAAGCATCGCTGTAAATAACAAATCCATCCGAACCAGATGGTTATGTCAGAACAGGTGCCGAGATAAGTCTTCTCTTGAGCTCTTGGAAGCTCTTCTCGCATTTCTCGCTCCAAACGAATTTTGTATCTTTCTGAGTCAACTGAGTTAATGGAGTAGCGATACGAGAAAATCCCTCTACGAACCTCCGGTAATAACCGGCTAAGCCCAAAAAGCTTCGTACTTCGGTCACCGACTTAGGTTGCTCGCAGCTTTGTATTGCTTCAATCTTAGCCGGGTCAACAGATACTCCACGTTTCGATACTACATGCCCAAGGAATGCTACTTCCTCAAGCCAGAACTCACATTTCTTCAGCTTGGCATATAGCTTGTTCTCACGAAGCTTTTGAAGTACCAGCTTCAAATGGTGCTCATGATCTTCACGGCTTTTAGAATAGATGAGGATGTCATCAATAAAGACAACAACGAACTATTCCAAATATTCCTTAAATACACGGTTCATCATATCCATGAAAGCAGCAGGAGCATTAGTCAATCCAAAAGATATGACTAAGAACTCATAATGCCCGTACCGAGTTCTAAAAGCAGTCTTCGAAATATCCTCAGTTTTAATCTTCAGCTGATGATATCCAGAAAGAAGATCGATCTTTGAAAAGAACTGTGCTCCTTGCAACTGGTCGAACAGGTCATCAATACGAGGTAACGGATACCTATTCTTGATGGTGACATGGTTCAACTCCCGATAGTCAATACAAAGTCGCATACTCTCGTCTTTCTTCTTTACGAATAAAACAGGAGCACCCCAAGGTGACGTACTAGGATGAATAAAACCGATGTCTAACAATTCCTGTAATTGGACCTTTAACTCCTGAAGTTTAATAGGAGCCATTCGATATGGGGTTTTAGAAATGGGTTTTGTACCGGGTTCAAGGTCAATAAAGAATTCAACTTCATGTTCTGGGGGTAGACCGGGAAGTTCTTCGGGAAATACATCAGGAAACTCATTAACAACGGAAATATCATTCAAATCTGACGTATTCTGGTTTAGATCAGTGACATGAGCTAAGAAAGCTTGACATCCGTTTTTCAATAAACGAATAGCCTTGTGATTTGAAATGATATTGACTAATTTTAGTGGTTTGGTGGTTTGAATTCGCACAACAGGTTGATTAGGAATATGAAAACTAATAACCTTATGAAAACAATCAATTTTGGCATAGTAAGTGGTTAACCAGTCAATTCCTAAAATCACGTCAAATGCAAGTATTTTCAAAGATATAAGATCAACAGGTAAGGTAAGGGTACCAATCTGAATCAAGCAAGATTTGTAAACTGTGGATGTAACAAAGGTTTCTCCCAACGGAGTTTCAACAGATAAGTCAAAGTCTAATTTATCAGAAGTCAAATTCAAACGTTGAGCACAAGCAGGTGAAATAAAGGAATGGGTATTACTGGTATCTAATCAGGTATAGACTTTGCACAAATTTATGATTAACTAACCCGTGATAAATTCATTCGGGTTCCTCGCATTTTGGGCAGTCTCGATAAACGCTCTTCATGGAACCACCGACTTTGATTTGTCTGGAACAGTCTTTGGTGTCACTATCCCAGCTGGTCTTGACTTTTCTATACAGCTCATTCCACCCTCAACTGCTTCGTCACACTCCTGATCCATGATTTGAATCATTACTCTTCGATCCATATCGAATTGGGGTTGACCGCTATGCACAGGGTAATTCCAAACTCGATGTTTGATTCTCCCAATTGCTGTCCAAAAAGTAAAATCCATTTCATCTATTTTGGCCTTCTTAGATCGGACGTCTCTTTCTAAAATATCAACGCGTTGTGCGGCTTTTATCCATGCATATTCAATTCTCACTCGTTTCGTTGCTTCTTCTTTCAACTGATCGTTGACATTTGCATTTTCAGATTCTAGCTCTAATATCATATGCTCTGCCAGAGAGAGCTTCTGTTCAAGCCTCGCATAACGAGTAGCAAAATCTTAAATTTCTATATCCCTTTTCTTGAATTATTGTATCCCTTTGTTCCACGGCTGTCTGTCGTTCTTCACCCTACTCTTCTAACACAAGAATACGATTTTGCAGTTCTACATTTCGATCATAAAATTCTCCTAATAAATCCTCCTCCTCAGGTTCCTCTTCTTCCTCACTCTCAGCTGCTACCTCTGCGACTAGCTCGGGTGCAACTATTAATTCTTCATTACCACATGGATATTTCTAATTTCTTCTTCCCCCGACATCACATTATCCTGGTCGGTGATTAGCGGTGCCTCCACGATCTCATTCACTCCATTGTTAACATTCTCAGCTACCATTCTCAAATACTGCCATAAAATAAGGGTTAATTAAACAAATAACATATCACATATTAACCCTATGCTCAGACTGACCAATTAAATACAACATAAGCTTAGGTAGGACATACTAGTGAAGGATTTACTCGTCTCTCCCCTCCTAGTTCTATTCCCCGATCTCCGCCAGAGATCATATCCCTAAGCTCTTATACCAACTATGACGCCCCCAGAATAGGTCCAGTCAACCCAACCCATTCTGAGTCGCCAAATATATGGTACAAAATTCAAATACAAACTTTTATATCACACGGTCGTGCAAAATACGACCACACAACTGTGAGTGTCAATACAAATATGTAGAAAATATTAATATTCAAACTAAGTCCTCATTACAATTATTATCACACTATTTATTAAAAATAGTGAGGACTACTACTGCTCTAACTCAGACCATCACTCTGTCCCCCGACTAGTTCCCGCAACATTCTCATTTCCTAAAGAGGACAACAGATGAAAATGGTGAGCTCAACTAGCCCAGCAAAGAATATTATGACTAAGATAATGAAAAATAAATTATCGTTAGTCTTCAATAATTCAGATAAAATATTATTGACAACAAGTTTTAGATCAATATTCGCAGTAAAAATAACCGTTCATCATCAATATTTTATCCCTATAACATCAATCAATATACATCTCGAATCAAATATTCATCTTTGCACTACAGGCCAAAGATATTCATTTGTATCATCAGTGGTCATGTTCATCTCAACACCTGTCATCTTTGCACTACGGCCAAAGATATTCATTAGGTAATCATTCATCTTTGCTCTACAGGCCAAAGATATTCAGTTATATCACCACTTAGGACTGAGGATGATGAAAAACCATATAAATAACGAATCCAGTGAGATAAAAGACAAAGATTAGGGATTCGTAATTTAGTTTATCCAAGTTCAAGAATATTTCATAATAACACTTTGCGGAGCAAAATTCAAGAATAAAGCTTAAAATTTAGATCCAATCAAAGATAAGAACTTTAACAAGCAACTTGGACATATAGAAGAAAATTTAATTTTTTCGTGAATAGTGCCGTATACGTGAATAGTGTCGTATACGTGAATAGTAACCCCGACGGAAAAAGTAAGAATTCATAATAAAATTCATGCCAATATTTTGGTATAATGATATTGAAAAGAATAACATTATTTACGAAAGAAAATAACATCCCTTACCTCAAAAGAATAGTACCTCTGACTGAAATATCGGATATAATACCGAAGAAAACTTGCACTAAATAGTAACACTCAAACTATCTAAATACTCACAAAAATACACTCGATATTATAAAGAGAGAAAACTTCTGATTCTGGTGTAATTTTCAATTCTAACCTAAGCACCCTATTTATAGGAAAAACTTAGGATGCCAAAGAAGACTAAAGTAATAAAATAATATATATATTTTTTAGCAGCCTCAGCCGCCTCGTGGGAAAGAAAATTCAGAATTTTTCCACAACCACCAAAAGTGGGGCCCACCATTTTATTTAAAAAAATATTTATTTTCCAAAACTTCAATAATTCATAATAAATAGCCCTTTTTCAGAAAAATACAAATTCTGTGTCTTTTCATAGAAAATTTAATTCTCTACAGCTTTGTAGAAGGAAGTTTTTTCAAATTCCAAACATAAATTATCCAAAATCCATAAACGGATGATTTTCCACATCAAAATACTGATAAAAACACATCAGCACTAATTCCTTCTCTTATATTCACAAAATAAATATTTCTTTATCATATAAATCAATAATTAATTATTCACAAATAATATTATAGAACTACAATATTGACAACCAGGTCGGTCTCAGGAAAGAAGGGGCCTTCCGATAAGGATTTCTCCTTACTGGCGCGCAATTAAATAACCCCTCCTAGACAGAACTTCCTTAGACATTGTGAATAATGCTATCTAATAATATTATTCAATTAATATAAATTATTGAGTTGATAATGTGAAATACTGTGCAATGACAATTATTGAATCAATCATAGCAACGTAGCAATTATTGATATAAAATATCAACATAGCAATTATTGAACCGATAAAATATCCTGCAATTATTGAATCAATAATATAAAATATTGAACAGTAATTACTGTAACAATAATTGAGTAAGTGCCTTCTTTCGTAAGAATCAATAATTCGAAATACTATGCAATACTGTGTGCTACTGTGCAACACCGCATATTACTGTATTTTAACCACCGGGTATTTCAATAGTACTAACGGTAACAACTACGCCGTTATTTTATAAAAAGGTTATTTCTGTCGCTTTCTATATCCGACAGTTATTCCGTTATGGGGCCCACAAATAGCTGCGCCGTCGTACGAATATTCCCCGACAACAAGAATATTTCACGACCAAACGAATATTCCCCGACAACAAGAATATTTTATAACCACTTGCTCATTTTAAAATATTTGCAAATTTCACCCATAACTTTACACATTTATCAAAACAACACCTTACTGTTTCGAAATAATATATAAAGAAAATTAAATCTTTATTCATAAAAGTTGGGGTCTTACATGTTGACTTGCTTATATATGTTTCATAGTATGACATGAGCATGTGGACTTCATTTGCGAACTTTACTAAGTGAAAGTGTAAGTTTGAAATGTAAATCTTAACGTGTTATCGCGAGTCCCGTATTTTGATATTTATGGACAAATGTTATAGTACTTTTAGACTGACTCATGCATCATACATGTATACATACCATGATTAGGTATCGTGATTCAAATTTAGCATAAACGAAGTATATTTTCAACTAATAACTGTGATAGTCACATATATGGAATGCGAATACTCATAAGTATGCTTAATATAAATACCTTATGTGTTTTAAAAGCGAGCATGATAGGCTTTGTAAATTCCATGACCTTGAATGACCGTAAGTTTCGACTTCGAATCTATATCACATATGTTTGGAGCAAGGGAAGGTTATACGAATATCAAAAGACTCTTTAACATGTATATATACTATGTGATATATAATGTTAAATTATATGACTAATGAATATCATATATACATAACTATATTACGATAGGATTCGAAAAGTGTTGATTAATTTACGGGGATAAACTACGCTTAAGGCAAGTTTCCTAACTTACACTCTTTTACGGTGCAGGTATTCTATCCTTGTATATTGCGAGCTAGTTTCTTTACTTACTCGTTTGAATTGAATTAGCATACTTGAACTCTTATTTCATTAAAGCTATTATTCATGTTGAACTTGGTATTTTTCTTGAATATTGTGAAAGTGTCTATGTCATTTGATTCGGCTAGACTTATATTATTGAAAAGCGACCCAAACCAATTGATCGGTGCGGGATCTCGGATTTGACTGAGAAGAACAACCTTCTTTGAAGGGAAAATATAATTGTCGGAGAACCGACGTGCGCACTTGAGTATGATTGATTGTTATGCATAACGTAGGGGACTTTAGACTGATCACCTATTGTATTTATTTTTTATTTGGGTTATCAGTTTAATACTGTTAATTCTAGTAGAAGTTCATAGTCCTTAGTGACTGCTCAGTATTCAGTTATCTTGAAATCTTGAATTAATTTATTATTGAATCACATTGATATTATTCTGTCCTTAGCAATTGTTATTGAAAACTGTTGATATTCTTGTTATCCTTGAACTATCAAACCTTGCTATACCCTTTCGAGAATTGAGAATTATATTACAAACCCTTATTGTATAGTACTTGCTGAGCAATTTGTGCTCATCCTTGCTTTCTCTAAAAACATTTCAGTTAAGGCCGAGCAGTGCGGACCCTCGAGTACCGACAAGGGCAAGGGAAAGGCTACGGAGTAGCTTAATATTATGTAGGACTTATGATTGTAATAAAGAACTTATGATATTGTGTACTAGTTAAGGTTATTTATGCTTAATATATGTCTAAGCTATGTAATCACTGTTTAAGTTACGAGACCTTGGGATGTGAATAATTATATTATTTAAATGTAATTTATTCGGTATTAGTTGTGTATTATTCCGCTGTGCGATACGACATTTAGTTGTATTATTATTGTGATGTGTTACCATGAGCACGTGACGAACCGAATTCGAGAGACCAAGTGGCTGTCTCAAATTTGGGGGCGTCACAGGTTGGTATCAGAGCTGTAGTTATAAACCTTAGGAATGAGTGTCCTTAGACTATAACTTAGGAGAACTTAGAAGTTAGGAAGGAGATAAAACTCATGTAGAGTTTTCCTTGAGAGACTTAGTCTGTTATGAAATGTAACTTCATTTTATACAATGAACTTATGTTTTATTTAACATTCTAATGGAGTTGCTGTTTCTTGTCTTGTGTTTGTGATTGTAGATGGCAGATATGGGAGTACCCACTAGAGTGGCTGAGGATGAGCCCAGGGATATCCATATAGTATACGAGGCACCCATGGAGGCTGTGCCAGTACAGGCAGTAGCACCATATGAGTCTGATGACGAGGATGAGATAGAGGTAGAGCTTGATCCCGAGGAGGAGCCGATGGAGGATGAGCCAGTTGAGGATGAGCCTTCAGAGGAGGAGCCCATGGAGGACTCCTACGAGCCTAACCTAGAGGAGCATATGCTAGGAGAGTATGAAGAACGGATCCTAGAGTTGGACTGCAGAGTCCAGGAGTTAGAGACAGAGGCCCAAGAGAGAGAGTCCGAGTTCTAGAAATTGAGGGACGAGGACCACCAGAGGAAGCTGGCCATGCAGAAGTTAGAGGTGGAGATTACTTACCGCAGGGAGGCAGGGATCCAGATGGGAACTTTATTCCACAGGTCGGTGGCGAGAAATGTAGATCTGGCAGGGAAGCTGGAAGAGGTTGAACAGAGGGAACTAAGCGAGAAGACAGAGAAGGAAGCACTACGCACTCAGTTGGAATTAGAAGTGATGGATAGGATACACTTCGAGGAGAAGTGGGAGGCTGCCCATGAGAGAGCTGACGACCTGGAGGATGAGGTTAGATGCAAGAAGAGGAAAATGAACAAGATGGGGTACGTGTTCCGTTCGGCATTCGAGAGGGTACTTGATGGTGTGTACCACTACCCGGCAGAACAAGGACAGACTCTACACACTATGAGTCGAGAGCTGGTAGCTTATATAGCACAGTTAGAGTACAAAAGCGCTATGGAGCGTGGCATGATGTGATGAGATGTCCTTAGATGGTCTAGTAGTAGTTAGTAGCATTTATCTTTATGTGTTGTACATACTATGTTGTAATCCCTATCTTTTGTGTAAGATGTGGGATAGTGATGTAAACCCCGTGTAAGCTTTTGTTAGAGGGGTAGTATAGTAGTAGGTTGGTATATTCCCTATCTTTTGTGATATTAAGGGGTATATGTGATAACATTTATAGCAGTATGCTAGGATAATCATGTAATGAGATGAAATGGCATATGAATATAAATAGAGTTTATTCAGAAACGTGTTATAAATTTATTCTTTTAGTATTAAAAGAAATACTTAAGTAATATACTTGAATAATAATAAAATGAAAATTTGTGATCCAGATAATGCCGCCCAGACGTAGATTGACTACACCTGAGGAGTCAGTGAACAATGAGAGGGAACAAGTAGACCCGATCCAGAAACTGGTAAACCTGTTAGGAGAGGTATTAAGGGGAAGGCTGGCTATGCCAGTAACAACCGTTAAAGACTTTAAGAGTGTAGGACCCCCGGAGTTTGAGGGAACTACCGACCCAATCGTCGCACAAACGTGGATCAAGGAGATCGAAAAAGCTTTCACTATAGCTCGCGTAGGAGAAGATCAGAAGATGGTGTTTGCCACGTACATGATGAGGGGAGAAGCGAACTACTGGTGGGAGGCTAATCAACAAAGAGCTGGAGAAGGGATAATAGCTTGGGATAAGTTTAAGACTCTGTTTTTCGAGAATTACTTCCCGAAAAGCATGAAGAATAGGATGGAGGTGAAATTCCTAGAGTTAAAACAAGGGGAAATGATGGTGGCGCAATACGCGGCTAGGTTTAACGAACTAGCCCGATTTGCGGAGCACCAGGTAGGAGATGAAGAGAGGAAGGCTAAGGACTGAAGCCTTGGCTATTCAATAAGGTGTCAGTTCTTCAGATTGATTCTTTTGCAACAATGCTGGAGAAGGCTATTATCGCCGAGGGAGGAAGTGAAACTTTGAGCTTGTATAACAAAGAGAAGAAAGGAAAGAACACTAGTAGTGAAAATCGTGGAGGAAGCAGTGGCGGAGGGAATAACTCCGGGAAGAGAAAGTGGGACAACAACAACAATAATAGCAGCAGAAACAATAATCAATGTGGGAGTCACCAGGGAAATTTTAAGAAAAGGAGTGGGGCTTGTAATAAGTGTGGGAAAAGTCACCAAGGGGAGTGCTGGAAAGGAAATGGCACATGTTATAACTGCGGCCAAGAGGGGCACATATCGCCAAACTGTCCGAAGCCAAAGAAGATCCAAGGGTGTTTTGCTTGTGGCTCAACTGAGCACCGTATTAAGGATTGCCCGAAGAAGGGAAGTGGCGGAAGTGGTAGCCAACAAGGGGGAGGAAACAAGCTTATGATCAGCAGGCCGGCACAATCCAACCGCCCAACCCCCAGAACTTTTAACATGACCGTCCAGGACGCCATGGCTGTGAAGGACGTGGTGTCAGGAATAATCCCAATCAATGATATAAATGCTTATGTATTATTTGATTCGGGTGCCACCTATTCTTTTATATCTGAAGAATTTGCTAGTAAACTTAGTACACCCCGAGAACGATTAGAAAATCCTTTGAACATAGAAGTTGCGAATAAGAAAATAATCCCTGTAGAATACGTTTATCGAGATTATCGTGCAAACATTAGAGAACATGAACTGAGCATAGACTTGATTCCTATTAGACTGGGAGAATTTGATGTGATACTGGGAATGGATTGGTTGTATAACCATGAAGCGATAATTGATTGTCAGAATAAATGTGTGAACCTTCAGACTCCGAGTAAGTCTAAGGAAGTGTTTTATTGTAGCTCATCGCTTAAGCAATCGTGTTGCGTTACAATGATGCAGGCCAAGAAAATGTTAAGGAAAGGATGTGTAGGTTATTTAGCTTACATCGTTCATACTCGGAAAAAGAGAGTAAAAATTAAGGATATATTCATAGTTAATGAATTTCAAGATGTGTTTTCGGACGATCTGCCTGGTCTTCTGCCCGAGAGAGAAATCGAATTCGTAATAGACTTAGCACCGGGAACGGCACAGATTTCGAAAGCTCCATATCGTATGGCGCCAGTAGAAATAAAGGAATTGATGATACAATTGCAAGAATTATTGGATAAGGGTTACATACGACCGAGTGTGTCTCCTTGGGGAGCACTAGTGTTATTCGTTAAGAAAAAGGACGGATCGTTGAGGCTCTGTATCGATTATCGAGAATTGAACAGAGTAACGATCAAGAACCGATATCCGTTACCAAGGATAGACGACATATTTGATCAACTGAAGGGAGCAAAGTATTTCTCAAAAATCGACCTACGAACAGGATATCATCAACTGAAAGTGAGGGATGAGGACATACCAAAGACTACGTTTCGAACCCGTTATGGACACTATGAATTTTTGGTAATGTCATTTGGATTGACTAATGCTCCGGCAGTATTTATGGACTTGATGAACCGAGTTTTCAAGCCATACTTGGATAAATTTGTAGTGGTTTTTATCGACGACATTTTGATCTACTCGAAGACAGAGGAAGAACACGTCGAACATCTGAAGATTGTTTTGGAGGCACTAAGGTAGGAGAAGATGTATGCGAAATTTTCTAAGTGTGAATTTTGGATGGAGAAGGTTCAATTCTTAGGCCACGCGGTGGATAAGAATGGAATCTCAGTAGACCCTGCAAAGGTAAAAGCAGTAAGTAATTGGGAACAGTCGAGAATGCCAATGGAGGTAAGAAGTTATTTAGGGTTAACTGGGTACTATCGAAGATTTATCTAAGATTTTTCTAAGATAGCAACCTCGTTGAAAAATCTGACGAGGAAGACGGTGAAATTTTTATGGACCGACAAATGCGAAGAGAGTTTTCAAGAGTTGAAGAAGAGATTGAGCGAAGCGCCTGTGTTATCACTACCAGATGATGCGAGAAATTTTGTTGTGTATAATGACGCATAGCACAAGGGGCTTGGCTGTGTGCTCATGCAACACGGCAAGGTCATTGCGTATGCGTTACGACAATTGAAGGATTACAAAAAATGATACCCTACCCATGACTTAGAGTTAGCGACAGTAGTTTTTGCGTAAAAAATATGGAGGCATTATTTACACGGAGAGAAATGTGAGATATACACGGACCACAAAAGTCTGAAATATATCTTCACACAGAAGGAGTTGAATATGCGACAGAGAAGGTGGTTAGAATTAATTAAAGACTATGACTGCGATATTCTTTATCACCCGGGAAAGGCAAACGTGGTTGCCGACGCTCTGAGCAGAAAAGGAAGGGAAAAGTTGTTTAATTTGATGACTCAGGAAGAGTTGATAAGTGAGATGGAGAAATTGGAGATAGAAGTGAAAGAACCAGAGAAGCCTGGAGAGAAGTTGTTTGTAATGGAAGCTCATCCGACATTATTGGATAGAGTAAAAGAAGCACAAGAGAAAGATGAGGAGTGCGAGAAAATCAGGAAGAGGATTTTAGAGAATGAGGAAGAAAAATTCCGAATGGATAAAGACGGTATCTTAAGATTAGAAGGAAGAGTGTGGGTACCAGCAGTAACCGAGTTGAGGAAAGAAATTTTGCACGAGGCACACAACACGACATATTCCGTTCATCTGGGAGGCACTAAGATGTACCGAGATTTGAGGCAACATTTTTGGTGGCCCAATTTGAAATGAGAAGTCGCAGAGTGCGTCAGTAGATGTTTGACTTGCCAACACATTAAAGCAGAGCATCAACGGCCGAGTGGTTTACTACAACCGTTGGAAATACCAGAGTGAAAATGGGAGCATATTACGATGGACTTCGTGGTAGGACTTCCAGTTACACAAAAAGGTAATGATGCTATTTGGGTTATCGTGGATCGACTAACGAAGACCGCACATTTTTTACCAATCAAGATCCGCTACAGTTTGAACCAATTAGCGAGTCTGTACGTAAAAGAGATTGTTTCATGACATGGAGTACCGGTGTCAATTGTCTCTAATCGAGATCCGCGCTTCACATCAAATTTTTGAAAGAGTTTGCAAGAGAGAATGGGAACGCAGTTAAGGTTGAGTACCACTTATCATCCTCAGATAGACAAACAAAGTGAGCGAACTACACAAATGCTGAAGGACATGCTTAGGACTTGCGTGATGGATTTTAAGGGAAATTGGGAAGACCACCTACCTTTAGTGGAATTTGCGTATAATAATAGTTACCATGCGAGTATCGGCATACCACCGTACGAAGCTCTTTACGGGAGAAAGTGCAGAACGCCATTGTGTTAGGACGAAGTCGGGGAACGACGAATACTCGGACTAGAACTAGTACAACAAACCGCAGACGTGGTGACAGTGATAAGAGCCAGACTAGTAGCAGCACAAGATCGCCAGAAAAAATACACAGATTTGCATCGACAGGACCGAGACTTCAAAGTTGGTAGTTTCGTATTTTTAAAGGTATCTCCATAGAAGGAAAAAATCCGTTTCGACAAGAAAGGAAAATTGAGTCCAAGATTCATAGGACCGTTCGAGATACTGAAGCGAGTGGGCGAAGTGGCATACAAAGTTGCGTTACCACCCGAGTTGGAGCACATCCACAACGTGTTCCACATTTCGTGTTGCGACCGTACAAGGCCGACTACAAGCACGTGATTTCTTACGAGCCCATTCAAGTGGAGAAGAACTTGGCATATGAAGAGATTCCTGTCCAGATATTAGATAGGAAAGAGCAAACCTTGAGAAATAAAATTATATCTTTTGTAAAAGTACTTTGGCGTAACCACGATGTCGAGGAGGCAACGTGGGAGTTAGAAGATAGGATGATGAGGGATTATCCCCATTTATTTGTGTAAACTTGTAGCAATTCCGGGACAGAATTTTTATAAGGGGGGGGGGAGGATGTAATACTCGAGAATTTCTATATATTATTAAATAAATATATTAATGGAAATGAATATTTATTTGAATATAAATGATTCTGTGAGTTAACTCAATTATATTAAATTAAATAATTATTATAATTGAGGAAAATATGGAGTTATCATAAACTAGGGAAGCCTTGTGTGGCACTGTGATGAGAAATGTTAATAATGATATTAATCGACGAAAGAATTATTAAGTGAACAATTAATTTATATTAATTGTTAATTTTGGTTAAGTTATAATATGTGATTATTAATAATGCAAGAAATATAATAATAATAATAAAACACTTGTTCATAAAAATGCAGAGAATTATGTTTGTTAATGTGATAATTAATCCTATGATTATTAATTAAGTGTTCTTAATAATTACGAGGAATGAATTACTTAATAGTATTGTTAATTAATTGATAAGATAAGTGAATTATTAATTTCTATGTGCAAGCATGCGAATTTATGATAGCTAACCATATATTATATGAAGCATAATGTGACTATATTATATACATAAACTATATAGTAAAGTTTATTGAGTTATAAGAATTACATGAAATGTGTATGTAACAAGGTAAGTGTGTGAACATTAAAATAATACATCACAAGTATAGTAAACAATTGTTGAATTGTAGGAGCCTATAATAGATGAGATAGTGTAATGTGGTAATATCTGATAAAATTATATCGGATATTAACAAAATGTACATGGATTATATGTTAAATATATGTATCCCTACTTGCTCCATTGTAATATTTGTTACCTATTAAAGGTGCATTATGACTCAAATTATAACATAAGTATATGTTATGTATGTATAATAGTTTAAGTGTGGAGTGTTACAAATGCTGAGATACCATTCCTCGTCCCATATTGATAGACACTAACCTTGTACACGTGAATAACGTTATGAAGTCTGAGGCCTATATCCCACAAACTCAGCAAACATTTCATAGCTTCCATAGCTCATAATGATCAAGGATGTAGGATTCATGATGAATCTAACAACTAATTACCTACCCTTTGATAACCTCCATGCAATTTGACAATCTGTTAGTTTGTATTGGAGTGTTAAGCATTGTCTGGATAATATATTTTCTATAAATTAAGCCCCTTCTCTTCACATATCAATTGTTGAGAAAATTCTTAAGTGTTGAGAGAGAGCATATATATCAGTGTGAAGTGTTCTAAGAGTTGAGGAGTTCAATTCAAACTTAGATTGCATTAACAGAGGTATAATGAGCATTTCTTGTATTCCTTTTTGTTCTCTGTCAAAAACTTTTAGTTTTAAATTCCAATTTCTTGAGTATGTTAAATTAGATTTCAATTGGGTTGAAGAATGCTTGTTTAGTTGTTATATAGACATACATACATGATTGGGATTTCAATATAGCTTCCATGTTTTACATTCTTGTTCTCCATTCTCATTTTTCTGTCAAGAACTCCATTTTCATTTTCTGTCAAAATCAAATTCTTGATTCTTGTTGCAATTCATGCCAATTTGGATTGGGATATGTTTCTTAGCTGCCATATGGACTTATAAGTATAATAGAAGTATTATGTGGTTGATTGAAACTGATTTCGTGAAGTAATTTCGTGATATGGGCTGGAAATCTGCCGAGGCTGGAACCGTCCGCCGCGAGCCGGCGCAGCTGCGCCAGTTTTGCACTGCGCAGCTGCGCCAGCAGCCTGCTATAGATTTTACTTTTTGCTTGATTCTACTACGTGATAGTTTACTTGAATAGCTTAGATGAACATGTTAGCATACCTATACATGAGTATATTAACATGATGTCATGCAAGATTAATGGAATGGCGAATAGCGTTGAAATAAATTTCGAGTTTCCTAAACAAACTTTAACATATATAGACCATGAATACATTCTGACTTTTGAGACATGCTAGTATGACTTAGAAACACATGAAGTGCATGTTAGCTTATCTATATAGGTTCTGTGATATAATATGAACATGTGAACCTAACTAGTGCGCCTTCCTGACGACTATGTAAGTTTTGAAAGTGGATATGGACATGTAAATGCCATATATATGTTCTGATGTTATGAGCATCTTTAGATGACTTTGAAATGCATGGAAGGCATGTTGACTTGCTTATATATGTTTCATAGTATGACATGAGCATGTGGACTTCATTTGCGAACTTTACTAAGTGAAAGTGTAAGTTTGAAACGTAAATCTTAACATGTTATCGCGAGTCCCGTATTCTGATATTTATGGACATATGTTATAGTACTTTTAGACTGACTTATGCATCATACATGTATACATACCATGATTAGGTATCGTGATTCAAATTTAGCATAAACGAAGCATGTTTTCAACTAATAACTGTGATAGTCACATATATGGAATGCGAATACTCATAAGTATGCTTAATATAAATACCTTATGTGTTTTAAAAGCGAGCATGATAGGCTTTGTAAATTCCATGACCTTGAATGACCGTAAGTGTCGACTTCGAATCTATATCACATATGTTTGGAGCAAGGGAAGGTTATACGAATATAAAAAGACTCTTTAACATGTATATATACTATGTGATATATTTGAATCCGATTTCGACGGTTAACTTATAGTAATGCTATAACTTGCTAAAATAGAGTATGTTTGCTATTTGTTATAGTCTCACATGATAGTAATGATGTATGAAGACGATTAACTTGAGAAGAGGAACGTTAATGATAAAAGATATTAAAAGTCGAGACTTGTGAAATGGTATGATACTATACATAGTATAATTATGTCGCTAGGTCAAGACTTAGCTTATGTGATTATCGTATATACGAGATGAGATATAATGGTAAACTATATGACTAATGAATATCATATATACATAACTATATTACGATAGGATTCGAAAAGTGTTGATTAATTTACGGGGATAAACTACGCTTAAGGCAAGTTTCCTAACTTACACTCTTTTATGGTGCAGGTATTCTATCCTTGTATATTACGAGCTAGTTTCTTTACTTACTCGTTTGAATTGAATTAGCATACTTGAACTCTTATTTTATTAAAGCTATTATTCATGTTGAACTTGGTATTTTTCTTGAATATTGTGAAAGTGTCTATGTCATTTGATTCGGCTAGACTTACATTATTGAAAAGCGACCCAAACCAATTGATCGGTGCGGGATCTCGGATTTGACTGAGAAGAGCAACCTTCTTTGAAGGGAAAATATAATTGTCGGAGAACCGACGTGCGCACTTGAGTATGTAGGGGACTTTAGGCTGATCACCTATTGTATTTGTTTTTTATTTGGGTTATCAGTTTAATACTGTTAATTCTAGTAGAAGTTCATAGTCCTTAGTGACTGCTCAGTATTCAGTTATCTTGAAATCTTGAATTGATTTATTATTGAATCACATTGATATTATTATGTCCTTAGCGATTGTTATTGAAAACTGTTGATATTCTTGTTATCCTTGAACTATCAAACCTTGCTATACCCTTTCGATAATTGAGAATTATATTACAAACCCTTATTGTATATTACTTGCTGAGCAATTTGTGCTCATTCTTGCTTTCTCTAAAAATATTTCAGTTAAGGCCGAGTAGTGCGGACCCTCGAGTACCGACAAGGGCAAGGGAAAGGCTACGGAGTAGCTTAATATTATGTAGGACTTATGATTGTAATAAAGAACTTATGATATTGTGTACTATTTAAGGTTATTTATGCTTAAGATATGTCTAAGCTATGTAATCACTATTTAAGTTACGAGACCTTGGGACGTGAATAATTATATTATTTAAATGTAATTTATTCAGTATTAGTTGTATATTATTCGGCTGTGCGATGCGACATTTAGTCGTATTATTATTGTGATGTGTTACCATGAGCGCGTGACGAACCGAATTCGAGAGACCAAGTGGCGGTCCCGAATTTGAGGTCGTCACAACTAGTCTTTGAGGATTCTGAGTTGGTTATCAAACAAACAACCGAGGCATAATATACCAAAGAATTGTATTTTCTGCCCTATCATCAGCAAGTTATCAAGATAGCCATGGAGTTTGAAGAAATAACCTTCATCCACATCCCTCGAGGTAGGAATGACTTTGTTGATGCATTGGAAACATTGGCTTCCTTGATCCATATATCTGATAGGAGAGGAATTCCCAACATTAAATTTGCTAGCCAAAAGGCCCCATCATATGGGAATTATATTGGAGAAGTTTCAGATGAAATACCTCCTATCAAACAGCCTTGGTACCAAGATATAAAAGAATATCTTTGAGATGGATCTATGCCTACCAGGGAAAGTCAAGCTGAAAGAAAGTGGATTCATAAGATGGCTATAAAATTCTATCTGAGCGGAGACACGCTTTATAAAAGGGATGCTGAAATAGGCTATTTAAGATGCCTGGATAAGGATCAATCCCAAAGACTGATGGATGAAGTCCACGGTGGAGTCTGTGGTCCACACATGAGTGGTCCTTTACTTGACAAGAAAATATTGAGAACATGGCATTACTGGATCTCTCTTAAAGTTGACTGTGATGATCACGTCAGAAGATGCTACCCATGCCTAGTTCATGGAAATGCCATCCACACTCCTCCGAACGAACTAAACAATATGAGTTCGTCATGGCCCTTTTCCATGTGGGAAATGAACATGATTGGGCCAACAGAACCCAAAGCTAACAATGGTCATCAATTCATCTTCACCATGATTGATTATTTCATTAAATGGGTAAAGGCTTCCTCTTTTTCCAAAGTCACCAAAGAGGTAATCATTGGTTTCATCCGAAATAATGTAATCTGTCGATATGGACAACCGAAGGTGATCGTGTTTAAAAATGCCAAGAATCTAAACAACCAGATGATGAAAGAATTATGCAGCAAGTTTCAGATCAAGCATCTCAATTCCTTCATCTATCGTCTTAAGATGAATGGTGTTGTCGAAGTGGCCAACAAAAATATCAAGAAAATCATGAAAAAAATGTTCGCCAATCACAAGGGATGGCCTGATTTATTGCCTCTGACTCTGCTAGCCTACAGAACGTCAATGCGCACTTTTACTGATGTTACACCCTACTCATTAGTCTATGGCATGGAAGCAGTACTCCCCATAGAAGTAGAAATGGAGTCCTTGAGAAAATTAATAGATGCTCAAATGTAAGAAGAACAGTGGTTGCAAGGGCGATACTACCAGTTATCTCTGATAGATGAAAAAAGGGCTACAACCATATTTCACGGGCAATTATATCAGCAAAGGATTGCTCGATCATATAACAAGAAAGTTTGACTTCGATAATTCAAAGAAAATGACTGGGTGTTGAAGAAAGTCATTGCCAATCAAGATGAACCCAAAGGAAAGTTTGCCCCAAAGTGGAAAGGCACTTTCATTGTCAAAGAAGTGTTGACAGAAGGAGCCATCAGATTGCAAGAAATGGATGGGAAAGAATTTCCCCAGCTCATCAATTCAGACACCGTGAAGAGGTACTATGTCTGAAGCACCTGCAAGCCATCATCCTGATCCTGTGAAAAAAAAAGATCAAATCAATTCAGGTTTTCACTAGAAGTTTAAACTACGAATGACCTGATCTTCCTCAACCACGGGAGTACGTAGGCAACCATCTATGGTGAGGTCAAACCAAACAAAAAATACAAAACCCCTCAAACCAAGCTTAAAACCAAATAAACACTTTTCAACCATTCAGGCCAAGCCTGAACTACGAATGACTTGATCTCCCCAATCCAGGGGAGTACGTATGCAACCATTTATGATGCGGTCTAACCTTCAAGAAAAAAATAAACAAAACCCTATTGTAAATCAGTCCCAAAACACCCAAACTTATATAAAACCCAAAAACTACAAGTCTCCCTGATCAACAGGCCCTTCTGAGGTACTCTCTGACATCTCAATGTCAATCCATAAAGGAAAAGTTTATGATACATCAAGATAGCAAGTCATAAAAAAAGTGATAATCACTCAACAATGACAAAACATATCAAAAAGGGAAGTGAATCAAAATATATTTCTCTGCCATATAATATTGTTTAATATATACAATGTATCCTTTTGTTGTCCGATTTATATAACGACAATTAACGCGCAAGTATACGCGGCCAGCAAGTAATAAAGTGTAAGTACAGATATTGTTTCCACGAGAAATTAATGGATAAAAGGTCGCCAAAGCACTAGCACATAATCATTTCGGTCTTATTTAAACGAGCAGTAAAGAGAATGAATTTAAACTAATTAAACTAGATAAGGAATTAAGATTAAACTAATTAATCCTAGAGTAAAATTAGATAATGAAGATAAGAGATCCCAATTTCCCCTAATAATTCGTCTAAGTCAATACACTTCTAATTAGGTCAAATCAATCACGATAGTAATTAGCCGAGAACACGAAAGTGAGAGACGGCCATCTTTCGATGCACCGAATCCATATCACGTGCAATCCACAGATGATAGATGCACGTGAACACCCACGTTACCTAAACCACTATATGTCTATGTGATTTATAAATAAATAGGGTTTAAGTTCAAGTCCTCTATTGACTACGAGCGGCGCTTCGGAATATGTCTATCCTAGACACAAATCATACGTCCAACGTCATGTGAACATACAATCGCCCGCTACTACGATTAGATCTAAACCTATATTTCATCTTTCAATCCCACATAGGTTATCACAGTAATTGGTATCTAATCAATTAAGCAATGGAAGCATGAATCGCAATAGATAAGCACATAGCAATAAATAAGAACCAACATGGAAGAGAAATCAACATCAACTACTCAAAAGGTTCCATTGGAATCTCAAAATATAAATTAAGTCATAAATGACTCAAATATATTATTCACAAGATTGATAAACATTATCCGAATACAAATTGAATACAATAAGAGTTAAGAGATAGAAAATGCAAATCTTTATTCTTTCTCCAACTGTGGATCTTCAATGTCAATCTATTGCTTCAATCTTCAGTACTAATCTAACCCTAGAATCTAACTAACTAACATTAATCTACCTTACTCTACTCCTAATCTAACTTAAACAAGAAAATGAAAGGAAGAGAAGAGAGCTAGCTAGGGCTTAAGGCCAAATATTACTCCCTAATGGAGATTCCAAACAAAATGGGGCAAAAGCCCTTATGTAAGCCTTCTACCGTCTGCTGAAATCGAAAGTTAAACTTGGTCAAGCTGCTAACTGGCGCGGTCGACTGCCATTATGCCTTCTTCCTGGCGCGGCCGCGCGGCTGTTGAATGCTGGAATTCTGGTCTGCTAAACGGCGAGGGCGCGCGGTTGATCTGCTTGGACCCGGCGCGGCCGGGCGGGCCTGTGGATTTTGCTGGTGCATTGTGGCTTCTGCTGCATTTGCTGCTTTCTTATTCTCTTCTTGCCTTTTTGCATCTTTTGAACTTCTTTGCCTCATCACATTCCCACTAGCTGCTTGGCATCCTTCCATTGTCATGCCCATCATTCCATTCTTGCTCCGTTTGGCATCATTTTATCTTTTTTAGCCCTTTATGCGCTAAGAGAGTTCCAAAACACTAAAACTGCAAAACAAAGCAAAAACACATCAAAAGCACATTGATACTCGTGTTTAGGCCACGAAACAAGCTAGCAAATATCTGAATAAGTGGTCCTAAAAACCACTTATCACCTGTACATGACAACCTAGTCTATGCAGGAAAATGAAAGCTAGTCTATAAACCCACTGATAAACGGGATAGCAAGTCCAACATGGCATCCCTCTTAGGAGATGGAGGTGCATCTGTAACCTCCTGTCCTAAGGTCTCCATGCGAGCTAGAAGATCCACAGCCATCTGCATAGTGCAACCATGATCATCTATCAATGCACTCATATCTGCAATAATGCTATGCGTGTAGGATCTAAGTGCATTACTATCAGCAATGTAAGCATCCCGGGTAGCTAGAGCCACATCCCGCTCAACAAAGTAGCATCTCGAGAAACTAAAGCCTCATCTCTCTCAACAAAAGTTGCGTCCCAAGTGGCTCGAGCATTGTCCCTATTGATAAAAGCAGCATCCCTGTCAGAAAGGGCTATCAACATCAGTGCTCTCGCCTGATCCCTCTCAAATTTCATCTGAGCTAATGAATCTATAAGAGATGGTGTTGGGTAAAATTCAGTTACGCACAACACGCAAGTATACGTGATCAACAAGTAATAGAGTGAAAGTAAAGTGTCGATCCCACGAGGAATTATTTAATAAGAATCACCAAGTACTAACCCGTAACCAACTCAATCTTATTTAAACGAATGAATTTCAAATTATATAATTAAACTACTATTAAATTCCACTAGTTAAATTAAGATTACGGAGATTTAAGATTACAACTTCACTTATTGCTTCATTTAAGTTAACACACTTCTCATCAATTATTCTCTATCCTGAATTGTTAATCAAGAACACGAAAATAAATATAACCACCTCTCGATGCATCATACCATACTCACTCAAATCCACAGATGATAGAATTAAGCAAGACACCCTAATTAACTAATTCACTACATTTCTATGTGAATTACAATTAAAAAGGATTTAATCACAAGTTCTCTATAAGATTACATATGGCGTAAAGGCGTATCTCTATCCTAAACACGAATCATAATTTCTATCTACGCAGAAATCACAAACACATGCCATTATGATCAGATCTAAATCTATACTCCTCTTTCTATTTTATATAGATTATCACAGTAATTGATGGCCAATCAATCAAACAATTAAGTCCAAATCACAATAGACAATCCTCACGATAGAACATAATAATTGACAACAAAGCATATTAAAATAAACTACACAATAAGATCCATTGTAATCTCAAACAAAGAATTAGTTCAATGTTATTGAATTAAAACTAAGAATCCACAATTGAATAAGCATTAAAAATAATATTAAGAATAAGAAAAATAATTGAATCTGTGATCAGCAAATTCGTCCTCCGTCTCGCTCTTGATCTGACTCTCCAATGGCTTTCACTTGCTTCAATCTCCAAATCTCCTTTCAACTAGGGTTTATTATTTTTATTGAAAACTAAATTAATAATAAAACTAAACTAATTGAGTAATTTAATAACTAATATATTATATATATATACTAAAAACTACTTACGTCCCACTAACTATTTAATATATATTTATATATATATTCACCCCTCCTTTGCTACAGGTTATGTGTCCCTTCCTTCTTTCAAGTCCTTTCCATCAATAATACTAAGGCTACTATACTAATATACCATAGGAACAATTACATATTCTAGTACATTTTTAAAAAAAATTACAACAACAGTACATGCAGAAAATATTTACAAAATTAATACATTTTTAATAGTTTATTTACAAAATTAATGCATTTGGATATCCTTTAATCGTGGCCCACGATTCTCTCCTTTATCTCTTTCCGTTAATTATTATTTTCTTATTCAAACACAGCGACCCATTGATCTCTATTCCTGTTTCTCTTTCTTTTTTCTTCATCCTCTTTTTTCTTACTATAAACCAAAATTGTTTGTTTGATCCTGAAGAATATTTTATTCTGGTATATTTTATCAATGGTGGGAATTGGAGGAAATGGATACTCGCACTTCCGAAGTTATCTAAGAGATGATAATGGTAAGAACTCCATTCAGTATATATGTGATTGTTGAGTGTTAAATTCTAATGAGGCTGGGGGCTATAACTTGGCAATGCATGATGGCAGAATGCCGAGGCCTTGAGAATGGATTTTTCCGGTGCTTTGTGGGTAAATGCAAATCTAAGTCAGATTCCATATTCCACAGTATGCGAGTGAATACAACAGAGGAGAGAACGTTGAGATTTGGCAGATTAAGTATGAGAGGCGACCATGCACAAGAGTCTAAAGTACATCTATCTAGGGCTTTCTTCTTGTTATTAGCCAGTCAGCCTAATGTAAGTCAGGATTTCCCCTCCCTTGTTATATACAGTGGTGCACTATATATCCCTTGTTATATATAGTGCAGTTGGTAATCAAACCTTCATACCAAAGTAACCAAACCGTCATGCCAAGGTAACCAATACGCCTCCACACCTTTAATTTTTTCATAGTGCAGTTGGTAACCAAACCTTCATACCAAGGTAACCAAACCGTCATACCAAGGTAACCAATCCACCTCTACACCTTCAGTTTTTTCATAGTGCAGTTGGTAACCAAACCATCATACCAAGGTAACCAATCCACCTCCACACCTGCAGTTTTTCATAGTGCAGTTGGTAACCAAACCTTCATACCAAGGTAACCAAACCGTCATACCAAGGTAACCAATCCACCTCCACACCTTCAGTTTTTTCATAGTGCAGTTGGTAACCAAATCTTCATACCAAGGTAACCAAACTGTTATACCAAGGTAACCAATCCACCTTCACACCTTTAATTTTTTCATATTGCAGTTGGTAACCAAACCTTGATACCAAGGTAACCAAACCTTCATACCAAGGTAACCAAAACTTCATACCAAGGTAACTAATCCACCTCCACACCTGCAGTTTTTTCATAGTGCAGTTGGTAGCCAAACATTCATACCAAGGTAACCAATTCAGTGTTATTAGGTTACCAATTTATTTTGAATGTGATGCAGTTGGTAGCCAAACCTTCATGTAGTTGGTAGCCAAACCTTCATACCAAGGTAACCAATTCAGTTTTATTATGTTACCAATTTATTTTGAATGTGATGCAGTTGGTAGCCAAACCTTCATGCAGTTGGTTGCTAAACTTTCAGACCAAGGTAACCAATTCATACTGTAGGTGTGGATGTAGATTGGTTACCTTGGTATAAAGGTTTGGTTACCTTGGTATAAAGGTTTGGTTACCTTGGTATAAAGATTTGTTTACCTTGGTATAAAGGTTTGGTTACCTTGGTACGAAGATTTGGTTATCAACATTACATTACACATCACTCTCTTATCTCTCTCTTTCCTATGCAGTGTTCTTATTTTTCTTTAGACATGAAATTGGACTTGGAATTTTTGGACATGAAGAAATTATAAAAAATCAAATATCCACCTCCTTTCTCCATCCCATCGACCATTTTGTAGTTGGCTCTCGCTCTGTCTCACCGGTGAAGGGGGAGGAGGGATTGATTAATATCATCATCTGAATTCTGAATCTACTAGTTAGTTCCGACCATCACCACTTAATCATGACGGATCTATTCTCTCACAATCATCGCTCTCTCTCCATTCCTCCTAATTCTTTGGATGATTTCACCCAAGGTACTGTTATATTCTATTCTATTTTGTTTGTAGCAAGCTTAAGATTGCGGCGGAGATTCGTGGCGGCGGAGGAGGAAGATGACGAGGAAGGAATATGACGAGAAAATAGTTTTTTATTTTTCATCCTTTTGATTTGAATTTTGAATTATGGATTTATTTTTGTTGTTAGATCCCGAAGATTTGAATTTGAATTTGAATTATTAATTATGGCAGCCTTGATTTTAGGTTCCCTTATTAATGTGAAATTGAATGGTTTGAATTTATTGCATTATTTTTGTACTTATTTTGTGGATGTACTAATTCTATAATTACTTTCTAAATGTTGTATACTACTGTAAAGGACCCTATACTATATAAGCTAAAGGAATGCCCTAAGCTGGTCTCGTCACTCTCCTCTCCGGGTTCGGTCCAAGCCCCTTTAAAAAATTAAATTCGTGGCCCACTTGCCATTTCAATTGCTAGCCCATCTGAATTAGAAAAGGAATTCCAGCTGCATTACGTCACCCTCTATATCATTAACATAACAGCCTTATCATCTCTTGTTGCACAAGTCCGAGTCAAAGTAGGAAAAGTAGTCAGCAGCCTTGTATGCTTTAAATTATATATCCAGCGTGGCCCACTAAAAAAGAAGTCAGCACCTCTTTCTTTGATAGCCCACGAATAGGAGTAGGAAAATTTCTAATTGAATATAATATATCCCTCTCCATGTCATCAGGTCCGTGTAGCTGGTGAAGTCCCATGTACATATTCTTTATACTCGCTGCCTTGTAATCCAATTTATAGCCCAAGTCCGTGTAGAAAAAGGGAAGTGAGTCTTCAGCAGTTCTGGTACCACCCCGCCCCAGCAGGGGATTTCTTGCATAATGCCCCACCCTAGCAAGAGAACCCTCTGTCCAGCTGCTTATATTGAATGGCTTCTTGATTTCGTGGCCCACGTTATTCACTTTGTCAGCTGCTCCTTTTAGTGATAAAATAGAATCCCTCCTCAATTAAGAATGCATGAAATCCGTGAGCTGCTAGGCAATTCCGTGAGCTGCTCATGACCGTGGGTCCATGCATTATGAGTTGGCCAATTACTTTGAGTCCATTAATTATCGAACTGGGTCAGCCCAATTGAGTTTGTCCTTTAGCTCCAAATTCTCCTTTTACGCCCACTTCCGCACTCATTCTGGTACCTACACATAAACGTATAAACCCGAAGTAAAATGATAGTAAAAGCACTTGAAAACCTTAAGACTCAAGCTATTAAGACTATAGATTAGTGGGTATTAAACCCACTCATCAAATATCCCCAAACTTAAGACTTTGCTTGTCCTCAAGCAAACACACAAATTAGACAGAATCACTCTCTAGCAATGATCCACTCAACCAATGAATCAATATGAATTTGAACACTAACCTCAAAGGTTACAACAAATAATATCCCGCAAAAAATTTCAAAACAATGTCATGTCTAAGAATTTCAATAATTTTCATCAGTTCCACATCTACTCATGATCCTTTTAGTGCGTGTGTGCATCCAAATGTTCAAACCAGTCATGATTTAGATAAAATTAGCCAATACTCATAAAATTTTTCAAAAACAACTCTCAAAACTTCTTATCACATCAATCTCCGCTAATAAAGACAAAACACAATTTTTCTTGAGCATCAACCGGATATTTAAACATTTAAGCACATATAAACCCTTTCCAAGTACTTCAAAGTTACTCTTTTTCTCTTTTGTTTTTTTTTCTTTATAGTGAGTGCGTTTTACTCTCCATCTCACTTTTCACTTCCATTAAACGAGTGCATTTTATGCTCCATCTCGTGCCTGTGTTTATGGGGAGTGCGTTTTACGCTCCATCTCGACCCACCACATGAATTAATTATTTAACTCGGGAAGATTCTAATTTTTTTTCTCAAAAATACCCAAGATTTCCCCCAAACTTATGTGAGTGCCTAATTTTCACTTTGAATGATGCTCAATTAAGATCTCTCAAGATGCAATGATATCTTTCATAAGTATTTAGTCAAAAATTTCAATCCCAACTGGCTAAACAAATGGATATGTGTAAAAAATTTCAAAATTTCGCAAGTAGTGTGAAACCAACTAATGAGTTGAAATATAGACTAAGCATGCTCATCACTTCTCCAAGAGTTAAAAACATTAACTACCCACTTATCATTAGTCAAGATCAAATTTCATCAAAACATTGCCCAAGTAAATACTAAACATGATAAATACCCCCAAACTTAAAATAGACATTGCCCTCAATGGCTAAGATAGGAAAAATTAAAAGAAAGGACTTCCCTGAAAATATAGCAATTTTCCTCCTTATCTGCTAAGTCTGAAGAATAGGCTAGGCACGTTGGAATGAATCGGGCACCACACTTGAGTTGGACTTGACTCACCTATGAACATGATAGAAGCAAGTTCATTAAATCCTAAAAAAATAAAAAATCTAAAAACTAATATGAAACCTAAAAAAATTAAAATTAAAATTAAACTTGGGTTGCCTCCCAATAAGCGCTTGATTTATAGTCCTTCAGTCGGACTTTGTCTGGTCAACGCTATCCAATTCCTCTTTGAAAGTTGAGGAACCCTCCATCCATCAGTAGCAAATAATCCTTTGGGAGGTTCCCACAAGCGATGGCCAGTGCATCAAAGTCACCTAGCATACTCTGATTTGGTATGATCGCATTCAAAAACGTCCCACAGCTAGGTGTTTTCTCCATTGTGTATGTGATTACTTTGGGGCATGGGAGCTTGTCACACACAATGGGCTCTTCGTCTATCTTCTCTCTCTCGTCCCACCATGTCTTCAAAATTGTACTCGCTCTTATGTCATAAAGAAATTCGTCGGCGACATGACTACCACGCGGGCAGGGTTTTGCAAATCTGACTGACTCTTTGATCTTTGGTGGAGACCCATTTAGATCTTCATCGACCTCTATTTTATTATCCCCATTTGTCTCCACACTTTCTATATCTTGTGGCTCATCCAGCTGCAGATTTGGTTCGGATTCTCCGTCAGTTTCGTTATTCATATCATTACGCCAAGTGTTTGGAGGACAGTTGTTTGAGGCGTTGGTGAGTTGTTCCATCTGATTACTAAGATTTTTAGTTGATAACTCTTGATCTCGAATTGAACTCTCTTGATTAATCCTCCTCTCCTTTATGTCTGCTATGAACTTGAGCTACCATTCCCTCAGCTCTGAATTATCTATTTCTGTTTCGGAATCCATGTAATTAGGACCATTTGGCGGGGTAGTGATGAGTTGCTCCATCTGATTATTAAGATCTTGACTTGACAACTCCTGACTAATCTTCCCCTTCTCTTGATCTGCTATGACGTTTGACATGAGTTCCTCCAAATTTGATTTTTCTTCTTGTGGCTCATCCAATAGCAGATTTGATTTTGGCTCTCCATCAGTTTCGGAATCCGTATCATCAATCCAAGTACTTGGAGGATGATTGTTTAAGGCTTTGGTCATTTGCTCCATCTGATTCTCAAGATATTGAATTTCCCTCCTTAGATTTCGATTTGACCTCTCTTGATTAATTCGCCACTCCTCATTTGATGCTCTGATCTCGGACAATGCTTCCTCCAGCCTTGAATTTTTTTCTTATGACAATGGAGGTGGACATGAAAATTCCAGTGTGTATGATAGATTTGGAGCGTAGTATTGGTTTTTATAATTGTAGCTCCATGAAGAATCAGGGTGATACCCCCAATCTTGGTGATAGTTATGATCAGCATTGTTGTTGAGGTAATCACCACTATATGGTACCGGTTCAAAACTGACGGTGCATTGATGACTTTGATGGTTGCCAGCACAATAATCACACGTAACTGCCATCCTTCGACTCTGTTGGGCTGTGATAACCTCCAACTTCTTCGAAAGCTCTTCAATCTGTGCTAATATTGCAGAAGATGTATTAAGTCCATCAATCCCTGTTTCCCTTGGTTGAGTCATGTTCGTGTATGGCCATTGATAATTGAATTCAGCCATGGTACCTGAAAAGAGAGAAATATAGGAAGAGAATTAAAATTAAAAAATGTTTAAATTAAGACTAATTTGATTGAAATTAATATTGGTAATTAATTATTAAATTAATTCCCCGACAACGGCGCCAAAAACTTGTTGGGTAAAATTCAGTTACGCACAACACGCAAGTATACGTGGTCAACAAGTAATAGAGTGAAAGTAAAGTGTCGATCCCACGAAGAATTATTTAATAAGAATCACCAAGTACTAACCCGTAACCAACTCAATCTTATTTAAATGAATGAATTTTAAATTATATAATTAAACTACTATTAAATTCCACTAGTTAAAATTAAGATTACGGAGATTTAAGATTACAACTTCACTTATTGCTTCATTTAAGTTAACACACTTCTCATCAATTATTCTTTATCCTGAATTGTTAATCAAGAACACGAAAGTAAATATAACCACCTCTCAATGCATCATACCATACTCACTCAAATTCACAGATGATAGAATTAAGCAAGACACCCTAATTAACTAATCCACTACATTTCTATGTGAATTACAATTAAAAAGGATTTAATCACAAGTTCTCTATAAGATTACATATGACGTAAAGGCATATCTCTATCCTAAACACGAATCATAATTTCCATCTACGCAGAAATCACAAACACATGCCATTATTATCAGATCTAAATCTATACTCCTCTTCCGATTTTATATAGATTATCACGGTAATTGATGGCCAATAAATCAAACAATTAAGTCCAAATCACAATAGACAATCCTCACGATAGAACATAATAATTGACAGCGAAGCATATTAAAATAAACTACACAATAAGATCCATTGTAATCTCAAACAAAGAATTAGTTCATTGTTATTGAATTAAAACTAAGATTCCACAATTGAATAAGCATTAAAAATAAGAAAAATAAAAAGATTTGAATCTGTGATCAGCAAATTCGTCCTCCGTCTCGCTCTTGATCTGACTCTCTAATGACTTTCACTTGCTTCAATCTCCAAATCCCCTTTCAACTAGGATTTATTATTTTTATTGAAAACTAAATTAATAATAAAACTAAACTAATTGAATAATTTAATAACTAATATTATATATATATATATATATATATATATATATATATATATACGATAAGGATCTTAGGCTCACCTAACTCACCCCCCTTTCGCGACGGACCGGACGACGATTTGGTCCATCGCTATATATACAACTGTCGTCTATATGTTGTCCGTCGCTATAAGCTAAGACGACGATTGTATATATAGCGACGCACCAAACCGTCGCCCGGTCCGTCGCTAAAGGGGGGTGAGCTTGGGTGAACTTTTAGTTGGGTGAGCCTAAAATCCGAACCATATATATATATATATATATATATATATATATATATATATATATATACTAAAAACTACTTACGTCCCACTAACTATTTAATATATATTTATATATATATTCACCCCTCCTTTGCTACAGGTTACGTGTCCCTTCCTTCTTTCAAGTCCTTTCCATCAATAATACTAAGGCTACTATACTAATATACTATATAAGCTAAAGGAATGCCCCAAGCTGGTCTCGTCACTCACCTCTCCAGGTTCGGTCCAAGCCCCTTCATAAAATAAAATTCGTGGCCCACTTGCCATTTCAATTGCTAGCCCATCCGAATTAGAAAAGGAATTCCAGCTGCATTACGTCACCCTCTATATCATAAACATAACAACCTTATCATCTCTTGTTGCACAAGTCCGAGTCAAAGTAGGAAAAGTAGTCAGCAGCCTTGTATGCTTTAAATTATATATCCAACGTGGCCCACTAGAAAAGAAGTCAGCACCTCTTTCTTTGATAGCCACGAATAGGAGTAGGAAAATTTCCAATTGAATATATTATATCCCCCTCCATGTCATCAGGTCCGTGTATCTGGTGAAGTCCCATGTACATATTCTTTATACTCGCTGCCTTGTAATCCAATTCATAGCCCAAGTCCGTGCAAAAAAAGGGAAGTGAATCTTCAGCAGTTCTGGTACAACCCTGCCCCAGCGGGGGATTTCTTGCATAATGCCCTGCCCCAGCGGGAGAACCCTCTGTCCAGCTGCTTATGTTGCATGGCTTCTTGATTTCGTGGCCCACGTTATTCACTTTGCCAGCTGCTCCTTTTAGTGATAAAATAGAATCCCTCCTCAATTAAGAATACATAAAATCCGTGAGCTGCTAGGCAATTTCGTGAGCTGCTCATGACCGTGGGCCCATGCATTATGAGTTGGCTAATTACTTTGAGTCCATTAATTACCGAACTGGGTCAGCCCAATTGAGTTTGTCCTTTAGCTCCAAATTCTCCTTTTACGCCCACTTTCGCACTCATTCCGGTACCTACACATAAATGTATAAACCCGAGGTAAAATGATAGTAAAAGCACTTGAAAACCTTAAGACTCAAGCTATTAAGACTATAGATTAGTGGGTCTTAAACCCACTCATCAGATAGATTTGCAGCAATCGGAGTGCTCGGGGTGTCACTAACCAAAGCTGTTGTCAAACCAACAAATAACTCGTCCTCGGTGGGAGAATTACGGTCCTCCATAGGCTCTTCCTCATCAGAATCAATACTCGGAGCTGAGTGAACAACTACAGCTGATGCAATGTCTGCCTCTAACCATGCCGAGTACTCTAAAGACCGACCCGGATGACTAGTAAAAAAATCAGCCCTCTCGTGACGAGTTCAACAATTATAAATCCTGGTCAAGTCAGCTGATGACAAAGACGAAGCTAATAGTCGCTGATCCAAAGCCCCCTCAAAGTGGTGAATTTCCTAAAACTGATCAAACTTTCCCATGACAGCCAGTGGATGATATGTGGTCACCCCTCTCAAACTCGCCAAGGGTAGATAATCCATGCCAACTGTATGAGTAATGAAGCTATAAGGAGAGTTGAGCCCTGAACAGGGCAAGATCGCAAATGGATGCTCGATCATCGTCAAAAAGGCCAACCATGATGCTGCATCTGTACACTTAGCCAGCTAAAAGGAGTAGGGCATGGCTATCTCATGAGTAAAACAGTACCCATGATGTCTAAAAGTGCCAATGGGTCTTAAGTGGGTCATAAACCACACATACAATAAAACGACACTACCCCTGAAGAACCCCATATGATGGGTATAGCAGAATGTAGCCGACCTCAAGGTCTCTGCTAGTATCATGGGCAGGATGGTACAACCCTGTCTAAGAGTGTGAACCACTGTGATCACGTCGATATCCATATGGTCCATATACAATGGCATGTATAGATAAGCCACAACGCACATCAATAAAGCATCTACTCGAACAGCCCTCCACACGTCCTTAGTAATGGAAAAATCTCCTGAGTGAAATAGATAGCTGTCTAACGAGCCATATCAATCAATCAGAAAGTCCAGGGACACCACATGCCTTGAAGTAATCTCATCCGTGACGACTCTACGCCTCAAACCAGTCAAGGTCATGAACTGTCGTCTCATATCACTGATGGCCATCCTAGCACAAGGCCGATCCAATGGAAAATCAGTGATCCGCTCGTACTCCTCCAACGTAGGAGTCAACTTATGGATGCCAAATCTGAAAACCTGTCGCTCAGGTATCCAGCAAGATAGCATGTTGTCTACAAAGCCCAACGGCACCTGGAAAGCCAAGATGGCCATGGAATGCCCCAGCATCTGATCAACTTTCGCCCTATCTATGGGAGATAAACTGTCATACCATAATCTCAAAGAAGATGCTATCAATTTAGGTTGCATGTGCTCAATACGGCTGATGGTAGATGAAGACATCTGTAGAACCGTATCATAAGACCATCTAAGGGTCAATGCTAAACTCACCTATATGAATGCATATCCATGACATAATACATGCATCATGATAGATGATAATGATAAATGACAATAGGATGTAATAGTTAAGAAATATCCTACGTGCATTTCTAAATACACTGTCTACTGAAAGCATCATCTCTGTTTGCCACTAAAATGAAAAATAAAAAGTATAGGGAAATGGGGCACATCCGCCTAATGACTAACAGAGGCCTATCAAAAGAGATAACGAGAAATGGGGCACAATCGCCCAATATCTAACAGAGTCCTATCAAAAGATATAATGAGAAATCTATCAAAAGAAGTCTATGATATATGCATCTAGACGATCAACCTGCTGCAACTCCTCTTGAGTCACTGAATCTCTACCAGAAGGAATGTCTGGTCGATAGAGGGGAGATCTGTACCAATATAACTGCCAGAATATGGACCTCCTGAGGGGCCAACTCCGTAGTTGGAAGGATCAAAAGAATCTTCCTCTGAAGGATCCCTGCCAAAGTGCCTGATGAAAAATTATGCCCGCTCCAATCGCTACGTCAAACTAGAAATTTGCTCCAAATGAGTAGGCTCTCCAAGGCAAGCTATCCAGTTTGTCATCATAACCGACCCAGGAACCATGTTTGCCATGAACTGAGTGGTACGAGTCTGAGCCCCAATAGTGTGAGGACTCCACCAGCAATAAAATGTCTCCTAACTGCCTCTGATAGGGTGAAGCCATCCAAGCCCACTAAGGGAATGTCTGTGACTGGCTGAGATAGGGGCCAATGATGCCTAGCAAGAGGAGGGAATGGAATCCGAATCTCTCTTGTAACACTCCTGATAGCCCGCTCTCCAAAGTAGAGCTCCCGACCTCCATCAGTCAAAAGGGGAATCCAACGAGTGGACAATATAAACTCCAATCCGTTCAAAAATCCATCTCAAAACAGACTGCCAGATAATCAGGGTGTAAGGAGCCCACGTGATGGAATCGGCGATCAATAGCTCTAACTGCAAGTGGGAATGGGTGAACCCCTATGCTATAGGGACCTCTGTAAAAGTGGAATAATGTCATCGCCGTCCTTGAGGATAGGTCTCTAGACCCAGAGTAGTAGCCGGGCGCAGGCAAGAGAGCCTCTCATATGCCCAAAATTGGAAGTGCAAAAATCAAATGTCCTCAGTGATAAAGATTGATAAACACAAATGAGGGAGATTGAAAAGTGAAAGAGAAATTACTCACCAGCAGGAAGGGATAAAAACCCAGCCAAGCCTCCGTTACGGCCTCAGAGCGTAGGTACATCCCACGAAGAAAATAGGCGAAGGTGAAGGTGCCCCAGTCAAAATCCCTGATGCGCTCCACATCCCGAGTTGCGCTAACCAGAGTGAAAGAGACCGTCGAGGAGTTGTTTGCTATGAAATAACCCCTGATGATGACCAAGAACAGTCGCCGAATAATGCGATCTTTAACCCTCTGATCATCAGGCAGAGGCTCAGTCAAAACCCCACTCTGAGCATCAACACTCAAGGGCCCAGAACGGACTGTCCGACCCTTGATGGTCGTTGTAGAAACTCCCAAAAGGGATCGAACAGCAGCAGGAGAAATGTCAGCCACCAAAGGCACTGACTCACTTGTAAACTCTAACCCTGTGATGAACCGTCAATCCATCGGTGTCATCATAATCTCACAGTCCAACAAGTGAAGAGACTGGGTCTAGTAGAACCAACGCTTAGATAAAGCCCGTAGATAACTCCGAGGGCAACGACGGGGAGGAATAGAGAAGAAGGCCTCGAAACCCCAAGAGTTGACGATGGCCTGGTACTCCGGATGAAGAGTATGATACAAGGAGTGGACGCTAAACCAATTCCCCTTGGGCTAAGTAAAGCAGGGAACCTGCATCAAATTACGAATACAGATTAAACCGTTGTCCTGAAATGGCAAAAGGAAGAAAAGACCAGAATAAAAACTTCGGTCACCTCATTGGCATGAAGATAGATAGAAGGATGTGAAAGTAGTATGTATACAAGCCAATCATGTTTGATGATAAAGCATATACTTTGTAACAATCTTATTTATTTATTAATAAAAGTATTATTTAATTAAAGGCATTTATTTATCTACATGGTGCTGTTTTTATAATATGTGATAAACCTATAGTTTTAAGCAATGCTTTTAGAATCATAATGATGATCATGCTAATGAGATCTAAATTCTTAGATAGCTTAAAAATTAAAATTATTTCCAATCGTTGGATTACTAAAAAGGGGATTAAAGAATCCGGATAGATTGATACAGACGTTGCTTGCTCATTGGATGAGGATGATTGATCTCATGATCATTTGTGTGGAGACACTAAAGCAAGTATGTAGGTGCTTATTGGAGAATAAGTACACTGAACGTGACTCGCTAAGGACTACCTAATGGAGTTTTACTCGTCTGTCAATAAAAATTCCTAATATGATAGTAGTACAAATGATCCTCAGACTTGAGATCATCATAGTATCTTGTGTATAATGAATTATACTTTGACTTATTCCTTAAGACCCTTAGGGTATATCAAAGGGTATGCTTGGGTGTAATAAGTTATATATAGAAATAATGAATGATCAATAAAGAATCTATCGCTTCTAGTAAAAGAAGATATATGTCTTATGTGATTCGATAAATGACAACCCAGGAATCCTTGGTCAAGGTGGAATGAAATTAGAAAGGAGATTCTGGTTTACATTATTTGGAGTTGTGCATTTTGGAATCGAAATACATATAATTAAATAAAATAAGACTTGACAGTAATTCCATGTCTTATATTTAATTGGGATATTGTATGGTGGAAGGATTGAATTGTACGATAAATATTTACTCACAGGTTCTTTTATGGTTAATGTTGAAATCTATATTATCTGGAAAGTCGTTGATCGCTAAGGAGGCTTATCCTTATTATAAAATAAATGTTATTTATTTAAATGAATTATTAGTTTAATTTATTTATTTAAATAAGATTAGAATTGTTCTAATTGATTTATTCACAACCGGTTTAATATGGAGAACCTAAAGGGTCACACCATAAAAGGAAAAATATTTATTAAAGAAGCAAATGTCATAATCGTAATAATAAGCTAAGTATATTTAATTTAATCTATGGTGATAGAATAAATTAAATAACTTAATATTTAATATTTAATATTTTGGAAATATTAAATATAAATTAATAAGATGAGTCTTATTATTATTATTATTATTATTATTATTATTATTATTATTATTATTATTATTATTACTATTATTATTATTTAATTCCTAAAGGAGTTTGGAAATTAATTAATAAGATACACTCTCTCTCTCTCTCATATATATTCCTAATAAGATTAGGAGACTAATTAATTAAAAGAGTTTAATTATTCTCAATATGATTGGGAAGCCTAATTAATGAAAAGAGTTTAATTAATTAATATGAAACCCTAATCCTAAATTGTTTAGGAGGGTTGCCTACATCTATAAATAAGAAAGTCTTATTATGGAACAAGGTTAGACAATTAATTTCAAGAGTTGAAAAAGCACTCCTTTTCTAGAGATAAGGAAACTAGGGTTTAGCCAAAAACCCTTCTTCTTGAATTCCTATTTTTTCATGGTGGATCACCTCTAGAGGCCAAACACTTAGGTGGCTAACGTTGATCAAAGAAAGGTAGATTCAAGTTGAACGCGAAAAGTAATTGGAGTTGAACTAAGAGGCCAAACACTTGGGTGGCTAATCTCCATCTATTTCGTTTTAAATAATAATTGTGCATAAAGGATGATCCGGGTATATGGTTTGTAAAATTTTAAAACTCTAATTTTTCACGATTCCGTTGTTTATATGCAATTTGTTGCATTGAGCCATGATTTCGTATAAACCTAATAGTGGCATCAGAGCTAAACCTTTATGCAAGTTATTAATTGTTAAGATTTGATATGTATATTGATATTTGTTTAGAATATTTTTTTGGGCATAATTATTGGCATAGAATTATGTTTTTTAGAGAAACACTACACAATTCGCGAACTGGAAAAATAGTTTCTGGAGACTGGCGCCGCAGCGCCTGATTGTAGTACAATCATGGCGTCGTAGCGCCAGCTCTGTGTTTTTTACACTGATGATGTGGCATTGCAACGCCTGATGCTAGTTCACTAGCGGCGCCGCAGCGCCTCTCTCCAGAAAAAGAAAATTAATTTTTTAATAATTTGATTTCTAATTAAAATAAAAGGTTTATTTAAATTAAAAATTAAATTTCATATTTTTCTAGTAATTTTAAATTTAAATAAAGTAGTTTATTTTTATTTGGAATTGGATTAAAATAAAAATATTTATTTTAATTAGAATTTAATTTCATGCTAATAATTAGTGTTGGAATTGAATTCCATGATAATTAATTGGAGATAAAATTGAATTTCTTGTTTCCTAAAATAAAGGAGTTTATTTGTGATTAGGAAAGAGATTCCATATTTTCTTAAATAAAGGAATTTATTTAGATATGAAATAGGATTTCATATTAATCAAAATAAATAAGTATATTTTGATAAGGAATTGGATTCCACATATTTTGTTCCTCCCAAAAATGTTTTTAAAAGTTAAAATTAAGGAGTTTATTTTGACTTGGAATTGGATTTCATATTAAATAAAATAAAGGAGTTTATTTTGATTAAATAATTTGATTAAAAATAAAGGAGTTTATTTTTATTCAAAAATGAATAAATTAAAATAAAAGGTTTATTTTGATTTAAATTTGCATTAAAATAAAAGAGTTTATTTTAATTCAAAATTGAATTTTATGCTAACTAAAATTTCCCATTAAATCGATATCAATGTGTATATTGAATGTTTATTATTCATGAGATGAATGTTTTATTTATTGATGCATATGTTGATGTATATGATAATAAATGGGGTTGATTATGACTATTGACCAATGTGATTGGATTTTATTTTAGTTTGATACTTGAATGTATGGGTTTTATAAATTTGGTCTGCGTACCTAGTCTTCTCTAATTTTTCTTAATTTAAATTCTATCTCCCTCCTATATACTTCTTCTTGACTGCTGATAAAGATTTCTATTTATAGTAAATAATTTTTGTAATAGGAATAGTTATAATTAAATTTTGAAGAATTGGAGACTAAGGAGCAAGGAGCGCGTAAAGACCCGTTTGTAATGGAGCCTGGGATTTAAATGTAATAGTTATATTTAAATTTAATTCTTGCACCCCCTAGGTTTGACCTTTTGATTACTTGGTGGCTCTAGTTAACCAAACTAGAATAAAAGTTCATAATCAATCCTGGTAAAATATAGTATTTTATATGTTCATGCTTATTATATATATTATATATTATAAAACATGTTTCGCATGTTAATTAATATGACGCGTATTTTATATATATGTACATGCGGGCTAAACAAGATGAGACAAATAATAACAAACCCCTCAAAGATTTTATATTAAGTCTTAAATGTTCAAAAATATTTGGAATATTTAACGTAGCCTTCTAGCATGATAAAAACGATAGAGTATCAATTAATCATTATAAGTTTGTTGTTCCCACCCAAGGCATATTTTAATTTTTTGAGATGTCGTTTTATCACATTTAATGCTTATTAAAATAACTGAATAATGCTATTTTGTTGTGCACACACAAGGACAGTGTTTTTCTTTTCTAGAATATGGAGTGCTAGATTGGACTTAACTTAGATTATTTTAGTTCGGATGTGCACACACTTGACCATTATAATCTAAGAGGCAAAATACAAGGAGTTACATGTTGATGTAATTCACAAAGAGTTGTCTACCTATTTATTTATATATAGTTTGTTGTGCACACACAAGGCTATATACATTTGAAATGGGACCCTTATTCTCACTAGCAAGTCTTTAATTAGATTTGTCGAACTATATATTATGAGGGTAATATAGTTTGAATAAAATAGTGGGAGATACCAATTTAAAATAAGACCTAATTTATCTTAGTAATTAATAAAAGAATGTATGCTAAAACGTTGTTTAATTACAAATTCATTTACAGAATTTTACAATGTCTAAATTACTATCACTGCATAGCATATTAGATGTTGATTAATCGAACCGAATTAAATGGATCGGTTAAGGAATTTGAGAATAGTTCTCAAGGCTGAAAAGCTATCTTATGTCCTTAATACGCCTATCCCTGCAATGGTTGCAGACAATTCCTCTGAGGAAGAGATTGGTACTTTTAGAAAGTAGCAAGATGATGCATAGTTGACTCAATGCATCATGCTCGCATCCATGAGTAACGAGCTTCATCGTCAGCATAAAACTATGGATGTTCATACTATATTCCTACACTTCAAAGAATTGAATGGTGAGGAAAGTAGGACTAATAGATATTAGATATTTAAGGAGTTCTTCCAATCTAGAATGACCGATGGTACTACAGTAAAGACACGTGTCCTTAAGATGATCAATCTGATTGAACAAATAGGACAACTAGGTTTTGTCATGGATGGAAAATTAAGCCAAGATTTGATCTTGCACTCACTTCCGGACTCCTTCTCACAATTGTTGTGCATTTTCAGATGTACAAGCTAGATGTCAGCCTCGCTGATTTTGCTTAAACATATTGAAAATTTTTGAGAGTCACTTTCCAACCATGAAAGACCAAGTCTTACTGATAGGGGCCAAAGGATCTTCTGAAAAGAAGAACGAATCAAAGAAGGTAAATAGAAAGGCAAATACAAAGGATAATAAGAACAAAACTGATACAGATAGCAAAAGAGTTTGCATCCACTACACTAAGCCTGGACACTGGAATAGAAACTGCGAGAAGTATCTTGTAGAGGCTAACCAGAAGAAGCTTAGTGAAGCTTCGGTTACAGATACAGTTTTGTTCATAATTGAAATAAATCTTTCAGTAAGTAAAATTTCTACTTGGGTATTGGATACCGGCTATGGTTCTTATAAATACAGATTTATGAAGGGACCAAGCACAAGTAGAAAGCTAAACAAGGGGAAGTCTTCCTGCGTGTAGGAATAGAGCAAAGGTTGGTCCATTAAATGCAGGAACTTATTGTTTAGTGCCATCTACGGGCAAGTCCATTAATTTAAATAATTAACAATTTACTGAATGGACTTTACATACTTGACTTACATGAAAATAATTTTAAATTGAACAAACTAGTAAAAGAAAAGGGGATGATCATTCAAAGAGTTGAATATTTATATTTGGTGAAATACAAGTCTGAATTACTTGTAAGGTTCAAAGAATTCAGAAGTAAAACTAATTGGCAAGGTATTATGATTCTTCGATTGGATCGAGGAATAAATACTTGTGCAATAAGTTTTAGGATCATCTTAAATGGTTTTCTCACAATGGTCGCTTTCTGAAACATAATAATTGATTGATGTATCTAAAAGGAAAAATCGCACCTTGTTAGACATGGGGCGGTCCATAAAGATTTTACCGACATTCCAGTATCCTTCTAGGGTAATGCCCTGGAAACAGCTGCATATCTACAAATAAAGGTAGCCTCAAAATCCGTCCCCAAGACTTCATAAGAGTTATAAACATGGAGGATTTCTAATCTTAAGTATGTTAAGATAAAGGTGTTGGGTTTGTACGAAATTATGGCGCAATCAAATTGCAAAAATTAGCGGAAGCATGGTATATTAGAGTTTAAAAAATTTCTACAAAATCATTACCCAGATCATCCTTTATGCAGATTATTAATTTAAAATGATAAATAAGAAGTTATGGAATCATACCCTTGTAGAACGAAAGTTCCACAGGTACAAGTTCAAATCCTTGTTCTTCGTGATCTCCTTGAATTTTTGGGTTAGATTTCCTTCCTTTGACCAACGTTAGCCATCCAAGTGTTTGGCCTCTAGAGGTGATCCACCAAAGAATATGAATTATTCAAGGAGGGTGGTTGGCTAAACCCTAGTTTTCTATCCTCTATAAAAAAAGAGTACTCTTCAACCATTAGAATTGCATCAACTGATATCTATTATAAGATTCCTCTTATATAGATAATATTGGTCAACCCTTCTAATCCTATTAGACATGTGATTTCATTTAATTAATTAAACTCCTTTAATTAATTAAGCTTCGCAACATATTGGGATTAAATTAATTAAAATCCTTTAATTAATTTGCCTCCTAATCTTATTAGGAATAAATGAGAGTACTAATATTAAATTAATTCCTAAACTCCTTTCGAAATTAAAATAATAATAATTATAATAATATTAATAAGACTCCTCTTATTAATTTATATTTAATATTTCTAAAATATTAAATTATAAACATTAAGCTATTTAATTTATTCTATCACCATAGATTAAATTAATTACACTTAATGCATTATTACGATTATGTCATTACTTTCTTAAATAATTATTCTTTCTTTTATGGTGTGACCCTTTAAGTTCTCCATATTAAATCGGTTGCGAATAAATCAATTAGAACAATTCTAATCTTATTTAAATAAATAAATTAAATTAATAATCTATTTAAATAAATAATATTTATTTTACAATAGGGATAAGCCTCCTTAGCGATCAACGAATTTTCAGATAATATAGATTTCAACATTAATCATAAAGGAACATATGAGTAGATAGTTACCATACAATTCAATCCTTCCACCATGCAATGTCCCAATTAAATATAAGACATGAAATTACTGTCAAGTTTTATTTTATTTAATTATATGTATTTTGATTAAAAAATGCACAACTCCAAATAATGCAAATTAGAAACTCCTTTCTAATTTCATTCTGCCTTGGCCAAGGACTACTAGGTTGTCATTTAATGAATCGCATAGGACATATCTCTTCTTTTACTAGAAGTAGTAGATTCTTTATTGACCATTTATTATCTCCATATGTAACTTATTATACCCAAACATACCCTTTGATATACCCTAAGGGTCTTAAGGAATAAGTCAAAGTATAATTCATTACACACAAGATACTATGATGATCTCAAGTCCAAGGATCACTTGTACTACTATCACATTAGGAATTCCTATTGACAGGTAAGTAAAACTCCATTAGGTATTCCATAGCGAGTCACGTTCAGTGAACTTATTCTCCAATAAGCACCACATACTTACTTTAATGTGTCCACACAAATGATCATGAGATCAATCATCCTCATCCAATGTGCAAACAACGTATGTACCAATCTATCCGGATTTACTAATCCCCTATTTAGTAATCTAATGATTGGGAACTATTTTAGTTTTAAGCTTTCTAAGAATTTAGATCTCATTCGCATGATCAACATCATGATTCTCAAAGCATTGCTTAAAACTATGGTTTATTTACATATTATAAAAATAGCATCATGTCGATAATTAAACGCCTTTAATAAGTGAATATTTTTATTAATAAATAAATAAGATTGTCTCCAAAGTATATGTTTATCATCATACATGATTGGCTTGTATGCATACTACTTTCAATCTTCCACTTGCACTAAAGCTAATTGTCATGGTATCTCATACCCTTCTTCTCTAAGTGACGATCAAACTGTTGTTGTGTTAAAGCTTTTGTAAATGGATCTGCTATGTTGTCTTCAGAGTCTACACGCTCTTCAGTAACTTCTCTTCTTTCAATAATTTCTTTAATCAAAGTGTCGCAACACATGTTTGGATTCAAGATGAGACTTAGGAACTATTTTTAGTTCTGTAATGAACTTTTCATCCGAAACATCAACTTGCAGTTTCACTTACAGTTATATACTTTGTCTTTGTCACTATACCAACAACCTTTTGCTATTTGGAACCTTTCTAATTCACTGAACCACTTTTCAAGGTAACAACTTACCCTAAAGTGGATTTGCTGTCGTCTTGGTCAGTCTGAAAACTTGAGTCTGTTTAGTCCTCTTGTTTAATTCAGACCCATCATGTGTCATGATGACATTCTTAGTGTCACTTAAGTACTATAAGATGTTTATCACTGTCCTACAATGATCTCCTCCAGAATCTGATTGATCAACATCAAATCTCGTATATTTCATTGCATACATGATAGTAACTCATATGATCTCTCTTTATTGAGGATAATTTTAGAGAGATACACTCTATGACTCATCAACATGAGACATCTTTTTGGAGTTTTTCATGCTAAACATCTTTAGCATCTAATGAATATACGTTCCTTGGGATAAGCTGAACATCCTTTTAAATCTATCTATATAGATTTATATCCCCAATGTAGGATGTTCTACCCAAATCATTCATGGAGGAATGTTTAGACAACTTTATTTTGATCGATTGTAGCATAGGAATGTCATTTCCTATCAGTAATATATCATCAACATATAATACAAGAAATGAAACAGCGCTACCACTAACCCTTTTGTACACACAAGGTTCATTCTTATTTTTGATAAAATCAAACGCTTTTGATTGTCTCATCAAAATGAATGTTCCATCTTTGAGAAGCTTGCTACAACCCATAAATGGATTGTTGTAGCTCATATACCTGATTTGCTTTAACCATTGAAACAAATCCATCTGGATGTATATACATACATTCTCCTCTAATAATGTATATTTGAGGAAAGGCGTCTCCACGTCTATTTTTCCAGATCTAGTAATAATAAGCTGCAATCGCAAGTAAAATCCAAATAGTCTTGTGCATTGCTTTAAAGATCCATTTTAGATTTTATGGTCATCTACCATTTCTCTGAGTCTTAATTACTCATAGCATGTTCGTAATTCAATGGATCATCATCATTCATGACGTGTACCTCATCTTCATCCTCTATCACGAATTCATACCTTTCAGGTATCTTCAGTACTCTTCCAGATTTACGAATAGGGTGTTGTACAGTAGGTGTCTCTACTTGGACAGGTTCATCCAATTGATCTGTAGTGGTTTGTGGTTCTTGAATTTCTTCAAGATCTATTTTCCTCCCACTAGCACCTTCAAGGGTAAACTCCTTTTCCAAGAAGGCAGCGTGTTTCGCAACAAACACCTTTTACTCAGTAGGATTGTAAAAATAGTATCCCAAACTTTCTTTAGGATATCCCACAAACGTGCACTCATCAGATCTTGTCCCAAGCTTATCATTTTGAACACATAAGCTGGACATCCCCAAATCTTAACATGCTTAAGACCAGATTTCCTCCCTGTCCACATCTCATATGGAGTCTTGGGGACGGATTTCAAGGGGACCTTATTTAGTAGATATGCAGCCGCTTCTAGGGCATGACCCCAGAATGAAATTGGAATATCGATAAAACTCATCATGGAACGAACCATGTCCAACAATGTTCGATTTCTCCTTTTAGATACTCCATTTAACTGTGGTGTACCTAGTGGAGTCCATTGTGAGATTATACCATTATCTTTGAGACAATTGAGAAACTCACCGCTTAAGTATTCTCCACCTTGATCTGATCAAAGAATCCTAATACTCTTGCCCGTTTGTTTCTCTACTTCACTTCTAAACTCTTTAAACTTTTCAAATGATGCAGATTTGTATTTCATTAAATACACATATCCAAATCTTAAGTGATCATCAGTGAAAGTAATAAAATAAGAATACCCTACCCTTGCATTCGTTGTCATAGGTCCATAAACGTCAGTGTGAACCAAAGCTAACAACTCTGTAACTCATTCTCTTTTTCCACTAAAAGGAGATTTAGTCATTTTACCCATGAGACAAGATTCTCAAGTTTGATATGATTCATAATCGGATAGCTCTAAGAGCCCATCCTTATGCAACTTAGAAAATCATGTTTCATTGATATGATCAAGTCTACAGTGCCACATATAGGTATAATTAACATCATCTCTTTTCATTTTCTTAGTTTATTCTATTTGAAATATAATTTCCTGCAAGTCAAGTATGTAAAGTCCATTTCACAAATTACCAACACTATATAAAACATTTTTATTATAAATAGAACAACTGTTGTTCTTTATTATAATGTCAAATCCATCCATATCTAATAAAGAAATATAAATAATGTTTCTAATGATATTTGGAATAAAATAACATTTATTTAAATAAATGGACTTACCCGTAGGCATTGCTAAACAATAAGTGCCTACAGCTAATGCAGCAACCTTTGCTCCATTTCCCACTCGTAGGACAACCTCATCCTTGTTCAGCTTTCTACTTCTGACCAGCTCCTGCACAGTATTACATATGTGAGAACCACAGCCGGTATCCAATACCCAAGTAGAATTTTGACTTTCTAAAAAATTAATTTCAACCATGAACAAACCTTGATTGGAAGTCGAAGCTTCTCCAAGCTTCTTCTCTGCCAGAAACTTCTTGTAGTTCCTCTTCCAATGACTCGGCTCGTTGCAATGGAAGCACATTCCTTTGCTAGCTGGATCAGGTTTCTTTTGTTCCTTTGTGTTCACCTTGCCCTTAGTCTTTTTAAATTTCTTCTTTTCAGAAGATACCTTGGGCCTCTTCCTTTTCTTGGAAGAATCATCCATTAAAACATGGTTCTTCTTGGATGGAAAGTGACCTTCTGCAGTTTTCAACATGTTAAGTAATTCAGGTAAGCTGACATTTAACTTATTTATGTGGAAATTTACAACGAATTGCGAGAAGGTCTCAGTGAGTGACTGCAAGACTAAGTCTTGACTCAACTCTCCATCCATGATGAACCCAAGCTGTCCAAGGCGTTCAATTAGATTGATCACCCTTAGGACATAAGTCTCTATGGCAGTGCCCTCGGTCATCCGAGATCGAAAGATGAAATTCAGATAAGGCCTACTAGATTAAAACTTTAATCTTGTTATTTAATGAAAATAACTAGCTGAATTTATTGCTTTGTGAAAACACTTAGTGTTAACAATTTATCTTATGATAATGAAAATATTTAATTTTTATTTATCAAAACAATTAAATATTTTTTTGTGAGCAAATAAGATAAATCAAGTAATAAGATGAACACCAAGATTTTTACATAGTTCAGCTATTACCCTCTATAATAATAGCCTACTCCACGTCCAATACCAACTAGTATTGGAGACTCAATTTATTTCTTTAAATTGACTCCTTTTACAAAACAAATTCTTTCAATACTTGAATTACAATAATTCTCTTAAGCACTTTTGCTCCTTGTGCACCAATGCACTCTTTAAGAACCTATGCTTCCTTGAACCTATTTGTAAACAATTCTTAATCCACCCGAATTAAATTCCTTTAAACAACACTTAGTCTAAATCAAAAAGAATTACAATTATAGAGGTCTAATGATCAAAGCAAATAATCAATTTAACAAAGCAAGGCTCAACTAATGTATGCAATGATCAAATAGTAAAGAGATATCACCAATTTAGAGCTCACAAAAATTAGCCAGAAATAATCTGAAATTGATTGCCCATCAGCTTGAATAATTGCACCAAAGTAATATTATATCTTTTTCAGTATATAATCAGCGCAATATTAATTCGTGGTTGTTGTCAATAACACTGATATCTCAGTTGATTTTTATAGCCAGAAATTATTACCGTTTGCCAATAAATATGTTCCGTTACAATAATCAAAAAATTATTTCCGTTGGCAACAGATATCTTCTCAAGATCAAATATAATTTTCGTTAGATATATCAAATAAAATCAATACATATCAGTCCAAGTATATCTCCACAAAATAGATATATTAATTTTTGACTTCTTCAAAAACAAACCACTAAAGAGATAACCCACTACTGTTTTGGAATAAGTCACGAAATCCAAGTGTTAGTTCCGTAATTATGCAAAGTAACTAACCAAAACAACTTTCTAGGATAATCATAACATGTGAATTCCGAGACTTATGCAAGTAAACCACTCAATTGATTGTAATCATCATCCTGCCGTCACAAACTTAACAAGTTCCAATAAGTCTGATCTTCATCAATTCTCCTTGTATGTGTGTGTCATGCTATCTTATAGAACCAAGACTCTCATGTAAAATAGAGTAATAGCCACACTTAAAGTCTTTATAAATATGGCAGTGTATATCAATTAATTAGTATTTCTTCTCATTTTTCATACATGTATAAAACACATATCATATTATATGCATATAAAATGTCCTAGAGCCTTGAATTGAAAAATTAAATATTTGCAATGACCTTACATAAAATCTTAGGACACAAAATCTTCAAAGCCTTTAATCATCAATGATCCTTTTATCAATTTCCTGAAATTTCACAATAAATGATTTAGTACAAAAAATTAAATCATCATCAAAACTTTAAGGTTAAAATATGAACAAGTCAACATTCTCCCCCTTTTTGATGATGACAACACCAAAAATTATAGCTCCCCCTAAATCCTTGCATATATTGAAAATACTGTATTTCAGGACATTTATAAAATCAAAAATCGCATCATTGCTTTCTGTTAAGCAATTTTCATAACCTGCAAATAGATTAGCATATCATATAATAGAATATTTAACAACCAAAGTAAATTATCCCAAAGTCTGGTGCAGTGCAACAACAAAATAAATTAGTCTTAACATAATTATAAAAAAAATAATCTTCAATCATCAACAACCAGCCAACAGCAACAGCCATCATCTTCAACATCTTCATCCAAAACATCTCCTCCTTTGTCATCATACAAAAAGAACGATCAATCAATATTGTCAATATTCATAAACAAGGGAGGACGAGTAGTGAAATAAGAACGATGAAGAATACGATGAAGTCGTTCTTCGAGAGACAAAGTATTCACAAAACGAGGGGGACGAGGAATAAACGTAGAATTTGGAAGAGGAAGATCCATAAAGTCTCCAACATACTCAGCCATCCAGTTGTAATGAGGCCACTCAGGAATCGTTGAGTACATACTCTGAAAATGCAACTTCTGGCCAACAGAATTAAACCTTGATGCCACAAAATCTGCAAACTCTCCAAGTTAATAACTAACAAATTTCAATTCCTGACTCAACTGGCATGAATTGCGATTGATCTTATGCTATAAACTTTCAACCATAGCAGTAGTGTGCAACCCAGCCTGCAAGTCGATGAATTCATCTTCCATCTGAGTGAAACAATGTTATAAATCATTTGCCCGTATGGGCAACTTACCTTATTCCAGAACATTAAGCCTATGCTTAATTTCAACAATGTCAACATGCATGTTTTCCTGATTTTGAAGAATAGTATTCAGCAGATTCAAGATTTCAGGAGAGGGGTCAGCGGAATTCGGCAGAGTAGAATAAGAGGAAGGAGTAGGTGATGTTGGGATAGGATCAGGAACAATATGAACGAATGTACCATTCATTAAAGACAGGTGAGATTGTTTTAAATTTGCAGAATCTATAAATTCATTGTGAGAAACAACAACTTCATCATCAAGATAAATATTGAAATGTTGGAAAACCTTGGTTAGAAAACAGCCATATGGAAGACACTTCTTAGATTGACGGATGCAACTTAACTTGTGAGACAACATCATAAGAGAGAAACTAAAAGAAAGACCTTTAAGAATCATAGCCACAACTACCAGATCTTGGTACGTAAAATCTGAACCACCACCAAGGCGAAGAAACAGATTATATAGGACCAACTTGTGTATAACACAAGCAGTGGGACAAACATCAACAGTCTTTAAAGTACATAGAGTTGTGAGAGTAAAATTGTTCATAACAATTTGCAGTTATTCGAGAGGTGAAAAAGGAATATTCGCAGCACCTTTTAAAGTAAATGGACACGGTCCAACAGAAGGAATATCAATAAAACTACCAAAATCCACAACCGTAAAGAACAACGACTTGCGTTTGACAAAAGAAGTATAACAATCATTATGACATTCAAGATTGGTATAAAATTGTTGAACCAATCGAGGGTAAGCTTTGGTAGGAGGGAAAAACATAGATGTTAAGCCACATGATTTAAAAAGTTGTCTGAGAGGAGAATTTTTAACATAAAACAGATCTAAAATTTTCTCATAGATAAACTATTTTGTAGCAATGGAAGTTTTAAAACGTTCTTAGTTTCCTCGAAAGAAATTATCCTGTAAATCAGAAAAGGAAGAACCAGAATTTACCAGAACCGAATGATCAAGTTATGAAAAGGGATTTTCCATGTCTGGAGACTGGTTCGTCTTCTGTTGGTCTGAGAACTTTTGTAATACCCGAGAATTTCCATATATTATTAAATAAATATATTAATGGAAATGAGAATTTATTTGAATATAAATGATTTTGTGTTATGAGATGAATTAATTCAATTATATATAATTGAATAATTATAATAATTGAGAAATTGGTGGAGTTTGTGATAAACTCGTTGATTGCCTTGTGTGGCACAGTGACGTAATATAAGAATGATTATATTAATTTAAGCGAACAATTAATCTATATTAATTGTTAATCGAAGAATATTAATTAACTGTTATAAAATACTAATGAGGATTGATTAATAATATGTGATTATTATTATTGCAAGAAACATAATAATAATGAGCAACGTGTTTATAAATATAATAAGACTTATATCAAAGTGATAATTAATCATATAAGGGTTAATTAAATTGTTATGGAGGTTAACAATTATATTGATTGATGTAGGATATGTGTATATTATTAATTAATATTCAATTTATAAGATGAGAAATTATATGTGCAAGCATGCGAATTAAATGTGTAGCATATATTAGCTGACTATGTATTATGTGAAGTGTAATATGACACTATTATATGGTAAGGCTTATTAAACCATGTGAGCTACTTGATTAATAACTTGTGTGACAATAAATATGTGGGTATACATTGTATAATATATCATGAACATATTGTAAACAATTAGTTTTAATAAAGGAGACAGTGTAATGTGTTAACATCTGATTAAATTATATCCGGTATTAACAGAAGGTACATGGATTATATGCGTACAAGTCACCTTCACTATATTGAAGTATTCCTTATGCAAATTTATATTGTGACATTAAGTTATAACCTATATAGGGACAATAAGTATATATAATATAACATAAGAGTAGGAAGTATGTTATGTGTGTGTAATAATTTAAGTGTTGTGTACTAATAAAATGCTGAGTATATGGCCTTGTCCCATATTATTAAACACAAACCTTGTACACGTGAAATGCATCATGAAGCTAGCCTACTCTCTTCTCTCAAACTCAGCATTCTAGCCATCATGATCATGAAGGGAGTGGGTGGAATAGTGGAGATCACCAACTAATTACCAACTCCCTCTTATCTAGCAAACATTCCTATAATCTGTTAGTTTGATTTTGGATGTAATTGCATTGCCTGGTTATGAAATTCTTCTATAAATATAACCCATCCTCTTCCTAATTCATTTGCTGAGAATTTTGGCTAAGTAAGTTAAGAGTTATATAGATATTTATCAGTGTTCTTGAGTAGCAGCAAGATCAGAATCTAACAGAAGGTATAATACAGTTTCCTTGTTATTCATTTTCGTTTTCTGTTTTCGAAGTTTCCTTCAAATTTTTGATTATGCCAAATTGGTTCATGATTGGTTTGTAGAACCCTTATATTGTTGTTATATGAACATACATACGTGATGGAACCACTATATAGCTTTCTTGACTTTCATTTCCATTGTTGCTCTATAATTTCTGTAAAGCATCGAATTCGTTAAATTAGTTGGGGTTCATCAAATTGGGAATCGTTTGGGCGATTGACTGTTATATAAGCATATATATGTGTTAGTAAGTTAAAAAGGTTAGTCTAATAGCATATGGGTATGTCGAGATCGATAAAATGGGAGGTTTTGGGTCGGTTTCGCTGCAGTCTGAACTGCAGGAACTGTCCCCACGCCGCAGCGCCGCAGCCAGCGCCACAGCGCCGCAGCCCGCGCCGCAGCCCACGCCGCAGCGCCGAAGCCCGCGCCGCAGCCCCACCCACGCCGCAGCCCGCACCGCAGCGCCACAGCGCTAGAATAGGCTGCTATTGCCGCGCCGCAGCGCCGGCCTCTGTGTTCAGTTTTTTGCATTCTGCAACAAAATATTATGTACTAATTGGTTGATTTTTGTTTAAACAAGCATGGAAGCATGATTAATACATATATATAAACCTAATGAGGCAATGTAAGCTTGTTTTAGTGTATTAGCATGCATGGTTAACAAAACGACATGAAGCTTGGAAACGAACTTAAAATTTCATAAACACTCATTAACATTATAAAGCATGTTTGCATACTGACCTTGCAAGCACGTTAGTACCACCTAGAGACACATGAAGTGCATGTTAGCTTATCTATATTGGTTCCGTAATAAAATATGAACATGTGAACCTAACTAGTGCTCATTCCTAACAAAAATATAAGTTTGAAGGTGGATATGATCATGTAAATGCTATATAGTCATTTTGATGTTATGGGCATGTTTAGATAACTTTGAAATATATGAATGAAGCCTTAACTTGTGTTTATATAGTTCGTAAGGAAGCATGAACATGTTAGGCTCTATTAGTAAGATTCACTAATAGAAATACAAGCCTTGCACATGAGCATTAACACGATACGTGGAGATTTAAATTCTGATATTTATGGACACATGTGATAGTACTCTTAGACTCATTCATATGTCATGCATATATATATACCATGATTGGTTGCCATGATTAAAGTTTAGCATAAACAAAGCATGTTTTCAAGATAATAACAATGCTAGCTACATATATGCAATACGAGTACTCATGAGCATGACTAATACAAGTTATATGAATATCTTATGTGTTTAAAAACGACCATGTTAGACCATATGAGTTCGTGTCCTTGAATGGCTTTAAGTATTAACTTAAGAACCTATACCATGTACGATTGGATTTGGAAAAGTTATACAAGCATGTAAAGTATCCTTTAAATATGAATACATGCTACGTGATATTATATGATGTTACTTGAACCCGATTTTGACGGTTAACTTAAGGAGATGCCGTAACTTGCTAAAATGAAATATATTTAGTATTGATTGTGGTCTTATGTGATATTAATAATATGAAAGCATGTTTGCTAATTGTTGAGATCTTATATAATATGAGAATGCGTTTAAACTCTAAAGAAGGAACGTTAAGGATAGAAATTATATTCTATATAACTGTGTAGCTAGGTAAAACTTACCTTATGTGTTGATCGTATATTCAAAGAGAAAATGTGAAGTTAAATTATATGACTAATGAATATCATATATATACGTAACTGTATTACGATAGGAATTCGAAAGTGTTGATTGCTTTTCGTGGATAAACTACGCTAAAGGCAAGTTCTCTTACTTACACTCTTTTAAAGTGCAAGTATCCTAACCGACGCATTTACTTTATGCAAGGAAAGCTATGATTGTGAAAGTTTCCTAACTTATACTCTTTTACTATGCAAGTATCCTATCTTGTGTATTGCGAACTAGTTTCCTATTTAATCGGTTGAATTGAATTAGCATACTTGAACTCTTATTTCATTAAAGCTATTATTCATGTTGAACTTAGTATTGTTCTTGAATATTGTGAAAGTGTCTATGCCATTTGATTCGGCTGGACTTATGTTATTGAAAAGCAACCCAAACTAATTGATCGGTGCGGGATCTTGTATTTGACTGAGAAGAACAACCTTCTTTGAAGGGAATATATAAATTGTCGGAAAACCGACGTGCACACTTGAGTATGATTGATTGTTATGCATAACGATGGTACGTTAGGCTGATCACCTGTTGTACCTGTTTTTGTTGGATTTTCAGTTTATTACTGTCAATTCTAGTAGAAGTTCATAGTCCGTAGTGACTACTCAGTATTCAATTATTTGAAATCTTGAATTGACTTATTATTGAATCATATTGATATTATCCTGTCCTTAGCAACTGTTATTGAGAACTGTTGATATTCTTGTTATTCTTGAACTATCAAATCTTGCTATACCCTTTCGAGAATTGAGAATCTTATTATTCACCCTTATTGTATATTACTTGCTGGGCAATTTGTGCTCATTCTTGCTTTCCCTAAAACATTTCGGTTAAGGCAGAGCATGGCGAACCTTCGGGCATTGATAAGGGCAAGGGCAAGGCTACCAACTAGCTTATGTCTGTTATGTTTCAAATATATTAATATTGTGTGAAGATGATGTAGTAAGACTGGATTTGTTTATGTTTAAGCTTAAGTTAGATTATATAACAAGTCGGTAATTGATATTGCTATGTAATCTATTAAGTACTGTAGGTTGCGAGACTTGGGGAATAATTATAATAAATCATTGTAAATTATTCTAGAATAGATTTTCCGCTGTGGTTGTTTGATATTTAGTTATCATTATTGCGATGTATTACCATGAGCACGTGATGAACCGAATTCGAGAGACCAAGTGGCGGTCCTGGAATTTGGGGGCGTCACAACTTTAAGAAAGAAAAACTGGAATCTGAACCATCGGAGAGAATAGCATCATCAGACGAAACATGCACATACGTCTGCCTTTGTAGTCGTTTGGACTTCTTCTTCGTTTTCACGGTGTAAGGAGATCGGGTCTATGGACCATCGTGGATGGTCATGCTAGACGATCGCTTGCTTTCTCTTGTTTTCATTTTTGCAGAGATTTGAGAGAGTAAAAACGATGAGATAAAATGAATTTGAGAAAGTAGAAACGATGAGATAAAATGAAAATCTTCAACTAATGTGATTTGGTAAAGTTGAAGATAAGAAGAAGATTTAATATGATGGAGTTGGAAATCGAGTAGATGTCTCGAGAAAATAAATCTCTTCACCTGTACTATCTTTTCAAATTTCGAATATCATTATGATATCAAAACGATTATTGAGATAATACCGAGAATTGAGGCAATTTGGAACATATATCAGTACTAGTCTCAGTAATAAATAACCATTGATATCAATAGATACATGAACAAATAATGAATTTAAAACAGATGTATTTTATTTACTAACATGCAGCTATATTATATTTAAGTACGTGACACTAATTATACCATGCACATTCCAAGTTCTCTCCTTAAAATACAAAATCTTTCCTCACTTAAGGGTTTAGTAAAAATATCAGCTACCTGATTTTCTGTAGGAACAAAAAGTAATTTAATTAAACCTTTTAAAACATTATCCCTTAAAAAAATGATACCTTACCTCTATGTGTTTTGTGATAACCCGAATACTTATAAGATAGTGAATTATGAAATATATGAATTCGACGAGTAGAGTATAAGGTAATAATCCTAAGAAAGGAAATGAACGAGTTAAAGAAAATATAATATTTGATATATGATTGAAGGTTATGTAATAAAACCTAAAATTTGTTGAACAAATGAATGGAGTAGGATATATATATATATATAACTTTTGATGAGGTAATGTGTTGAAGTTATTTAACAATAAAATTTTGAAAGAGATTTTATGAAAACGGAGTAAGAGAGATTTCGTTGATTCCGAGGACGGAATCCTTATAAGGAGGGAAAGATGTGATAACCCAAATTTTTAAGAATTTATAAATGAGAATTTAATAAATAAATTTTTATTATAAGATGTTTTGAGTATAAGTATGTGTATATGTGTTATATATTATAAAATATATAATTTGGTGTGAAGAGAATTGTATATATTAATTTTAATATTTATTGAAGTAAATAAATAGTTTAATTGATTTATTTATTGAGTTAAATAAATAAATTATGTGATGGTTATGGAGTAATTTAATTAAGTATAATATATTAATTAAATAAATATTTAATTATTTAATTTAATTAATATATAATAAATTTATGTTATAGTTCTAATTTAATTGAGATAATTAAATTAGATAAAGTTATATGGTAATTGTTGCATGAAATTATAATTAGCGAGTAATTATAATATGACAATTTTTATGTGATTATTGATGTTAACTTTTAATTAATTAAATTTTTATGATAAGATTTAATTAATTAAAGTATAACATTAAGAATATTTGTTAAAGGATTTATTAAAAGAATAAAAAGGGTTTTAAAATTAGTTTTACCCAAACAAGGCCCTTAAAACTGTTTTTAAAAGGTTTTACCAAACAAGGCCTTAACTACAAAAAAAAATCTATTTTTAAAAATAATGTTGTTTTGCCAAACAAGCCTTAGGACTTTTAAAATGCAAATTGTAACTTCTTTATATTAATTGCAATTATGGTATTAAATTGGGTGTTTAAATATTGAGAGTTATATATTATATAATTAAACATATAATATATATCATATTAGTTATATGTATATTGTAATATACGTTAGTTTAGAAAACAAAAGAGTTAGATGTTAGTCAGTTAGAACAAAAGAAGAAAAAAAATACAGAGAAAGAAGAGAAAAGTTAGAGAGAAGAAGAAGAGGGAAGGAGGAAGGCTTTGAGAGAAAGTCCTTGTTAAAACCTCACCATCATCATCTTCATCTTTTTCTTCTAAACAACAAGGGTATAATCTCAATTCCTTGTTTTTAATTATATTTTTATGTTCTTCATGAGTATTAGTTCTCTATGTATATGAATTAACGAGAAATTTATATAAACATGATGTATATGTATGAATTGTGTCAATATATGCTTCTAATTGATTTATATGCTTAATTAGGATGTTTAATACATGTGTATATGATGAACATGATGGATTCATGTTCATCAAGAAGTTACAAAGAAAATATTTTGAAAATATGTATAGTTTTTTTAAAAAAATTAAAAGTTTATGTTTGATTGTTCATTTTTGTTTAAATTAATTGTAGATGATGATAGCATGTTTAAAAATTTATTTACTGTGCTTGAAATTGTGTGAATTGGTTTAAAAATAAAAGTTCAGTGTTCAATTTCATCCAGAACACTTAACAATGGTTTTTCTTCAAAAATCATGAAATTGAGTTTTTGATTATGTGTTTTAATGATTCAATGTGTTAAAACATGTTATAGAAACATTAATATTATGTTTCTGTGAAGTTTTATGTGTAATTAGTTGGCTAAATTTAGAACTCGATATGGAGAAATAAGCCAAATTGGTTTTTTCTCTACACAGTTCGCGAACCAAAATCCCCAATCCGGCGTGGGGTATGCAGAAAAGAAAAAATATTTATTTTGTGTATTTTGCTTGTATCATGAAAGTTAACTTAATGTGATAAATTGTATGAATTGAAGCATACATTAAAATGCTAAAATAATAGTAATGAATTATATTAATAAAATATAATGTATAATTATAATTTAAATAATTACAATTATAGTAAAGGTTTAATTTAAATTATAATTTGTTAAATTATAATGAATATAGTTTGATTAATTATAATCAAAGTAAATGTTTAAATAAAAGTATAATTTGTGTAATTATAACTTAATATGTGATTATAATTTAAAATAACTATAATTAAGGTGAATGTGTAATTTAAATTATAATTTATTTAATTATAATTTAATGAGTGCATGAATTAAAATTGATTATTTATAATCCAAGTAATTGTTTAATTTAAATTATAATATGTTTAAATTATAAGTTAATGCATGATGTAGTTCGATTAATTATAAATTATAATTTGTTTAATTATAATTTGATTAATTATTATTAAGGTAATGGTTTAAATTAAATTATAAATTGTGTAATTATAATTTGATTAACATATGATGTAGTTATAATTGATTAATTATAATTAAAGTGGATGTTTAAATTATAATTTAATATGAGTATGTAATTATTAATTGATTAATTATGTGAAATATAATATGATTATGTGATGTGATTAATTATGTGATAATTAATTATTAACTTATTAGTTAAAGAGGAATGAGTTAACCTAAATTGGTTCACTAACTATGAGGATTAGCTATGTGATAATTAACTTATATTGTTAATTATACATATAAATTTGACAGTGCGTGTCAAATTAATTGGAGAGAACTATGAAGTGTAAATTAAAATTTACTTAAGTGATTGCTAAGCGTTGCTAGGTGACTAATAGTTAATGTGTATGGTAATACGTTATGTAGGATTCATGAAGTAGATAATTATAAGTTATTTTCGATAATTGGTAATCTACGAGCCAGGTAAATCTTTCAGTTCCTGTTTTCTATGTGAACTTGATGATGAACTGTTTTAAATTGTATTGCAAAGAGCATGATATGTTATATATGTTGTAAGCATGAAATGTTAAAGTCAATTTATGACTACATTGATTGATTAAAGAATGTTAATTGAGTAAGGAACTCAATCTTTATATTTGTTATGTGAATTAAAGCATGTATGCTATGTTACTCTAATGATTATGAGATATATGTTAAGCATGTTATTTATGTGCTACGTGATGCATGAAAGCTGTTAGATCTTGCTGAGCTGTCGAGCTCACTCTTGCAAAATAACCATTCTTGCAGGTCAAGGATTCAAGGTAATGATACGTGCTAGTTGAATGTTGAGATCAATAGCGATTCAAGAAGATTAATTATTTTAGATGAGAATGCATTTAATGTTTTGATTGTAACGTAATTGTTGAATTGTAAGTTGAGCTATCCGATGTATAGTGGATATTGCTTTGTGATGTAAGATTTTAGATAGCAACTTCGATGTAGTGATTCATGTAATAAGTTTGAATCAAAGATATGTTATGTAAAGGTTGAGATTCAGGGCAATAAAGAAAGATTATATATAAAAGTTTTAAATATTCCGCATTTTTAGTGATTGTATCATCGAATAATGATGTAAGGTTAGAATAAAATTGTATCGTTAACGATCGAGAATGGGAATTTTATTGTATGAATTTTGGGGTCGTTACATTTTTAGTATGTGAATGCAAAACAGGATTTTTAGATATGTCTATAGGACATGAGTTATCACAATATATGGGCACACAATCACATAGAATATCAAAATCACATAAAGTTTGTCTCGTCCACAAGATTTGAGAGCAACAACTTCCAGCAGCTAGGTATTCACCCTCAGTAGTAGAAAGTGCCACCGAAGTTTGTTTTTTACTATGCCAAGATATAAGACTGTCCCAAAAATGTACAAGCACCACTCGTACTTTTCCTATCAATTTGACATCCTGCATAGTCAGCATCTGAATAACCAATTAGTTCAAAATGATTACCAATTGGATAAAATAAACCCATATTGATAGTACCATTTAAATACTTAAGAATTCTTTTAACAGCTTGTAAGTGGAATTCCTTTGGTTTTGCTTGAAACCGAGCACAAAGACATACACTATACATTATGTCAGGTCTAGATGCAGTTAAATATAATAGGCAGTAGATCATACCTCGGTATTTGATTAAGTCTATATCTATACCTTTTTCATCAGAAGTAAGTTTTATTGATGTACTCATTGGTGTAGCTTTTGAAGTTGATCCTTCAAAACCAAATCTTTTGAGTAGCTTATTTTGTGTATTTGGTTTGATGGATATAGATCCCCTCCTTTGTTTGTTTGATTTGGAGTCCCAAAAAGTAATTCAGTTCTCCCATTAAGCTCATATCGAACTCCTTATGCATACACTTTGAAAACCACTCACAAAGAAAATCATTAGTAGCATCAAATATTATGTTATCTATATATATTTGCACAATAATAATATCCTTATTTGCATGCTTAATAAATAATGTAGAATTAATTTTACCTCTAGAAAAACCATTTGATAGAAGGTACTTACTCAACCTCTCGTACCAAGCCCTCGGAGCTTGTTTGAGACCATAGACAGCTTTCTTTAGCTTATAGACATGATTTGAATACTTTTCATGTTCGAATCCGGGAGGTTGCTTTACATATACCTCTTCATTGATGTATCCGTTGAGGAAGGCACTTTTCACGTCCATTTGATAAAGCTTAAATTTCTTGTAGCAAGCAAATGATAGCAAGATTCGGATAGACTCTAGCCTTGCAACTGGGGCATAGGTTTCCTCGTAGTCGATCCCTTCTTGTTGATTGTAACCTTGAGCTACTAACCTTGCTTTGTTGCGAGTGATAGTTCTATGTTCATCAAACTTATTCTTAAACACCCATTTTGTTCCAATAATGGAGAAACCTTCAGGAGGAGGCATAAGTTCCCAGACTTGGCATTGTTCAAATTGTTGAAGTTCATCTTGCATTGCCATTAGCCAACTTTCATCAAGGATAGCTTCCTTAGCATTCTTTGGCTCGACTTTTGATAAAAATACAAAGAATGCACAATAATTTTGTAAGCCTCTTCGTGTGGTGATTCCTTTGTTTATATCTCTAATGATATTTTCTGGTGGATGATTCTTGAGATATCTTGCAGTCTTTGGCATTTGAACATCATGTATTATCTCTTCTTGTTGGGGGAAATCTTCCTCAAGCTCTTGTGTTGTTTCTTGTTCCACTTCATGCGAATTGTCTAATTCAGCTTGCTGAATTTTTTTCATTCGGTCTGCTGGATGTACCTTTTCGATTTGCTGGATTCGCTGAAATCTCCAAGTTACCTGCATCCTCATCTCTTTCTTTTGGAAGATCATTGTTAGTCTCACTGAATGTAACATGAACAGATTCTTCAACACTTAACTTGTTAACATTAAATACACGATATGCCTTGCTATTTTGTGAGTAACCAATAAAAATACCTTTATAGGATTTAGCATCAAATTTTCCCAAGTTATCACTAGTATTAAGAATAAAGCATTTAGATCCAAAAACTAAATAACTTATGTTAGGGATCTTACTATTTAAAAGCTCATAAGGAGTTTTCAAAATGATTGGACGAATAAGTACTCTATTAAAAACATAACAAGATGTGTTTACAGCTTCGGCCCAAAACTTCTTAGGAAGTTTACTTTCTTGTAACAAAGTTCTAGCTGTTTCTTGTAATGTTCTATTCTTTCTCTCCACTACTCTATTTTGTTGAGGAGTTCTCGGAGCTGAAAATTCATGGCTAATTCCTTTTTGATCACAAAATGTTATGAAGTCCTTTTGAAATTCAGTACCATGATCACTTCTAATTCTAATGAGTTTGAAACTATATCTTGTTACAAGATTTCTTATCAATTTTTCAAAATCTTTAAATGCTTCATCTTTTGTTCTTAAAAACAATACCCATGTATATCTAGAAAAATCATCAACTATCACAAATGCATAAAATTTACCATTGATGATAACATGTCTTTCTGGTCCAAACAAATCAAGATGAAGTAATTGCAAGGGAAAAGAAGTTGATACCATGTTCTTTGCGGTAAATGATGTTCTTATTTGTTTCCTAAGTTGACACGGAACACAAACTCCCTTCTTTTCATACTTTATTTTAGGCAATCCTTTGACGAGGTTCTTTGAGGATAGTTTCTTGATTAAATTCATATGAACATGTCCCATCCTTTTGTGCCATAGATTAGCTTCATCTTGTACGACGACAAGACACAGTTCTTCCTCCTGTTGCTCAAAATCAAGAGTATATATATTTTCTTCCCTTTGTGCAACTAGAGTAGTATTGTTAGTACCATGAGAAATTGTACATTTTTCTTTTTCAAATGATACTTGATGACCATTATCCATTAATTGACTAACACTTATAAGATTAAATTCAAGTCCACTAACAAGATGTACATTATCAATATTAACCTTACCGTTACCAATTTTACCTTTTCCAATAATTTCGCAAGTTCGATTATCTCCAAATGTAACCATTCCATTTTTCTTCTTGATTTTCAGCTCCACGAACTTTGATTTGTCACCAGTCATATGACGAGAGCATCCACTATCAAGAATCCATTTTTGAGATGGAACCCTTGCCTTGACACTTACCTGTCAAGAAAAGATAATTCATCCTTTTGGTACCCACATCTTTTTGGGTCGTTTAATGTTAGATGCAAGTAAATCACCCTTTTTAACCCATACCTTTTTGGTCTTATTTTTCTTAAAACAATTTATGTCCAAGTGACCTTTAATACCACAATTTCTACATGTTGTGAAAGGAGAACAATAGTTTAATCTAAAACGTGATTTCGATTTTAGCATGTTCACATTTCCCTTTTTATGCATAGGGTTGTAACCGATTCCTTGTCTTTCAAAACTAGGTCTTTGTTTACCCAAAATAACATTTAAGTTTTCTTCTCCTTCAACGAACTTAGCAAGAGATAATTTTAATGAATCTATTTTCTTTTGAAGTCCATTAGTAGGAATGGTTTTACAAAGAGATTCATCACTAAATGCATCAATACATACATCTCTCATTTTAAGTTCATTAGTCAATTTTTGAACTTCATTATTCAAATAGTTTACCTTATTGAAAAGTATTTTGTTATAATTATCAAGGTAATCATTCTTTGGAATCAAAATCTTTTCTTCTTTACAAGATGATTCTTTTTCGATTTCATTCTTTTCATCTATCAAACAATCAACTTCACTCATTAATGAATTAACTAATCCTTTTAAACATACAATCTTTTCTTTTAATTTTTCATTTTCTTGTTTCAAAGAATTAAACTCATAAATAGATACCTCGTTTGATTCACCTTCTATTCCCATGAAGTAGAGTTGAGCTAGTTCATCCTTGGCATCGACCTTAACTTCGGACTCCTCTTCATCACTCCAAGTGACAAGTGCTTTGTTTCTCTTATTGTCCTTGAAACTAGTTTTTCCTTTGTTCTTTAGTTGAAAGCAGTCCTTTTTGAAGTGACCAGGAAGTCCACATTCAAAGCATGTCTCTTCGGTTTGCTTTCCCTTGAACTTGTTTGAGTTGAACGTATTCCTCCTCTTGTTCTTCCTTTGAAGTAGTCCTTTGAGTCTTCTTGACATCATGGCTATTTCTTCATCTGAGTCATCATCAAGTTCCTCTTCATTTCCTGCATTAAGAGCTAAAACTTTTCTTCGAGGGGTTTCCTCCTCATCATTATATCTCTTGAATTGATGTTCATATTCCTCAAGTTCACCGAAAAGAGTTAGAGTATCCATAGTAGAAATAGTAGCAGAATCTTGAAGAGTAGTAATTTTAGAAGCAAACTTTTTGGGCATTGCCCGAAATAACTTACAGTTAATCTCACTTTGTGGGATGGATTTGTCAAGTAGCTTCAGAGAGTTTAGTAGAACAAGGAACCTTGCTTGAGCTATCTTTATGGTTTCGTCTTTCTCAAGTTTGAACATTTCATAGTCGTGCATGAGCATGCTTAGTTTAACTCCTCGTACCTTTGATGTACCTTTATGGCTTACTATTAAAGTGTCCCACATTTCCTTAGCTGTATTGCATGGGGAAACTTTGTCGATCTCAGATTGTACCATGCCGCTAAGTAATGTGTTCATAGCCCTTGAATCGTAGGAAGCCATGTAAGTCTCAGTTGAGTCCATTTCTAGCAAAGTCTTATGAGTGTCGTCATCTTTCCTTGGAGTAACTGGTCCATTCTCCACGACCCACCATTCCCAAGGATCCCTTTTAAGATAGATCCTCATTCGAAATTTTTAGAAGTTGTAGATTTCTGTGCCATGCAGCAAAGGAGATCTATTGGTTGATTGACCTTCTTGATTGTTGTTCCCGAATTGTGCCATGTTAGAATCTTTCCCTATAAGTCACCTTTAAGACCAAGATAAGTAGAGCCAAGATCTGATACCAAATGAAATTCAGATAAGGCACACTTAGAAGGGGGGGTTGAATAAGTGTAGGAACAACTATGACCAATTTTAAACTTTAAGCAAAAACTACTTAATTCAGCTTACTATATTAAAGAATGCAGCTTGCCGGATAAATATGGCCTACTGGATTAAAACTTTAATCTTGTTATTTAATGAAAATAACTAGCTGAATTTATTGCTTTGTAAAAACACTTAGTGTTAACAATTTATCTTATGATAATGAACATACTTAATTTTTATTTATCAAAACAATTAAATATCTTTTTGTGAGCAAATAAGATAAAGGAAGTAATAAGATGAACACCAAGATTTTTACGTGGTTCAGCTATTACCCTCTATAATAATAGCCTACTCCACGTCCAATACCAACTAGTATTGGAGACTCAACTTATTTCTTTAAATTGACTCCTTTTACAAAATAGATTTTTTCAATACTTGAATTACAATAATTCTCTTGAGCATTTTTACTCCTTGTGCACCAATGCACTCCTTAAGCACCTATGCTTCCTTGAACCAGTTTGTAAATAATTTTTAATCCACCCGGATTAAATTTCTTTAGACAACACTTAGTCTAAATTAAAAAGAATTACAATTATAGAGGTCTAATGATCAAAGCAAATAATCAATTTAACAATGCAAGGCACAACTAATGTATGCAATGATCAAATAGTAAAGAGATATCACCAATTTAGAGCTCACAAAAATTAGCCAGAAATAATCTGAAATTGATTGCCCATCAGCTTGAATAATTGCACCAAAGTAATATTATATCTTTTTCAGTATATAATCACCGCAATATTAATTCGTGTGTGTTGTCAATAACACTGATATCTCAGTTGATTTTTATAGCCAGAAATTATTACAGTTTGCTAATAAATATGTTCCGTTACAATAATCAAAAAATTATTTCCGTTGGCAACAGATATCTTCCAAAGATCAAATATAATTTCCATTAGATATATCAAATAAAATCAATACATATCAATCCAAGTATATCTCCACAAAACAGATATATTAATTTTTGACTTCTTCAAAAATAAACAACTAAAGAGATAACCCACTACTGTTTTGGAATAAGCCACGAAATCCAAGTGTTAGTTCCGTAATTATGCAAAGTAACTAACCAAAACAACTTTCTAGGATAATCATGACATGTGAATTTCGAGACTTATGCAAGTAAACTACTCAATTGATTATAATCATTATCCTGCCGTCACAAACTTAACAAGTTCCAATAAGTCTGATCTTCATCAATTCTCCTTGTGTGTGTGTCATGCTATCTTATAGAACCAGGACTCTCATGTAAAATAGAGTAATAGCCACACTTAAAGTCTTTATAAATATAGCAGTATATATCAATTAATTCGTATTTCTTCTCATTTTTTAGATATGCATAAAACACATATCATATTATATGCACATAAAATGTCCTAGAGCCTTGAATTGAAAAATTAAATATTTGCAATGACCTTACATAAAATCTTAGGACACAAAATCTTCAAAGCCTTTGATCATCAATGATCCTTTTATCAATTTCCTGAAATTTCACAATAAATTATTTAGTACAAAAAATCAAATCATCATCAAAACTTTAAGGTCAGAATATGAACAAGTCAACAAAAGAGCTCCTTAGATATCTCATATCTAGCAGTCCTACTATGTTCACCATACAATTCCTTGAGGTGAAGCAACATAGTAGGAGCATCCATATTTTTATGCTAACGCTGAAGCTCGTTATTCATGGATACGAGCATGATTCATTGAGCCATAAATGCATCATCTTGCCACTTTACAATGGTGACAATATCTTCTTCAGAGGCTGATTTTGGAACAGTTTCAGGAATATGTGAATTTAGGACATAAGAAATCTTTTCAACAGTGAGAACTATTCTCAGATTCCTTAACCAGTCCATGTAATTCGGTCCGGCCAGTTTGTTAGCATCAAGCATGCTACGCAGTGAAATTAGTGATTTCGACATTTTTAAATTTCTGTATGTGAAAAAATAACATTTTAGCAAACATTCATTTAACTAATTTTATATACCAAAATAAATTAGGTCTTATTTTAAATTAGTATCTCTCACTATTTTCTTCAAACTATATTTTTCTCACTTATATAGTTCGGCAAAATCTAATTAAAGATTTGCTAGTAAGAATAAGGATCCCATTTCAAATGTATATAGTCTTGTGGATAGCACAACAAACGATATATAAATAAATAGATAGACAATTCTTTGTCAATTACATCAACATGTAACTTCTTTTTATTTTGCCTCTTAAATTATAATGGTCAAGTGTGTGCACATTCGAACTAAAATGATTTAAGTTAAGTACAACCTCGCACTTCCATAAATTCAAAAAAAAGAAAAATATTGTCCTTATGGATAGCACAACAAAATAATATTGTTCAATTTTCTTGATAAGCATCAAATGTGATTAAATTAATATCTTAAATACGCAATACTTGCCTTGTGGATAGCACAATAAACTCGTATTAAATATTTAATACTCTATTAATTTATCATGCTAGAAGGCGACGTTCGATATTCCAAATATCTCTGAACGCTTTAGACTTAATATAATTTCTTTGAGGGGATTGTTATTATTTGTCTCATCTTGTTTAACGCGTATGCACATATATATATAAAATACGCGTCATTTTATTAAAACATGCGAAGCATGTTTGCATAAAATATAATATATATATATATATAATACTAGCATGCACATATAGAATACAATATTATACCTGGATTGATTATGGACTTTTATTCTAGTTTGGTTCACTAGACCTACCAAGTGAACCAAAAGATCAAACCTAGGAGTGCAAGAATTTAAATTTAAACGTAACTATTACATTTAAACCTGGGCTCCATCACGCGCTCCTTGGTCTCCAATTTCTTCAAGATTATTCTAACTATTTCTATTACATAAACTATTTAATTTAAATAAAAACCTTGATCAGCAGTCAAGGGGAAGTGTATAGGAGGGAGATAGAATTTTACATCAAGAAAAATTAGAAAAAACAAGGTATGCAGACCCCATTTAATAAAATATATTCATTCAAGCATTCAACTAAAAATAAAGTCTAATCACATTGGTCAATAGTCATATAATCAATTCTATTTATTATCATACATATCACCATATGCATCAATAAATAAATATTCATCTCATGAATTAAAACATTCCATATATATATGAGTATCATTTAATGAGCAATTTTAAATTGCATGAAATTCAATTTCAAGATTAAAATAAACTCTTTATTTTAATTATAAAATTATTAAAAATACTGCTACTATATATATACGGTTACTATATATATATATATATATATATATATATATATATATATATATATTGTAACTTGACTATATATATATAAAACATGATTCTACATGATACTAACAGGTTACCTTTTGAATAAGTATATTATACATACCGTATTATATATATGTATAATATATATGATAACTGTTACTTTATGCAGGATTTCTTTTATAACACGGATCCAACTTATAGAATAACACGGATCTTTTTTAATACCAATCCGCGCCCACTGAGAGGAAAAAAAAGAAGAAAAAAAAGTGACTAACCCAAAAAAAAATTATACAATAACATTATGCCCAATAAGTTATTCTAAATACATACCCATATGTATATTAAATTATAACAATTAATAATTGCATAAAGGTTGGGCTCTGATGCCACTGTTGGGTTTGTACGAAATTATAGCGCAATCAAATTGTAAAAATTAGCGGAAGCATGGTATATCAGAGTTTAAAAAATTACTACAAAACCATTACCCGAAACATCTTTTATGCAAATTATTAATTTAAAATTATAAATAAGAAGTATGAAATCATACCCTTGTAGAACGAAGCTTCCACAGGTACGAGTTCAACTCCTTGTTCTTCGTGATCTCCTTGAATTTCCAGGTTAGATTCCTTCCTTTGATCAACGTTAGCCACCCAAGTGTTTGGCCTCTAGAGGTGATCCACCAAGGAATAGTAATTATTCAAGGAGGGTAGTTGGCTAAACCCTAATTTTCTATCCTCTATAGAAAACGACTACTCTCCAATCATTAGAATTGCATCAACTGATATCTATTATAAGACTCCTCTTATATAGATATTGGTCAACCCTTCTAATCATATTAGACACGGGTTTCATTTAATTAATTAAACTCCTTTAATTAATTAGGCTTCACAACATATTGGGATTTAATTAATTAAAATCCTTTAATTAATTTGTCTCCTAATCTTCTTAGGAATAAATGAGAGTACTAATATTAAATTAATTCCTAAACTCCTTTAGAAATTAAAATAATAATAATTGTAATAATATTAATAAGACTCCTCTTATTAATTTATATTTAATATTTCTAAAATATTAAATAATAAACATTAAGCTATTTAATTTATTCTATCACCATAGTTTAAATTAATTACACTTAACGCATTATTACGATTATGCCATTACCTTCTTAAATAATTATTCTTCCTTTTATAGTGTGACCCTTTATGTTCTCCATATTAAACCGGTTGTGAATAAATCAATTAGAACAATTCTAATCTTATTTAAATAAATAAATTAAACTAATAATCTATTTAAATAAATAATATTTATTCTACAATAGGGATAAGCCTCACTAGCGATCAACGACTTTTCAGATAATATAGATTTCAACATTAATCATAAAAGAACCTGTGAGTAAATAGTTACCGTACAATTCAATCCTTCCACCATGCAATGTCCCAATTAAATATAAGACATGAAATTACTGTCAAGTCTTATTTTATTTAATTATATGTATTTCGATAAGAAAATGCACAACTCCAAATAATACAAATTAGAAACTCCTTTCTAATTGCATTCTACCTTAGCCAAGGACTACTGGGTTGTCATTTAACGAATCACATAGGACATATCTCTTCTTTTACTAGAAGTGGTAGATTCTTTATTGACCATTCATTATCTTCATATGTAACTTATTATACCCAAGCATACCCTTTGATATACCCTAAGGGTCTTAAGGAATAAGCCAAAGTATAATTCATTACACACAAGATACTATGATGATCTCAAGTCCAAGGATCACTTGTACTACTATCACATTAGGAATTCCTATTAACAGGTAAGTAAAACTCCATTAGGTATTCCATACTGAGTCACGTTCAATGAACTTATTCTCTAATAAGCACCTATATACTTGTTTTAGTGTCTCCACACAAATGATCACGAGATCAATCATCCTCACCCAATGAGCAAGAAACATATGTACCAATCTATCCAGATTTACTAATCCTCTATTTAGTAATCCAAATATTGGGAACTATTTTAGTTTTAAGCTTTCTAAGAATTTAGATCTCATTAGCATGATCAACATCATGATTCTAAAAGCATTGCTTAAAACTATGGATTATTTACATATTATAAAAACAGCATCATGTAGATAATTAAATACCTTTAATAAGTGAATACTTTTATTAATAAATAAATAAATAAGATTGTCTCCAAAGTATATGCTTTATCATCATACATGATTGGCTTGTATGCATACTACTTTCAAAAGGGTTGTCCAGCTTAGGTGAAAAGGTTTTAAAAGGATAAGCTTGGGACAAGATTTGACAAATACAAATTTGTGGGACATCCTAATGTAAGTTTAGGGTAAATATTCTATAATACTACTTAGCAAAAGGTGTTTGTTGTGAAACACGCTGCTTTCTAAGATAAAGGTGTTTATCATTGAAGGGCTAGTGGGAGGATAATAGATCTTGAATGAGTTCAAAAACCACAAATCACTATTAGTCAAAAGAAGGAACCTAGTTAGACCTATTGTACCATAACCGAATCGTAAATCTGGAATACTACCGAAGATACCTAGGAGGTATGGATTCATCATAGATGATGATGATGAGGTACGCATCATAGAGGATGATGATCCAGTTATATACGATAAGGCTAAGAGTTGTAGACACTCAGAGAAATGGTAGATGACCATAAAATCTAAAATGGATCTTTGAAGCAATGGTCAAGACCATTCGAATTTTACTTGCGATTGTAGCATATTATTACTAAATTTGGCAAATAGACGTGGAGACGTTCTTCCTCAAATATATATCATTAGAGGATAATGTATGTATGATACAGCCAGATGAATTTGTTTTAATGGTTGAAGCAAATCATGTATATGAGCTACACCAATCCATTTATGGATTGAAGCAAGCTTCTCAAAGATGGAACATTCATTTTGATGAGACAATTAAAAAGTTTGACTTTATCAAAAATGAGAATGAACCTAGTGTGTACAAAAGGGTCAGTGGGAGCGTTGTGACATTACTAAGTATTTTATGTTGATATACTACTGATAAGGAATGACATACCAGTGCTATAATCAATAAAGATAAAGTTGTCTAAACATTCCTCCATGAATGATTTAGGTAGAACATCCTAAATTGGGAATATAAATCTATATAGATAGATTTAAAAGGATGCTCGGCTTAACCCAAGGAACATATATTCATTTGATGTTAAAGGCGTTTAGTTTGGCAAACTCCAAAAGATGTCACATGATGATGAGCCATGGAGTGTATCTCTCTAAAGTTGACCTCAATAAAAGAGAGATCGCATGAGTTACTATCATGTATGCAATAAAATTTATGAGACTTGATGTTGATCAGTCATATTCTAGAGGAGATCACTGTAAGACAGTGATAAACATCTTAAAGTACTTAACCGACACTAAGTATGTAATCATGATTCATGATGGGTCTGAATTAAACTAGAGGACTAAACAGACTCAAGTTTTCAGATTGACCAAGACAACAACAAATCCACTTTAGGGTAAGTCGTTACCTTGAAAGGTGGTGCAGTGAATTAGAAAGGTTCCAAACAGCAAAGAGTTGCTTGTTTAGTGATAAAGACAAAGTATATAGATGTAAATGAAGCTGCAAGTTGATGTTTCGGCTGAAAAGTTCATTACAGAATTAGGAATAGTTCCTAAATCTCATCTTGGATCCAAACATGTGTTGCGACACTTTTATTTGATTAAAAAAATCATTGAAAGAGGAGAAGTCACTATAGAGATAGTGAACTCTCAAAAATGACATTGCATATCCATTTAATGAAGTTATCCAACAACAGGATGATAAGTAGGTTTTATACCTACTTATTGGCTATCAATTTGCTAGGATTATGACTTAATCTCAAGTAACTTAGTGTCTTTTGATGTGTTTTATCTTTGTTTTATAGGTTTTATTAAGGAAACTCAATTGGCAAAGGAATGGCATGAAATGGCATGGTTTGGCATGGAAATGGCTGGAAAGCAAGGTGGAGAGCTTTTGGTGGTCTGAAGATGGACTTGGCATGAGGAGATGGCTTATGGCTTGTGCAAATGGCCTAAGATCAGTATGAAATGAAGGCGTATGAAGGCAAAGGAATGAATAAAGAAGCATCAAGAACCAACATTGCACCAGTAAAACACTGCAGAAAAAGCTAGCCGCGCGGCCGTGCCGGAATGAAGGCAAAACCTGGCGCGCCAGATGCAGGAGGAATTTAGTTCGGATTTCTGAAGATCAGCGCGTCCGCGCCCCAAATGAACTACGGGGCCGCCAGTCAACTGCTGAAAATTATTTAACTTTTCATTTAAGCATTGGTTGTAGCGTGTTTTCCTTATATGGGTGTATTTGCAAGTTACGAAGGATATTCACTATTGATTCTACAATTTTAATTTCTATTCTAGGGTTTAGAGAGCTAGAGAGGGTTTAGAGCTACTCTTCACTCTTGTGGTTTCTCTCTTCTAGTTCTTAGTAGATTTCCACTATTAGGGTTTTATTTTGCATTTTTGTGATTCTGAACTGAGCTTGAAGGCTTATTCTTGAAGGAGAAATATCAAATTTGCACTATCCTTATCTCTCTATTCTCTTCTCTTTCATTATTTGATTTCAATATTTAGATCAAATCCCATAATGGTTATTGGTTCAGAGATGAACTAACCACCATTATGGGATTCTAATGAAGCTTATTGTTTAATTCAGATCTATATGCCTCTTGCGATGTGTGATTGATTATGTATGGATTGTCTAGTATGGTTGTGTTATTTGATTAGATGCTTGATCACCATCTACATTAATAGTTTGTATGGAATTGAAAGAGGAAGTATAAACTCATATTTGGCCATGCTAGCATATGTTCATAAAATTTGCATGTGATGAATTTTGTGATTCGTAATCCAGATAGACATATATCGGCTTACCTTATGTATTCAATTGAGAGCTTGCACTTAAATTGATATTGCTTGTAAGTCACATAGACATACAATGATTTAGGTAATATTGATGTTCATATGAATTCTATCTCTTTTGTGGATTTTATGTGATATAGACTTGGTATATTGAAAGATAAGCATTTCTCACCTTCATGCTCTCAACTAGCTATCTGAAATAATGAATTAAGCTTAATAAGAGGTGTATAATCTAGATGATACAATAAGTGAAGTTAGGATCCCATATTTCTCCAATTAGAATCAATCGTCTGTTAATTAGTTAATTTTAGTTGATAATCTTTTTAGTTATTGATTTACATCTTGTTTACTCGTTTGAGCAGCCAGAAATAGCTATAAAGTTGTTGCATGATAGTTTAAATATAATTGCTTTTCTCCGTGGGAACGATCTTTACTTATCATATATTACTTGTTGACCGTGTATACTTGCACGCGTTTGTGTCTATTTTGTTAACACCGAAACGGAGCAACAAGTTTTTGGCGCCGTTACCGGGGATAAGTTGTTATTTTTATTACTATTGACATCAATTTAAGTTAAATTTGTCTGACTTGAACAATTCACACCTTATCTCATTTGTATTTTACTTTTATTTGTGTTTCAGGTACTTGGGGTTAGTATATGCACACTCGATCTATAAATTTTGCGTTGGTGCTTCTACAAGAAAACATCAACGGTAGAGCTTGGAGAGTGAACACACGTACTACTAACACACAAGAGGACACTGAACCACCAGTACAAATGGCAGCCGAGGAGCAAAGATCGTTGAGGGATTACTCAATACCAAAGATCAATGATTTACAATCCAGTATAGTCATGCCAGCGATAGCTGCAAACACCTTTGAAATCAAACCAAAGACACTTCAGATGGTTCAGAACACATCCCAGTTTGGGGGTGCAGCTACGGAAGATGTAACGACCATGAATTTTAAACTCCTTATTTATTAAATATGTGATTTAATTTTAACGAGTTAGTTTTGTGAGTTTATTTAAACCTTATGTGGTTATGTGAATTTGTGAAATGATTAAAGAAAGTCACTAATGAGTTATTTAAATTAGTGGACTAACCTTAAGGATTTAATATCAGAGAATGTATGAGATTATTAATAATTAAATATTCAAATTATTTGGATATAGTGGCAAGAGTTGATCATATTGATTAATTGCAATTATGAGCAAATATTTGATAATGTGTTGATTTAACAATTATTATGAATAAATAATAATTAATGAATGAGAGATTAATAAATATAATAATATTATATTTACTTGATTAATTATTTCATACAAACATGCGATATTAAACCTTTAAGATATGGTAGTTAACTATATATTATATATAGTACAAGGTGACACATGACTATATATATTATATATAGACTATATAGTAACCTTAATTGTATTATGTAAGATTGATAAAAATACGTACATAAGAGCATGTGACAATGTATGGATAGACATTAATATGTATACCCATTACCTTATATCAATAAACATTATTAATTGATAATGATTTCATTAAGTTATTATTACAATAATAATAGTTATGGTAATGAATAAATACACAATTGTATTATATTTGGTGTTAATAGAAAATGTACATGGATTATATGATTGGGGTATAAGTACCTATTTGATACATTTTATTGTTAATGACTAATTTGAAATAACATTGTAACACTCATTTAAATATATATGGAAGTAATACATATAGCCCAAGTATATACTATATGTATACATATATAACATTAGTATGTTGAAATGCAAGTTGCTGAGTATTTGTTTGTCCAACATTGAGTGGCCATTTCACACGTGAACTCCCACATGGCTACACCACTCTACTTCTCCTCAATTTCTTCACAAAACTAGCCAATGATTTCAAGGGGTGTGGAATCCATGATGAGAATCACCAACTCTCAACCACCCTCTCTTATCCATTGTACAATCTTGCATTCCTTTGATTTAATTTGGAAGGTAATTGAGTTGTCTGGATATCCAATTGCCTATATATATGACATTCCTCCTTCATTGTTAACATTGCTGAGATTTTCATAAGTATAAGTTTTGAGAGAGATTATCAATAAGGGAGAATTGTTTAGCAGCAAGAGGTATAATCAATTATGTCATGTTCTTATATTCTATAAAATTTCTAAGTTCTTGATTCTTGATTTCCTTTGAATTAGATGTTAATTGGTTAAAGAGATACTTGTTAAGTATTATACAAACTTCTTAAAATGTTAGAATTGCAATATGTCATGATAGAAACAAATTTCGTAATTGTTTTCTAAGTTGGGTTTGCAGAACTGCCAAAGCAGTTTAGCTTCTGGTCTGGCCGATAGCCTGCGCAGCTGCGCCAGTATTATACTGGCCAGCGGCGCAGCTGCACCACAGCCTGCTCTTGGATTGGCCGGACACCGGCGCAGCTGCGCCGGGTTTATACCTGGTGCCTGCGCAGCTGCGCAGGTTCCTGTGGCCAGTTTTGCTTTCTGCTTCTGTTAAGCTGTTGTGTTATACTAACATGTGATATACCATTTAAACAAGTATGTGAACATGATTAAACTATAAATATCAGTACAATGACATGGTATAAGTAGGTATTCCTTGATGCTACACATATATGTCATTGCCATGTTTTACGTAAGAAAAATATATGTTTTAAAAATGGAACTTGTAGTTTTAAAAAGTGAACCTTGTCACGAACATAACATGTGTGTTTTCTGATTTTGTAAACACAATAGTGTGGTTTATATTGTCATGAAAAACAAGTTCAAAGTGTGTTCACACACTAGCATACGTGATTGCAAGATTCTAGTGATTTCGAAAGAGAAACTTAAGGACTTTGAAAGCGAACTTGACCAAGGTTGAGTCTCTTAGATTCTGACCATATGAGAACATTTATGTGGCTTTGATATGTGTTTCAAATACATATGAGTTATATGTCAAGGTGCCTTGCATGTACTTAGTGGACTTAGTATACTTTTCAAAGAAAACTTGGAATGAGAAAACTAAATAGCATCGATTACCATGTGAATGATATTATGATCATGCGAGCATGTGTATTAAAGTCCATTATACCTATAGACATTAACATGACCATCATTTATTTATATACAAATTTCACATGTGCATGCTAAATCATAGAAAATGAATTTCAAGTACGAACTACGTGATTAAAGTATATGTGTAGTATACTCGAGCATACATATTAATTATTGTTTAGCCTTGTTATGTGATAACATGTCCTTAGTAACCGATCTTGAAGCATGAACATGTATTAGTTAAAGTATGTGAATTACCGGCATGAAAACATGACTTCGAATTGAATATAGAAAGAGCATGCTAGTTTCGAATGAGAAATTATAACTTGATAAGCATGTGTATTGGTTTAATGTTAGTAGTTGCATGCTAGAGTTGCATCGGGACACTTTTAGGTCCGGACAATTTACTTAAAGCCTGATTTTAACAGTTAACATATTATGATGCTATAAATGGTATGTTGGATATTGAACGTGATTTTATGTGGTAAACTTATACGATAAGTGGATTATTATAAGTATAGATATATATTAGTTTATAAATGCTAATTGAAAGGCCGACTTATTAATGTTAGGTCGTTTCGACGCAAGTTAATTAAAGCTAGAACTTAATCGTAGCTGAGCAAACAGGCAAGTATTCTAAATTCTTGCACTACCTTATTCAATGAATCGTGTAAGCGAGTTTCTTAACTTCATTTGATTTGAATGCAAGTTCTCTTGCACTCTTTAATGTGCAAGTTCCTATCCTTCTCATATTGTATTGAGCAGGTTACTAACGTATTGACAGTTAATTATTTAAAGCTTGAACTTTATTTACAAGCATGCTATTAGGTGGTTTAATTACTTTACAATTATTCCACATCGATATTATTCATATTCGCACTTAGTGCATTTGAGTTCGTACAGTCTTGAACTTGTACATTTTGTAAAGTTCAATAATTCTTGAGCTGTGTTAGATAGAGTCTGAACCTTTGTTTGGTCAGACAAGTATATGAAATTTTATAAAAGCTATCTAAACCAATTAATGGTAAGGATTCTTAGACTGAAAGAACACCCCTTATATGATAGGGGAGTACCCCAGGTATCTAATATAAAGATACAAACAGCAGAGTTGAATGTTATGCATATACATGGTGTACGCGAGGCTGATCCCCTCAAGTACTTATTCTGTAGCTAGTAACCAAAGGGTCAATCAGCTATTGAATCCATTGGAGTTTTATAGTTCAAAAGTCTACTTGACTATCAGTTATTCTAAAAGCAATTATTATTCTTGCTTCCGATATTCATATTGTTGAATTCATTATTAGATTTATTCCTTTCATCATGATATATCCTTTATTGTTGTATTTAAACTTGCTGAGCAAACTTGTTGCTCATTTTTGCTATATCATGACTTATATTGCAGTTAAGCCCGAGACTTCAGGGAAGGACAAGGGTATAGGGAAGATGTAGGATTAGTTTGTAAGGAGCAGACTTTATATTTATGTTAATTAATTTACTATTATGTAATATGAACCCTATTGACTATTCTAGGGTATGTTTGTATGTTGTATTAAGGTTATCGAATCTTGGGACTAGTAACACCTTTTGAATGAACGACGTACGTTTATTATATTCCGCATTTTAGTTATCGTATGTTATTTAGAGGTAGATGTTTATGTTAGATCGTGACGACCAGACTGGGGTCAGAGGACCCGGATTCGGGGGTGTCACAGAAGATCCTAATGAGCATAGAGTTTTATCGAAATTTGCGACACATTCAAGTACAAAAATGTGTCGGATGATGCGGTGAAGCTTCGGCTATTTCCATTCACCTTGAGGGATAAAGCGAAGAGTTGGTTGCATTCCCTACCATCGGGTTCAATTACTATGTTGGAGGACTTAGCACAGAAGTTTCTAGCCAAATTCTTTCCCATGGCTAAGACTGCTCAGATGAGGAGTGCTTTATCTCAGTTTGAACAACAACAAGGAGAATCTCTGTATGAGGCATGGGAACGATATAAGGAGATGTTAAGGAAATTCCCTCATCATGGAATGCCAGACTGGATGGTGATCAGCTCGTTCTATAATGGGTTAGGATGGCAATCAAGGTCGATCATTGATGCCGCATCAGGAGGAGCTTTATGGGCCAAGAGCTATGTGACAACTTATGATTTAATAGAGACCATTACGGCAAATGAATATCAGAATTCGACATCTAGAATGCCGCAACCAAAAGTGGTCGGGGTATTGGATGTAGACGCCATCACAGCACGTTTAGCACAAATGGCGGCGATGTCGAGGAAAATTGACTCTATTGCTGAAAACAAAGTTCAACAAGTTGCTTTTGTCTATGAGTTGTGTGTAGTATCACACTTGACAGAACAATGTGCCATCACTACAGAGTCGGTTCAATTCTTTAGCAACTATCAAAAGCCACAGAATCAATTTCAGAACTCCTACCATCCAAACAATAGAAACCATCCAAATTTTAGCTGGAGTAATAACCAAAGTGCTCAACAATCTCAATACCAACCTCATCAACAACAGCCATACCAACAACCACAATCTCAACCGCAACAATCTCATCAACAGTTTGCACCTAAACTATCCTACCCTCCAGGATTTCATCAACAACAACATCAATACAATCCAGCTCCTCCTCCACAATCAGAGGAGAAAACTGAAATAGAAGAACTAAAGTTGATGATTAAGAGCCAAGCGGTGTCTATCAAAACATTGGAGACTCAAATAGGCCAGATGGAAACCAAGCAATACTGAAGCAAATCCAGGGAGAAGGGACGGTCTCCAATGTTTTGATAGACACCTGGCGCGAGTGCGCCCATATGCAAAAAATTCTGAGGAAGCTTTGAATGATGGAAAGGATGGGGAACATGTAGTGGAATCAGAGAGGCATGAAAAAGCTGAGAAAACTATTGCTACACCATAAGTGGTCCACCCTCCTGCACCATACCCTCAGAGGATTCAGATATAGAAATTAGACAAATAGTTCGCGAAGTTTTTGGAGGTGTTTAAGAAACTGCAGATCAACATTCGTTTCGCAGAAGCTTTGGAACAAATGCCAAGCTATGCGAAGTTTATGAAAGGCATACTGTCGAGGAAGAAGAAGTTAGAGGACTATGAAATAGTTTCTTTGACAGAGGAATGCAGTGCAGTATTGCAACGAAAACTACCTCCAAAGCTCAAAGATCCGGGCAGCTTTACGATACCTTGCTCCATTAGAAAATTATCTTTTAATAAGTGCTTGTGTGACTTGGGAGCAAGTATAAATTTGATGCCTCTATCGGTATTCACACAGTTGGGATTACCGGCTCCTAAGCAGACAAACATATCATTGTAGCTTGCCGATAGGTCCATCACATACCCGAGGGGTATCGTAGAAGATGTCTTGGTGAAAGTGGACAAGTTTATCTTCCCTGTCGACTTTATCATTCTAGATTTCGAAGAGGACAAGAACATACCGATCATTCTTGGGAGACCTTTTCTAGCTACTGGGCAAACACTCATAGACGTACAGAAGGGAGAACTGATAATGAGAGTTCAAGACCAAGAGGTTACATTTAATGTCTTCAAAGCTATGAAGTTTCCTATTGACAAAGAAGAAGAATGTTTTCGGGTTGATGTTGTCGACAGGGTACTGCATGAAGAGGCTGAACAATTGATGAGCATGGATCCATTAGAGAGTGCTCTACTGGGAGACTATGACATGGAGATCACAGATGTTGTGGAGTATGTACAAATCTTGAACACAATGCCACATATGAGAAAATTCAAAATTCCTATTGAACCACTTGGACATTCAGGGGAGACATCAGAGCGACTCAAGCCTTCTCTTGAGATGCCTCCCACTCTTGACCTTAAACCTCTGCCTGATCATCTGAGATACGCATTTCTGGGGGAATCTTCCACGTTGCCGATTATTATTACTTCTGCCCTACCATCTGGCCAGGAAAGCAAGTTGCTGCGAGTGCTACGAGAATTCAAATCGGCTATTGGTTGGACCATAGCTGACATAAAGGAGATCAGCCCCTCATACTGTATGCACAAGATACTCTTGGAGGATGACAGTAAGCCGACGGTAGAGCAACAGCGGAGATTGAATCCTATTATAAAATAGGTCGTCAAAAAGGAGATCCTAAAGTGGTTAGATGCCGGAATCATTTATCCAATCTCTGACAGCTCATGGGTAAGCCCGGTGCAATACTTTCCGAAGAAGGGAGGCATGACAGTAGTGTCTAATGAGAATAATGAACTTATACCTGCCAGGACAGTCACAGGGTGGAGGGTATGCATGGACTATCGCAGATTGAACAAAGCTACAATAAAGGACCATTTCCCTTTCCCGTTCATTGACCAAATGTTGGATAAGTTAGCGGGATATGACTACTACTGCCTCTTGGATGGTTATTCGGGGTATAACTAGATTTTTATAGCTCCAGAAGACCAAGAGAAGACTACCTTCACGTGCCCATATGGTAATTTTGCATTCAGGAGGATGTCTTTCGGATTATGCGACGCTCTAGCCACATTCCAGAGATGTATGATGGCAATATTCTCCGATATGGTCGAGCAAAATGTAGAAGTTTTCATGGATGATTTCTTAGTCTTTGGAGACTCTTTCGGCATATGCTTGGAGAATCTGGTTCTGGTGTTAAAGAGGTGTGTTGAGACCAATTTACTGCTGAATTGGGAAAAGTGCCATTTTATGGTACAGGAAGGCATTATCTTGGGACACAAAGTTTTAGGGAAAGGATTAGAGGTGGACAGGGCGAAGCTGGAGACTATTGAGAGCTTACCTCCACCAACTTCTATGAAAGGGGTTCGTAGCTTCCTTGAGTACGTGGGATTCTATTGCCGTTTTATAAAGGACTTCTCAAAGATCACTAAGCCACTATGCAGTTTGCTTGAGAAAGATGTCCCGTTCAGATTCGACGAGGAATGCCTAGCCGCCTTTGAGCACTTAAAAAAGAGATTGACTACGGCGCCCATTATCACAGCACCTGACTGGTCTCTTCCATTTGAACTGATGTGTGATGCGAGTAACTTCGCTGTGGGAATCGTCTTGGGGCAACGCAGGGACAAGAATTTTCATGTTATTTACTATGCCAGTAAAACCCTGACAGACGCTCAACTGAACTACACTACCACAAAGAAGGAGCTCCTAGCGATGGTATATGTATTTGATAAATTTTGGTCTTATCTGATTGGCACAAGAGTTGTCGTATACACCGATCATGCTGCAATCCGATACCTGATTAGTAAAATAGATGCTAAGCCCCATCTCATTCGCTGGATACTTCTTCTGCAGGAATTTGATTTGGAAATTAAAGACAGAAAGGGGATCGAAAACCAAGTGGCTAACCACTTATCCCGATTAGAGAACCCGGGAAAGGACACGAATGATAAAGTGATGATTAATGAGTTCTTCCTGGACGAACAGTTATTTGTGGTGCAAGGAGATATGCCATGGTTTGCGAACTTTGCGAACTTTTTAGTGAGTAATATTATCTCTTCTGATTTGACTAGACCTCAAAAGAAGAAGTTTCTACATGATGTTAGATGGTATATTTGGGATGAGCCTTACCTGTTTAAGCAGTGCGCCGATAGGATGATCAGACGGTGCATCCCAGAAAGTGAGACGGACAGCATACTTCAGGATTGCCATTCATCAGTCTATGGTGGACACTACGGGGGCGAGAGGACAGCTGCCAAGGTTCTTCAGGCAGGATTTTATTGGCCGACTTTGTTTAAAGATGCTTATAACTTCGTGCAAAAAATGTGACTGGTGTCAGCGAGTTGGTAATATATCCAAACGGAATGAGATGCCTTTAAATATGATTTTAGAGGTTGAGCTATTTGACGTCTGGGGGATAGACTTCATGGGGCCTTTTATTTCGTTATGTGGAAATTTGTATATCTTGCTGGCAGTGGATTACGTGTCCAAGTGGGTACAAGTAGCAGCCTTGCCGACTAATGATGCTAGAGTGGTCTTGCGATTTCTTCAAAAGAATATATTCACAAGATTTGGGACTCCTCGAGCTATCATAAGTGATGAAGGCACCCATTTCTGCAATCGACAGTTTACTGCACTATTGGCCAAGTATGAGGTGAATCACTGTGTCGTCACGGCATACCACCGCCAAACGAACGGCCAAGCTGAGGTGTCCAATTGTGAGGTGAAAAGGATCTTAGAAAAAATTGTAAATCCCACGAGGAAGGATCAGTCCCTTAAACTCGATGATGCAGTTTGGGCATACAGGACTGCGTACAAGACATCATTGGGTATGTCGTTGTATCAACTAGTGTATGGGAATGCCTGTCACCTGCCTATGGAACTTGAACACAAGGCCTACTGGGCCATAAAAAAGCTTAACTTTGACTTGAACGCTGCAGGGGAGAAGTGCCTTCTCCAATTAAATGTGTTAGATGAATTCAGACTGCAGGCGTACGAAAACTCAAAACTGTATAAGGAAAAAATGAAAAGGTGGCACGACCACAAGATCATGGAAAGGAAATTTGAGCCAGGGCAAGCGGTGTTGTTGTACAACTCTCATCTTCGACTATTTCCTAGAAAGCTCAAATCGAGGTGGTCAGGCCCGTTCACGCTGAAAATCGTGTTTCCACATGGAGCAGTTGAGATTTTTGATCAATACCCAGACAAACCTTTTAAAGTGAATGGACAGAGGTTGAAGCACTACTATGGGGGAGAAATCGATTGAGAGAAGGTTGCCTCGATCCTTTCCAATACTTGACCATTTCAGACAAAGTCGAGCTAATTGACTTTAAACAAGCGCTCGATGGGAGGCACCCCATCATCTCTTTTCTCCCTTTCATATAATTCTTGTTACATTTCTCTATTATTTCCCCCTGTTTAATTCTAAGAATTATGAAAATTTTGAACAAATTTGGATTAGGAGTTTATTGCATATATTTTTGGAGATGGGGGCTCATTACATATATTTTTGGAGATGGGAGCTCATTGCATATATTTTTAGAGTTGTGATCATATTGCATATACACATATAGCATTTTTGAAGATTCACGTATATATGATTCGCACATATAGCATTTTTGAGAATACAAATATACATACATATTATATAGTCTAATTTTGATGTTGGAATCATTTACATCTCAGTTTTCAATGCTATTTGTGCAAGAAATAATTGGCTTGTTGAGTTGCTGCTTATTTTTCATCATTGCTGCAGGAAAAAAAAATTGGCTGGGCGGCCTCGCCAATATGCAGAGGTCCAAAGAGTTGTCTGGGTAACCGCGCGGCCGCGCTTCACTCAAAACTAAACTCGGCGCGCCCGCGCTCGACCCCACAAATCTGCCAATTTAGAAATTTTTAAAACAGACCCACACCTCTCATTTTTTATATCTATTGACCGAACTCCTCACTTCCCCACATTACAATTCACAAGCTTTCACTTCTCCTATTCTACCCAAACTCTACCTCTTTTACAAACCTATTCCAATTCAACTCCTACATCATACCCATAAACCCTAGCCTCCACTACTCACTCCATCTTCTCTATAAATCCTATCCATCACTTAGCCACTACCACCACATCATTCTAATACACTTCAAGCATCAAACTAGGGTTTGCTATATAGATTTTAGAGAAACTCTTGGGGGTTCATCAATTAGGGATTGCAAGAGAAATCCAAATTGGGGGTTTTTAGATTAGGGTTTGCAAAAAGGAATTAGGGTTTATGCAATCAGATTGAAGAGGCCAAGTTTGGGGGTGTTGTTCAACAATCATCATCTAGGGCTTTCAAGAGAAATTTCTGACAGAGATCATGGGTCCAAAGAGAGCACGTTCTGCCACGCCTGACTCACCTTCTCAGAGTAGCCAGGCCAAAGATACTGTGGACTTGACTAAGTTCATCAGCCTTGCGGCACAGACTGAATACTATAGGATTGCTGCAAAGACTTTTGTGAAGGAGAGGGGATTGAAGCCGGCTAAGGGAGATGGCGAGATGCTTGAGATAATCCGAGAGAGATCCTGGTTTAGAGTCGTGGGAACGCCTATGCCTGTCCCGATGGCAATAGTTCGTGAATTTTATGCAAACGCCAAGGAGACACAAAGCGGCTTCTCGTTCGTCCGGGGCTTGCAAGTTGACTACCGCCCACTGGCGATCCGTGAGGTCTTCAATTTGCCTTCACTCCCGGCTGGCAGAGTAAATTGGGTTGAGGCAGAGCATTTCGAGACGGATTTGGACAGGGTGATCACAAACTTGTGCGTGCCTGGCACTCAATGGAATTATAAGCAAGGCACTGATACAAAGACCAACTTCCCTGCCTCAGCGCTGAACAGATATGCAAAGGCGTGGAACCTGTTTATCTGCACCAATCTGTTATCGTCCACTCATCAGCATGACATCCCGGCCGAGAGGGCAATTATTCTATGGGGAATCATTATCGGGAAATATATAGATATTGGGCACCTGCTCCATCAGAATATGTTGCTCTTCATGCGAGGTAGTACCACCAGTAGTATCCCGCATGCATCAGTTATCACGCATCTGTGTACGCAAGTGGGACTTGACTGGGATGACGAGAAGGTCCAGATGCCGAGCCAGGACTACAATCATGCCACAATTAAGAGGTTTGAAGATTGGGCTGGTGGCAAGGCACACCCACGAGGAAAAGGATTTATCTTGCCGACTCCTCCACCAGTGCCCCCACCACAGCTAGCACAACCGGCAAAGGCAACCGCTCCTCCTCCAGCTAGTGAAGTGAATCAGGATCGTAGGATGAGGCGATTGGAAAGGAGGATGGACGCGTTGTATGGCAACTTCACAGCGTTTGCCGATGGGCTATCTCGTTCCTTGGCTGAGGCCTTTGCGCAGCAGGGATCGATGGTTGAGTGGCCCGTCTTTGGTTCTGCCATGCCTTACTCGCCGCCAGATTCACCGCCAGAGGAGGGTGGCCATGCCGAGCCATAAGGGAGTTTTCCTTACCCTTTATCTCCAATGAGGACATTGTAGTTTTTAAGTTTGGGGGTATTAGGTCATAGTTAATAGTAGTGCATATAGCTAGTTGCATATAGTTTAATTGCATGTTTAGTTTCCATGTTAGTATTTATTAGTTAAATTTTGCATAATTTTTTTTTCTGTTTTGTTAATTTAGTATGTGTTTAGTTGCATTGCATAGCATAATCCCATGTTTTAGCCTGTTGAATTCCAGTCTGGCCAATGATGATATTGAAATGTTATAGATTTTTGAACTCGGTTGATAACTTAAGCTTAGTTATAAGTTTATACATGATGTAATATATGCCTGTTGCTTTGATGTTACCTGATAGCACGGCATTATTATTATTTGCTTGTTGGATAGATTAGCTCATGCTTGTCTTCTGAGGGGAAAAATTTGTTTTTAATGATAGAATTTTGTAGAAAAATGAATAATGACCTTAATGACACAGAAATGCAAGTTTGGGGGAAAACATTGGGCATGCATGCTAAAAAGAAAAAAAGAAAAAAGAAAAGAAAATAAATTGAGAAAAAGAAGAAAATAGAATAAACACCTTGGCTAGCTAAGTCTTGTGGCCTTTGATACTCGAGCAAGTACACCCTAGGGGATTGTCTCTATACCTAGCGCCCTAAGGCCTTATGGTTTGGGAGTCGTTGGTCGAAAGCTCGTTGAATGGGTATCACTGAAAAGCCTAAGAGGGCTTAGCATTGCACAGTTGGGTGTAACCACGGGAAAGTGTGAATATCACCCCCGTGTGTGAATAAAAGCATAATAAACCTTTTGTTGAACCTTAGCTTGTATTGATGTGTTGGATTGGCTGTTGTTTCTTATAAGTGCAAAACTCTTGACTTAAAATCTCAGTTTTCTTCCTTAGAAGTATAGCATGTGGAATCTTCACCTCTATCAAGCTTATCTGTGATATAGCACACACACACTACATCTTAGCCACAGGTTGTGATTTTCGGATTGTATGCCCTTATGACTTTAGCTTGGTTGTTGCTTTGTTCATTTTCATGTTATATAGTTGCATAGCATGTAGTTTGCATTTGTGTTTGTTGCTTGAGGGCAAGCAATAGTTCAAGTTTGGGGGTATTTGATAAGTAGGTTTTATACCTACTTATTGGCTACCAACTTGCTAGGATTATGACTTAATCTCAAGTATTTTAGTGTCTTTTGATGTGTTTTATCTTTGTTTTATAGGTTTTATTAAGGAAACTCAATTGGCAAAGGAATGGCATAGTTTGGCATGGAAATGACTGGAAGGCAAGGTGGAGAGCTTTTGGTGGTCTGAAGATGGACTTGGCATGAGGAGACGGCTTATGGCTTGTGCAAATGGCCTAAGATCAGTATGAAGTGAAGGCATGTGAAGGCAAAGGAATGAAGAAAGAAGCAGCAAGGACCAGCATTGCACCAGCAAAACACTGCAGAAAAAGCTAGCCGTGCGGCAGCGCCTGAATGAAGGCAAAACCTGGCGCGCTAGCGCCAGGAGGAATTTAGTTCAAATTTCTGAAGATCAGCGCATCTGCGCCCGAAATGAACTACGGGGCCGCCAGTCAACTGCTGAAAATTATTTGACTTTTCATTTAAGCATTGGCTGTAGCGTGTTTTCCTTATATGGGTGTATTTGCAAGTTACGAAGGATATTCACTATTGATTCTATAGTTTTAATTTCTATTCTAGGGTTTAGAGAGCTAGAGAGGGTTTGGAGCTACTCTTCACTCTTATGGTTTTTCTCTTCTAGTTCTTAGTAGATTTCCATTATTAGGGTTTCATTTTGGATTTTTGTGATTCTAAACTGAGCTTGAAGGCTTATTCTGGAAGGAGGAATATCAGATTTGCACTATCCTTATCTCTCTATTCTCTTCTCTTTCATTATTTGATTTCAATGTTTAGATCAAATCCCATAATGGTTATCGGTTCAGAGATGAACTAACCACCATTATGGGATTCTAATGAAGCTTATTGTTTAATTCAGATCTATATGCCTCTTGCGATGTGTGATTGATTATGTATGGATTTCCTAGTATGGTTGTGTTATTTGATTAGATGCTTGATCACCATCTACATTAATAGTTTGTATGGAATTGAAAGAAGAAGTATACACTCATATTTGGCCATGCTAGCATATGTTCATGAAATTTGCATGTGATGAATTTTGTGATTCATAATCCGGATACACATATACCTGTTTACCTTATGTATTCAATTGAGACCTTGCACTTAAATTGATATTGCTTGTAAGTCACATAGACATACAGTGATTTAGGTAATATTGATGTTCATATGAATTCTATCTCTTTTGTGGATTTTATGTGATATGGACTTGGTATATTGAAAGATAGCCATTTCTCACCTTCGTGCTCTCGACTAGCTATCCGAAATAATGAATTAAGCTTAACAAGAGGTGTATAATCTGGATGATACAATAAGTGAAGTTAGGATCTCATATTTCTCCAATTAGAATCAATCGTCTATTAATTATTTAATTTTAGTTGATAATCTTTTTTGTCATTGATTTACATCTTGTTTACTCGTTTGAGCATCCAGAAATAGTTATAAAGTTGTTGCATGATAGTTTAAATATAGTTGCTTTTCTCCGTGGGAACGATCTTTACTTATCATATATTAGTTAACACCGAAACGAAGCAACACAGGATGATCGCCACTTAGAGAAGAAGGGTATGAGATACCATGGATATTGACTTTAGTGCAAATGGGAGATTGAAAGTAGTATGCATACAAGCCAATCATGTTTGATGATAAAGCATATACTTTGTAACAATCTTATTCATTTATTAATAATAATATTATTCAATTAAAGGCATTTATTTATCTACATGATGTTGTTTTTATAATATGTGATAAACCCATAGTTTTAAGCAATGTTTTAAGAATCATGATGATGATCATGCTAATGAGATCTAAATTCATAGATAGCTTAAAAACTAAAATTATTTCCAATCGTTGGATTACTAAAAAGGGGATTAGTGAATCCGGATAGATTGGTACATACGTTGCTTGCTCATTGGATGAGGATGATTGATCTCATGATCATTTGTGTGGAGACACTAAAGCAAGTATGTAGGTGCTTATTGGAGAATAAGTACACTGAACGTGACTCGCTAAGGAATACCTAATGGAGTTTTACTTACCTGTCAATAGGAATTCCTAATGTGATAGCAGTACAAGTGATCCTCAGACTTGAGATCATCATAGTATCTTTTGTATAATGAATTATACTTTGACTTATTCCTTAAGACCCTTATGATATATCAAAAGGTATGCTTGGGTGTAATAAGTTATATATGGAGATAATGAATGATCAATAAAGAATCTACCGCTTCTAGTAAAAGAATAGATATGCCCTATGTGATTCGATAAATGACAACCCAGGAATCCTTGGCCAAGGTGAAATGAAATTAGAAAGGAGTTTTTAATTTGCATTATTTGGAGTTGTGCATTTTGGAATCGAAATACATATAATTAAATAAAATAAGACTTGACAGTAATTTTATGTCTTATATTTAATGGGGACATTTTATGGTGAAATGATTGAATTGTACGATAACTATTTACTCATAGATTCTTTTATGATTAATGTTGAAGCCTATATTATCTGGAAAGTCGTTGTCGCTAAGGAGGCTTATCCATATTGTAGAATAAATGTTACTCCCTCCGTCCCATAATATATGATGTTTTAAGGTTGGGCACAACCATTAAGGAAATGATTGTATAGCATTAAATATAGTATCATTTGTCTATAATACCTTTTGTGTTGATAAGGAGAGAGAAAGAGTTAAAAACATCTGGGTATTGAAGGAGGAGTAATGAGGGGTAATTTTGAAAAGATTATAATTAATACTCCTAGATTTTCTAAAACATCAAATAATTTGGGACAAATAAAATCACCTAAAACATCATATATTATGGGACGGAGGGAGTATTTATTTAAATGAATTATTAGTTTAATTTATTTATTTAAATAAGATTAGAATTGTTTTAATTGATTTATTCACAACTGGTTTAATATGAAGAACCTAAAGGGTCACACCATAAAAGGAAGAATATTTATTAAAGAAGCAAATGACATAATCGTAATAATAAGTTAAGTATATTTAATTTAATCTATGGTGATAGAATAAATTAAATAGCTTAATATTTATTATTTAATATTTTAAAAATATTAAATATAAATTAATAAGAGGAATCTTATTATTATTATTATTATTATTATTATTATTATTATTATTATTATTTAATTCCTAAAGGAGTTTGGGAATTAATTAATAAGATATTCTCTCTCTCTCTCATATATATTCCTAATAAGATTAGGAGGCTAATTAATTAAAAGAGTTTAATTATTTCCAATAGAATTGAGAAGCCTAATTAATTAAAGGAGTTTAATTAATTAATATGAAACCCTAATCCTAAATTGTTTAGGAGGGTTGCCTACATCTATAAATAAGAAAGTTTTATTATGGAACAAGGTTAGACAATTAATTCCAAGAGTTGGGAGAGCACTTATTTTCTAGAGAGAAGAAAACTAAGGTTTAGCCAAACACCCTTCTTCTTCAAGTCCTATTCTGTGACGCCCCCAAATTCAGACCACACGTGCCTCGAATTCGACGCATCACGTGCTAAATTCTAATAACATACTAACATCTTATGCAACGGAATAATAGAATAATTTACATTAATTTAATATAAATATTTGTGTCCCACGGTCTCGTAACTTAAACATAACTTAAACAGCTCTTAAACATAACTAGTACATAATATGAAATAAGTCTTATTACAATCATCATAATATTCCTAAAAGAAAACAAAGTTACGCCGTAGCCTTGCCCTTGCCCTTGTCTATGCCAGAGGGTCCACACTGCTCTCCCTTAACTGAAATATTTTAGGGAAAGCAAGAATGAGCAACAAGTTTGCTCAGCAAGTAATATAGCAATAAGGGTGTATCTCAAGGGTATAACAGTAAATGATAGTTCAAGAATAACGAGAAGTATCAATAGCTCTCAATAAATGTCGATATGGACTGAAGATATCAACAGGATTCAAGTTTTAACCATTTTAAGCTTCAAGAATAATGAACACTGAGCAATCGCTAAGGACTATGAACTCCTACTATAATTAACAGTATTATGCTGAAAATCCAATAAAACGAGTACAACAGGTGATCAGCCTAAAGTACCCTACGTTATGCATAACATTTAATCATATTCATGTGCGCACGTCGGTTCCCCGACATTTATATAGTTCCCCTTCAATTAGGGTTGTTCATCTCAGTAGATTTATATGAGTCCGCACCAAGTCAATTGGTTTGGATAGCTTTCTAACATACGATATTAGTTTAGCCGAATCAAATGACTTAGACAGCTTTTGAAATGCATTTAGGAAAGATAAGTTCAATGCTTGCAACAATCATCAAAATACAAAATCGATTTTCTAATAGTAACATATATTTGTTTGATGTAAATATGGTCGATATGGCAACAATTCGAATTTATACAATATGTAAAGTGAAAAGAGTCAGGGAACTTGCTTTAAGCGTAGTTTACCAATTTATAGCTTATCAACACTTTGAAATCCTATTGTCACAGAGTTACGTATATAGGGTATTCATTAGTTACGTACGTTTAATACATATACTTGATATGTAATTTAAACATATATATTAGATCCTAACTTAGTTGTACAATCCTATACGTACGTCTTTACATACTTTTCATACACATAGCACAAAATTAGTTTATATGTTACTATGAAATCAAATAACACAGCTTGTAATCGTCGTTGAATTAGCGTTTTGAAAGTTTTAGAAACATTCATCAATTCTTAGTTTCTTATCGCCGACATGTTCATTACCACTTTAACACTCTACTATTCATGTATTACAGTTTAAGTATAGCAATAATAGCACGCAAGAAGTTTCAGATTACAATTATCATGGTCAGGCTGCACTGCAGGGCAACGCTGCCGCGCTGGATTTGAACTAGGGAATGGCGCGGCCGCGCTGCTCCTAGTCCAAACCAGAGTTGACTGGCTCCTGCAGAAACCTAGCTTGTCCAATAGCGTACTCTAGATGATGATATACGCATAACATACATGTTATGAGGCTTATAATTAGGTTTGGTTTCCGTCTTACTTTAGGTTTACCTCCAACATAGTTTTATATCAACTTTTCATTTAACAAGGCTTAATGAGTTCAATTAAAAAGGCTTCTCATGTTTAGCCATTATACTACGTAATGAGGCTAATAAACCTTAACATACATGCTCTCATCATCCTAGCTATGTATTTCAAAGTAGCATAGTTTTACTTCTTTAAACTCATTTAAAACTATGCTTGACTAGTTCGCACATTCATAGTTAGATAGGTGTACATGTCGATCGCGTCTAGATGCATAACATATCCTATCATAGTAGTCGAAATTTTAGAATACAACATAAGGTAGTTATTAACATCATTAGTTTTCAACTCTTAAGTTTTCTTTGAAAATTTCATGTTAAACCAACTAAGCATGCGAGACACTTTGATTTCATACTTCATACTCATGTATGTATATATATATATATATATATATATATATATATATATATATATATATATATATATATATAAGTCACATAAACATGCTCAAAAGTTCAGAATTTAAAGGTCACAAGATCCACCAAGTTTTGCATTTTGTAAACTTGAAGTTTCCTTTAGAAAACCATTAAAACCAAGCTAAGGTAAGTGACTACACGTAAGGCAACCTACGTTAGCATGTCAGGGACATTTATAGGCATAATCAAGTTAAACTAACATGCTCATCATATCAGAAATCACAAAATATGGGCTGTAGTTCTGCCAAACGGCGCGCCCACGCCATGTTTGTACTAGGGAGGGGCGCGACCGCGCCACTCCGGTTCCAACTCAGATTGCCTTCTGAAATAGCAGAGCTTCAAAACCAATTCCAAAATACTTTATAAAATATGCTTGACATCAATCACATTGTAGCTATAACATGCATATAAACTTAACTAACACTTCCATATCAACTTACAATCAACTTAACAAGAATATCATGAAAACTCTAAGAATTGGTAAAACCTGAATTTAGGAACATATTCAAGAGTCATTACCTCTTGAAGCTAAATTGAAATTCCTTCAATTCTGTGATTATGCTCTCTCAGTTCTCAGTATACTCTCACTCTAATTGCAACTCACAAATGGTTTAACAAAATAAAATTGGGAAGAGAAGTCTCCCATTTATAGAGAAGCTAGGGACCAATTCATGGTCATTGCTCATTGAATTAAACCAAAGGAAGAAGGAAGAAGATGATGGGTATAGATGAGTTGGTAGAATAGTGGCTAACCACCCCATCAACCCACTCCCCTTACCATGATCACCATCATTTGATTGTTTGCTGAAAATTACAAGGAATAGGCTTAGGCCATTGGGCTATACACTTGAGGAAAAGAAAGGGCCAACGAATATAGGACAATTCTTAATACTCAGCATTTGAGAAACAATAATTCCAACACATTACTTAAGTCTATATATATATATATATATATATATATATATATATATATATATATATATACTAGCTGTGTCCCGTGCCTCCGGCACTACATCTGTAATATTCGAGCTCGTTATGTAATTTATTAAATACCAATAAATGAATTTATGTGAAACTCTTGTGTGATTTCTATTACTATATGTATATGTGCTATACATATATATTTTATTTGAAGTTATGTGATGAGATGTATTTAAATTATTGGTTTAGATTAATTTAACTATTTGAATTTAATAAGTAGTTATTAATTTTATTAATTACAAGGAATGGAATTAAAACTAGAATTGGAGTTCGGAGCAGAATTTGAAGACGCAGACTGCATATTTGGGTTCGGAACGTCGAAATTAGTAAAAATAGACTACAATCACAAAATGTGTCGTGGTTGACTTTTTGGTAAAAGTCAACCGATTGACTTTTTCAGGTAAAAAGTCAAACTCGAATTTTGGAAGCTAAATTGGCAAAACGAATAATCCCACGACATTCGGAACGTCAATTTTAGTAGGAATCGATATTAGTATCGAATAGTTTGAATTTTGGAGGGCAAAATGGTCAAATAGCTTATTAATTGCTTAAAATAATATTTTATTTATTAATAAAGAAATCTGATGGGTCACTTGTGACAATCAAATTGGGTCAAATGAGGAAGGGAGTATACGCTTTATAAGAAATTGAAAGGGAGGGAGTTACAACACTTTAAACCCAAAAACTCTTTCATTTCTCTAACTCCTAACTTCTTCAATTCTGATAATTGATGCATGGTGTGTACCTTCTGAATTGGGAATAGAAGAGGTAAGGGAAGCAAATGCTAATAACATCTATATAAACTCTCCACCCAAAATTCCTTCTCTCTTTTGTTAAAAAAATTCCAACTGTAAGAGTAAAATTGAGAGAATGAGAGCTTGAGAGGCTTTGGAGTGTTCTGGAGATTACAGAAGAGTAAACAAGATAGGAGGGAGGCTTCAATTTGATTACTTCAAGTAGGAAATTCATCAAGAGGTATGACATGAACTATTTCTATGTTCTTAAGAAAAAATAGGAGAAAGTGCATATAGATTATGAAGTATACTCTGTCTGGATTATGTGTTGATATGTGGGTGCTGTTTGATGATTATAACATGTTAAGAACGCAAGTTCTAGATTAATCATGCTTCAATTTCGTAGCAATTCAAAGAAATAGAGTATGCATGCTAAGTGTTTGATAATATTCCTCTAACATGCTAAAAGAATCAAAACGTGGAAATTTAGTGAAGTTGAATGTTGTAATATGTGTAAACATGCTAGTATAATCAATCTGGACAATATGAGCATTTAAATTGTATGCTAGAATCAAAATCACGAATTTTTTTCAAAGTGGGTTAAACTTAAAATATGTGACTTTTTGGGTTTTTCGGAGCCTTGAAATCATAACTCCAGTGACCCGATTGTTGTATGTGTTAATTTTTTAAAATACTAGGTAGTATGAGGTCTAACCTGACCAAGTTTCAAAGGAAACGGAGTTAAAATGAGCAAGATATGATTTTCAGGAGCAAGCACGAAATTAAGAAAATCTGCAGAATCTGGGGAAAACCCAAAATTTTTCTAAGTCTGGAAAGCAGTCTGGCACACTTATCTAGGCAGCTGGATTGTGGTCTTAATGTGTTAGTTTCATGCATGTTATATTTTTATAAAATACTATGCTATATAGAGTTTATTGTGTCCAAATATCAGAGTTATATCATCAGTAGGTTATTGGGAATTAAATCGTGAAGTAGGCTGCTTGACAGAAAAAAAATCTGGGAATGATGAGCAGCGCAGCTGCGCTGTTCATACAGCTTGTTGCTGTGCTGCTACGCCGTTCCGGGTTGGGTCGGTGATGAGTGGGATTTATACCCCCAAATCGGATACTTTATGGCTTAAATAGTTACCTGATCTTCGTAGTTTTTATATAGTTTTATATGTTTATAGTATTATTATGTTTAACCGATGTATTGCAGGCTTTACAGGACTTTTCAAGCTTTCGGGGGACAAAATGGATAATTTACATATACTCGCGTCGCAGCGCCAATGCCTAGTCTCATTCTCGCGCCGCAGCGCCGCCCCTGGTCCTTGCTGATGTCATCCTGGAGCTGCAGCGCCACATTTCCTTTATGGACTCGCGCTGCAGCGCGACCTCCGGTCTTTTGATTTTAACATGGCGCCGCAGCGCCACTTATAAGCTGATTGCCCGCGCCGCAGCGCGACCTCCAGTGCCCAGGAAGAAAAGGCTTGCTTTTGACCTAGCAAAAGGAGAAAAACAGATATATATATATATATATATATATATATATATATATATATATCAAGGGAGCCTCTGCCAGAAAAGGAGGTAGAAAAAGAGAGGAATAGGAGAGCGAGAAGTGGGAGGAGAGAAAGAAGACTAGGATAGAATCGGTTAGCTTAGCTTAGGATAGATTAGATCTCTTTTGTACTTTCTCTCTTTAATTATTAGGTAATGTTTGTAAATATAGATTAGGTAGATTAGGATAAAGTCTGGGATTTTCTTGGAGCAACAAGAGCAGTGAGCTACACGGATTGGAGAGCTTGAAAGGAGCGGAATGCTTGGAGACTGAAGAGCCTTGACAGAGTTTATTCTTATCCATTTATTTCCTCTAATTTTGTAATCCATAAATGTTGTCTTTATTGCTACTTATATTTTGTTCAATAGCTATGAACTAAGTATTGGCTCTAAGGTTATAACGGTATCTCTTTGGTTGGCACCATATGGTTTGGTTTAATATATTCATGCTTAATGATTCTCACTAAGACATTAGTGATGATTTTGGTAATCTATATGATATCGAAAGAAGGATTATAGATTTACACCTAAATATATTGGCATGTGATTATGAGTTTCGACTGCATAAGTGTGCGTAGAATAGACATATATCTATATGCCACGTGTGACCTAATTGAGAACTTATGCTTAAATCCTTGTTAGGTTAATTCGCATAGACATGTGTAGGATTATCACTTAGTTTGGATGTTCTTTTCTGTTCTATTCCCTTTCGGGTGGATCTGGAGAGGATATGTTTGTGCATACCTCGACAGAGGTGTATGAGCACCTGTGTGTTCTCAGTCGACAAACTGTCGTGACCATTAAGACTAAAGAGAGAAGGGTAGGAAGTTTGATGAAGCATAGCACGCCAGGTGTTCGACAGAATGCCTGTGTGGGGTGAAGTTGTAACCTTAGCTTGTAATTTCTTCGATTACCATTCGTTATCCGTTTACTTGCTTTAATAATTAGTTATAACTAGTTTAACCACACTCCTATTAGTTTACTGTTCGAATAAGACTTAAGCGATACAAAGTTGGTATTTGGTAAATATTAGTGATAGTTCCTCGTGGGTACGACACTTTCCTTATCACTGTATTACTTGTTAGACCGCGTATACTTGCGCGTGTTTAGTGATCGGTTTTCCGACCAACAAGTTTTTGGCGCCGTTGCCGGGGAACTATTATTCTAATATTGTCCAATATTGATTTAAATCAATTTAGTCTTAATTTGAACGTGTATATATTTCTTTTATTTGTTTGATCTTCCTTTGTGTTTTTAAGTCTACAGGTTATGGACGATCAATGTTATCAATGGCCTTATGAGAGGACTACACAACCAAACTCGGAAGAAGGACTCGAGAAATTGCGAGCTCAAATTGCAAATGTCTTGAGGTTTTCTGATAATCTTGAGTGTGAGTCCACTCAGACTGCCTACTGTCAGGAACGAGCTGACATTGAACAGATTTCCTATCATCCAAACTGTCAGGGTTATCCAAACTCTTGGGACTATAGTCAAGAGCAATATCATGATCCGAATTACTCCTATCCGAATCAATTTGAATGTCCATCTCCTCCGCAGTATAAGGTGACATTCCAACCCAATGAGAGCTTTTCGGCAGACTTAACAGAAGAGAAAAGGCTTGAAGAACTCCTCACCAACTTTATAGAAAGAAATGAGGTGCGAATGGCAAGCCAAGACGCCGCATTGCAAAGCCTCGAAAATCAATTGGGACAACTCGTCAATGCCATCATAAATCTATCGCAGGGCAATCTACCTGTCATAACCGATCTCAACGATGAAGCAGTAGAGCATTGCACGGTGGATACGCAAGGAGAAGGCAGTGAGTCTCACAAAGTTGTTGAGGGAGATGTCAAGGTGCAAATCGTCCAACCGGTGGAGTCTGAAGTTGGAGAAAAGAGGATAAAGAGTGGTTGTATTGTCAAGACTAATCAACAACCGAAAACCACGCTCACGATTGTGGAAACCCTGGAGGGCCCGCTAGTGCACAAAGAACGCTTTCAACTTGATGAAAAAGGCGAATTAGTGGATAATTCCAGTGGTGAAAGATTCTTCGTGCCGATGGGTGAAGAAAACGAGGATGATCAATCATCCATGTCCGCCACAAATTTTAAGGAATTGACAAATAGGCGGCATGAAATGGTCAATTTTGCTTATGAGCCGGATTGAGCGGCATCGGTATAGTCAAGCCGACGACTTTAAAACAAGCGCTTGGTGGGGAGGCAACCCCATCTCAGTATCAATTTTCTCTATTTTCTTTACTTATGTCTAGTTTATATTGTGTCTTTTCTTTTTACCATGTAAACATCGTTGCCAATGCGTATGCTTTTGTGATTATAGCAGGCAGCATGTTATTTAGTATGTTGCTAGTGTATATCTTAGTTAGAATTTTGTATATAGCATGTTGTTTACTTAGCATGTTATCTGTGTAATATATGTTGTCTAATACATGGTTTTTGTGCAGGAAAAACTCAGATAAAAGGCTAGCGCCGCAGCGCTAGCATATGCACTGAACTTCACGCCGCAGCGCCATGCAGTAATTCAAATTTCCTATATAGCGCCGCAGCGCCCAGAAACAAAGGGGGACTCGCACCGCAGCGCCAAGGGCGAGACCAAGCTACTGCCAAGGCGCGCCGCGGCGCCAAGCAAAGAAGGAATACCCGCGCCGCAGCGCCGGTAGCGAGTTTTGGTTTTCAAAAATAGATTGAGGCCAACAGTTTAGCCATTCACCTCCCCTCTCTCTCGGCTGTTTCGGCAAACCCCAAACATTACCTCTTCTCCACATCTACCAGTACTGACTCCTCAATACTCCAGCCCATTTCCGGCTCCACACCCACCAACATACAAATTGGCCTTAATTGATTACACAACTAAGGACTATCAAGAGGACACCATAATCAAGCAAGTGTTTCCAACTCGAGGTAATTTTGGATTTCATGTATTAGAAACGTATGTGGATCGAATTATTAGGATTATCCATCTCCTGTTGTTTGTTTGGGTGATTTCCACTGACGAAAATCTGGTTAGAGTATTCACAAACAAAGGGCTATCTAGTTGGGTTTTGAGAGCGCGCACAAGGTGTTTGATAAATTGACTGAGAGATAATTTGACTGTTTGGGGTTGTTTGACATTGAAGTTGCATTGGGAATTACTCTAGCCTAAGTTTGGCGAAGTTTGGAATCGAGTCCTGCTTGTGTTCAAGCCAATTGCTGCAAATTCTGACATGGCTTCAAAAAGGCAACGCCTGAGCGTCGGCGGTTCCTCGTCTGCAGCACCAACGGCATGGGACAACACCAAATTTGTTAACGAAGAGGCATGGAAACGATACAAAAGCTCCTTTGCCGCACGAAATTTGATTCCTGAACGGGGTTTGAGGCCTGACAAAACAAAGGATGGCGAGTTGTTAGCAATGATTGCGGGTCGCCAGTGGGTGCACTTCACAAAACCTCCTGAGTCGGCCATTGTATCTGTAGTTAGAGAGTTCTATGCAAATGCTAGTCCCGAAGGTCCTGCTGTTGTTCAAGTTAAGGGGCGGTCAGTGGCGTTTGGAAGCCAAGCCATCAATGCATTGTTCACGACGCCCGGTTTCGAGGGTAAGGACTATATGGAGCAGGGACTCCGCAGCTATGACCTCGAGGATATTGTTAGGAGGCTCTGCAAGCCCGGGACTACATGGAAGACAAATGACTTCACGGGTGAGAGGACCAGTTTCCCGCATGCTGCACTCAGTCGCTATGGGAAGGCATGGTTCAGCTTTATTTGTGCCAACATGATCCCGACTCGTCACCTGAGCAACGTGACTAAGGATAGAGCGATCCTATTATTTGCCATTGTCACGGGTCTGAACGTGGACATCGGAGTTCTCATCCATGAGTCCATCATAAAGGCAATCAAGAGCAATATCTCTACGGGACTTCCACATCCATCCTTAATCACCCGGCTGTGCAAGAGGGCAGGTATCCATTGGGGGCCAGAAGAGATAGCTTTGCCGCCTATGTCAGTCATTGACCATCAGACCATCTCACGCTTCGATGTGTGGGACGGGGCTATTTCTCATGTTAGAGGCGAAGGATTCGGGCCACCTACTGAGCCACCTCCTACAGCAGAGCCTTCGCAGCCACCAGACACAGGCCCAGCTTCACAGGGACTACTGGCAAAAATCATGGCATCCCTCACTCTACTACATCAGAACCAGGATGCTAATGCTCAGAGGCAACAGAGGCACATAGCAGCGGTGGCCTTGAGGCAAGACATAGCGATGCAGTATCAGGTTGAGCTGGTCAACACGATGCAGAGCATATACACCGCGTATAGTGGCGAGGATTCTGAGTTCACGCCATTCCAGTTCCCAGAGCCTCCTGTCTTCCCACCATACCCTCCACCATCACCACCCGCCGAAGCTGACGAGGACGCTGCTGCTACCGAGTGACCAGACTTCAGGGAAGCCCTCTTGTTTAGATTGATATATGTTTAGCAATGAGGGCATTGCTCACCTGCGCGTGTTTAGTGATCGGTTTTTCGACCAACAGTCGGGTCTGATCCGGGTCCGGTCGGGTCGGGTCAAAAACCTTAAAATTTTATTTTCTTTCAGATTCTAATATTGAACAACTTTACTTATATGATGCAACATGTTATGTGATAAAGTATATTGCTAATAGAATGGGAATTAGATAGCTTTTCTAATTGGAATGAAAGGAAACAATTATCCTTAAAACTGGTATCTAAATACTTAGTTGCTTAACGTGACGTAAATGAATAGGTTACGTGAAGGACTAGTAGATAGCTTTAACTGTAGAAGACTTATCAGGCAAGTTTCTTGACTCTATTTTACGTTGAGAAAATATACAATCTTTATTCACTTTATTGCAGTGATTGTAAGTATCTAACTTGTGCTATTTATTTATATGCACAAGTTTCCCATGTCGTAAGTTATACAAATCCAAATATTGTATAAGCTTTATTGATGATTACCCAATTGCTATTTCAATTGTTATGCTTTAAAGGTCTCGATCATTAATGAATTGTTTTCAAGTATGCTTTCTAGCCGTTTTGTTCCGGCTAGATAATATAAATGTGAAACGTTATATTATTTGAACAATTCAAATTCATTGTAGCTCTTAAAGTTTACCAATCCAAATTGCTTTGGTGTTGTCTCGCATGAATACTAAGATGAACAACCCGAATAACAGGGCAAACAGATGTCGAGCATATAGTCCCATTTACGCTTATGCATTTAAATTTTATACTTGTGCACAATGTAGGGTACGATAGGATGATCACCTGGAGTACTTGTGAAGAACGTTTTACAATCTATTTGATTGATAAAACGTCTGATGGTTTTCGATGAAACAAAACAATGTTCAGGGTATTGACACCCCTTAGTATGCTATTGAGAATTCTTAAACTCTTATCCTTGTTATTCATGTTTATGTCTTGATAATTCTTTCGATTGTTGAGCAATACCAATATAGATGCTTCTACTCCTGGTGTTTATTATCAAACTACTATATATACTTGCTGGGCAATTTGTGCTCATTCTTGCTTACACCTTTCAGTTAAGGATGAGAAGTCTGAGGGCTCGGGCAAGGACAAGGGAAAGACTATGATGAAATGATTAAAGTATTTATGTAATAAGTTTATATTTCCGCATTTGATGTAATGTAACGATAAAAGCTAAGTTTAAGTTAAGTTTGTTTAAGGTTGTGAAGACTTGGGATTTTATTTGAATAATTATATCATTATTATTATTATTTATGGAGTTTACGTAGTTAGATAATGGTGTATGATGTATCGTGACCACCATATCTTGTGTCCGATGTTACACGGATTTGGGGGTGTCACAACATCAACAGTGGGATTTATCCTAAACTTTGGACGGCCTAGATGATTTATTGAGTGAGAGGAAAATTCAAAATCATTTGTATTTTGTTTGATATATATATATATATATCCATCCCTACACAAATGTATATATGTATACTTAGGTTTAATTCTCCTTTTAAGTTACAATGCAGCTTTAGTGAGGAAATATTATTACATTGCAGTAAGTTGAGGGTATATATATACACATCATTATATAATCCATGTACATTTGATTAGTCCAGATAATACTGAAATGTAATTTAGCTGAGTACTATCAACCCATATTTTCATAAAACTTTATTATTTCAATTATACTTAATTATTGAAATAATTATTAAATAACAATTATTTATTTATTCTAATTTAATATTTCTCATAACATTTAAGTATACGTATAATTCACTCACCACACATCATGTTGTCACATAAGCTTATTTATGTAACTTAACAGAGTTATATGATTCATTTAAATTTTACCCTATAGTTCCATATATTATATAGTCACCTTGTGACGTCATACCTCATTTTGTATTAAAGAGATGTAGGTACTATATAACATATGATCAATCATTACATTTTATTGTACATAGCAATTAATTTAATAAACATCAATCTACTATATTAATTAATTATTTACTCATTAATATATTATTACTCGTAATAACAATTAATTAACAATATAATATTAATTAATCCTTCACTTATTAATTTATTCTTTCATTAATTTAATTAAACCATCATTAAATCTATCATTGTGCCACTCAAGGCACTTCATAAGCTCATCTTACATTCTCCGCATTTCTCAATTATCATAAATTCTTTAATTTAATTGAGCTATCCATCTCGTGCCACATAAACATTTATATTAAAATAAATATTCACACGTTTATTAATATCAATATTAATATTATTTATAAAATTCACGAATATTACATATTCTTTCTTGGTGGATCACCTCTAGAGGCCAAACACTTGGGTGGCTAACGTTGATCAAAGGAAGGAATCAACCGGGTGGATTCAAGTTGAACGTGAAAAGGAATTGGAGTTGAACTCGTATCTGAGGAAGCTAGTTTCTACGAGGGTATGAATCTAATCTCCATCTATTTCGTTTTAATTAATAAATGTGCATAAAGGATGATCCGGGTATATGGTTTGTAAAATTTAAAACTGTAATTTTTCACGCTTCCATTGTTTATATGCAATTTGTTGTATTGCGCTATGATTTCGTACAAACCTAACAGGATGACGCCTCAAATCATTCAAAAGCTCCGGAATCGTCACAATGATGGCTGGAAGCTTCCGACACGGGGTAGTCGGAGCTGGAGCAGGATCCACAATAGGGACATCCTTCTCGTCATCTACGTCATCCGGCCTATCAACCTGGATAGGACGAATCACAGACTCAACCAACCGGCGAGGTTGCCGGGCTGGACAAGGCTGAGGGACATTAGAAGATCTCCTCCTCCTCACACCTGCAGAGACTCTACGAGAGCTGCTTGGTATATCTGAATTCATAACCTGAACAAAATCTCCAAATCACCTCAAAAAGAGTGAGGTAAGTTTCAAACTTACAGCTTATTAAAATTAAATCATTGTTTCATGCATAGTCAAAGTCCTAAAGCATGCATTAGTTTAACATACATCCCCAGTAAAGTTAAAATTGCATGTTCATTAAATGCTCAGGCTTTCAAAAAATTTTTGCCAGAGTCTCCTTTGTAAAATGGACTATCCGCATGCATATAAGCATGACTAGGTGGCCATTCAGTAGCACACCAACCCAAAATCATGAGCATTTTATATATATGAAAAAAATCAAAATCAAACTCCCCATGACAACTAAATTACCATGTGTATTTTTATTTGAAAATCCAGGCTCATTTATCCTCAAATAGGATGAATAAACGGACCAAAAAGAGCGCCAAATGACTGTCTCAGAAATTAGTTTTTTTCACATCAATACGTTCAGCATGGTAAAATATAAGCATTTACTAAGTCTGAAAATTTTTATCAAGTCATATGAGCATGCATATTCACTATATTGTGTTTAGAAGCATTCTATATGAAATCTTACGTTCTAACGATCAAAACTTGAAAAGAAAGGATGTAAACGTTATCGGAGTTGTGCAAAATGATTGTACGGTGATGGATTTTAAAAAAAGGAGCCCGAACTCAATAGATCTGAAGAGGGATTTTCGGATTTTTTATATAGTTCAACTTGAAAATGACTTGTGAAAGCCACGGGGGGGACTAAAATAGACCCGTAGAGAGCCACGACTTTACCTGCAACAGCCGCAGGTAGACCTACGGCACCCCAGGGTGGGTCCCACCCCCTCCGGTTGGGTCCAATTAAAGCTGCAACAGAGTTCTCGAAAGCTAAAAAGTCAAATCAGGGAAAAAGATGCTACGCGATTAAGCAGAAAAGGCCTAAAACCCTGAATTCGGGTGTCAGACTTTTGATGAAATGAAATCTTTATGTAAGCCATTGGTATGAGCCCTAATGTGGTATTTGGAAGGCCAATGATGGAAATTACTAAAAATTGCCTTTGTCGAAGCATCGGGAAGGTCTGGCGTTGTGAACAGTTGATTTTGAATGCATCAAAGTATCCAGACTTGTCCGAGGGTATGACTTATCAGAAAGATACCCCCAACATCGATATTAGACATGTCTGACATCGCAGACCTTTGGCGACAACTCCACCGTAGCATCGGGAAAGATCTGGTGATGAAAATCGTTGAGAACTGCTTCAACGAAGGTCAGATTATCTGATATTATTAACCGTTGGCGACAACTCCAACATAGCATCGGGAGAAATCCGATATTGAAAATTGTGAAAACTATCCTTCGCAGGGAGAACCGATGATGGAATCTGTTATACAAATCCCCAGTCGAGGCTTCAAATCACTTAAATTGGCAGTTGTAAACTACCATTCGAGTAGGAACCGAGGAGGTTCGGTGATGGTCAAACTCTGCAAACTACCGTTCGAGTAGGAATCAAATCAATTCAATCGACCGTTGTAAACTACTGTTTGAGTAGGCATCGAGGAGGTTCGATGATGGTCAAATTTTGTAAACTACCATTCGGGTAAGCATCAAATCTGTTCAGTCGACCATTGTAAACTACCATTCGGGTAGGCATCGAGGAGGTTCGATGATGGTCAAATCGTTGTCAACTAATGTTCGAGTAAATAGTGAGAATTCTATCCCCAGTAAAAACGTCGGCATCAACCGGACAGTAATCCAAACCATTGGTGACAGCCCCAACGTAACGTCGGGAAGGATCCGATGATATACACAAGTGTAAACTATCGTCAGGATAGGCATCAGGAATCCCCAGTGAGGTTACTCGTCAGAAGAGGAACATCCCCATCAAGGGTAAAGTCAGGAAGCGTATCTAAAGATAAAAAAATGTTGATGACAACCCCAACGTCGAATTCAAAAAGGTCCAATGGTATCAGCCATAGAAAAATCTCCCCAGCAAGGATCTTGAAAATATCTCTACAACATTTTGTAGAATCAGTCGTGGTAGCACCGACAGACATGGTAAATAATTAGCTTCAACCCAATGTAGCATCAGAAAAGTCCGGTGATGAAAGCTTTGCAAACTACGATTCAAGTGGGCATCAAAAGAGTTCAGTGAAAACCATCATGGACAACTCCATCCCCAGCAGAAGTGGCGGGAGCGGTCAGTGATAGAATACTGTGGCAGCTAACACCGCAGATGCACATAGCATATCATGCATTGCATTACATTTGCATATATCATATTTCTAATGTCTAATAATCTTTATCCTGTTCATTCCATTGCATTACATAAACATGATAAAGAGGGGCATCTGTAGACACTCAAAATTTTGCATTCCTGTTACTAACCATGTAGGAGGGTAAAACTATCTTTTACCCCAACAACAACCCCGGGAAATTAAATCAAACCCCGGTGACAACCCCGGGAGATTAAATCAAACCCCGACGACAACCCCGGGAAATCAAATCAAACCCCCAGAGATAACCCCGGGAAATCAAATCAATCCTCGGCGACAACCCCGGGAGATCAAATCTAACCCCGGTGACAAGCCCAGAAAATCAAATCAAAACCTCGGCGACAACCCTAGGAGATCCAGTCAACCTTTAGAGATGACCCCAAAGCATCAAATCAATCCCCAGAGATAACCCTGGGATATCAAGTCAACTACAGAGACGACCCTGAGGAAGAACAGAGTCGGCTAGGATCAAACCTCGAAGACAACCCCGAGAAATAATCAAAAGCCCTGGCAGCCTTGGAGATAATCGTCGGAAGGGTAAAACGGTTATTTTTCCAACTTAACATCAAACCAAGTTAAATCAAGTCAAATCAATGCCATGAAGGTCATGCAGAATCATAACGTCAATCCCAAGTGAAAAATAGCACAAGACAGCTCAACGGACGGACTGAAAAGACTCGAAGATCTGGTTGTGGACCCATCTTCTCAGATTCAGAAAAGGTCAAATCCCATGTCATTGTGTAGCTCTCGAAAAGGGCTTTCCGGAAAGGTATAGCACGCCTCCATCGGATTCCCAGATTGAAAGTTATGAAGGTTTAACCGAACAGCGCGTTGGTCGGAGTGCACGTACTTCGAGACGACTGGACCCACGAGCCAGATTCCACCCGGGTCAGCCACAGGTAGACCTGTGGCTGCTGCAGGTGGACCCGCGACTACTTTGGTCTATAAATAAGACCCCCCATCAGCCAAAAAGAAAGAAGAAAAAGAGAGGAAATTCCACCCATTTCAGCTCTTAACCCTACCGTCAGTGCTCCAAACTTCAATTTTACTCTTCCCAAACACTTGTATACATATATATACTAACATATCAAGTTTTAACAGGTGAAAACGGAGTTTTCAAGCTTCAAAAGTGGTTTAAAGCCTCTAGAGCTTCACACTGTGAGATTTCTCTTGATTCGAAGCTTTTTATTGCTTTAACATATGTATAAGTATATATATATATATATATATATATTTATAGCTTCTGGTTTTGTTTGAATTTCAAATCCATGGCTTTTTTGGCTTCAATCTATGTATATATAAGTATATATATATATACATTTATAAGTGCTATTTCGGCCTGGATTGCAAATATGTGGCTTTTATCGCTTTAATATATATATATATATATATATATATATATAAGTGTTATTTAGCCTGAATTGTTAATCTATGATATTTTTGGCTTTCATATATATATATAACTATATATATATATATATATATTTGCATTAACTCAGTCATGCCTGGATTGTAAATCTGTGTCTTTTGCTTCTTTAATATATATATATATATATTAACTCTTTTAGCCTGGATTGCTAATCCGTGACTTTTTCTCGCTTTAATATATATATATATATATATATATATATATATATAATTATATATATATATATATATATACTTATACTAACTTGTTTGGCCTAGATTGCTAATCTGTGGCCTTTTCAGCTTCTATATATATATAAGCATATATATATATTTACATTGATCAGTCACGCCTGGATTGTAAATTCGTGGCTCTTTCCAGCTTTAATATATATATATAAGTAATATATATAATTTATTTAATGTGATTAAATATTTGTTTTAACTGTTCATTTTGATGTAAATCTATTCTAATGTAAAGTTTGTAGACTAGATTTATCTAAATTTAGCCATCTCTAACTTTCATCTAGTTCAAAAGTTGTCAAACTGGAACCGTTGAGCTAGAATGGCTAAGATTTATTTAAATCTAGTTTTCTTTCTAGTTTTGTAAATATTAAAGAAACTACGTGACCCTAGATCCGTATCTAGAAGAAATGGAAAGTTTTGGCTACGCGCATGCAAGAATTTAACTGATGAATCATTTGTCTTACGACGTCTAGATTTTAATTTGCATTTTATTTCAATATATTTGTTGTGCAAGCTTTTGATGATAATTTGTGAGCTTAGGAATCACGGGATCTACGATTAAGCACATGGATCTAGATCCGATTCCCACGATGTTCAAATTTAAACTGTAAATACGACTTGCTTGTCTTTTTGTAAATGTAAATTAGAGAGACCTTAAAACGATTATCCGGATTTAAGGTCTCAGCATAGTAAATTGTGGTTTGTAGTGCTTGGGTCACTTCGATGGCTTTCATACCCATAAGAAGCTCGACACTTGTATATATATTATTTGATCGAGGATACTTCGCATCCCGACAATAAAATCAAAATCAGCCGAATGCAGAATAAAATGGAAGTATCAAATGGCTTCAATTCCTATGTTAGCAAAAGGGTTTGAAAATCATCTTTCAAAAAATTCACTTTCATATCTTGTCAAAAATGGACTTTTCAAATAAATCAAACCCTTCGTATATATATCCAACGAAGCACAACACTACTTTCAAATAAAGCATTTAGGCCCAATTACTGCAAGCACACACACACTGCAAATAAATTAGGAAAATTAAAAAAACGTGGTAACCGTATTTCACGGAAGTCGGGGGATGCCTAACACCTTCCCCCCGCTTAATCAAACTCACGAACTCTATGAATCTTGGTTTTCAAGGTCAAGTTAAACAGAGTCCAGTAATTGGGCCTACTTGCAAAAAATTTCAAATAAAATTCGTTTAGTTGATACAACCATTTTAAACATACCTCCTGGCGACTCTGTAAAATCAAACTTTTTAAATCGTTGACATTGTATGTCGGTCTTTTTCTAAAAGTTCACCTTTCAGATCAAACAAATCAAATAGAAAACATCAACGGTAGAAACACATAGGAAAAAGGGATCGCCAAAGTTTTTCCCCGACGTCGACAGACGGTCTAAAAAATTAGCACGCCCCCCCCCCCCCCCCCCCCCCCCCATGAAATAATAAGCCAAACTTACAACAAACATCTTATGACAAACCCCTCTATTTATATCAAAAATTGAATAAATATTTACCATAAATCACTTATCTTCAATCAAAATATTTTTAATCTTTCAACAATTATTCATCATTAATATTATAACTCACAATATTGACAACCAGATCGTTCCCAGGAAAGAAGGGGCTTTCCGATAAGAATTTCTCCTTACTAGCGCGCAATTAAATAACCTAACCCCTTTCCTCTACAGAATTTTTTAGACATTGCCAATAATGTTAATAATAATATGAGTAACTGTATCGTGTCAATTATTGATTTAATAATATAACGTATTGCGCAGATGATACTGTGAGAGTAATTGAATCAATAATATGAGATACTATGCAGCAACTACTGTGGCAATTATTGAATGAAACTGAGTGACTTCTTACGTAAGAATCAATAATCAGAGATACTGTGCAATACCGCGTACCATTACAAAATAACGCGTATTACTGTACTTTTATTACCGGATATTTCAACAGTTCAACGGTAAAAGTCTTGCCGTTATTTTTATAAAAAGTTTATTTTTTGTCGCTTTCTATATCCTACATTTACTTCGTTGTGGGATCCACCAATGATTGCGCCGTCGTATGAATATTCCCCGATAAAAAGAATATTCCCCGATCAAACTAATATTCCCAGATAAAACGAATATTTTTCGATAACTGTTTACTTTGTAAAATTTTCACATATCACCCATAAATATAACATTTATTAAATTTCACCTTAATATTTAGAATAATATTTAGAGAAAATTAAATATTTATTCATAAAAAGTTGGGGTCTTACAACCACCCCTCCTTATGAAATTTCTTCCTCGAAATTGATGTACGTACCTGGTATTTCGAAGAGGTGAGGATACCTTGCTCTCATTTTAGATTCTAACTCCCAAGTCATTTTCTCAATATCAGGGTTTCTCCATAAAACTTTGACTTGAGGTATAACCTTGGAGCGTAGAATTTGTTCCTTCTTGTCCAAGATCTTGGCAGGTGCCTCCTCATACGTTAAATCTTTCGCTATCTCGTCTGGTTCTAATTTAATAATGTGGTTCAGGTCTTTCACATATTTAAGAAGCATAGATATGTGGAAAACGTTATGAACACGAGACATGCTCGACAGTAAGGCGAGTCTATAGGTCACAGTTCCTACTCAGTTGAGGATTTCAAATGGACCTTTAACTCTTGAAGTTCAATAGGATCCATTCGATATGGAGTCTTGGAAATGGGTTTTGTATCGGGTTCAAGGTCAATACAAAACTCGATTTTACGATCTGGGGGTAGGCCAGGAAGTTCTTTAGGAAATACGTCAGGAAATTCATGAACAACGAAAAAATCACTCAAATTTGACATATTTTTATTTAAATCAGTGACATGGGCTAAGAAAGCTTGGCATTCATTTTTGAATAAATAAATGGCTTTATGGCTTGAGATGACAGTGATTGATTTTAATGGTTTGGTTACTTGAATTTGCATAACAAGTTGGTTAGGAATATGAAAACTAACGACCTTACAAAAATAATCAATTTTAGCATGATGAATAGTTAACCAGTCAATTCCTAAAGTCACTTCAAATGCAAGTATTTTCAACGAGATGAGATCAACATGTAAGGTGAGGGTGCCGATTTGAATCAAACAAGATTTATAAACAGTGGATGTAATGAAGGTTTCTCCTAAAGGAGTTTCAACAGTTAAGTTAAAAATCTAATTTATCAGGAGTCAAGTTCAAACGTTGAGCACAAGTAGGTGAAATAAAAGAGTGGGTAGAACCGGTATCTAATAAGGTATAGAATTCGTGAGAGTTTATAATTAACCGGTCATGACTTCATCTGGTTTCCACGCCTTTTGGGAGGTTACGACAAAAGCTCTCCCCTGCACCACCGATTTTGACTTGTCCGTAGCAGCCTTTGGTGTCACCATTACAGCTAGACTTGACTTTGCTACAAGACAGAATCGAGCTAAGTGACCGTCCTTTCCACAATTGTAACACACTTTGGGTTGCTGCGTACAGTTTGGACTGATGTGTTCCTCCTGTTCGCATTTTTAACATACGATGGGTGGTCGTTCTCCTCCCCTAGAAACTGGTGTTGGTATTGGTGCTGATGTTGACGTCTTTCCGTTGTCATTGTTGAATCTCCTCTTCTTAAAGCTGTTTTCACTTGATTCACTTCTTCTATTATCCGAGCTAGGATTACCACCGAAGTGGGCATGATAATTTCCTCCACGCTGGTTATCATTGCTCCGATGACTGTTGCCACTAGTACGACTATTATCGTATGTCTTCTCTAGCTGTCGGTTGTTATCTTCTGGTTGCAACGTTTCTTTCTCTCGTTCCACCAATTGAGCCCTATCCACGATATCTTAATATAAACGAAGTTTATGAGATATAAGATGCTGACGAATCTCAAATTTTAAACATCGTAAAAACATTCGGGTCATGCATTCTTCATTATCTACCAAATGGGGGGTAAATCAGGATAATTCAGCAAATTTGGCCTCGTATTGTGAAACCGTCATATTATTTTGTTCTAACATAATGAATTCCACTTCCTTCATATTATGTATGCTTTCCAGAAAATATTTGTCATTAAACAGCTCTTGAAACTCTTCCCAAGATATTTCGAGTGCTGAGTCATGATGTGTGCGCTTCACTGATTCCCACCAGTGGTCTGCCTCTCCTCGAAACATAAAGATGGCGAATGGAACTTTTTGATCATCAGCGCAACGCAGTACATTAAATATCTTCGTCATTTTTTTGAGTCACGTCTCCGCCTTTAGTGGGTCCGGCTTTTCGAGAAATTCAAGTGGTCACAACTCCTTAAATTGCTTGGCAGTGACCATTCGTGCGTTACCCGCGTTTCTACCGGTATTATGAGCATGAGTCTCTCTCGCCTGGTTCTGCAAAAATTGCATAAAGTTTCTAAAAAAATCATCATTCCTCATTTTGTTACCAGCATGATTTACTGAGGTTGCAGCAACATTATTGGTAGCCTCCTGATTCTCAATATTATTTGCAACTTCCTGATTCTCACCCACAATTGTCTCATAAACCACCACTTGATTTTTAGATGTCATTCTGAAATATAGCCACAAAACAAAGGTTAGTTAAAGAAATTGACATGTCACATATTATCCTTTTACCCCGATCGACTAATTAAATAACGAAAAGCTTAGGTAGGACACAATAGCAAAGGATTTAACTCGTCTCTTCCCTCCTAGTTCTAATCCCAGATCTCCACCAGATATCATATCCCTAAGCTCTGATACCAACTGTGATGCCCCCAAAATAGGTCCACAAAACCCATTTTGAGTCGCCAAAATACATGGTGCATAATTCAAATACAAATCTTCCTATTCCAACTATTACTCTATCATACAAAATAAGACTACACATAAACTGTGAGTTTCAATACAAATATTGTGTCATATATAATACGAAAATATTCACACTCAAATTAAGTCATTATAATTATTATCACACTATTTTATAACATAGTGAAGACTTCTATAGTAACTATCTCGGATCATTACTCCACTCCCCGACTAGTCCCAGCGACACTCTCATTTTTTGAGGAGAACAATGAAAGAAAAAGGGTGAGCACAACTAGCCCAGTAAAGAATTTTATGACTAAGATAATAGAGAATAAATTATCTTTAGCATGCAACAATAATAAATTAGATAAAATATAGAAGACAACGAGTTTTAGATCAACAACCGCAACAGAATAAGCAATCCAATAGAAGAGTCAAGTAGAGCATGATGTCTACTATCTTCTATGATTTAAAAGTCCATCATCAATATTTTATTCCTGTAACACCAATCAATAATTATTCAAATCAACATCTGTCCACCTTTGCACTACGGGCCAAAGATATTTAGCAATCAACAGTTCATCTTTGCATTACGGGCTAAAGATAACTTTTACCATAATTTAAGTCTGAGGATTATGACAATGATATAAAGAATGAATCTAGTGAGATCAAGGATAAATATTAGAGATTTATAATTCAATTTATCAAGAATTCAAAAATGTCCAAATTGTCAACATGAAGATCAAAATATGGATTCAATTTCAAGAATAAGATTCATAAAAGATAACTTGGACAAAGAAAAGAAAAATAAATTTCTTTGTGAATAGTACTCATGAATAGTACTGTATAAATAGTACCCCGAATGAATAGTATCCCGACATGAAAAGATTAAAATTTAATAAAAAATTTCAGACCAATATTACAGTGAAATGATATTAGATGAAGCGCAAACATTAAGGAATTTCTAATCATTTCAGGAATTATAGAAGCAATACTTACCATAGTAAGTTTAGATTTAGTAATATGAAATGAAATAATATACGAAACTGCAAATAGATTTTCACTCGTCATGCGGTAATCCGCGTAGACAGATCATTTCCATAACTTAATAAAAAATAAATATGAAGGGTTATTCACCAGGCATGCGGTAGTCTGCGTAGGCAAGTTATTCCCACAGATTAATAATGAATAGCATGACAACCCTTATGAGTATGAAGTAATATCACGTACGAATATGAAAGCAAATGATATTACATACGAGTATGCAATAAGTGATATCCTTTACGAATATTGAAAAAAAAATATCCTTTACGAATATTGAAAGCAAATAATATCCTTTACAAATATTGAAAAAAAAAATATCATGTACCTTAGTAGGAGACTAAATCTAAACGGTATAACAAAGATTATCTTGAGGAAATCTTGCACTATTAGCTACACTCAAAGTACCCTTATACTAGAAAGAAATACGCACAATATTATAAAAGAAGAATTCTCTGATTCTGGTGTGAGTTTCATTACTTAACTAAGCAACCTATTTATAGGAGAATGGACTAAATAGTAACTGATTCACGGACGGTTCATATTGATTTACTATTAAAACTTCACGGACGGTTCATATTGATTTACTATTAACACTTCACGAACGATTAATATTTATTTACTATTAACACTTCACGGACGGTTCATATTGTTTTACTATTAAAACTTCAACCGACGGTCTGAAAAATTAGCACGTCCCCCCATGAAAAAAATAAGTCAAACTTACAACAAACGCCTCATGAGAAATCCCTCTATTTATATCAAAAATTGAATAAATATTTACCACAAATCACTTATCTTCAATCAACACATTTTTAATATTTCAACAATTATTCATCATTAATATTATAACTCACAATATTGACAACCAGATCGTTCCCAGGAAAGAGAGGGCTTTCCGATAAGAATTTCTTTTTACTAGCGCAATTAAATAACCTAACCCCTTTCTTCAACAGGACTTTCTAGACATTTCCAATAATGTTAATAATAATATGAGTAACTGTGTCGCGTCAATTATTGATTTAATAATATAAAGTATTGTGTAGATGATACTTTGAGAATAATTGAATTAATAATATGAGATACTATGCAACAACTACTGTGACAATTATTAAATGAAACTGAATGACTTCTTACGTAAGAATCAATAATCAGAGATATTGTGCAATATTGTAAGACCCCAACTTTTATGAATAAAGATTTAATTTCCTCTATATATTATTTTGAAATAGTAAGGTGCAAATTTTACAAAGTAAGCAAGTGGTCATAACATATTCGTTGTGTCAGGGAATATTCTTTTGTCGGAGAATATTGGTACGACGGCGCAGTCATTGGTGGACCCCACAACAGAATAATTGTCGAATATAGAAAGCGACAGAAATAACATTTTCACGGCAAAACTTTTACCGTTAAACTGTTAAAATACCCGGTGATAAAAATACAGTAATACGCGTTATTGCAAAGTAGCACACGGCATTGCACAATGTCTTTGATTATTGATGCTTACGTAAGAAGTCACTCAGTATTCAATAATTTCTACAGTAGTTGTTGCACAGTATATCATATTATTGATTCAATTATTGTCACAGTATCGTCTGCACAATATTTTCATTATTAAATCAATAATGGTCAGTTATATTGTTTAAATGATATTATTAAATAGCATTATTGTCAATGTCTAGAAATTTTTGTCTAGAAAAGGGGTTAGTTAATTGCGCGCCAGTAAGAAGAAATCTTTATCGGAAGGCCCCCTCTTTCCTGAGAACGACCTGGTTGTCATTATTGTGATTATGTAATATTAATTTAAATAATAATTGATGAATGGTTGATAAAAATATTTTCATTGTTTTGAAAATATTAATGTTAGTAGAAATCGACATTTATTTCGATAATAGTTGATTTTCGGATGTTAAATTGACCAAACGGAGACTTAATCGGATAAATGAGCAATTAATGGGTGGTTAACATGTGGGACCCACTTATTGGTGGATAATAAATAGTTGGTGGGTAGTTGTAGGGGTGGAGGTGCAAGATTTATAAACTTGAGAGACTAAATTAAAAATTTAGGCAAAGATGGAGGTACTAAAGTGTAATTAACCAACCTTTTCTAGCCTATAAATAGTAAGCTAATTTCATTCATTTCTCACCATTCTTGAAGAGCAAAGTTATAATAGTGAGAAAAATTATAGATAGAGAAAGAAGAAGAGTATTCTGCTACTACACTATTCCAGTATCCAATCTTCTACTGAGGTAAGGGGTATTATTTCTTTTATATTCATAAAGAATGCTATTTTCTTTCAATACTCGTAAGGGTTGTTACTCTATTCTTTATTGATCTGTGGGAGTAACCTGTCTACGCGGACTACCGCATGCATGGTGAATAACCCTTCGTATTCATTCTTTATTGATCTGTGGGAGTAACCTGTCTATGCGGATTACCGCATACCTGGTGAAAACCTTTTGTATTCATTCAATTCCTTAATAATCTGTGGGAATAACCTGTCTACGCGGATTACCGCATGCGTGGTGAATCACCCTTCGTATTTATTTCTATTAAATTGTGGAAATGATCTGTCTACGCGGATTACCGCATGATGGGTGAAAATCCAATTACAGTTAGTATATTCATTCATACTCGTACTGATAGTAGTGTGCATACAAGCCAATCATGTATGATGATAAAGCACGTACTTTGTAAACAATCTTATTTATTTATTAATAAAATATTCATTTATTAAAGGCATTTAATTATCTACATGTTGCTGTTTTTATAATATGTAAATAACCCATAGTTTTAAGCAAAGCTTTTAGAATCATGATGATGATCATGCTAATGAGATCTAAATTCTTAGAAAGTTTTAAAACTAAAATAGTTCCCAACCGTGGGATTACTAAAAAGGGGATTAGTAAATCCGGATAGATTGGTACATATGTTGCTTGCTCATTGGATGAGGATGATTGATCTCATGATCATTTGTGTGGAGACACTAAAGCAAGTATGTAGGTGCTTGTTGGAGAATAAGTTCACTGAACGTGATTCGCTATGGAATACCTAATGGAGTTTTACTCGCATATCAATAGGAATTCCTAATGTGATAGTAGTACAAGTGATCCTTGGACTTGAGATCATCATAGTATCTTGTATGTAACAAATTATACTTTGACTTATTCCTTAAGACCTTTTAAGGCATATATAGGGTATGCTTGGGTATAATGAGTTACATATGGAGATAATGAATGATCAATAAAGAATCTACCACCTCTAGTAAAAGAGGAGATATGTCCCATGTGATTCGTTAAATGACAACCCAGGAATCCTTGGCCAAGGTGAAATGAAATTAGAAAGGAGTTTTTAATTTGCATTATTTGGAGTTGTGCATTTTCTAATCGAAATACATATAATTAAATAAAATAAGACTTGACAGTAAATCCATGTCTTATATTTAATTGGGACATTGTATGGTGGAAGAATTGAATTGTATGGTAACTATTAACTCACAGGTTCTTTTATGATTAATGTTGAAATCTATATTATCTGGAAAGTCGTTGATCGCTAGGGAGGCTTATCCCTATTGTAGAATAAATATTATTAATTTAAATAAATTATTAGTTTAATTTATTTATTTAAATAAGATTAAAATTGTTTTAATTGATTTATTCACAACCGGTTTAATATGGAGAACCTAAAGGGTCACACCATAAAAGGAAGAATAATTATTTAAGAAGGTAATGGCATAATCGTAATAATGCATTAAGTATAATTAATTTAATCTATGGTGATAGAATAAATTAAATAGCTTAATGTTTATTATTTAATATTTTGGAAATATTAAATATAAATTAATAAGAGGAGTCTTATTAATATTATTACAATTATTATTATTTTAATTTCTAAAGGAGTTTAGTAATTAATTTAATATTTAGTACTCTCATTTATTCCTAATAAGATTAGGAGACAAATTAATTAAATTAATTTAATTAATTATTCCCATGTGGTGGGAAGCCTAAATTAATTAAAGGAGTTTAATTAATTAAAAGAAATCCCATGTCTAATAGGATTAGAAGGGTTGACCAATGTCTATATAAGAGAAGTCTTATAATAGATATTAGATTGATGCAATTCCAATTGTTGGAGAGTACTCCTTTTCTATAGAGGATAGAAAACTAAGGTTAAGCCAAACACCCTCCTTCTTGATAATTCATCTTCCTTGGTGGATCACCTCTAGAGGCCAAACACTTGGGTGGCTAACGTTGATCAAAGGAAGGAATCTAACCCGGAAATTCAAGGAGATCACGAAGAACAAGGAGTTGAACTAGTACCTGTGGAAGCTTCGTTCTACAAGGGTATGATTCCATAACTTCTTATTTATCGTTTTAAATTAATAATTTGCATAAAGGATGATCCGGGTAATGGTTTTGTAGAAATTTTTAAACTCTGATATACTATGCTTCCGCTAATTTTTGCAATTTGATTGCGTCACGATTTCGTACAAACCCAACAGTGGTATCAGAGCCAAATCTTTATGCAATTATTAATTTATTTTTGATTTCATATACATATGGGTATGTATTTAAAATAATTTATTGGGCATAATTTTATTGTATAAAATTATTTTTTTTTTTTTATTTTTTTTTTTAAAAAAAGGATTTTTTTTTTGGGACGAATCACAATTTTATTTTTTTTGGTGCTAATCTTGAATTCTGCAAAGAAAAGGTGTTGTCTCTTTCTTACTCCGACAAGAAGGTGACCCATCAGGAAAGGACTTTTTTTAATAAACCTGCAGGACTCTTTTAATAAAAGAAGGTGATTTTTTTTAAAAAAAATAATAAATATGATATATTTATATATTATATTCTAAATAATTTTATAATTAAAATAAAGAGTTTATTTTAATCTTGAAATTGGATTTCATGCAATTTAAAATTGCCCATTAAATGATACTCATATATATATGGAATATTTTAATTCATGAGATGAATATTTATTTATTGATATATATGGTGATATGTATGAAAATAAATGTGGATTGATTATGGACTATTTGACCAATGTGATTGGATTTTATTTTAGTTGAATGCTTGAATGAATGGGTTTTATTAAATGGGGTCTGCGTACCTCGTCTTCTCTAATTTTTTTTTCTTGATGTAAAATTCTATCTCCCTCCCATGTACTTCCCCTTGACTGTTGATCAAGGTTTCTATTTAAATTAAATAGTTTAATGTAATAGAAATAGTTAGAATTATCTTTAAAAATTAGAGACCAAGGAGCAAGGAGCGCGTGAAGACCCGTTTGTATGGAGCCCGGGTTTAAATGTAATAGTTACGTTTAAATTTAAATTCTTGCACCCCTAGGTTTGACCTTTTGGTTCACTTGGTGGCTCTAGTGAACCAAACTAGAATAAAAGTCCATAATCAATCCGGGTAGAATATAATATTCTATATTGCATGCTAAATATTATATATATTATATTTTATGCAAACATGCTTCGCATGTTTAATAAAATGACGCGTATTTTATATATATATATGTGCATGCGCGCTAAACAAGATGAGACAAATAATAACAAACCCCTCAAAGAAATAATATTAAGTCCGAAGCATTCAAATGATATTTGGAATATCGAACGTCGCCTTCTAGCATGATAAATTAATAGAGTATTAAATATTTAATATGAGCTTGTTGTGCTATCCACAAGGCGAGTATTGCGTATTTAAGATGTTAATTAATCACATTTGATGCTTATCAAGAAAATTGAACGATCTAGTCTTGTTGTGCTATCCACAAGGACGAACATTTTTCTTTTTTGAATTTATGGAAGTGCTAGGCTGGACTTAACTTAAATCATTTTAGTTCGGATGTGCACACACTTGACCATTATGATTTAAGAGGCAAAATAAAAGGAGTTATATAGTGTTGTAATTGACAAGAGTTGTCTACCTATTTATTTATATATCGCTTGTTGTGCTATCCACAAGGTTATATACATTTGAAATGGGATCCTTATTCTCACTAGCAAATCTTTAATTAGATGTTGCCGAACTATATAAGTGAGGGTAATATAGTTTGATGAAAATAGTGGGAGATACCAATTTAAAATAAAGACCTAAATTTATTTTGGTATGCAAAATTAATAAAATGAATGTTTGCTAAAATGTTATTTTTCACATGCAGAATTTTAAAAATGTCTAAATCACTAATCTCACTACGAAGCATACTTGATGCAAACAAGCTTACCGGGCCGAATTATGAGGACTGGCTAAGAAATCTGAGAATTGTTCTCACTGCTGAAAAGATTTCTTATGTCCTAAATTCAACTGTCCCTGAATCTGTTTCAGAAACAGCCTCTGAGGAAGAGATTGTCACTTTTAATAAGTGGCAAGATGATGCATCTGTGGCTCAATGCATCATGCTCGCATCCATGAATAACGAGCTTCAGCGTCAGCACGAAAAAATGGATGCTCCTGCTATGCTGCTTCACCTCAAGGAGTTGTATGGTGAACAGAGTAGGACTGCTAGATATGAGATATCTAAGGAGCTCTTCCGATCTCGGATGACCGAGGGTACTGCCATCGAGACTCATGTCCTGAAAGTGATCAATTTGATTGAACGCCTTGGACAGCTTGGGTTCGTCATGGATGGGGAGTTGAGTCAAGACTTGGTCTTGCAGTCACTCCCTGAGACCTTCTCGCAGTTTGTGGTTAATTTTCACATGAATAAGCTAGATGTCAGCTTGCCTGAGCTGCTTAACATGCTGAAAACTGCAGAAGGTCGCTTCCCATCCAAGAAGAACCATATCTTGATGGTGGATTCTTCCAATAAAAGGAAAAGACCAAAGGTATCTTCTGAAAAGAAGAAATCCAAGAAGGCTAAGGGAAAGGGGAAAGAAAAGGAACAAAAGAAACCTGAACCAGCTAAAGGAATGTGCTTTCATTGCAACGAGCCGGGTCATTGGAAGAAAAACTGCAAGAAGTTTCTGGCAGACAAGAAGCTTGGAGAAGCTTCGACTTCCAATCAAGATTTGTTCATGATTGAAATTAATTTTTCAGAAAGTCAAAATTCTACTTGGGTATTGGATACCGGCTGTGGTTCTCACATATGTAATAATGTGAAGGGACTGGTCAGAAGTAGAAAGCTGAACAATGATGAGGTGATCCTACGAGTAGGGAATGGAGCAAAGGTTGCTGCATTAGCTGTAGGAACTTATTATTTAGCAATGCCTTCGGGCAAGTCCATTTATCTTAATAATTGTTATTATGTTCCGAATATTATTAAAAACATTATTTCAATTTCTGTATTGGATATGGAAGGATTTAACGTTGTTATAAAGAACAATAGTTGTTCTATTTATAAAGACGATGTTTTATATGGTATTGGAAATTTGCGAAATGGACTTTATACACTTGACTTACAAGAAAATATATTTCAAATTGAACAAACTAAGAAAAGGAAAAGAGATGATATTAATTATACCTACATGTGGCACTGTAGACTCGGTCATATCAATGAAACAAGATTATCCAAGTTGCATAAAGATGGGCTCCTCGAGCTATCCGATTATGAATCATATCCAACTTGTGAATCTTGTCTCATGGGTAAAATGACTAAATCTCCTTTTAGTGGAAGAGGAGAAAGAGTTACAGAGTTGTTGACATTGATTCACACAGACGTTTGTGGGCCTATGACAACAAGTGCACGGGGTGGGTATTCTTATTTTATTACTTTCACTGATGATCACTCAAGATTTGGATATGTGTATTTAATGAAATACAAGTCAGAATCATTTGAAAAGTTTAAAGAGTTCAGAAGTGAAGTAGAGAAACAAACGGGCAAGAGTATAAAGATACTTCGATCAGATCGAGGCGGAGAATACTTAAGCGGTGAGTTTCTCAATTGTCTCAAAGAAAATGGTATAATCTCACAATGGACTCCTCCAGGTACACCACAGTTAAATGGAGTATCTGAAAGGAGAAATCGAACACTGTTAGACATGGTTCGATCCATGATGAGTTTTACCGACCTTCCAATTTCCTTCTGGGGATATGCCCTAGAAACGGCTGCATACCTACTTAACAAGGTACCTACCAAATCCGCCCCAAAGACTCCATATGAGATGTGGAAGGGGAGGAAACCAAATCTTAAGCATGTTAAGACTTGGGGTTGTCCAGCTTATGTCAAAAAGTTTGAACATGATAAGCTACAGACTAAATCCGAAAAGTGTAGATTTGTGGGATACCCTAAAGAAACTGTAGGGTATTATTTCTATCATCCAACTGATCAAAAGGTGTTTGTTGCGAAACATGCTGCCTTCTTGGAAAAGGAGTTTATCCATGAAGGGGTCAGTGGGAGTAAGATATATCTTGAAGAAGCTCAAGAACCACAAATTACCACGGATCAAAGTCAGGTACCTGACCAAGTAGAAGAACCTACTATACCACACCCTGTTCGTAAATCTGGGAGAGTACCGAAGATACCTGAGAGGTATGGATTCGTTATAGAGGATGACGATGAGGTACACATCATGAATGATGATGATCCATTGAATTTCGAACATGCCATGAGTAATAAAGACTCAGGGAAATGGCTTGAAGCCATGAAATCCGAAATGGACTCCATGTATGAAAACAAAGTATGGACTTTGGTTTCACCACCTGAAGGCATTAAGCCTATTGGGTGTAAATGGGTCTTTAAAAGAAAGACTGGAGCGGACGGCAAGGTGGAGACCTATAAGGCCCGACTGGTTGCAAAAGGTTTTAAACAAAGACAAGGAGTTGATTATGATGAAACCTTTTCACCAGTAGCTATGCTCAAGTCCATTCGGATTTTGCTTGCGATTGCAGCTTATAACGACTATGAGATCTGGCAGATGGACGTGAAAACGGCCTTCCTCAATGGGAAACTTGAGGAGGATGTGTATATGACACAGCCAGAGGGATTTGTTTCAAAGGTTGGAATAAATCAAGTTTGTAAGTTGCAATGATCCATTTATGGATTGAAGCAAGCTTCTCGTAGATGGAACATTCGTTTTGATGAGACAATCAAAGAGTTTGATTTTATCAAAAATGACGATGAACCATGTGTGTACAAGAAGGTTAGTGGGAGCGCAATTTCATTCCTTGTATTATATGTTGATGATATATTACTGATAGGGAATGACATTCCTATGCTACAATCGATTAAAATCTGGTTATCTAAACACTTCTCCATGAAGGACTTGGGAGAATCATCCTATATTTTGGGGATAAAGATCTATAGAGATAGATCTAAAAGGATGCTTGGTTTATCCCAAGGAACGTACATTGATGCAATGCTAAAGAGATTTAGCATGGAAGATTCCAAAAGAGGTCTCATGCTGATGAGCCATGGAATACATCTCTCCAAGAAACAGGCCCCAAAGACACCTGAGGAGAGAGACCGTATGAGTAAGATCCCTTATGCTTCTGCAATAGGATCTATCATGTACGGTATGATATGTACTAGACCGGATGTTGCTCATGCACTTAGTGTAACGAGCAGATACCAGTCGAATCCTGGAGAAGAGCACTGGAAGGCAGTGAAGAATATCCTAAAGTACTTGAGAAGGATTAAAGATATTTTTCTTGTCTACGGTGGGTCTGAATTAAAACTCGAGGGCTTCACAGACTCAAGTTTTCAAACGGACCAAGATGACAGTAAATCTGTTTCGGGGTATGTTGTTACCTTGAACGGAGGCGTAGTGAGTTGGAAGAGTTCCAAGCAGCAAACAGTTGCTGATTCAGTGACAGAGGCAGAGTATATAACTGTAAGTGAAGCTGCAAGTTGATGTTTTAGATGAAAAGTTCATTACAGAACTAGGAATAGTTCCTAAGTCTCATCTTGAATCTAAACATGTGTTGCGGCACTTTGATTAAAGAAATCATTAAAAGAGGAGAGTGTAGACTCTCAAGACAACATTGCAGATCCATTTACTAAAGCTTTAACACAACAGCAGTTTGATCGTCACTTAGAGAAGATGGGTATGAGATACCATGGCGATTGGCTTTAGTGCAAGTGGGAGATTGATAGTAGTGTGCATACAAGCCAATCATGTATGATGATAAAGCACGTACTTTGTAAACAATCTTATTTATTTATTAATAAAATATTCATTTATTAAAGGCATTTAATTATCTACATGTTGCTGTTTTTATAATATGTAAATAACCCATAGTTTTAAGCAAAGCTTTTAGAATCATGATGATGATCATGCTAATGAGATCTAAATTCTTAGAAAGTTTTAAAACTAAAATAGTTCCCAACCGTGGGATTACTAAAAAGGGGATTAGTAAATCCGGATAGATTGGTACATATGTTGCTTGCTCATTGGATGAGGATGATTGATCTCATGATCATTTGTGTGGAGACACTAAAGCAAGTATGTAGGTGCTTGTTGGAGAATAAGTTCACTGAACGTGATTCGCTATGGAATACCTAATGGAGTTTTACTCGCATATCAATAGGAATTCCTAATGTGATAGTAGTACAAGTGATCCTTGGACTTGAGATCATCATAGTATCTTGTATGTAACAAATTATACTTTGACTTATTCCTTAAGACCTTTTAAGGCATATATAGGGTATGCTTGGGTATAATGAGTTACATATGGAGATAATGAATGATCAATAAAGAATCTACCACCTCTAGTAAAAGAGGAGATATGTCCCATGTGATTCGTTAAATGACAACCCAGGAATCCTTGGCCAAGGTGAAATGAAATTAGAAAGGAGTTTTTAATTTGCATTATTTGGAGTTGTGCATTTTCTAATCGAAATACATATAATTAAATAAAATAAGACTTGACAGTAAATCCATGTCTTATATTTAATTGGGACATTGTATGGTGGAAGAATTGAATTGTATGGTAACTATTAACTCACAGGTTCTTTTATGATTAATGTTGAAATCTATATTATCTGGAAAGTCGTTGATCGCTAGGGAGGCTTATCCCTATTGTAGAATAAATATTATTAATTTAAATAAATTATTAGTTTAATTTATTTATTTAAATAAGATTAAAATTGTTTTAATTGATTTATTCACAACCGGTTTAATATGGAGAACCTAAAGGGTCACACCATAAAAGGAAGAATAATTATTTAAGAAGGTAATGGCATAATCGTAATAATGCATTAAGTATAATTAATTTAATCTATGGTGATAGAATAAATTAAATAGCTTAATGTTTATTATTTAATATTTTGGAAATATTAAATATAAATTAATAAGAGGAGTCTTATTAATATTATTACAATTATTATTATTTTAATTTCTAAAGGAGTTTAGTAATTAATTTAATATTTAGTACTCTCATTTATTCCTAATAAGATTAGGAGACAAATTAATTAAATTAATTTAATTAATTATTCCCATGTGGTGGGAAGCCTAAATTAATTAAAGGAGTTTAATTAATTAAAAGAAATCCCATGTCTAATAGGATTAGAAGGGTTGACCAATGTCTATATAAGAGAAGTCTTATAATAGATATTAGATTGATGCAATTCCAATTGTTGGAGAGTACTCCTTTTCTATAGAGGATAGAAAACTAAGGTTAAGCCAAACACCCTCCTTCTTGATAATTCATCTTCCTTGGTGGATCACCTCTAGAGGCCAAACACTTGGGTGGCTAACGTTGATCAAAGGAAGGAATCTAACCCGGAAATTCAAGGAGATCACGAAGAACAAGGAGTTGAACTAGTACCTGTGGAAGCTTCGTTCTACAAGGGTATGATTCCATAACTTCTTATTTATCGTTTTAAATTAATAATTTGCATAAAGGATGATCCGGGTAATGGTTTTGTAGAAATTTTTAAACTCTGATATACTATGCTTCCGCTAATTTTTGCAATTTGATTGCGTCACGATTTCGTACAAACCCAACACGTACGACATATTATTTCACTGGAATATTGGTCTGAACTTGTTATGAAATTTTCATCTTTTCATGATAAGTTACTATTCATAAGTTACTATTCACGAGTTACTATTCACGATAAAAAAATATTTTTTTTATCTTTGATTAGATCCAAGTTTTGAACTTCATTCTTGAATTTTGCTCCAGAATTGATTATTACGGAGTATCCTTGAACTTGGATAAACTAAATTACGAATCTCTAATTTTTGTCATTTATCTCACTGGATTCGTTTTTATATTATTTTTCATCATCCTCAGTCTTAAATGATGATACAAATGGATATCTTTGGCCTGTAGTGCAAAGATGAATGATTATTTGATGAATATCTTTGGCCTGTAGTGCAAAGATGATTACCTGATGAATATCTTTGGCCCGTAGTGCAAAGATAGACAGGTGTTGAGATGAACATGACCACTGGTGATACAAATGAATATCTTTAGCCCGTAGTACAAAGATGAATATTTGATTCGAGATATATATTGATTGATGTTACAGGGATAAAATATTGATGATGGACTTTAAATCATAGAAGATAGCAGACATCATTCTCTACTTAACTCTTTTAATGAATTGTTATTTCCGCTGCAGTTGTTGATCTAAAACTTGTTGTCCATAATATTTTTTTTCTGATTTGTTGAAGACTAACGATAATTTATTTTTCATTATCTTAGTCATAATATTCTTTACTGGGCTAGTTGAGCTCACCCTTTTGTTCTATTGTTCTCTTCAGGAAATGAGAATATCACGGGTACTAGTCGGGGAATGGAGTGATGGTCCGAGTTAGAGTTGTAGAAGTCCTCACTATTTTTTTTAAAATAGTGTGATAATAAATGTAATGAGGACTTAGTTTGAATGTTAATATTTTTTACATGTCTGTATTGACACTCACAGTTGTGTGGTCGTATTTTGCACGACTGTTTGATATGAAAGATTGTATTTGGATTATGTACCATGTATTTGGCAACTCAGAATGGGTTGGGTTGATTGGACCAATTCTGGGGGCGTCACAGTTGGTATCAGAGCTTAGGGATATGATCTCTGACGGAGATCTGAGAATAGAACTAGGAGGGGAGAGACGAGTAAAACCTTCGCTAGTGTGTCCTACCTAAGCTTAATTGTTATTTAATTGGTCAGTTGGAATATATGGTTAATATGTGGTATGTTAATTTGTTTGATTAACCCTTGTTTTGTGGCAGTATTTGAGAATGGCAGCTGAAAATCTAAACAATGGAGTGAATGAGACCGTTGAGACACCTTTAATCACCAACCAAGAGAATGTGCAACAGGAAGGCAACAATTCTCCTGTAAACAACCCTACCGAAGAAATGATAAATGACGGGATGGTCAGAAGTTTTTTGCAGTTCATGCAAAACCAGACGAGGGAGACTCGTGTTCATAATACAGGTGGAAATAATAACTCGCGGCTTGTCACTGCCAAGCAGTTTAAAGAGTTGGGACCACCAGAGTTTCAGGGAAAGCCAGATCCAATAAAGGCAAAAAATTGGATTAAGCAAATTACCAAGATATTTGATGTCTTGGGATGCACGGAGGAACATAAGGTTCCATTCGCCACGTTTATGCTCCGTGGAGAGGCAGATTACTGGTGGAAATCTGTGAAGCGTACCCAGCCTGCCGCACTCAAGATGTCTTAGGGGGCGTTCCAGAAACTGTTCAATGACAAGTACTTTCCAGAAAGTATTTGTCACATAAAAGAGGTAGAGTTTATCAGATTGGAACAGAACAATATGACTGTGTTCCAATACGAGGCTAAGTTCGCGGAGTTATCCCGGTTTGTACCTCATTTAGTGGAGAATGAGGAACGTATGACGCGGATGTTTCTAAGAGGTTTGAAACCCGAGATTCGTCAATACCTCATTTCTCATAAATTTTCTCTATATTCAGATGTAGTGAACAGGGCCCAGTTATTAGAACGAGATAGTGATTACGTTCAACCAAGGTCGTACCGGTGGCAGCAGTCATCGGAGCAATGACAACTAGCGAAGAGGAAAGTATCATGATATAAGCGGTAACCACTCCGGTGGTAATCGTGGCCATGATAATAGAAGAAGTGAGTCGGGAGGAGATTTCAAAAAGAGAAGGTACAACAATGAGAACGTGAAGACGTCGACAGCAGCACCAACTGTTTCTAGGGGAGGAGAACGACCGCCAGTCGTATGCTATAAATGCGGGCAAGAGGGACACATCAGTCCCAATTGCACACAACAATCTAAGGTGTGTTATAACTGTGGAAAGGAAGGACATATAGCTCGAGTGTGTCCTGTAGCGAAACCAAATCCAACGGGGGTGGTGATTCCTAAGGCTGTTCCGGACAAGTCAAAGTCGGTAGTTCCTGGAAGAGCTTTCGTCGTGACTACCCAACAAGCAACCCCGAAAGAGGTTATTACGGGTAAGCTGATAATAAACTCTTGCGAAGTTTACACTATATTAGATACAGGTGCTACCCATTCTTTTATTTCACCTGCTTGTGCTCAACGTTTGAACTTGACACCTGAGAAATTAGACTTTGACTTATCTGTTGAAACTCCGTTGGGAGAAACCTTTGTTACATCAACAGTTTACAAATCTTGCATGATTCAAATTGGTACCCTCACCCTACCTGTTGATCTTATATCTTTGAAAATACTTGCATTTGACGTGATTTTAGGAATTGACTGGTTAACCACTTATCATGCCAAAATTGATTATTTTCGTAAGGTTGTTAGTTTTCATATTCCTAACCAACCTGTTGTGCGAATTCAAACAACCAAACCACTAAAATCAATCAATGTCATTTCAAGTCATAAAGCTATTTGTTTATTGAAAAATGGATGTCAAGCTTTCTTAGCCCATGTCACTGATTTAAATCAGAATACGTCAGATTTGAATGATATTTCTATTGTTAATGAATTTCCTGATGTATTTCCCGAAGAACTTCCCGGTCTACCCCCAGAACGTGAAGTTGAATTCTTTATTGACCTTGAACCTGGTACAAAACCCATTTCTAAAATGGCTCCTATTGAACTTCAGGAGTTAAAGGTCCAACTACAGGAGTTGTTAGACATTGGTTTCATTCGTCCTAGTACATCTCCTTGGGGTGCTCCTATTTTATTCGTAAAGAAGAAAGACGGGAGTATGCGACTTTGTATTGACTATCAAGAGTTGAACCATGTCACCATCAAGAATAGGTATCTGTTACCTCGCATTGATGACCTGTTCGACCAGTTGCAAGGTGCACAGTTCTTTGCAAAGATCGATCTTCGTTCTGGATATCATCAGTTAAAGATTAAAACTGAGGATATTCCAAAGACTGCTTTCAGAACTCGATACGGGCATTATGAATTCTTAGTCATGTCTTTTGGGTTGACTAATGCTCCTGCTGCTTTCATGGATATGATGAACCGTGTATTCAAGGAATATTTGGATCAGTTCGTGGTTGTCTTTATTGATGACATCCTCATCTATTCTAAAAGCCATGAAGATCATAAGCACCACTTGAAGCTGGTACTTCAAAGGCTTCGTGATAACAAGCTTTATGCCAAGTTGAAGAAATGCGAGTTCTGGCTTGAGGAAGTAGCATTCCTTGGGCACGTGGTATCAAAACATGGGGTATCTGTTGACCCGGCGAAGATTGAAGCAATACAAAGTTGGGAGCAACCTAAGTCGGTGACCAAAGTACGTAGCTTTCTGGGCTTAGCTGGTTATTATCGGAGATTCGTGGAAGAATTTTCTCGAATCGCTACTCCATTAACTCAGCTGACTCGGAAAGATACAAAATTTGTATGGAACGAGGAATGCGAGAAGATCTTTCAAGAGCTCAAGAGGACACTCATTTTGGCACCTGTTCTGACGATGCCATCTGGTTCGGATGGATTTGTCATTTATAGCGATGCTTCGGGCAAAGGGTTAGGATGTGTTCTCATGCAACATGGGAAAGTCATAGCCTATGCCTCAAGATAACTCAAAGAATATAAGAGGAATTATCCTACTCATGATCTAGAGTTGGCAGCAGTCATTTTTTGCGTTGAAGATATGGAGACACTACCTATATGGGGAGAAAGTGGAGATCTATACGGATCATAAGAGCCTCAAATATTTCTTTACCCAGAAGGAACTCAACATGCGACAATGACGTTGGCTTGAGCTGTTGAAAGATTACGACCATACCATCCAATACCATCCTGGAAAAGCGAACGTGGTAGCAGACGCGTTAAGTAGAAGATCATATGCGAGAATGAGTGTGATGCTGTCAACACAAAGACCCATTTTGCGTGACTTACAAAGGATGGAGATAGAGTTCAAGACTCCGGGGACCCACATGATGATGTCAAGTTTACGCATAGAACCAGCTTTGATTGATAAAGTTAAAGTTGCTCAAGCTACAGACCCGGAGCTGATGAAGATGAAGAAGAAGGTGCAAGAAGGTGTTATTCCAGAAGCAAGAATCGATGAAGAAGGAATACTTCGAGTCAACTCCAGACTTTGTGTTCCTAACGATTCTGATTTGAAGTATAGAATCATGATGGAGGCACACAACACACCGTTTGCAATCCATCCTGGAAGTACCAAAATGTATCGTGATCTTCGACATACATTTTAGTGGAGCAATATGAAGAAAGAGATCGCGGAGTTTATCTCGAGGTGTTTAACGTGTCAACGTGAAGGCGGAGCATCAAGTGCCAAAGGGTCCATTGCAACCACTTGAGATTCCAAAATGGAAGTGGGAACACATTACCATGGATTTCGTTACGGGTCTTCCCAAGGTTTCTCAAGGCATAGATGCAATTTGGGTTATTGTCGATAGATTAACCAAGTCTGCTCATTTCTTGCCTATGTGAGAGACTTATTCACTGGAACGTCTTGCTCATATGTACATAAATGAGATTGTGAGATTGCATGGCATGCCAGTATCCATAATTTTGGATCGTGACCCAAGATTTACTTCACGATTTTGGGTCAGTTTGCAGAAAGCTATGGGCATCGATCTACGATTCAGTTCTGCATATCATCCTCAAACTCACGGGCAATCGAAAAGGACTATTCAAACTCTTGAAGATCTATTGAGACTCTGTGTTCTAGACTTTAAAGGGAGTTGGGACAAGTACTTACTATTGGTGGAATTCTCCTATAATAACAGTTATCAGGCAAGTATAGGCATGGCTCCATTAGAGGCGTTGTATGGAAGAAAGTGTCGTTCTCCAGTATGCTGGGACGAGGTGGGTGAAGCAACATTATTGGGACCGGAGTTAGTACGTATGACTACGGAAAAAATTCAAATAATCTGACAACGTATATAAACGGCACAAGATCGACAAAAGAGTTATGCGGATCTTCATCGAAGAGACATAGAATTTAATGTCGGAGATCATGTATTGTTACGTGTTGCTCCATGGAAATGAGTTACGAGATTCGGGAAGAGAGGAAAGTTCAATCCACGATTCATTGGTCCATATGAGATCCTTGATCGAGTAGGAAAGGTGGCCTATAGACTCGCTTTACCTCCAAGCATGTCTCGTGTTCATAACGTTTTTTACTTATCCATATTACGTAAATATGTGAAAGACCCAAACCACATTATTGAGTTAGAACCAGACGAGATAGCCGAAGATTTAACGTATGAGGAGGTACTTGTCAAGATCTTGGATAAGAAGGAACATGTCCTACGCTCAAAGATTATACCTCATGTTAAAGTTTTGTAGAGGAACCATGATATCGAGGAAATGACTTAGGAGTTAGAATCGGAAATGAAAGCGAGGTATCCTCACCTTTTCGACATACCAGGTACGTACGTCAATTTCGAGGATGAAATTTCATAAGGAGGGGAGGTTGTAAGATCCCAACTTTTATGAATAAAGATTTAATTTCCTTTATATATTATTTTGAAATAGTAAGGTGCTGATTTGATAAATGTGGTAAGTTATGGGTGAAATGTGCAAATTTTACAAAGTAAGCAAGTGGTCATAACATATTCGTTGTGTCGGGGAATATTCTTTTGTCAAAGAATATTCGTACGACGGCGCAGTCATTGGTGGACCCCACAACGAAATAATTATCGGATATAGAAAGTGACAGAAATAACATTTTCACGGCAAAACTTTTACCGTTAAACTGTTAAAATACCCGTTGATAAAAATACAGTAATACGCATTGTTGCAAAGTAGCACACGGTATTGCACAATGTCTTTGATTATTGATGCTTACGTAAGAAGTCACTCAGTATTCAATAATTGCCACAGTAGTTGTTGCACAGTATATCATATTATTGATTCAATTATTGTCACAGTATCGTCTGCACAATATTTTGTATTATTAAATCAATAATGGTCAGTTATATTATTTAAATGATATTATTAAATAGCATTATTGGCAATGTCTAGAAAGTTCTGTCTAGAAAAGGGGTTAGTTAATTGCGCGCCAGTAAGAAGAAATCTTTATCGGAAGGCCCCCTCTTTCCTGAGAACGACCTGGTTGTCATTATTGTGATTCTGTAATATTAATTTAAATAATAATTGACGAATGGTTGATAAAAATATTTTCATTGTTTTGAAAATATTAATGTTAGTAGAAATCGACATTTATTTCGATAATAGTTGATTTTCGGATGTTAAATTGACCAAACGGAGACTTAATCAGATAAATGAGCAATTAATGGGTGGTTAACATGTGGGACCCACTTATTGGTGGATAATAAATAGTTGGTGGGTAGTTGTAGGGGTGGAGGTGCAAGATTTATAAACTTGAGAGACTAAATTAAAAATTTAGGCAAAGATGGAGGTACTAAAGTGTAATTAACCAACCTTTTCTAGCCTATAAATAGTAAGCTAATTTCATTCATTTCTCACCATTCTTGAAGAGCAAAGTTATAATAGTGAGAAAAATTATAGATAGAGAAAGAAGAAGAGTATTCTGCTACTACACTATTCCAGTATCCAATCTTCTACTGAGGTAAGGGGTATTATTTCTTTTATATTCATCAAGAATGCTATTTTCTTTCAATACTCGTAAGGGTTGTTACTATATTCTTTATTGATCTGTGGGAGTAACCTGTCTACGCGAACTACCGCATGCATGGTGAATAACCCTTCGTATTCATTCTTTATTGATCTGTGGGAGTAACCTGTCTATGCGGATTATCGCATGCCTGGTGAAAACCTTTTGTATTCATTCAATTCCTTAATAATCTGTGGGAATAACTTATCTACGCGGATTACCGCATGCGTGGTGAATCACCCTTCGTATTCATTTCTATTAAATTGTGGAAATGATCTGTCTACGCGGATTACCGCATGACGGGTGAAAATCCAATTACAGTTTCGTATATTCATTCATACTCGTACGAAATATTATTTCACTAGAATATTGGTCTGAACTTGTTATGAAATTTTCATCTTTTCATGATAAGTTACTATTCATGAGTTACTATTCACGGTCAAAAAAATATTTTTTTTATCTTTGATTGGATCCAAATTTTGAACTTCATTCTTGAATTTTGCTCCAGAATTGATAATTAAGGAGTATTCTTGAACTTGGATAAACTAAATTACGAATCCTTAATTTTTGTCCTTTATCTCACTGGATTCGTTTTTATATTATTTTTCATCATCCTCAGTCTTAATAGACACCTTTTAAGGCATTTTTGAATGCCATAAATTGCCTTTTTGTGGTATTATACTCCCTCTATTTTATAATAATAGTGGTTTTAACTTCATACACATAAATTAAGTATCATTTAATAATCAAATTGTGTGAAATTTCATCACTGTCTATTTATGGGAAGTTGAAAACTACTAATATAACAGAGAACTTCTTGGGACAATGAAAAAAAGTTAAAGATGATATAGAAAAGTAAATGTATTCTCCTAGGACGTTGTAAACGACAAATAAATGGGAATAATTTTTTTTTTTCTAAAACATTTATTAATATGGAATAGAGGGAGTAGTCATTATCAATACTATAGTAACGTTTAATATATATAGTTAGAAAATTTTAATAAATAAGAACTATCTTTAGCATATTGAGACGATTAAATTGTCTGTTGTAACTCAGTTTGTATATACTGCTCTGTAATTGCTTTTTTATAACTAAAATTTTAAATACTCCATTATTTATTCTTTCAATTTCCTCTCACTAATCTTAGTCCCAACTATGAAGTAATTGAATGTGCCATTTCAATTTGCAAAACAAGGCAGTGTTGGAAGATGAAGAAGTCTCTAAGATGTTATAAGATTTGAGCACCAGATTAGTCTTGCATTCAGATTAGAATATGATCTTCCAAGAATTGATAGGATTTCTAAAAAATTTTGTTTCTTGATTTGTTGAACGTAAATAAAATGACGAAAAAAATAGTTTATGGGTATATTAACTGTTAACGATGAGTTAATGTAACACCCCAGTCCCGTATCGAAAGATATGAGAAAAAATTGTCTATATATAAAGAATTAAGTTACTAACAATAATACCTTCAAGTCATTACCTTTTGGGTGAGCCTGTGGTGGGCTAAGATGGCCCAAGAAGTGACTATTGAGCCAGTGGTTTAAGGAATTATTTAGATGGATTTGATTCGATTCGAATTTGGGATTTAACCCAAGATTTGTTTCGAACTCGGAATTTGACCCATATTGTTTCATATAGTATCAGAGCTGACTATCGAAAGTTCAGGTCGGGTCATCCGATCGGGTTACCGGAGGTGGGGACATGAAGGCTGGTGGTATTATCCCACAATGGAGAGATGGAAGTTAGGAGGTGGGGACACGAAGCTAGTCGGTATTATCCCACAATGGCTAGAGAGACAAAGATCTGTGGACCGTATGTGTGATCGGTTCTGACGGGGATGTCAAAAATTTAAGTGAAGGAGTTTGTAACGCCTCAGTACCACATCAAAAGATATAAGAAAAATTTTCTTGTATATAAGGAATTAAGTTACTAATAATAATACCTTCAAGTCATGACCTTTTAGGTGAGCCTGTGGTGGGCTAAGATAACCCAAGAAGATACTATTGTACCAATGACTTAAGGCCTTATGTTAGGAATATACATGAGAATGTTATTCTTATTTATATAAGATTTGATTATGAACTTAATGAATGAATATGCAAATATGTCTACATTGATGAAAGCTGTAAAGTCCTTAATAGATGGTAGACAATATGTACAAAGGATTTAGACTGAAAAAACCAAATGTGTTAGGTTGATCCTACATGAATGAACAGCTTTGTGAAGTCCTTCAAAAGATTACAATGTATAAGGACTATGAATAAAAAGATCAAGCTTGTTAGGTTGATCTTATAAAATATAATAGATAGGCTTGTCTGATCGTGGAGCACTACATCAGCAATCGCAATCTGCCAAGAGAGTCTAGGCAGAATCGTAGTCTATCAAGGCAGAACCGTAGTCTGTAAAGATAGCCACTCTCAGAATCACAGTCTGCCTAGAAGGCCACTCCAAGATCATGGAGACAGCCTGCCATGCGCCTATCGAGCGCCTGTCGAGCCAAGTCAAGAATAGTAGGCTTCACTCGAAGACGTGGAGTCTGCAGATCATAACTGAGGCAGAAATCATAGTCTAACAGATCAGTCAAGAGACTGCAATTGTTAAGACCAAAATTATAGTCTGTCATATGATCTACTCTCAGAGTCGCAGACTACACTCGGATTCCTAGTGTCTGCAAAGACAGAGCCAGATTGAAGTCTACAGAACCAAAGCTAGATCGTAGTCTGTAGAACCAAAGCCAGATCATAGTCTGCAGAACAAAGGCCAAAATGTAGTCAGTCAAATGCTCACAACGCCAAGGAAGAATCGTAGAGACTACACGATTCCCAATAGTTGAGCATTCCTAAATTATACACAAAGATCTCACTCTGGTAAGAGTAGTCAAGGTTCAGAAAGTAGTTTACCTGAAGAGGATCAAAGAGCACTTTCTGAATGGCCTGCAAGCAAACAGAAGATCGAAGCACCAACTCTATCAGCAAGGTTGATTGAGAAGTGAAAAGCCATTCAGGAGAAGTCTTCTACAAGCGTCTATTAGAAGACAATGAATGAAGTGACTGTCAAACAGAAGACAACGATCGTAGTGGTGACTATGGCGATCGTGGTGCTTGCCAACGAGCAACAGAAATTGATAAAACATCTACAGAGATATTGGCCAACCTATAGAGGACATACGAAAAGGATTGTCTATGCTCAGTCTCACCATTAAGAGTGAACGGGAGATCATAGAGCAGAAAGTTGAGATAGCTGAGCATGACTTATCAGAAGAGTCGTGTAAACCAGAAGGACCAGAGCAGTCAGTCAAGTTATCAGTTCCTGATACGAGTCAAGGCAAGCAGAATCATAGAAGCACTGCAACAGTGAAGAATAAGAGGTTCTACATTGTCAATTCACAAAACACTCTCATAATCGTAGTGTTGTCAAAGCCAGTCAACTTGCAACATCCACTGACAAACTACGATCAAGCACATGAACGTTTGCATTAAAATCATGTAGTTCGGTCGTCTGATTATTGAGTCTCAGCAATGTCTCAATATAAAGACTGACAATCAAACGTTGGTGATTAAGAGTATCGATACAGTAGTCAACATCCTTGGTCTGGGTTGAGAAAACAAAAAGGAGAAATAAAGGTGACTACCAACCTGACTTCTGAAAGTGACATCTCAGGGGTGTTAGGTGGAACATCAGACTGCAGTGTCAGGAAAGTCAAAAAGGTGTTATCACATCAAGTCAGCAGTCTGCATCAAATAACTCAGAATTCTTGAAGCATTTCAAATAGCTTTCAATGGCTATATTCCAACGGGAAGCTGATGGAGGAGTATATAACAGGTAAAGCTTCAAAGGTGAAGAGTTGTTGACTCGACGAGAGTTCTACAAAGCTTAACAAAGAAAATGTCTCAGTCGCAGTGAAACTACCATGGTAGGAGTGAAGCAAATATGATAAAGGGCTTTAACTTCTAAAGGCTTCACTCAACACGAAGGAGAATGCCAACCACAATGACATCTGAGCTGAGAGTCGAGAAGGTCAAGAAGTCAAGAGCTAGAGTGGCAGACCAGAAAGTAGATTTCCAGAGCCACTCTACGATTCACCATGAACAACCTGAGCTGAAGAGAACTAGATGCAGAGCAGAATCTGCACACAAGACAACTAGTGTTCAAAGGATGCTAAGTACAAGAAGAAGTCTACCTGAAGTGTAAAGACTTAGCAGATCCTCAATGGTGATAGTGTGATGTACTGAAATCAGATGAGGTCAAGCATTAACAGCAAAGATCAGCTGCACCAAGGAGATGAATCAAACTGTTAAGTACTCAAAGATGTCAAGCTTCATGTACATCTTAGCAGTCCATCAGTGGTGATCAAGTCTCGATGCAGAATGATAGAAGATCACAAGAAGCTGCTAAGTACCAGAAGATGAACAAGCTTAAAGTCATCTTAGCAGCTCAGTGCCAACAACAAACAAATAAACAACCAGGGCCTGAGGGGTCCTTGTCTTCATGACTAAATCAAGTCAAGTCTGCTGGACATGCTAAGTACCAGAGGGTACAAGAGATTCTAAGTCTGTTGGGCTTAGTTTACAGTTCCAAGTCTGCTGGGCTTAAAGAGTTCTTAGTGAACTAGAGTTCCAAGGCCGCTGGCCTTGAAGGAATCTTAGTGATTCATAGTTACCCTTTCCTTAGTGGAATCCCTGCTTGTTGAAGCAGAAGAGTGGAGTAGGGGCTTTAGTCTCTGAACCACTTAAAACCCCTTGTGTCTTTTACTTTATATCATTTACATTATGTACTATAACTGTTATAACTACTATAACCACTTACACCTAAACTAACATTAGAACTATGTTTATCAAGATATCTTTGAAGGGGTTCTTTAACTTATTCCGCTGTGCATGAACTAATTCTTATGTTTGTCATCTGCTAATTACTTAGCAATACAAAAGAAAAGGAAAAAGCTTTTAAAATAAAAAGGATCTATTCAACCCCCCTTCTAGATCTATTTATGTGTCCCCTGGGAACTAACACCTTATTTGGATGGATTTGATTGGAATCGATTCGGACTTGGGATTTGACCCAATATTTATTACGGACTCGAAATTTAACCCAGATTATTTCAATTAACCCCTAGTTAGGTGGTTAAATCTTTTTAGCTAATCTTGGACCATTAAAAATTAAATTACAATAAGTCATTAATCTATATGTTTATTGGGTGAAATTGGATAGTAAACATATCCTTAGTTAACTATTTAGTTCAAACTAAGCAATTTATATTTTAAAAAGCTTTTAGTGGACTCATAATTTATTGTGAACTCATATTTTCACATGAAAATATAATGAGTTATGTTATATATTGCGATAAATTTATGTCGAATTATAATTATGAAACATATCATGAGATTAAATATAATTATAAGAGGACCCCACTTATTACACATATCTTCAGAAGGATTACCATTAATACTTATTCACGTAACTAATAATCAAAAAATCGACGTACGTAAATATTCACAATATATATCATTTTACATATATAATAGTTCAACACGAGTCTCACTAACATTAATGTAGATTTCAATCATTATTCATGCGAGCGAAACTATGTGAAAATATCAAAAGTATTACTATATATGATAACAAAATTATGTTGATGTTAATGTATGTAAATACATACAAAGATGAAGGCACGTATTGGTGAGTGGGATCAATTGACCCAATAAATTTTTTCTTTTTAAAACACTTATTCTGTTCAACTTTACCTGTCATAGTTTGAAAATATACGTCTATTTAAAAAAATTATCTCCAAATTACCCATCTTAATGATTTTATTATTATCGTTTTTGTTTGATTTAATCTCTCAACTTTTTTTTGAAACAATAAAATAAAAGACATAAAGTGTTGTTATTCCAATGTCAAAGCTAATAATGCTATTTTTTTAATTTATGTCATACTGTTTTCAATGTTTTAAAAAAAAGTTAAATGAGAATATTATTGAAAAAGTAAGGTCAAAAATAGTATTAAAAAGAAAAAAGGACAATTAGATTTGGACAAACTATAAAAAATTAAAATGAATAAACTTGGACGGAAGGAGTATGACAAATTTAAGAAATTTCTGGTGATATATATAAATTGACCTTATTGAAATTCTGTATGTTTTCTATTATATGGAATTTAAATTATATGACTTTCTTAATCAAATATCAATCTCATATCACTTTCATAGGTAACTCCTTTTTATATGTATCTCTATTTAATCTTCTCAAAGTAGATAATAATTTCATTTATATTATTGTTTAACTATTTAAAGAATTAAGTATTTTATGAACAAATTTGTAATAAAAAAACCTATCAGAATCAATAAGGTGTATATATATTGTCACTATTGATTATATTTCATTGTCATCACATACTCACCATTTACTAAATTAGATATATATTTTTAATAAAAGAAATTGTTATTTTTCAAACATATTTATAAATTTGTTAGAAATGTAATAATAGTAGCATGATAACACTTGATCTACTTAGTATAATTGATGTCATGTTTAAAAATTTATGTGATTTATAATTTAAATATTTATCTCTAATTTCATAATAAAATAAAGAATAAGTATATCTCTATTTTTGTAACGAATGGACTACGTGTTCTATATATAATTAGTCGCCGCCGCACATGCGTTGCGTGTTTAAATTATGTGGAGTAAAATAAGAATTTATAAAATTTAGAGGAGTAAATAGAAAAATATAAAAAATTAACATTAAAAAAATAAAATAGTAATATATCTAAAATTGTAAAGGCGAAAGAGAAAAAAAAATGTGAGTCAATTATATCAAACTTGTGAAATAAGCCTCTATGAAGATTTTATAATATAGATATAGATATAAATAGATACTATAAATATAAATATAAAGGTGCTCATCACATCCCATTAAGAAATTCTGATTAGGAATATATGAAATATGAGAGAAAAGAGAAGAAATCCCACGTTATTATCTTATCTTATTATCTTATCTTATCATTTACAATTCCACACGCTAATTCAATCTAAATTTAATATTAAAAAATTTATCACATAAAGTATTTTTTTAATTTATATTGTGTAGCCCAAAATCAAATTAAACCTATCATAATTTTCACTCGAATTACACCAAAGTTTTATGCGAAGTAGGAGGTCCTACGTTGGAACTAAATATGATGTATGTTTAAATTTCAGTCAAAAGCTAATAGAAAAACAAAAAAAATCACTGGAAAACCTGTGGTAGGCTAGTGTTAGCCCCTTAGTGGGTTGACACGCACTTGGCATGCGGGACGCTCAGATAGCATGCCAAGTCAGGCCTTGACACTCAGCAAGGCATTCCTGAGCAGCAGTGTGCGGCAGCGTGCGGCAGCGTGCGGCAGCTAAGGGCGCTGGGCGCACTTAACCAGCAAGCCAGTTTTGACACTCAGCCATTTGGGCCATTAAACAGCATTGTGCCGCAGTGGTTGGCACCATGCAGCAACTGGGGTCATTGGGCAACAAATGGATGAATGTCAAAAAACTATCAATTATAGAGGGTCTACGTTATGACTCCTCAGACACACCTGATGTCCAGTCGTGGCAACTTGGTTTTTTTCATAAGTGCTACTATAGGGGAGGGGTACTCTGTGAAGGTTACCCGGGACCATGGGCAGGTGCCATGGGCGATGCGTGCGGGGCGTTGGGACATTGTTGGGATCCCCTCCAATATTGTCAAACATCAGATTGGTGGCTTGGATCGGATCAACGAAGATTGTTCATGAGTTGGGCATGAACAAGCAAGAACGCTGTTGGGCAAGCGTTGGGCATGGCACAGACGTTGGGCTGGTATGTCAAGGCATGGCATGGGTTGGCACCCAGCATGCAAGCATGGCATGGGCTGAGGCCCAACATGTAACAAGGCTGAAGCATGTGGACAGACGCATCGGGCTAGACGTGCACAGCAAGACCGGGCAGCACCTTAGGCAAGTGCGTGGTCAGGTGGACATTCGTGTGGGCTAGTTGAACAAAGCATTTGGTGGCAACATGATTGGACAACTCGTGGGCTAGAGACATCATTAATGTGGGCAGACGCTGTGGGCTAAGACATCAACAAAGGTGGGCTGATTGGGTTGGCTGGCTGGACCCAGACCAAACTGACAAGCATTTATGGGCGGTTACAGATCTCTGCCAACCTCCATGCACATGAATGGCATAGCTCCAGCAGTTGCAGATCATGGGGCGTGCACACCTACTAGTGGGCAGTTACTAATTCAAAATGTTGGTTTTCTAGTGGCTGAATGTCCCTAGCAGTTGGGGGTGTCAACTGCAGCCTAAATTTTGTATGCCTATATATAGATGTAGCATAGGGCTTTGCTAAACACGAAATCACTGAACAAGTGAGTCTGCAGCCCTAGTCAGATATTATATTCCTGATTATTGAGAGCAATAAGAAAGGTTGGGATGTTGTCCTGTAAACACTGTGTATGACTGTATGCGTGGCTTGGTTATATAGACTGTGCTTGTGTGATTGACAGGTTGCCGACTGGTTGGGAGAACCCATGCATCACAAGGCGGGCAAAGACACGAAAAATTAGTGTCAGATTGTACACCCTATGACAATTGGTATCAGATCTTCGTTAGCGAACGATGGCAAACAACACAAATCGAATCAATGATTTGCAGGAGAAGTTGTATGCGCTGGAAACTTTCGTGGGTACGCGGCTGGTTGGTGAAGAAGGTTCGTTGGCTGATCAATTTTGAGCATCATCTGCTCTATTGGAGAACCTTCGTGCTAAAGTTGCAGATCATGTCGTCGAGTTCAATAGGAAGGTTGACGACCTGACTGTAGATCTGGTGACTGTGTGCGTGGCTTGGTTATATAGACTGCTTGTGTGATTGACAGGTTGCTGACTAGTTGGGTGAACCAGTGCATCACAAGGTGGGCAAAGACGCGAAAAATTAGTGTCAGATTGTACACGCTGTGACAGCTAGGCAGTTGCCATAGATGTGTATAATTCCCTCCACCTTTTTAACCCGTATTGAACTCTAAATGGGTCGATGAATATAGAAACGTGAGCAATGACGCAGAAAATTCCTGCCTCCTATTTTATATTTTATAGTAAAATAAGAAGTATAAACTGATAGTAATTTTCTCTATTCTATTGTTGGTCTCTTGCCTCTGTTATATAGAGAATATGTTACATGATTTACATGACATCTAATTCAAAATCAGAATCAATCCTAATCTCTCTAAATCAAATATTTGTTACAGTTGTGGATATGATACAATCCTTATCAAATACATTAGCTTGGTTGAAGAATCCTAGTGTATGAGAAACTCTGTGTCAATACCCCCCGTCAAGATGATGCGGGTGGAATCACTGTCAGCTTGTTACGAAAAAACTCAAACTTCGCAGTACCTAATGGCTTAGTGAAAATGTTGGCAATTTAATCATTTGTGGAGATGTAGCGAACAAGCAAATCTTTCTGTGCCACCTTTTCGCGCACAAAATGAAAGTCAATTTCAATGTGTTTAGTACGAGCATGGAACACTGGATTCGCAGCCAAGTAAGTTGCCCCGATATTGTCACACCAAAGTATGGGAGGCTCTTTCAGAAAAACACCCAATTCAGAAAGTAAAGATTGTACCCAAGTCAATTCTGCAGCTGTATCTGCCAGAGATTTATACTCAGCCTCTGTGGAGGACCTTGCCACAGTCTTTTGCTTGCGGGAGCACCAGGAAATTAAGTTGCGTCCCATATAAATGGCATAACCAGCGGTTGATTTTCTGTCTAGAGGAGAGCCTGCCCAGTCAGAATCACAAAAGGCCTGTATCTTAAATGGTTCGGTGCCGTAAACAAGAGACAAACCATAAGCATTTGTGGCTTGTAAATAACGAATAATTCGTTTAACTGCAACCAAATTAGATTCTGTAGGATTGTGCATTGACTGACACACTTTGTTAACAGCAAAAGATAGATCCGGTCGAGTTAAGGTAGTGTATTGCAAAGCACCCACTATTTGTCTGAAAAATGATGGATCGGAGAACAACGGATCAGAGGCAGGATTAGTTCGGACAATAGCAGAAGGAGTACGGACTGGTTTGCAGTCCACCATATTAGCACGTTGGATAATATCACGTATGTATTTTCTTTGTGACAGCACAAGTCCAGTAGAACTCCGAATAGCTTCAATTCCAAGAAAAAAATTGAGTGGTCCAAGATCTTTTAGAGCAAACTCGCGACCAAGTGCGGCCATTAATTCTGATATAGTTGTAGAAGAATTTCCTGTGATAATTATATCATCAACATAAACTAATACAATTAATCGAATATGACCAATAGTAAGCAAAAATAAGGATGTGTCAGATTTAGAAATAGTGAATCCCAATTGTTGAAGAAAATCCGACAAACGTTGATACAACGCCCGAGGAGCCTGTTTGAGGCCATACAAAGATTTCCTTAGAAGACAAACATGGTGCGGGTGAGTTTTATCCTCAAAGCCAGGTGGTTGGGACATAAACATAGTTTCATCAAGAGTACCATTTAAGAAGGCATTATTCACATCTAATTGATGGATATGCCAAGATTGGGCAACAACCATGGATAAAATAGTACGAACTGTAACCGATTTTACTACCGGACTAAAAGTCTCACTGTAATCTATCCCTTCTTCTTGATTGAAACCCTTGGCAACTAAGCGTGCCTTGTAACGTTCAATGGAGCCATCTGTTTTTCGCTTAACACGAAAGACCCATTTACAGCCTACCACATTCATATGAGGCAATTTGGGAACTAATTCCCATGTGCCTTGAGAAATAAGAGCATTGACTTCAGAATTCATTGCATCACGCCACTCTTTTGATCGAACAGCCTGAGTATAACATGTAGGTTCTGCACTGGTGGTAGAAATCGCCATAAGAGCTTGAGCATGTAACTGATTTTGTTTTCTAAGCATGGCTCTAGTCATGACGCCTGATGGAGGTAGTATTGTGGGGACCACTGAAGAAGTAGTTGCTTGACCGGAGGAATCAGAACCCACTATGGAATGAAGACTGGGTGGCATGACTTGTGGATTAGGTGATGAAGAAGAATCCCGAGATAACATAGGAGATGGAGATGTGTGAACATCCAAAGAGGATGAGGTAGTCAGATTATATATAGAGTGTATAGATTGGAATTTAGGTGGAGTGTTGGAGCTCAGGTCTGTGGATTGAGGATGTGATGTTGGCGACAAAGGAGACAATAAAGAGTGCTGAGGTGATGGCACAGAAGAAGTGGAATGTAGAAAGTGTGGATCGTTGAAGGGAACTATTGAGTTGGTGGCCCATGGGAGGTTGGATTGGGATGATGAAACTGAGGTGCTGGTCTGTTGAGAAAATGGAAAACAATGTTCATTAAATCGCACATAACGGGCTATATAAAATTTATGATGTTGGAGATCCAGACACCGATATCCCAAATGATTAGAACTGTAACCTAGAAAAACACATGAGACTGATCTATAATCCATTTTATGAGAATTGTATGGTCGAATAAAAGGATAACAGACACACCCAAAAGTACGTAAAAATGAATAGTCTGGAGAACGATGAAAAACACTTTCATAGGGGATTTTATTTGGGGAAACGGATGAGGGCATACAATTAATGAGATAGACAGCTGTTTCAAATGCAAAATGCCAATAACGAAATGGAACGTGAGAGTTGGCTAACAAAGTTAGACCGATTTCAACAATATAACGATTACGCCTTTCAACCATACCATTTTGTTCATGAGTGTGAGGACATGTAAGGCGGTGATTAATACCAATGGATGAAAAAAATTTGTTGAGTGAGCGATATTCACCACCCCAATCAGTCTGAACTGCTTTTATTTTTGAATTAAATTGTCTTTCAACAAATAATTGAAATTTAAGAAATATGGCATACACCTCAGACTTGGCTTGCATAGGATAAAACCATATGTATTTCGAAAAGGGATCAACAAAAATAACAAAATACTTATGCCCATCACAAGAGAGAGTGGGAGAAGGACCCCACACATCACTGTATACTAAATTCAGTATGGAAGATACATGGTGATTAGTAATAGGCAAATAAAGTCGTGAAGATTTGCCCAACTGGCAAGCATGACAAAAGGAGAAATCGTTACCAGATACAGGTAATGCATTACTTGAAATAATTTTATTGAGAATTTTTAAATGAGGATGTCCTAATCTATTATGCCAGCAAGTAGATGAGACTTTGGTTGCAACAAAAGCAACAGGTCCTTTACGGTCTGGAAAGGCGGATTGAGAAAGGGAATAGAGGCCCTGATCACTCGGTCCGGTCAACAACAATTTCTTCGTTGTGCGATCCTTCACAGAAAAATAAGTTGGGTGAAATTCAAAATAAACATCATTATCAGATGTAAATTTATTCACAGATAATAATGACTTTGTGACATTGAGAACATGCAAAATATTATTTAACTGGAAAAAGTGATTATTGGAATGAAAAGCAGCCGAACCAGTGTGACTAATTTTTAGGCCTTTACCATTACCAACCCTTAAGGTGTCTGATCCAGTATAAGGAGTAGAATGATCGAGAGACTGAAGATCTGGAGTAACATGGTGTGTTGCACCAGTATCTGGGAACCAAGCATCCGTGAAGTTATTCTGATAAAATGAAGCTGTATTTGTACTGGGCGGATGGCATGATTATAACGTTGACGACAACTGTCTGCAGTGTGATTAAATCGATGACATATCTGGCACTGCACAGAATGATTTGAAGATGACCGGTTGTTATTGTTATAATTGTTTCGCCGTGGCCCAGAATTGTATTGTTGTTGATTGTTGTTATGTGGCCTAGAGTTATTTCTGTTAGTATAGTTAGGGCCTGTTGAATACCCAGAATAGGAGTGAGAACTCTGCCCCTTTTGTGCAAGATTTGCAGATGCTTTGGAATTTCTAATAACATCGACTTCAACTTTGGGTATAGAAGAATTGGAGAAATTGTGTACCAACATTTCATGATTCAATAGAGCACTGAGAAGATCCATGAATGAAATTGGAGTTTTGTTGGTTGCGAGTGTTGGAATGATAGTGTGGAATTCATGTCTCAGTCCCTTAAAAATGATGCAGTTGAAGTCACTAGCAGATACCGGTCGTCCCGCGGCAGCAAGTTGATCACTGATTGTTTTAGCTTTGTATAAATAATCAGTTATGGGGTCATCATTTTGCTTCAGATCCTGTAAACTCAAAAGAAGGTTCAGCATTCTTGTGGTAGAAGGCGAGGCATAGGCTGTCTCGAGCATGGTCCGCAGCTCTTGAGATGTTTTGGCATCAATAATAAGTGGAATAATATCCTCACGAAGGGAGGAGATAAGAAGACTCAGTAAATTTTGGTCTTGTTGGTACCAAATGTGATAATCAGGATTATCCACCGTTGGTGTGTTCGCATCAGTTGCGGGTAGCTTGGCTGGAGGTGCTGTTTCTGTTCCATTGACAAAGCAAATGAGATTGTTACCACGAAGCAGTGGCATTAATTGAACCTTCCAAGATAAATAATTTCCAGGATTAAGTTTCATCACCAACATCTGTGTTGGGTTTGAGAGATTCAGTAACGAGGTTAGAGTGTTTGCAGCCATTAGTTGTCGCTGGTTTGAGCTTGAGGCATTCAATGAAAATGTGGAGGAAGATGAGGACATAATGTCGATTTTGTGCTCTGATACCAAAATAAGAAGTATAAACTGATAGTAATTTTCTCTATTCTATTGTTGGTCTCTTGCCTCTGTTATATAGAGAATATGTTACATGATTTACATGACATCTAATTCAAAATCAGAATCAATCCTAATCTCTCTAAATCAAATATTTGTTACAGTTGTGGATATGATACAATCCTTATCAAATACATTAGCTTGGTTGAAGAATCCTAGTGTATGAGAAACTCTGTGTCAATATAGTACTACGATTCTTTCATTTGCCCAAACAATGTTACTATCACATAAAAAAAGTCACATAAATCTCACATACACACATGTATATTTTCACAAAAAAGGTCACATAAATCTCACGTACACACATATATACATGTGTGTACGTGAGATTTATGTGACATTTTGTATGTGATAGTAGCATTATTTTTGCACAAAATATACGTGTATATACAAATTTGTACTAGAAATCCAACGGCTCACATTTCCCCTGCAATCTTCTATTTACAATATATATATATATATATATATATATATATATATATTTGTAAATTTGTACTAATTTTCAATTCTTATTGTCGTTGATTTCTAGGGTTTGAAAAATGTCAACAATCGAAACCCCACGACCAGTAATTCACACCCAAATCTATGTAAATTCGAACAATAATCCTAAACATTTATACAAACACACCTTTCGCGATCGAATTTGTGTATCACATGAAAAGCCGAAGCTTTTTATCACAAATTCCTCATCTTATCGCTCAAATAATCTGTACAGACAAGATAGGGTTTCAAAAAACATACGAAAATTCGAGATTTGGAGTGTGTTTTTAAAGAATCAAGGTATTAGAATTCGAGCGAATAGTTCCTGTGAACATGACAGTGAATCAACAACAGAGAATAACGAAGCAAAAGGGAATGAAAGCAAAGGAGTGAGTAAAAATTCCCCCGGTTCGGGCTCCAGTTCTTCGAGGAGAGAGAAACAAGGGAAGGGTGGATGGTGGGGGAAAGGGGGGAAATGGCGGTGGCAGCCGATAATCCAGGCGCAAGAAATCGGTATATTATTGTTGCAATTAGGGATTGTAATGTTTGTTATGTGGTTGCTTCGGCCCGGGATTCTGTTGCCCGGGTCGGAGCCTCAAGCTCAGACAACATTGGTTAGCGTGCCTTATAGTGATTTTTTGAGTAAGATTAATGGTAATCAAGTTCAGAAAGTTGAAGTTGATGGTGTTCATATTTTGTTTAAATTGAAGTCGGAAGCGGGTGGAATTGAGAGTGACATGGGGAGTGTTAGTAAGTTGCAGGATTCGGAATTGCTATTACGGAGTGTGGCTCCTAGCAAGAGAGTTGTTTACACGACTACTCGTCCCAATGATATTAAGACTCCCTATGAGAAGATGCTTGAAAATGATGTTGAGTTTGGTTCGCCTGATAAAAGGTCGGGTGGATTCTTGAATTCTGCATTGGTAAGTATTTTTTTGCTGAGGATGCCATAAGCATGTAGTTGGTTATCTATACATATATAACATTGATTTAAATTGTACAATTGCTTTGGTATCTTTAAAAGGAAAACTAGCTAAGGTTGTGAAACTTTCCTGATTGGTTATCAGTAGTTGGAGTATAATATAATTGAGCTCAACAAGCACAACTTCTGAACATATTGTAGTATTGGCAGACAATTTGTTTTCTTGCTCCCACTCGTAGAAATTCTTATGTATCTCAAAGATACATGAGACAAACTGCTCCATTGCGAACATCTCTTGCACAGTATCTTAATCATCTAATTTTGGTGTCTTATAAATGCAACAGTGGAAGCTTTACTTAATTCTCCTAGAAGAATTGTATAATTTATTCCCTTGATACAGGTTCTTTCAATTGCGTCTAAAATAGAGAATTTCTAGAAAGATTTATGGAAAAACTTAGAAGATGAAATGTCAAAGGCATCACACATAGGTTTCTTAGACCTCACATCAAAGAGCAGACACATGAATGTTAATATGTAATGAATTATGATATAATTGATTTCATTTACTAGTGCAACACCAACAACCAAAGAATGTGGATTTACACAAAAATATTAATTGAATATAGGGGATCAAAATTCCCTAATTCTAAAACTTAAAAGTACTTCAAATAAAATTTACCCAACGGTACATTAACTTCAAAGTATCTATAAAGATGACTATACTAAGATATATATCGAGTATTCATGCTCCTAAATGAATCCCACTATGAAAAAGAATCAATTCTTCGACGTTGACCTTCTAATCTTGCATCCCGCTATGTGCATCTCTTTAATGAAGGAAAATCAGTTCCCGGATTTTTCCATATCTTTTTCTAGAAGAATGGAGTGGACCAACCACATATCTCAGGAGTATAGTTGATTCAATAATATCTTCTCCTATCTAAAATTTGTTGTATGGTTTAGATTTTTGTTCTGCCGATTTTTTTTTAAAATAATGTAGATTAATATTTTGTTGTTTTTTCTTATCATGTATCTTCTAAATATCACCCAAACAGTTTTGTAAGCCCAACGGGCATAGTAGAAATTTGATAGGGGATTCATTAGTTATTTGAGAAGAGTGGCTAGTACTCTTTTTTCTTGTTCTTCAATTTTTCTTTGTCCCGAAGATAGCTGGAGTGTAGTAGCCTATTGAAGTAGGTCTTATCTTGTAGTATAAGTATGAGTAGTGGTTGTAATTTCTCATTTTATGCTACGATGAATGAAATATTGAATTGAGAAATATTTTCCGTCCCTTAACACCTTTCTCACCTCAATTGTCCTTCCTTCCCATCATTTCTCCCTTTCAATTTTGTTTCTGAAATCAGTTTCTTTTCAAGCACTTTAGTTCTTTATAAGGACCCGGCTTGATCCTAACAATTTGGTGTTAGAGCAGTAAGATTTTGTGACCAAACTTCCATTAGCAGATTTTACAGCTTTGATTTATATGTCTTCATCAACTGTTCTTCTAAAACTTTTTGCTGAATATTTCTAGTGAACTCTTCTATTTTCGTTCAGTAGTTTCATTCTCTTCTTAAAGCTCACATTCTTCTCTCAATCTCTTTAAAATGTCCTCTAATTTCTCATTTCTAAACTATTATTTTCCTGCACTCCTAGTGTTTGGTTGGTATAATATCCGCTCCGATATTTTTTTTTTCAATTTCTCCTTCTCCAATTCTCTTCAATGTCAGGGACTCGAGTAACATACGTGCAAGCTGGCCCTTGCACTGCGTATACGCTATGAAGGGCTGAGAGGTCCAGAACAATGCTCTAAAAGGCGCTAGGCAAGAGGCGGGCTGGCGGCCGCCTAGGCGCTAGGCGGGATTTTTTATTTGAAGTCAATTTTTATATTTTATCTTACATTTATCTAAAGAAAACAATAATATAAAGCAAAACAATCTATAATAAAGATAATAAAGGCATTTGCTTAAAGTTCAAACACATCCATATTGCCAATGTCAAAGCTCAAACACAAACATGCAATTGTTCAAAGTTCAAACATATCTTTAACGTATTAGTTTTATTCATAAACAAGATTGCTATTAAATAATAAAATTTAAAATTTCAATAATTCAATTCAATATTAAAACTTAAGAAACTAAACATAAATTTAACAATTATATCGAATTAAACTAAATATTACAAATGTATCATCATTTATATAATTTGAAGTTGGTACAAGTTCAAAAATTACAACTATAATAAAATTATTCATTTTGACTTGATCTTGTTACTTCTTGTTGTGATTTGATATGCTACAACTTGCATTATAAATATGGTAAATCATTAGAAAAATAAATATATCAAGATCTGGTTTGGGTAGTTATTAAAATAAAAAAAACCTCTCCGCCTAAGCTCTGTCTAATTTTGAGGAATTTTTTTGCCGCTTTGAGCCTACGTGAGACGTCAGGGGGGCCTAGCGCCTAGGCGAGACCTAGGCGGGGATTTTTAAAACACTGGTCCAGAATGATGCGCCTCACACCTCTAGGCAACTGGTGGAGACGATAGGGTTTAGAATTAGGGTTTAAAGGTGGTGAACAAATTGAGAAGAATTGGAGAAGAAATAAGAAGATAATAAAACAATAAAGATTTAAAATTTTAAAATCAAATAATCAGTCTCAATGTACTGAAGAATGATGTATTACATGAGTTGATAAAGAAAAACCCAATTCTTAGAGACTAAGTAAACCAAATAAAATAAGGAAACAAAATCCTAATTATAGCTTATTATAGTTAAAATTTTAGAACAATCCCATTTTTGGACAACTCGGTACGGGCATCTAAAGCCTCTTGTATCAGTGCAACGTCACTCCAGTCAAGTTGGGCGGGTTCATCTTTCATCAACAACCCTCTCTCAGGCCACCAATCTAATTTCTTGAATAGTCAACAATGATCCTAGGCATATGGTTATCAAGCCGTCACCTAAGCGACGTTTAGGCATCCAGGCGGTGAACAACTGGCTAGGCAAGCCTACGCCTTAGTGGCCGCCTCTAAGTCGTGCGCCTTTGCCTCTAAACCTCTGCCTTGGGTCGCCTAGGCGATGCCTAGGACGACTTCCTAGCAAGGCACACACCTTAGTGAGAACTAGCCCCAAACATCACGAGAAAATCAAAAACAAAACAAGAAAGAAAAGAAAGGAGAAGATGGAGAAGCAACACTGCCAGAGGTCGTTGCCCTCTTATTGCTCCATCTTTGGTTGACGTCCACCATGTTGTTGCTCGTCAACGTTGCCGTCGATCATGTTTGTCGTTCGCTGTTTGCCGTTGTGAGCAATGTAAATCCAACGACGTAGATAGAGACGGCTAGGGTTTTGATTACTTAAGTCGCTTGGGCTGGGATGAAGTTGCTAGACTCAGTTGTATTTTAAAAGCTCAAAGTGTTATTTTGGGTCCATTACTTCTATTCAAGCTGGGCTGAGACACATGGCCATGTGGCGCTTGTTACAAATCTATTTAGCATAAAGTGTAATCAAATGGGTCTAATGAATTATGTTAATTTCCTTTATTTTTAAAATGAATTGTGTTTTTTCTTTTAAAAAGAAAATTAAATACAATAAATAATGTCTTTACTGGAGCCCGCACTTAGGAAATAAATATAAATTGAATTTGCCCCTATTCAGTGCCTTTTCAAGTTAATATTAATTTTAAGAAAATAAAAGAAAATGGAATATAATGCAAATTATGGAATTATTGTTTCTCATATCATTGTTTTTGTTTGTGAGGTGTCATGGCCACTGCTTTTCTTTTTTCCCGTCTTTTCCTTCTTTGCCCATGTTTTTGTCGAGAATTTTATGTTTTATTCCAATTGAAAACTTGAGACAGTTAAACAAGTCAGGTATTTCATGTTGCCAATTATATATGCAATTGTTGGCATTGTCACCCAACCTAGTTTTGACTGTATCGCACTATGTATCATTTGAGGTATTTCATGTTTCCAATTACATTCATATACTTGTGTATTTCTAGGTAATGGTGTATATATAGTTATGCACACATATATACTTATTGACTTATTGTGTGCAAGTAAGTTGCTACTACATTCTTGTAGTGTATGCAGTGTTCAGATTTTATTGTCTTGATATTTGAAGTATTTTTATTATTTTTTTTCGTGCAGATAGCTTTGTTCTATGTTGCTGTGCTGGCAGGGGTTCTTCAGCGGTTCCCTTTTAGCTTCTCTCAAGTGCGGACCAGCATACATTCATTGTTCATTGATGCAATTTCTTCATAGTGAATGTTTGAGTGATTACTTACTTCATTTGTACAGCAGACAGCTGGTCAGCTTAGAAAACGCAAGTCTGGGGGCTCTGGTGTGGCAAATGTGACTGAACAAGGAGAAAGTATCACATTTGCTGATGTTTCTGGTGTTGATGAGGCTAAGGAGGAGCTTGAAGAAATTGTAGTATGTTGGAAATTACTCATCTTCAATAATAATACTTGGCACTCATTTATCAACTTTCTTTTGCTATAGAGGCTCCATTCTCATTCCCAAATTGTTATTAATCATTGATGTTTACCACCTCAGGAATTCTTAAGGAACCCAGACAGGTATACTCGAGTTGGTGCTCGTCCTCCTCGTGGTGTTCTCTTGGTGAGTTGAGTGCTAAACTACTGGTCAGAGTAGAATAATAGAGTCCTTATAAACAAATTCGAAGCCATGTCTCATTAGACTGCTCAAACCATGTCTCATGCAGCGTCTATACCAGCATTACTGTTGAAGCTAGGATTAGGATGTAGATGTAGGATTGGTAGGTCTGTTTGATGGCCAATTCTAAGCTGAAACCGAAATTTTTTAGTAGTTTTTTTCCGTTAGTTATCTTGAATAACAGTGCAAACATAACTAAAATCCTTAAGAGCATTCACAACAGTTTCTATAATCAACTCTCTATCTCCAGTTTTAAAGAATATATCAATAAATCATTATCCAACAGTTTCCTTATCCTTATTTGACTTTCTATTTTAATCCCTATATAGGATTTTACTTCCCAGTATAAGGGAGTCAAAAGACCGTTCTCTATGTATACAAAATGACATTTCACACCCTCATTTAAGTGGACAACTCATCAATCATACACATCTTGACATTTTTTTACTACATTTTCAAATTATAAAATTAATATTGACTTATTTTAAAAAAATTAATTTCAAACATATTCCAATTTAAAATTGATATAAATTTATTTAATTTATGTCAATATAATTATAAATATTATAAAAGTACTATTAATTATAAAATTTATTATTTTCAAAATTTAAATTAATCATATTAAATTTAAATTTAAAAATATCACAAATTAACTTTTTAAAAGTTAATATTGATCTTATGTACATTTGCAACTACAATCCATTCAATACTCACTGCATAAATTACTTAAAATTTGAAATAAAATAAAAATTATTTTACTGTGAAATACAATTGATAAATTATACTCTCTTTTATAAATTATAAGATTATTATTAATTTGATGTTTTGACTGTTGGAACTCTTAAATTTTAACTTTTAAATTTCAGATTTTATTATTTAAAGAATTAATATAAGGAACCTGTTGGGTACATCGTGAAAAAATTGAATCCCTATTTTGTAGAATGACCCAATAGACTGCAGAGTAAGGATAGAGAGAAGGAAACTATTGTGAATGCTCTAAGTGACTGATTTTGACGTTAGGGAGGTGTTATCTCTTATGCTTTTTTTTAAAAAAATTTATTTATTTTTTATAGATAAAGAACTCTTCTTCTTTATCAAGCAGCACCAAGTTTATTCTGTGTAAAAGGTCACACTACTTGTTATGTAAATGTATTTATAACTTGGTATATAATCTATGTAGAAATTGAGATGTCTATTTCATTGAAGTTATTTCTTTCTATTACATAAATTGATATATATATATATATATACATACATAAAACAATCTAATTACATTTATGGTAATTCCTAAATTACAGTAATGTGTACACACTGAATAAGGAAGCTATAATTATGGTATATTCTGTCATATCTTCTAACACTGCCCCTCAAGTTGGTGTATAGATGTCTCGCATACCCAACTTGAAACATAGTGGATGAAACATCTTACTACTAAGACCCTTAGTCAAAATATCAGCTAGCTGATTTTCTGTTTTGACAAAAGGTAAGCAAATAAAACCACTAGTTATTTTTTTTTATGAAGTGTCTGTCAATCTCAATGTGCTTCGTTCTATCGTGTTGTACTGGGTCGTTCGCAATACTAATGGTTGCTTTATTATCACAAAATAACTGCATAGGCCTATTAATTGTAACACCCAAATCCTTTAACAAGGTTCGAAGTCACATTAGTTCACATATACCCAAGGCTTTAGCTCGATATTCCGCTTCAGCACTAGATCTTGCTACCACGGATTGTTTCTTACTACACCAAATAATAAGATTACCTCCAACAAATGAACAGTAACCTGATGTAGAATGACGATCCTCTATAGAGCCAGCCCAATCTGAGTTGGAAAAAGCTTCAACTCTCATATGATCATGTGATGCGAACAATAACCCTTTTTCAGGAGCAGACTTGAGATACCTCAGAATTCTGTAAACAGTTTCCATGTGACAATGTCGAGGATCATACATATACTGACTCACTATTACCACAGCATAAAATATAACAGGTTCAGTATGAGAAAGATATATCAATCGTCCCACCAAACGTTGATATCTTTCTTTATCAACCATAGGACTTGTGCCACCTACTAGATTATGATTAACTTCAATAGGAGAATCAGCAGGCTTACATCCCAACATGCCAGTTTCTGTTAAAAGATTAAGAACATACTTCCTTTGAGATAGAAAAATCCCACTGGTAGATCTTGCAACTTCAATACCAAGGAAATATTTCAAAGGACCAAGATTTTTGATCTCAAATTCTTTAGCCAAAACTTACTTTGAGATTAATTATCTCTCTATATTATTTCCTGTCACCACAATATCATCAACATAAACAATAAGAATGGTAATCTTACCGTTTATATGTTTGACAAATAGAGTATGATCTGCTCTATTCTGCTTGTACCCAAATCTTATCATTGCTTTGTAGAATCTACCAAACTAAGTTCTGGGAGATTGTTTCAACCAATATAAAGCCTTTCGCAGTTTACAAACCTTATCCTTGGTGGCAGATGAAGCAAAACCAGAGGGTATTTTCATATATATTTACTCCTCTAAGTCACCATGAAGGAATGCATTTTTCACATCCAACTGTTGAATATCCCAGCCGAAGTTTGCTGCACTTGAGATTATGGTACGAATAGAGTTCATCTTCGCCACAGGAGCAAATGTCTCCTGGTAATCAATTTCATGAGTTTGAGTGTACCCTTTTGCAACTAGCTTGACTTTGAGTCGCTCAACTATCCCATCTAACTTTTGTTTGACTGTATATACCCATTTGCAACAAACTGGTCTTTTTCCGTAAGGAAGTGAGACTAGTTCCCATGTATCATTCTTTTTCAGGGCATTCGTCTCCTCTATCATAGCCTGTTTTCAATTCTCATTACTCATTGCTCCTTTTCATCCCTGAGGTACAGATATTGAAGACAAGGAAGAAACAAAAGAGAGATAGGATGCAGATAATTTATCATAGGCTACGAAATTAGAGATCGGATGTTGAGTACAAGCTCTAACCCCTTTTTTAAGAGCAATTGGAATATCAGTATCATTAGATGAACAAGTAGGATTAGGATTCTCATAATTAGCATTATCAACACTAGGTTCTGAGCAGGGTTGGAGTAGTGGTGCAGAAATGGTGACCTTATACTTGCCTCTTCGAACATAGGTTCTCAACTCAGGCTCATTCTATAACTCCCCCTGTGTAGAATTATCAGAAGAATCAACAGGAACAAGAGAAGATGGAATAGGAAAATATGGTATAATAGAACTTGAGGGTATAATAGAACTTGTAATGCCAGCCTCAGGAGGAAGCTTCTCCTCACCAATAACATCCTCCCCTGAGGAGAAGGTGAAGAAGAATAAAAAGTTTTCAATTCCCTGAAGGTTGCATTTCGAGTGACGAATACTTTGTGTGAAGAAGGATGATAACCTTCTTGGGTTGGAGAATAACCAATGAAAACACACCGAAGAGACTTGGGATCTAATTTTTCCCGAGTGGGAGATTTATCATGAACATAACACACACAACCAAAGACTCGAGGCGAAGGAGAATGGCCTTTCGTGTGTCGAAGCAAAGAGGTTGGATTTTTGTTTCCAAGAATTCTAGAAGGAAGACGATTTATCAAAAAGGCAGCAGTTAAAACCGCATCGCCCCATAGAAATTTAGGAGTGTTCATAGTGAACATAAGAGTGCGGGTTACCTCTAGTAAGTGGCGATTCTTTCTTTCCGCCACTCTATTTTGTTCTGGAGTTTTGACACAAGAGGTTTGAAGAATAATGCCATGCTTAGAGATAAGATGCAAAAACATTATTATTATATTCACGACCATTATCACTATGGAGAATCTTTACTTTAGCTTCAAATTGTGTTTGAATCATTTTATGAAATTCCTGGAAACAATCAAACACCTCATCTTTAGAACGAAGAAGATAAATCCAAGTGACACGAGAATGACAATCAATAAAGCTAACAAACCATCTATGACCAAAACGGGAAACAATCCGAGAGGGTCCCCACACATCAGAATGTATAACAACAAAAGATTCCGAATGTCGACTGTTAATAGCAGAATAAATAGAACGTTTGTGTTTCCCCTCACATGGTTCACACAAAAATTGAGTTTTATTACATTGTTTAACTAAAGATGGAAACAAAGACTAATATAGAAAAAGAGGGATGTCCCAAACGTCAATGCCACTGATGGAGAGAAGTCAAACTTGAGTCAGAAGTAGAGTGAAAAGCCTGAGTAGGGAACATATTCGATGAGGGAACATCTAAGTAATAAAGACCACCAACTGCACTACCATTGCCAATCTTCTGTCTCGTTACCAAGTCCTGAAAAACACAATGAGATGAGAAAAAGGTTACTGAACAGTGTAAGGATTCAGAAGACGTTGAACAGATAACAAATTTGCAGTGAATGAAGGAATAAGAAGAACAGATGACAATGTTAATGAAGGGGTATAAATTACAGAGCCTCTCCCAGAGATAGAAGAGAGGGAACCATCAGCTACACGAACCTTGTCTTTTTCAGAATAAGGCGTGTATGAAGTAAAGATGGTGGAGGACCCGGTCATATGTTCGGAGGCACCTGTGTCAATGATCCAACTAGAGCAAGGTGATGAAACATTAAGAGCACATGACTGTATACCTGACTTGGCGTAATGAGAAGAAGTGGATTTTGAATAGAGTTTCTGAAAAGCTGAGATTTCCTCAGGTGTGAGTGCAGAAGTAGTGTCTGAAGCATTGGAGGTATCAACTGGAGGTGTTGTAGTAGTTACATAGGCCTGAGATCCACGTCCACGACCACTACTAAACCTACCCCCTCGCCCTTTAGGACGTCCATCAAGCTTGAAACAACGATCTCTGGTATGATTCTTTCCCCCACAGTAATCACATTCACGGGATTCCTTCTCAACAAGAGACTGAGTAGTGGAGCCAAACTTAGGATTTGAAGTAGCCATGGCGGAACGATCAACAGAATTTAGAACCATCACCCGACGCCTACTTTCCTCTTGTTGGACCCTAGCATGAGCTTCTCGTAACGATGGAAAAGGTGTCTGACCAATCAACTGTGCTCGAATTTAATCAAATTCTATATTCAAACTTGCCAGGAAATCCACAACTCTATCTGCACTAACAAACTTTTGATAAGCAACTGCATCTTCCAGACATTTGGCTGAAAAAACCCGATAATGATCAAACTCCTGCTAAAGAGCATTAATTTCTGCAAAATACTGAGCCACCATTTTCTCCCCTTGATTTAGCTCGCGAATCCGTTTACGAATATCATATGCCTTAGACATATCACCAGAAACAGAGAAAGTTTGAGAGATAGCCTCCCAAAGCTCATAGGCAGTGTCTAAGAACATGTAACTACTCCGCATACTAGGTTCCATGGAATTAAAAATTCACGTTTTTTCCATGGAATTATCAGATTTCCATTCCTCTTGGATCAGACCCGGTTTCTCAGGCATAGTGGTTGTTCCATTGATGAAGTGTTGCATACGATTGGGCCTCAATTGACATACGGCATGCTTGAGACCATGCCAAATAGTTGGTTCCATCCAGTTTGAAGGGACTTAGAGTCAATGCTGAATTAAGAGTATGACTCCTGAACAACCCTTGTTGTTTCATTCCACTGTTCTGAACCTTACTGCTTGCACCACTTTGTTCCGCCATAAAAGAGTACTAATAAGGAGATAAAATCTATACCAAGGAGAATAAACTTTCCAAATGATATCAAGAGATTGTATAACACTCCAGGAACAAGGATAGGCAGACAAAGCAACAAAAAAAACTCAACAAAACACACTGTTTCAAGACTACAATTTGTTTAACAGTGAAAGGCTAACACTGTTAATAATGGTTGTGAAAAAACTCAACCAATCACCTTAAATCCACTGTAGATAGGAAGAGGAGAGAGAGGCGACCAAGACCGAACAAACTTTGTCGGAAAAATTTTGTCGGAAAAGGTCACACGCGTCGGTCAACGTCAGCGCGTGGCGTCGGAAGTCAGGAGTGTGGGCGGCGCCTGGCGGCGCGTGCGGCGATGGGTCGAAAAAGTGAAAACTCTGATTAAGTCGCCTGATACTGTAGAACTCTATTATGATCTCAATTTTTCCAAAAAAACTGATGATGCAAGGTTTCTATGACAATTTCACGTTCGGCAGTTGAAGCAGAGAAAAAAAACAGGTCTGATAATGGACCAAGCTTTGATACCATATAGAAATTGAGATGTCTATTTCATTGAAGTTATTTCTTTCTATTGCATAGATTGATATATATACATAAAACAACTTAATTACATTTATGGTAATTCTTAAATTACAATAATGTGTACACACTGATTAAGGAAGCTATAACTATGGTATATCCTGTCATATCTTCTAACAATCTATGGATATGTTCTCTTCCTATTCTTATTCCTTTGTTGTATATAGCGACAGTGATTTTGTTCTTACTAAGATTAAAATTTATCTTTACTAGGATGTTTTGTTATACAGCCTAGATGTTGTTGCCAACAAAGTTACTGCTTGTAGAGCATTTTCCCAAAGAAAATAAATTTTCTAGTTCGGCTTTCCAATGTGAGTTTTAATGTATGAATTGAAAGTATGGCTATGGTTATCTTACAGGTGGGTCTTCCTGGGACAGGTAAGACTCTTTTAGCAAAGGCTGTAGCGGGCGAAGCTGAAGTGCCCTTTATAAGTTGTTCTGCAAGTGAGTTTGTAGAACTGTACGTTGGCATGGGAGCTTCCCGTGTTCGAGATCTCTTTGCCCGGGCAAAGAAAGAGGCTCCATCAATTATATTTATAGACGAGGTTAGAATTCTCTCTTACTCCTACACAAACATATCACATATGTACATATTTCTTCCTTTGGTGGTTTTCAAGAAAGATTGGGTTTTTTTTGGGGGGGGTGGGCAGCATCTTCTTGGATGATTCTCAGTCTGCTTTATCATTCTTTGCAGATAGATGCTGTAGCAAAGAGCCGTGACGGTAAATTTCGCATTGCTAGTAATGATGAGCGAGAACAAACTCTGAACCAGCTGCTCACTGTAAGCTATCTGAGAATATATAGTTGCATCCTGAAAATTGTGGAATGTCTGGATGTAGTTCATGTGTTTACAATTAAACTGCAGGAGATGGATGGTTTTGACAGTAACTCAGCAGTGATTGTTCTTGGAGCAACTAATCGATCAGATGTTTTGGACCCTGCACTTTGCCGACCTGGAAGATTTGATCGCGTGGTTATGGTTTGTGCTTTTTATTGGAGTATCCTCTCTGAATTTTGAAACCTACATTAAAGCACGTCATCTGCCGCCTTAAGTGCTTTATAATTTTTTCAGAATTGACTTGCATGATTTGGGTTTCTAGGTGGAAACACCTGATAGAATTGGAAGAGAAGCTATTTTGAAAGTACATGTTTCTAAGAAGGAGCTTCCACTAGGAGAGAATGTAGATCTTGTTGATATTGCTTCTATGACCACTGGTTTCACTGGGTAATTTTCCTTCTGTCTAGATTTAGTGAGATATGTAGCAATTTTGTTTCAAGTTTTTTTTTTAGTTAAACACTTCAGAAAAGAGTTCTGGATTCCGGATGCTGTGCAGGGCAGAGCTTGCAAATTTAGTGAATGAAGCTGCCTTGTTGGCTGGAAGACAGAATAAAGATGTTGTGGAGAAAATAGATTTTATTCAAGCTGTGGAGCGCTCAATAGCTGTAATTCTCTCTCTCTCTCTCCCCTCTCTGCGTGTCTCTCTCTTTTTCTGTCTGTCTGTGTGAGAGAGTGAGAGAGGGCACTGACAGATGTATATACAAGCATGCACCTTTGTATTCTTTGTGACTGGTTTACACTCTAATTTTTGTTGTATTTTTCATATGATGTTGCATACTTTTCTGGTTTTGTGGTGCATGGAAATCTCATTGGATGATACTTCAAATATTGTATCTTTCAGTGGGCACAGCCATCTTTTCTGCTTAGCTTTCTAATATTTGTTGTAATTTCTGAACTGTACTCAGCTTTTTGACCTTTGTGAGTGCAGAGCTAGATGTTTTTATTTGGCTGTATTTTTGTTTTTTGGTGCATAGTGCAGAACTTGATGTAGAATTAATTGGAATGTTGTGAAAATGTCAAGTACTTTGGGAGATCAAGAAAGGGGAAGGCTTATGTGAAGCTGTTGGTGAAAAAATTATCCCATGTCTAAATTATTATTACTTGTTTGTGGGGGTGGGGGTGGAGATAATTTATTTGCTACTGTGACAACATATGGTTGTCTGATTCTCCTAATTTACTGTTTTCCATGAAAGATTTGCTCTTATGATCATACTTCTTGTCACCTTTTTTCATTCATGGTCGGAAATGTTTGTTTACATATTTACCGTCTCTGTTCAAAATATAGGATCAAGTTTGACTTTTTGAAGTCAATTTGAGACATTTTCAAATTCAAAATTGGTATGAATTCATTTCGTTATCGGCAATACAATTATGAAAATCGTAAAACTATCCAAAAAGTACTATAAGTTACAAGATTTATTCTTTTCAAAAGTTAAATGGATTATATCAGTTTTGACTAATTTTTTTTAGTATTGATCTTATATTTTGGAACGGAGGGATTACAATTTATTGTGTTCTTGATTTGGATCTTATGTGCTGAGGTTCTAGAGGATTGGTTTCAATATTACAGGGAATCGAAAAGAAGACTGCTAAGTTGCAGGGTTGTGAGAAAGCTGTTGTTGCAAGGCATGAAGCTGGTCATGCAGTAGTGGGGACTGCCATTGCAAATCTTCTTCCAGGACAGCCAAGGGTTAAGGTAAACAGAGTCATTGCTCCTTTTCTGAAAAAAAGAGAGTTTAGTTTCCTGTTTTTTGGCTAGTGCAATGGGAGGTGGGGAGTTGAGGCTAGTAACTATTCTGAGACCTAATTGGCACTTTGTATATCTTTAAATTAAATAAACTACAAAAGAGTGATAAAGGGAAGGGAATCCCAGTGCACAAGCAGCGCATAAGACTTGATGGGATGGAAACTAGAAATGAAAAAGCAAAATAATTTACACTTATTCATTGGGATTTCATTAAAAAATTTGAGCCTTTTGTCTGTTTGGAATAGTTTTGGTAGCAAATGGTGAAATTATGAGGTGTGGGAATGTTGGAGGGAGACCTTTTGTCTTCTAGAATCTAGATGGATTTGATGAGGTCTGCAGTCATGTTTTTAAAGATGTAGTTGCTTGTAGTGGTAGAAACAAGAGTGCTTAGCTTTGCTGAGGATATAGTTCATTGTGATTCACTCCTGTAGTGAAGTTGTGTGATTAATGATTAGTGTTTTATGTAACCGTTCAAGGTGTTTAGTGGAGAGCTACCCTACCTTTCAATTGGAGAATAAGGGTGGACAGGAGTGCAGTTCAGACTCTGCCAGCTTCCTTTAAGGTGATATGGTTTTAGTCTTCTCAATTGCTTTTTAAACTTATAAAAATAAGGATACTTTTTTTGGGTAGATAAACAAATTTTATTAGAAAAAATTTAAAGAGATTACAATCATTTTTTTGTTTTGTTTTGTTTTTTTTTTTGGGGGGGGGGGGGGGGGAGTAGAAATCCATTCATTCTATTAACAAGTCGAAATAATAAGAAAATGTTCATAGATGAGCAGCACAACACAACACAAACTGGAAAAAGTCATTATTGGTGTATGTTAAGTTACCAACTTGTCAAAAGCTTTAGCTCTTATAGACTGGACCCATAAATGTATTATCATACTTAAATGCTCTCCCTCCCGCGTGACCCCTGCTTGCAAAATCCTTCAGAATTATTGGTTAAGAAATCAGAGAAAATCTTTCCTGTTGACTGATTGATATTTTGATATCCAGAGTTTGCGCATTATCTGCGAAGCTGGTTCTTTGGTCTTAATATTTAGTTTGGAATTGTTAGCATGAAAAAATAAAAATAATACCCAGTGTGTTTTTGCCTGAGTATCAATAATTATTCAATACCTGCTCTACAAAAAGAAATTTATAACATGTCTATGTTCGTCTTTTTCTTGTGAGAGTTGTGGTGAAAAATAGCCATCTTTTCCTGTTACTTCATTGATTTGTTTACTTTCTGTATGTGTTGCGGAGAACAGAAGAAAGGGTGGGGCCGCGGGGGGAGGGTGGTGTTGGGGGAACTATTTTTGATACTACGTAGTCTGAGTCCTGTTACACGAGTTAAATTACTTTTATATATGATGATCGTAGTTCTTTTGTCTTGGCTAGGATGAGAGGCAAGTGTGTGCTGTTCTGTGTTCTTTGTGTCTACCTAAATGCTCTTGTGGAATTTTTGGCCGCCTTGGAACTCATAGTTTATAGAGTTAGAGCCATTATAGGGATGTGAATCACTTTGCTTGATGAAATCAGCAGAGAGAATGACTTGGTTTGTCCTACTCCATTGAAGTTGGTTTCTTGTGGTTCTAGAAAAATACAATTGAATTAAAGCCGACGTCCATTGCTTGGTTGGTGTCTCTTATCTCTGCTGAAGTCAGTTTTTTGAAGAACTAACACTGTCAATTTTTTACGAGATTGGGAAACTGCATTACTTGAGCAGAAAATGATATATATTGCGATTTTACTTGTCGACTTTTTTAATGCGAGTTAAGTTGATAAATCTAATCGGTAATACTTTTACAATGTATTTGAACAGTGGGCCAATTTTATAATCCTATCCAATCTCATGTAGGAGGACTCTACTTGAGCTACCTAAGATTTTTAGTAATTTCTCCCATCTGGATGCTTTTATTCTGTTGTGTATTTCTCGTAGAGAACAATATTGTGAAGAGTCAAAAGTAATTAGTCCTACACAGATTTCTAACTCTTCAATAATGGCATTCACTGATGTCTCAGGATCCCTGGAAGGGGGCCTTCTTTTCTTTTAACATAAACTGCACTAAAATGGCCTATAGCCAATCCTAGGTCCTTCCTCTGTAGTAGAGAGCAATGTTTTAAATTTAAACTTTTTGGGCTGCCCAGACGGATTAATATGACTGGTGACCATAATTGTAGTTTCTGCTTTAATGAGCAGTGTAAATAGATAATGACGAGGAATATAAGATGGATGACCCGATCTTAGCCAATCTAGAGATGGCCTTTGCCGCCTGATATCACGTTGCTTCTAAGGAAAATGTTTTATTTACCTTGTCATTGATTGTGTTTCCTTCCTATTGACTAGATACCTTGTCTGACCCTATATTTTTTATTGAGTAATTATTTTCTAATTTCACATTTGTAATAGGGTTCAGGATTAAGCTTAATGACAAATGTGAAAATCGAAAAAATTCGAACGTTGTGGTAAAATGTTGTCCATTGAGATCATTATATGTTCTGCATAGATGCTCAATTGTAGTGTGTATGGTGTACCAATAATTGATGTACTTGCATGATAATTTTTATCAAATGATAATTCAGTCATAGTACTCATGTTTTTTTTATCAGAAGTTGAGCATATTACCGAGGTCAGGAGGGGCATTGGGTTTTACTTACACTCCTCCCGCCAGCGAGGATAGATATTTACTTTTTGTTGATGAGTTGCGTGGTCGCTTGGTTACTCTCCTTGGCGGACGTGCAGCCGAAGTAGTTTACTCAGGCCGTGTGTCAACAGGTGCGATTGATGATATCCGGCGAGCTACGGACATGGCATACAAGGCAATTGCTGAATATGGACTTAATCAGACCATAGGCCCTGTTTCATTGTCAACACTCTCTGCTGGGGGGATTGATGAGTCCGGTGGAGCAACTCCTTGGGGACGCGATCAGGTTTCATCTCTTTGCTCTTCCTCTTTGTTACTTTATGTACTCCCTTTTCCACGACATGCCATAGCGTTACCTTTTTATCCTTTTGGGTGAAGATTCTTTTCCTCGTTTGATCATGTATTTGTCTATAACAGGGGTATCTCGTTGATCTTGCTCAAAGAGAGGTTAAGGCACTGCTGCAATCTGCTCTTGATGTAGCTCTCGCTGTTGTGCGTGCTAATCCTACTGTATTGGAGGGCCTTGGTGCCCATTTGGAAGGTAATATGTCACTGTTGCTCCACTTAACAACTATGATGCTTTAGTAGGTGTAATGGGGAAAACAAAAATATCTTATCATTTTTCTTTGAGCATGGATACGTAACAAGAACCCTTTCAATTGCTTGTTGGGCTTGAATTTTTATTTTATTTCCAGAAAAAGAGAAAGTAGAAGGTGAAGAACTGCAAGAGTGGTTGAAAATGGTGGTTACACCAGAAGAACTTACATTCTTCATTAGAGGCAAGCAAGAGTCTTTTCTCCCATTGCAAACAGGTCCTGGGCAACGTCTTTTTGATGTTCAGTGAGAACATGCCGGTTTGTGAATATTTTCAGCCATACATAAATACCTACTGTCCCTTATTGCCATCATAATTGAATTGACACATTGTAATTTGCACCAACTCAGCCTTACCGCTTTGTATAGTTCCTATATGATAATCATGGTTCATTTTAGCATCTACCATGTTGTTTGTTTTATACGAGATGATCTACCAGACTACCACTGATTAGAACACAGGAAGGAATATATATTGACAAAAACTGGGGAAGCCGTACCTGACACCATCTTTAGCTCTCAAAAAGAAACGGACTCATGTTCAGTAGCTGTGGATTTATATCTAACAATTATTTTTCTGACATGTTTTTTGCTAATATGCATTTGTAAATGTTATGTACATTTTGTACAATGTTTCCTTAAATCATTTACCAAGTCCACATGTACTGAAGTGAAGTCTGATGGAATATCTATCATATATCTGTTACCAATTTAAGTTTGGTGTTTCGGATGTGATTAGTTTCAGTTTTTTCAAGATTATACTCCATTCTAAATTTAGATATACATTTTTTTAATTTTTTTTTTTTATATCTTAAATATATCCCAACATTTACTCTTAGAGCAATGCTACTATCACATAAAAACTATCACATAATTTTCACATACACGCAAATACATACTGTGGGTCTCCGCCTGACATGTGGGACCTGTAGTATGTATGTGTGTGTATGTGTGAGTTATGTGATACTCCCTCCATCCCATAATAACTGTTGTTTTAAAAGAATTTTTTTTTCAATTTATTTGTTGTTTATAACTTTCTAGGAGAATAAATTATTTACTTTCCTATATCACTCCTACTTTCTCTGATTGTCCCAAGAAATTCTCTCCCTTGTATTAATAGTTTTTAACTTTTCATAAAGGGGTAGTGATTGAATTTTACACAAATTTTAATTAATAAATGATAGCTTTAAATGACTTTCTTAATTCATGTGTATAAAGCTAAAACGATAGTTATTATAGGATGGAGGGAGTACAATTTATGTGATAGTAGCGTTATTTTGAAGCGTAGTTGTTGTAGGGTAACATGGTAGTATTCAATTTACTATAATATAATATTATAAATTAGAATAATGTTATAGACACAAATTATTCTACAAATATTTTACAAACTGTTAATGTGGCACTCTATCTCAGTTTTTTATGTGGGGCCAAAGATTACATTGAAGCAATTTGTTGATCAATACGCCGATGTAGAGTATGTCACATCAGCAGTTTATAAAATATTTGTAGAATAGTTTGTGCATGTAACATTACTCTATAAATTAATGACATTGTTTTGAAACAATGGATCGCTAATTTTGGTATCAATTATAAGAAAGTGTTGTTCTGTATTGTACTCCCCCCGTCCCAAAATAACTGCTCAATTTTGATTTTTTTAGTCAAATTGACTATTTTTAAAATTAATAATTAAGCATGTATAAATATATTTTTAACATTATAAAAATTGGTATTAGTAATAAATTGTATATACTTTTTTTTTGATTATAACCTCTTCACCTATATTCTGTAAAAATGGTACAAAAAATAGTTTTAAAAAATAGTCAATTTGACTTTAAAAAGTCAAAACTAAGCAGTTATTTTGGGACGGAGGGAGTAATAAATTTACGTCAAAGTGTAATTGTAAAATTTATCAATATATGGGATTGACTAGAATTATAGGGGCTTTACTTATTACATATTTTTCTAAAAAGATTACACTAATATTTATTCACAATCAAAAAACCGACTTAAGCATTGGCGAAATAGTATATCATTTCTCAAAGAAAAATTCTATTTTGAGTGAACAAGAGTTATTTATCTATTTTGAGTGAACAAGTGCAGGTTAGATCCGAATAATATGGTTTCACCTGAATATAACAGATTGCTGTCTGGTAGTCTTTCTACAAATTAGCAGTTGGAAGTGACAGTCGGTATTATCAAAGCAAATACACATTTCACAATTTTTATAATTGTTATATGGATACTGCCTCCGTCACTTATTATTTCTCTTTTTAAAAATCGACACACATATTAAAAAAAAAAATTAATACTGTGTTTTTTAGTTAAAAATAATTTTAAATGTCAATATTGTTATTCTATTAGAATAAGATTGTTACTTATTGGATACAAAATCTTTAACGATAAATATTAAGAGACGAACACTTCTCTTAAACGACATTTAAAAAGAGACGAAAGGAGTATTTGATGCTTTAAATGCCATTTTTATTCTAATATATCAATTATTTGATCGATTTTCTTGAGAAAAAGGTGAAACTCATTCAGGTGCATTTGAAAATACACAGGTAATGGAGGTGACTGTGTATTTAGAATCTAAATTAATGAGAATTAAAAAAACAATCCAAAAAATATTATCAAAAGCGAATAAAGAGGTTAAACGTTTTCTTTTATATTGTTCGAGGAGAAGGATTGAAGTTGTCAATTGAAGTGAGGACATAAAGTTTTATGTTATGTGATGATTATATTTTTTTATTAAATTCTTTTGGGAAAATGATATACAAAAAAAATTACGACTTTTGTTGGGAGTTCATGTATCTGCACCTATTTTTAGTGTCATTATACCAGATTTTAATAAAAGTCTCAATATTTTGTTGCTGTTCCTCTTCCTAATGTGTTTCTTACTCTTTATTTTTCTATGTGATTTGTTTGATCTCAGCGTGAGATTTTTAGAAAGAGTCTGACATAAAATGTTGACGATTTGAAAATATTGATTTTATTAGTCCGAATTAGACAGAGCCGCTAGTTGATATGAGTTAAAATTGTTGTACCAACTCAATCGAATTTTTAAAGATTTTGCAATATGGCCCAATATTGGACTCTGTTTAATTGATCTTGAAAACCGATATTCATAGAGTTTGGGGACTTGATTAAGTGGGGGAAGGTGTTAGGCACCCCCGACTTCGGTAAAACACGGTTACCACGCTTTTCAATCATTGTGTATGTGTGTGTATTGCAATTAATTGGGCCTAAGTGCTTTATTTGAAAGTAGTGATGTATTTCGTTGGACCTATATACAAAGTGTTTGATTTATTAAAAAGTTCATTTTTAGATGAGATATGAAAATGATGTTTTGAAAAGTGATTTTCAAACCCTTTCGCTCGCATAGGAATTGAAGCCCTTTGATATTTCAATTTTATTCCACATTCGATTTTATTTGATTTTATTCAAGATGCGAAGCATCTTTGAAAATATATATATATATATATATATATATATATATATATATATATATATATATATATATATATATATATATATATATATATATATATAGGGAGATGATCCATAGCATCTAGTTGCTATGGATGAAAAACTGGCATATACAATCTTAATCGTTAATTAGAAGAATAGATGGTTGCGATTTAGATGGGGATCATACAGTCCGCTAGTAGGACTAGCGGACTCTGTTAGTATAAAATCATGACCCTTATGCCCCCACCCCACTTCGCCTCCATATCAGGTCAAAAAACATGGTCCGCTAGTAATACTAGCGGACGATAGGTTAGTCCCATATCGTGACTTGTTAGTTCGCCTCCATTTTATTTCTCTTTTGTTTCATCAACAAGAAAAAACAGTTGACCACACATAAGGGGTTAGTGCAATTGTTAGTTTCTACTCAACAATATTTAGCTTAAAATAAAATATATAGAATAGAAGTTGACCATGTTGTTGCTTTCAGTACTGTTAAACATAAATTGAATCAGTTTATTCTTTTCATTGTTTAATTATTTCAGGAATTTCATGGGCTAGTACTTCTTGGTTCATTTGTACCTGTAATTGGTCGTGTGGACTTCCAAAGATGCTATATGCTTTCGACCTGCACTAAATTGGAAACTAAGGTTCATAACAAATTGGGGGAAATTGCAGTGGTTGCTAAATTTGGGAGATTAAATAACAAACTTACCGATTTAATGACAAATTGGGGGAAATTGCAGTGGTTGCTCTGCTGTGTTTCGAAGGGGTTCTGCTCTGCTGTGTTTCGGCAAAGGGGCTGCTGTTGTGTTTGACGAAGGGGGGATGAAGGCCTGTTTCACCGAAGGAGATGAAGGGAATGGAACATCACGAAGGGGTTCTGCTCTGCTGTGTTTCGGCTGCAAAGGGGCTGCTGCTGTGTTTGACGAAGAGGGGATACATATCTGCTGATATCTGTCCGCTAGACGTACTAGCGGATTTGGGGGTATTTTTATCGAAAAATTATACTAACTCAGTCCGCTAGAAGTACTAGCGGACGACGTATCCCATATTTTAATCCGGCCCCTTCATTTTATGAATGGAAGGTTAAGATGATATATGCCAGTTTTTCATCCATAGCATCTAGTTGCTATGGATCATATCCCATATATATATATATATATATATGTGTGTGTGTGTGTGTGTGTGTGTGTGTGTGTGTGCGCGTGTGTGTGTGTGTGTCGGGCCTCTTATGGGCATAAAAGCCATCGAAGTGACCCGAACACTGCAATCGATGATTTTACTATTTTGAGACCTTAAATCCGGATAATCGTTTTAAGGTTCCTTTTATTTACATTTACAAAGGGTTGCAAGCTAACTGTACAACTCCAACATGTCCATTATGGGAACCGAATCTAGGTTCATGGATTTAACCGTAGATCCCGTGATTCCTAGGCTCACATAATATTATTTAAAAGCTTGCACAATGAATAAATTAAAATAAAATGCATATTTAACTCTAGACGTTGTAACATAAGAGATTCATCAGTTAAATCCCTGCATGCGCGTAGCCAAGCTTCACGTTTCCTCTAGACACAGATCTAGGGTCCCGTGGTTGTTAAGTATTTACAAATTAGAATGAAAATTAGATTTAACTAAATCTTAGCCATTCTAGCTCAAAGGTTCCAGTTTTACAATCTTGGAACCGGTTAAAAGCTAGATATAGCTAGATTTATATAAATCTAGTCAACAAACTTTAAATATTACAGATTTACATCAAATGAATGGTTAAAAATGATATTTAATCACAATAATTAACTAATATATATATACACACACACACACACACAAACTATATTTAATAAAACTAACTACTATATATATATATATATATATATATATATATATATTACTTATATATATATTAAAACGAGAAAAAGCCACAGATTCACAATCCAGACCCAACTAAATAATATATATATATATATATATATATATATATATTTATATATATACACTTTTATATATATTAAAACAAGAAAAAGCCACAGATCTACGATCCAGGCACAACTAATCGGTGTATATATATATATATATATATATATATATAGGGTCAGTCTCTCCAGCGAACCATAAAGAGCGAGCTAAAAACGAACTGGCTATAGCGACGGTTTTTTCCGTCGCTATAACATAGAAAGCCGGTTTTTTATGTTATAGCGACAAAAAAAACCGTCGCTATAGCCGGTTCGTCATTAGTTCGCTCCCTATGGTTCGCTAGAGAGACGGACCCTATATATATATATATATATATATATATACACATACTTTTATATATATTAAAGCAAGAAAAAGCAACAGATCTGAAGAGATCTTACAAAATATCGCGAGAATAGTTATCGAATGACTTTCGCGCTTCAAAACTCAGTTTTCACCGGTTAAAATTTGATATGTTGTAGTATATATGTATAAGACTGTTTACAAAGAAGATTTACAGAATTTGGAAGAAGATTTGAGCTGTTAGACACTGAAATGGCCGAATTTTCTCTCTCCTGGACCTTCTTCTCTTACAAGCTGATGGGCGCCTGATATATTTAGAATGGACTTCCGCAGGTAGACCTGCGACTTTCGCGAGTATACCCGCGGAAGTGCCCAAGCGGGTCTTGCCTCGAAGTATGTGCAATCTCGATCGTCGTGCAGTTCGCAGAAATGCTTGTAACTTGCAATCCGGGAATCCGATGGAGATGTGCCATGCCATTCCGGAAAGCTCTCTTTGAGAGCTATGCAATGACATAGGGCTTGCCTTTTCCAAATCCAGGAAGATGGGTCCGTGACCAAAATGGCATTTCGGGTCTTCACAGGTAGTTTGTTGAGCTGTTTTGCGTAGTTTTCGCTAGGAAGTACTGCAATGGCTCTTTGTAACTCTATTTACAGCTATTTTGTGGTTGTTGAAGTTGACTCATCAAAATGACCGTTTTGCCCTTTCGAGGGTTGTTTCCAAGGTTGACGGGACTTTTGGCTGTCCTTTGGGGTTGTCTCTAAGGTTTGATCGCAGCCGATTCTATTTTTTCCTCAGGGTTGTCTCTGAGGGTTAATTTGATATCTCGGGGCTGTCTTCGGGGTTGGATTTGATATTGTGGTCCTCCAAGGTTATCTCTAGAGTGTGAAAAAGACGCTTTTACCCTCCTACATAGTTAGTAATAGGAAAATGAAATTTCGAGTGTCTACAGATGCCCCTTTGTTATGTTTATGCAATGCAATGAAATGAACATGACAAAGATTACTAGACACTTGAAATATGACAAAGTATATTTAATGATGCAAATCGCAATGCAATGAATGTTAAAATGCTTTCGCAAATCGCACTTCGTAAATCGCACTTCGCAAATCGCATTTCACACTTTGCACATCGCACTTCGCACAACGCACTTCACACATCGCATCGCAAATCGTGATTCACATTTCGCAAATCGCACATCGCAAATCGTAAATCGCACTTTGCAAATCACTTTACCATTACCGGTTATTGCTGATGCCTATGTTGGGGATGATTCCAAAGGTTGTCTTTCATTAGTGATGCTGCTGCTTGTGATGGTGTTGATTCCAACGGTTTAATTTTTGTTAGTGTTGCCGATGCTTGTTTGATTAAGATAAACTGAGATGTTTTCTACCTCTTTATTGGGGATGATGTTTTGAAATCATCGGTCCTTCCCGATGTCTATGCTTTACAACGGTGCCTACCTTGTTGGTAGCTGACAACGGTGCCTACCCTACTGGTAGTTAACAACGGTGCCTACCCTGCTGATCGTTGACAACGGTGCATACCCTGCTGGTAGTTAACAATGGAGAAATTTTCTCGAGTCTGGACATTTAATGCGCATGCATGTTTAACTCTATTGGGGAAGCATGCTAAAATTTTTTATGGAGATGTGCGCTGATATAGCGCGGTTGCATATGTGCAGACCATGTTTGATGTGATGATCTAAATTTATCCTTAGGAGTCTATTGTCCTAGGTTGATGCACATGCTAGATATAGAAACATACCTCACCCTTTCTGAGGCGATTTGGAGTTTCTTTTCATGCATGGATTTTGATAGGCCTAGCAGCTCGAGCTCCCATATGGCTACTTTTGGCATTCGCAGGGCAGATTCGGATGTTCCCTTTTCATACATCGTCTTGGTGGGGATCCCACAGAGGCTGCTACCTTTTTTTTCTTATGGATCTGGATCTGGTGCTGGCCCCTCTGACGGTCCAGACTGATGGTTTTACTAGGAGATATCCTGATATCTTCGTTGAAGTAGTGTTCAATGACTTACATCACCGGATCCTTCCCCGATGCTATGTTGGATTGATGCTAACGGTTTGATCATTGATTATGAAAAGGGGTGAGCTCTTTACTTGCGACCCTGCTGGGTTAGATGTTGGCTTGACTGATGACCCGAGTGTTGTTGACGTTCTGGAGGATGTGGCCCGTTCTTTCACTACCCAGATTTGAACTTCGGTATAGAGGCCTCGACTTGTGAGGACTTGGCGCAGGTTGACATGTTTGACAATGTAGATTTCATTTGCTAGACCTTTTATCCTCGGGCGTCTGTTTTTGGAGTTAAGGACTCTCTTGAGAATTTTTTTCTTTCTTTTGTTGGGGCAAGCTTATGTCGCCGTGATTTCTTTTAGGAGTTCTCCCTTTTCTTTTGATGAGAGGCTTGATCCTGCCTTACACTCCTTCTATTTCTTGGAATCAAAAAATGCCCCAACCCTTTTGCAAGTTGTTACCGGGGATTCATATAAGAAACTCTCTTTGTTGACCAAGTCGAGAGTGAGCAATATCCTGCACATCAAACGAATAACAGAATGCGCAAAAGCTTGACGACTTTGGCCATCAGGGTTAGTATAATTGTGACGCCCCCAGAATAGGTCCAGTCAACCCAACCCAATTTGAGTTGCCAAATACATGGTACAGAATTCAAATACAAACTTTTATATCACACGATCGTGCAAAATACGACCACACAACTGTGAATGTCAATACAAATATGTAAAAAATATTAATATTCAAAATAAGTCCTCATTACAATTATTATCACACTATTTATCAGAAATAGTGAGGACTACTACTGCTCTAACTCGGACCATCACTTTGTCCCCCGACTAGTCCCTGCGACATTCTCATTTCCTGAAGAGGACAATAGATGAAAAGGGTGAGCTCAACTAGCCCAGTAAAGAATATTACGACTAAGATAATGGAAAATAAATTATCGTTAGCCTTCAATAACTCAGATAAAATATAATGGACAACCAATTTTAGATCAATATTCTCAGCGAAAATAACAATTCATTAGAAGAGTTAAGTAGAGAATGAAGTCTACTATCTTCTATGATTTAAAAGTCCATCATCAATATTTTATCCCTGTAACATCAATCAATATATATCTCAAATCAAATATTCATCTTTGCACTACAGGCCAAAGATATTCATTTGTATCACCAATGGTCATGTTCATCTCAACACCTGTCATCTTTGCACTACGGCCAAAGATATTCATCAGGTAATCATTCATCTTTGCTCTACAGGCCAAAGATATTCAGTTATATCACCATTTAAGACTGAGGATGATGAAAAACCATATAAATAACGAATCTAGTGAGATAAAAGACAAAGATTAGGGATTCGTAATTTAGTTTATCTAAGTTCAAGAATATTTCATAATAACACTTTGTGGAGCAAAATTCAAGAATAAAGCTTAAAACTTAGATCCAATCAAAGATAAGAACTTTAACAAGCAACTTGGACATATAGAAGAAAATTTAGTTTTTCCGTGAATAGTGCCGTATACGTGAATATTGCCGTATACGTGAATAGCAACCCTGACGGAAAAAATAAGAATTTCATAATAAAATCCATGCCAATATTTTGGTATAATGATATTGAAAAGAATAACATCATTTACGAAAGAAAATAACATCCCTTACCTCAAAAGAATAGTACCTCTGACTAGAATATCGAATATAATACCGAAGGAAACTTGCACTGAATAGTAACACTCAAAGTATCTAAATACTCACAAAAATACGCTCGATATTATAGAGAGAGAAAACTTCTGATTGTGGTGTGATTTTCAATTCTAACCTAAGCACCCTATTTATAGGAAAAGCTTAGGATGCCAAAGTAGACTTTTTTAATAAAATAATATTTTTTTAAAATTTTCGCCGCCTGGCTGCTTTCAGAATTTTTCAACAAAACAACAAAAGTGGGGCCCACCCATTAAAAAAATATTTATTTTTCAAAACTTCAATAATTCATAATAAATAGCCCTTTTGTCAGAAAAATACAAATTCTATGTCTTTCCATGGGAAATTTAATTCTCTACAACTTTGTAGAAGGAAGTTTTTCCAAATTTCAAACATAAATTATCCGAAATCCATAAATAGATGATTTTCTACACCAAAATACTGATAAAAATACATCAGCACTAATTCCTTCTCTTATATTCACAAAATAAATATTTCCTTATCTTATAAATCAATACTTAATTATTCACAAATAATATTATAGAACTACAATATTGACAACCAGGTCGTTCCCAGGAAAGAGGGGGCCTTCCGATAAGGATTTCTCCTTACTGGCGCGCAATTAAATAACCCCTCCTAGACAGAACTTCCTTAGACATTGTCAATAATGCTATCTAATAATATTATTCAAATAATATGAATTATTGAGTTGATAATGTGAAATACTGTGCAATGACAATTATTGAATCAATTATAGCAACGTAGCAATTATTGATATAAAATATCAACGTAGCAATTATTGAACCGATAAAATATCCTGCAATTATTGAATCAATAATATAAAATATTGAACAGTAATTACTGTAACAATAATTGAGTAAGTGCCTTCTCACGTAAGAATCAATAATTTGAAATACTGTGCAATACCGTGTGCTACTGTGCAACATCGCGTATTACTGTATTTTAACCACCGGGTATTTCAACAGTACTAACGGTAACAACTACGCCGTTATTTTATAAAAAGGTTATTTCTGTCGCTTTCTATATCTGACAGTTATTCTGTTGTGGGGCCCACAAATAGCTGCGCCGTCGTACGAATATTCTCCGACAACAAGAATATTCCACGACCAAACGAATATTCCCCGACAACAATGAATATTTTATAACCACTTGCTCATTTTAAAATATTTGCACATTTCACCCATAACTTTTCACATTTATCAAAACAACATCTTACTGTTTCGAAATAATATATAAAGAAAATTAAATCTTTATTCATAAAAGTTGAGGTCTTACAACCTCCCCTCCTTATGAAATTTCGTCCTCGAAATTGACGTACGTACCTGGTATGTCGAAAAGGTGAGGATACCTCGCTTTCATTTTCGATTCCAACTCCCAGGTCATTTCCTCAACTGCATGGTTTCTCCACAAAACTTTAACTTGAGGTATAATTTTCGAGCGTAGGACATGTTCCTTCCTATCCAAGATCTTAACAGGTACCTCCTCGTACGTTAAATCTTCAGCTATCTCGTCCGGTTCTAACTCAATAATGCGATTTGGATCTTTCACATATTTACGAAGTACGGATATATGAAAAATATTATGAACACGAGACATGCTTGGAGGTAAAGCAAGTCTATAAGCCACATTTTCTACTCAGTCAAGGATCTCAAATGGACCAATGAATCGTGAATTGAGCTTTCCTCTCTTCCCGAATCTCGTAACTCCCTTCCACGGAGCAACACGTAATAACACATGGTCCCCAACATTAAATTCCACGTCCTTTCGATGAAGATCCGCATAACTCTTTTGTCGATCTTGTGCGGTTTGTATCCTTTGCCGGATCATTTGAATCTTTTCTGTATTTATACATACTAACTCCGGTCCCAACAATGTTGTTTCACCCACCTCGTTCCAACATACTGGAGAGCGACACTTTCGTCCATACAACGCTTCAAATGGAGCCACACTTATACTTGCCTGATAGCTGTTGTTGTAGGAGAATTCCACCAATGGTAAGTACTTATCCCAACTCCCTTTGAAGTCTAGAACATAGAGTCTCAATAGATCTTCAAGAGTTTGAATAGTCCTTTCCGATTGTCCGTCTATTTGAGGATGATAAGCCGAATTGAATCGTAAATCCGTGCCCATAGCTTTCTGCAAACTGATCCAAAATCGTGAAGTAAATCTGGGGTCACGATCCGAAACTATGGATACTGGCATGCCATGCAATCTCACAATCTCATTCACGTACATATGAGCAAGACGTTCAAGGGAATAAGTCTCTCGTATCGGCAAGAAATGAGCAGACTTGGTTAATCTATTAACAATAACCCAAATCGCATCTATGCCTTGAGAAACCTTGGGAAGACCCGTAACGAAATCTATCGTAATGTGTTCCCACTTCCATTTCTGAATCTCCAGTGGTTGCAATGGACCCTTCGATACTTGATGCTCCGCCTTTACACGTTGACAAGTTAAACATCTCGAAATAAACTCTGCGATCTCTCTTTTCATATTGCTCCACCAAAATGTATGTCGAAGATCACGATACATTTTGGTACTCCCAGGATAGATTGCAAATGGTGTATTGTGTGCCTCCATCATGATTCTATGCTTCAAGTCAAAATTATTAGGAACACAAAGTCTGGAGTTGACTCGAAGTATTCCCTCTTCATCGATTCTCGCTTCTGGAATGGCACCTTCTTGCACCTTCTTCTTCATCTTCATCAGCTCTGTATCCGTAGCTTGAGCAGCTTTAACTTTATCAATCAAAGCTGGTTCTACGCGTATACTTGACATCATCACACTCGTTCCCACATATGATCTTCTACTCAACGCGTTAGCTACCACGTTCGCTTTTCCAGGATGGTATTGGATGGTATGATCATAATCTTTCAACAGCTCAAGCCAACGTCATTGCCGCATGTTGAGTTCCTTCTGAGTGAAGAAATATTTAAGGCTCTTATGATCCGTATAAATCTCCACTTTCTCCCCGTACAGATAATGTCTCCAGATCTTCAACGCGAAAACGACAGCTGCCAACTCTAGATCATGAGTAAGATAATTCCTCTCATATTCTTTGAGTTATCGCGAGGCATAGGCTATGACTTTCCCATGTTGCATGAGAACACATCCTAACCCTTTGCCCGAAGCATCGCTGTAGATAACAAATCCATTCGAACCAGATGGTATTGTCAGAACAGGTGCCGAGATAAGTCTTCTCTTGTGCTCTTGGAAGCTCTTCTCGCATTCCTCTCTCCAAACGAATAAAACAGGAGCACCCCAAGGAGATGTACTAGGACGAATAAAATCGATGTCTAACAATTCCTGTAGTTGGACCTTTAACTCCTGAAGTTCAATAGGAGCCATTCGATATGGGGTTTTAGAAATAGGTTTTGTACCGGGCTCAAGGTCAATAAAGAATTCAACTTCACGTTCTGGGGGTAGACCGGAAAGTTCTTCGGAAAATACATCAGGAAACTCCTTAACAACGGAAATATCATTCAAACCTAATGTATTCTGGTTTAGATCAGTGACATGAGCTAAGAAAGCTTGACATCCGTTTTTCAATAAATGAATAGCTTTGTGACTTGAAATGATATTGACTGATTTTAGTGGTTTGGTGGTTTGGATTTGCACAACAGGTTGATTAGGAATATGAAAACTAACAACCTTACGAAAATAATCAATTTTGGCATGGTAAGTGGTTAACCAGTCAACTCCTAAAATCACGTCAAATGCAAGTATTTTCAAAGATATAAGATCAACAGGTAAGGTAAGGGTACCAATCTGAATCAAGCAAGATTTGTAAACTATAGATGTAACGAAGGTTTCTCCTAACGGAGTTTCAACAGATAAGTCAAAGTCTAATTTATCAGAAGTCAAGTTCAAACGTTGAGCACAAGCAGGTGAATAAAAGAATGGGTAGCACCGGTATCTAACAAGGTGTAAACTTCGCAAGAGTTTATGATCAGCTTACCCGTAATCACCTCGTGTGGGTTCCTCGCGTTTTGGGCTGTCACGACAAACGCTCTTCCAGGAATCACCGACTTTGACTTGTCCGAAACCGCCTTTGGAATCACCACCCCCACTGGATTTGGTTTCGCAATAGGACAATCTCGAGCTATATGTCCTTCTTTTCCACAGTTATAACATGCTTTAAATTGTTGTGGGCAGTTTGGGATGATGTGTCCCTCTTTCCCGCATTTATAGCATACGACCGGTGGTCGTTCTCCTCCCCTAGAAACAGTTGATGCTGGTGCTGATGTTGACATCTTCACGTTCTCATTGTTATACCTTCTCTTCTTAAAATCTCCTCCCGATTCGCTTTTCCTACTATCATGGCCACGATTACCACCGGAGTGGTTACCGCTTCTGTCATACTTTCTTCCTTGCTGGTTGTCATTGCTCCGATGACTACTGCCACCGGTACGACCTTGGTTGTGGTCCCTCGGTTGAATATAATCACTATCTCGTTCTAACAACTGGGCCCTGTTCACTACATTCGAATATAGAGAAAATTTATGAGAAATGAGGTATTGACGTATTTCAGATTTCAAACCTTTTAGAAACATCCGCGTCATACGTTCCTCATTCTCCACCAAATGAGGTGCAAACCTGGACAGCTCCGCGAACTTGGCCTCGTACTGGGATACCGCCATGTTGTTTTGTTCCAGTCTGATAAACTCTACCTCCTTCATATGACGAATACTTTCAGGAAAGTACTTGTCATTGAATAGTTTTTGGAATGCTTCCCAAGACATCTTGAGTGCGGCAGGCTGGGTACGCTTCACAGACTCCCACCAGTAATCTACTTCTCCACGGAATATAAACGTGGCGAATAGAACCTTCTGTTCCTCCGTGCATCCCAAGACATCAAATATCTTGGTAATTTGTTTAATCCACGCCTCCGCCTTGATCGGATCCGGCTTCCCCAAAAACTCTGGTGGTCCCAATTCTTTGAACTGCTTGGCAGTGACAACTCGCGTGTTGTTATTATCTCCACCTGTATTTTGCACACGAGTTTCCCTCGTCTGGTTTTGCATGATCTGCAAAAAACTTCTAAACATCTCATCGTTTATCGTCTGACCAGCGTTGTTTTCAAGATGAACATTGTCTTCTTGTTGCATCTTCTCCTGGTTAGTGATTAAAGGTGTCTCCACGGTCTCATTCACTTCGTTGTTAACATTCTCAGCTGCCATTCTCAAATACTGCCATAAAACAAGGGTTAATTAAACAAATTAACATATCACATATTAACCCTATGCCCCGACTGACCAATTAAATACCACATAAGCTTAGGTAGGTCACACTAGCGAAGGATTTACTCGTCTCTCCCCTCCTAGTTCTATTCCCCGATCTCCGCCAGAGATCATATCCATAAGCTCTGATACCAACTGTGACGCCCCCATAATAGGTCCAGTCAACCCAACCCATTCTGAGTCGTTAAATACATGGTACAGAATTCAAATACAAACTTTTATATCACATGGTCGTGCAAAATACAACCACACAACTGTGAGTGTCAATACAAATATGTAAAAAATATTAATATTCAAACTAAGTCCTCATTACAATTATTATCACACTATTTATCAGAAATAGTGAGGACTACTACTGCTCTAACTCGGACCATCACTTTGTCCCCCGACTAGTCCCTGCGACATTCTCATTTCCTGAAGAGGACAATAGATGAAAAGGGTGAGCTCAACTAGCCCAGTAAAGAATATTACGACTAAGATAATGGAAAATAAATTATCGTTAGCCTTCAATAACTCAGATAAAATATAATGGACAACTAATTTTAGATCAATATTCTCAGCGAAAATAACAATTCATTAGAAGAGTTAAGTAGAGAATGAAGTCTACTATCTTCTATGATTTAAAAGTCCATCATCAATATTTTATCCCTGTAACATCAATCAATATACATCTCAAATCAAATATTCATCTTTGCACTACAGGCCAAAGATATTCATTTGTATCACCAATGGTTATGTTCATCTCAACACCTGTCATCTTTGCACTACGGCCAAAGATATTCATCAGGTAATCATTCATCTTTGCTCTACAGGCCAAAGATATTCAGTTATATCACCATTTAAGATTGAGGATGATGAAAAACCATATAAATAACGAATCTAGTGAGATAAAAGACAAAGATTAGGGATTCGTAGTTTAGTTTATCCAAGTTCAAGAATATTTCATAATAACACTTTGTGGAGCAAAATTCAAGAATAAAGCTCAAAACTTAGATCCAATCAAAGATAAGAACTTTAACAAGCAACTTGGACATATAGAAGAAAATTTAGTTTTTCCGTGAATAGTGCCGTATACGTGAATAGTAACCCTGACGGAAAAAGTAAGAATTTCATAATAAAATCCATGCCAATATTTTGGTATAATGATATTGAAAAGAATAACATCATTTACGAAAGAAAATAACATCCCTTACCTCAAAAGAATAGTACCTCTGACTAGAATATCGAATATAATACCGAAGGAAACTTGCACTGAATAGTAACACTCAAAGTATCTAAATACTCACAAAAATACGCTCGATATTATAGAGAGAGAAAACTTCTGATTGTGGTGTGATTTTCAATTCTAACCTAAGCACCCTATTTATAGGAAAAGCTTAGGATGCCAAAGTAGACTTTTTTAATAAAATAATATTTTTTTAAAATTTTCGCCGCCTGGCTGCTTTCAGAATTTTTCAACAAAACAACAAAAGTGGGGCCCACCCATTAAAAAAATATTTATTTTTCAAAACTTCAATAATTCATAATAAATAGCCCTTTTGTCAGAAAAATACAAATTCTATGTCTTTCCATGGGAAATTTAATTCTCTACAACTTTGTAGAAGGAAGTTTTTCCAAATTCCAAACATAAATTATCCGAAATCCATAAATAGATGATTTTCTACACCAAAATACTGATAAAAATACATCAGCACTAATTCCTTCTCTTATATTCACAAAATAAATATTTCCTTATCTTATAAATCAATACTTAATTATTCACAAATAATATTATAGAACTACAATATTGACAACCAGGTCGTTCCCAGGAAAGAGGGGGCCTTCCGATAAGGATTTCTCCTTACTGGCGCGCAATTAAATAACCCCTCCTAGACAGAACTTCCTTAGACATTGTCAATAATGCTATCTAATAATATTATTCAAATAATATGAATTATTGAGTTGATAATGTGAAATATTGTGCAATGACAATTATTGAATCAATTATAGCAACGTAGCAATTATTGATATAAAATATCAACGTAGCAATTATTGAACCGATAAAATATCCTGCAATTATTGAATCAATAATATAAAATATTGAACAGTAATTACTGTAACAATAATTGAGTAAGTGCCTTCTCACGTAAGAATCAATAATTTGAAATACTGTGCAATACCGTGTGCTACTGTGCAACACCGCGTATTACTGTATTTTAACCACCGGGTATTTCAACAGTACTAACGGTAACAGCTACGCCGTTATTTTATAAAAAGGTTATTTCTGTCGCTTTCTATATCCGACAGTTATTCTGTTGTGGGGCCCACAAATAGCTGCGCCGTCGTACGAATATTCTCCGACAACAAGAATATTCCACGACCAAACGAATATTTCCCGAAAACAATGAATATTTTATAACCACTTGCTCATTTTAAAATATTTGCATATTTCACCCATAACTTTTTACATTTATCAAAACAACACCTTACTGTTTCGAAATAATATATAAAGAAAATTAAATCTTTATTCATAAAAGTTGGGGTCTTATAATAATCTTGTAAATGATGCATTTGAATTTAAAGTTTATGAAATTGAATGCTTGTATTCACTGAGCTTTTATCTTATCACTAAATATTTTAAAATTGAGTATGAAAATGAATTTTTTCTAAGGAAATCAAAATTTTCATTTAACAAGTTATGAAATCGCAAGAAAACATTTAAGCATCTATGGTTATTATGCATGGGTAAGTTATTTCATTTTCGCTTTAGGCACCGCTCTTCACAGAATTGGCTTCATATGACACGGGCACTATGAATGACGCAACCCTTAGAGGGGGTTTCCTTTCTATGACTTTAGATGATTTCATTTCAACTTTAATTTTTTTTCTTTTTTCTACTTTACTCACTTAACTTGTCTCGTTTTCTTAGGCTATTTAGAGTTACCCATTTAACGAGTTTTGGACCAATGACTCCTAAACCAGACGGCTTTAGGGCACTAGGTGTTAAGACACCCATTCGAGTTTATTGGCTCAAGTAACAAAGGCCACACTTCAAGATGAGTCAGGCGATCTACTCTATTTCTCCTCGCCTGAGCTTGTGCAAGGTTCATTTTCTTAGGCTCTAAGTAACCCATGTAGCGAGCATTGGGCCGGTGACTCCCAAACCAGACGGCTTTAGGGCACCAGGTGTAAAGACACCCCTCGGGCTTAATTACTCGAGTAACCCAGACCACGATTAGGCTCTACTCAGGTCTTGCCGTCTCCTTATTTAATGCTCATTTTTTTAGGCGCTAAATTACCCATGTAGCGAGTGTTGGGCCTGTGACTCCCAAACTAGACGACTTTAGGGCACCAGGTGTGACGACACCCCTCAGGCTTAATTACTCGAGTAACCCAGGCCACGATTCGAGACATTAGGCTGGCTACTTATTTTTTTATCTTTTCATTAATTGTCATTGCTATTGCCATAACTTTATACCCCACAACTAAGAGTCGAGGTAACTGCAAAGTGCAGACACGCATATGAGGTCAATTATACTCCAAACAGCACTTGCTGGTGATCATGCTTGATATATCGATGTGTTGTTGTTCCAACTTTGATGATTGATATCGAGATGCCTTTGGACTCCAATGAATTGGACCTAAGAGCTTAGCTTGGTTGGTGATGTGATGGCTTAAACTAAATTTTGTTTGATCTGTGGCCTTTTGCTCAGGGAACAGGTCGTCGGGTATGAGATAGACTTTGCCACGACGGTAGCCCATGTTCTTCTGTGGGTCAAAGGAGATCAAGTTTTCTCGCACTTCAGGAGTGATGAGTTGCTGACAGGTTGCATTGTCGATGTTGAAAAAAATCCGTGGGTCGGGTCACGACCCGGATCTTTCTCTCTTCCTAAGTTATCTCTACCCTTACTCTTTTTATTGAAAAAAGGTTTTGAAGGGTTTTTTAGGAAAAGGCCAACATGTATTATGTCGACGATTTGAACGTTTTACAGAGTCGCCAGTTGGTAGATTTGAAATGGTTGTACCAACTCAACTGAGTTTTATTTGAAAAGAGGCCTAATTGTTGGACACTGTCGAAACTTGATCTTTGAAAACAAAGTTTGAGTTCGGGGGCTTGGTTAAGTGTGGGGAAGGTGTTAGGCACCCCACAACTCCCGTGTAAACACGGTACTGCATCTTTTTAATATTTTCCTTTTAAATCTGCAATGTGTGTGTGAATGTTGTAAGAAATTGGGCCTATATTTGATTAAAAGTATGTCTATGCATTGTTGAACCTATATACGAAGGGTTTGATTTGATTTGCAAAAATTCTTTGATTTGATTTACAAAAGTGTTTGATTTGATTTTCAAAACCTTCTTTTTTTCGATAAGTTTATTGAACTGATGTTTTGAAAAAAGGTTTTCAAACCCCTACGCTCACATAGGTATTGAAGCACATCGATACTTCAGTTTTATCTTTTCAGCCTTAAGGCTCAATTTGAATGGTGATTTATCGGACTGCGAAGCATCCTCGACCACAACATATATACAAATATCGGTCTCCTCATGGGCAAGATAGCCATCGGAAGGACTCTGACACGACAAATTATATTTTCACTATGTTGAGACCTTAAATCTGGATAACCATTTTAAGATCTTTTGTATGTACATTTTTACAGAAAAACTGGCAGGGTGTGTTTGTAAAGGGGAGGTTTGTCCATCGTGGGAATCAAATTCTGATCAGTTTGATCATAAATTCCACAATTCCTAGGCTCACATAGGGAGGCCAATAAACCTGCTTAGTTCAAATTTGTACAAAAATATATTCAAATATCGCCAGAACCAAGGATTCATCAGTAAATCCTGGTTCGCACATGGCCGAAGCATCTCATTCCCACTAGATAGCGATCTAAAAATCGCGAGGTTGCTTTTATAACTGAAATTAGAAAAAAATGCTAGATTTAAATAAATTTCAACCATTCTAGCTTCCCGGTTCTGTCTGGGACTATTTTGAACTGTTTAAAAGCTAGAGTTGGCGAGATTTAAATAAATCTAGTTCGCCCGCAGAAATGTTAGTGCCGATTCATATCAAATGAATATTTAAAGCAACAATATAATAAAAATGAGTAAAGCAATATATATTATTATATATACGAAAGCTGTAAAGGGCGATGAGTTTTCACACCGGTGCCGGGATTGGAATTAAAATATATAAATATTTATAAAAGCTGTATAAAGCCACGGAATGATCCAGGCTGGATAGAATTGAAATATATATATATATAAAATTAGTAAAAAGGGCGATGAATTTTCACGCCTGTGCCCGGACTGAAATATAAATATATACAGAAATGTAGTCACCAAGACTAGAAAGATAACTCAATATGGTGAATGGTGCAAAAAATGGTAAAAAGGCCACAGAATGATCTAGGCCAAACTGAAATGTAAATGTACAGAAAAGTAGTTAACCAAGACTGGGAAGATAACTCAGTGTGGTGAATGCTGCTTATATACGTATATTTATATATAAAAGCAGTAAAAAGGCCACGGAATGATCCAGGCCGAACTGAAATATAAATATATATATATATAGACAGAAAAGTAGTCAAACCAAGACTGGAAAGATAACCCAGTGTGGTGAAGGCTGCTTATATATGCATATTTATATATAAAAGCAGCAAATTATCGCAGATTTGACATCCGGGCTTGACAAAATTAAAAAGTTAGTACATATATAGTTAAATATATACAAAAAAAGCCAAACCCGGACTGGGAAGATAACCCAGTCCGACGAAGTTGCTCAAAACGCAGGTATTAGTACTTAAAAGCTGCTGGAAGCAACGGATCGTCAATTCGAGTTGTAGAAATACCAGAAAATGAGTTTATCTAAAAAAATATACCAAAAGTTGACAAAAACGGCCACAGAACTGAGTTCCGAGCATATTTAGAAAACGAAACTTGATATGCAAGTGGATAAAAGTGCAAAGAAGTAGTATTGACTTGCTGATCGTAAAAATACTCACAATGGACTGCTACATGGGCTTTTTGCCAAATTATAGGCTTTAAACGTCTGAATCTACCGGTTATTTTCTGATATGTGGTAGTATGTGGGTATATTTACGTGTTAGAGTGAAAAATTTTGGGTTTAGAAGATAAGAAAATAGACAAAAAACCAAACGGGCAGGGGTTTGGAGCGTTTTTGAATTCTTCAAATGAGAGGGGGGGTGCACCTCTATATATAAACCAGGGAGCCTCCACTATACCTGCTGTTGCCGCAGCTAGAGGTGCGGATCCACGTGGTAGGGCCCACATGGTGGGTCCCATCATCTCGAAGTACGTGTAATTTGAGCAATGCGAGGTTTGATTTGAAACTTTCTAAATTTTGATAAGAGCGTCCGTTTGAGGTGTGCGATACCTTTTCGAAAAGCCCTCTCCGAGATTGTCGAAATGACATGGGATAAAACATTTTCTAGGTCCAAAAAGACGGGTTCATAACTAGGTCTTTGATTCCCTATAGTTTATCCGTTGAGCTGTCTTGTGCTGTTTGCACTCGGGATCATCGTTATAGTTCGTTCTGACCTTGGTGGCATTAATTCGGCTTGAGTTTGACCGAATCGGCTTAGAGTTGGTAAAATGACCATTTTACCCTTTTGGGGTTGCTTTAGTGTCGGCATGGCCTTCAGTGGACTTCCTGGGGTTGTTTCCAAGGTTTGGATCCCATTCGAGTCTGTTTGTCCTCAGTGTTGTCTCTGAGGTTGACTTGGTCACTCCAGGTTTTCCTCTGGAGATGTTGTAATGCTTCAAGATTGGTTCTAAAGTTGACCTGACATCTCGGGTTGAGCCCGGGGCTAATCTGCACCTCTCGGGTTGAGATCGGGGCTTATCTGTACCTCCCAGGTTAAGACCGGGGCTGACCTGTACCTCCCGGGTTGAGACCGTGGTTGACCTGTACCTTCCGGGTTGAGACCGGGGCTGATATGTACCTTATGGGTTGAGATCGATGCTGATCTATACTTCACAGGTTGAGACCGAGGATGACCTGTACCTCCCGGGTTGATACCGGGGCTGATCTGTACCTCCCGGGTTGAGATCGGGGCTGATCTGTACTTCTCGAATTGAGATCGGGACTGACTTGTACTTCTCGGGTTGAGACCAGGGCTGACCTGTTCTTCCCGAGTTGAGACCGGGGCTGATCTGTACTTCCTGGGTTGAGATCGGGGCTGACCTGTACTTCCCGGGTTGAGACCGGGGCTGACTTGTACTTCTCGGGTTGAGACCGGGGCTGACCTGTACCTCCCGAGTTAAGACCGGGGCTGACTTGCACCTCTTAGGTTGAGACCGGGGTTGACCTGTACCTCCCGGGTTGAGACCGGGGCTGATCTATTCTTCCCGGGTTGAGACCGGGGCTGACCTGTACCTCCCAGGTTGAGACCGGGGCTGACCTGTACCTCACGGGTTGAGACCGGGGCTGACCTGTACTTCCCGGGTTGAGACTGGGGCTGACCTGTACTTTTCGGGTTGAGACTAGAGCTGACCTGTACTTCCCAGGTTGAGACCGGGGCTGACCTGTACTTTTCGGGTTGAGACCGGGGCTGATTCGTACTTCCCGGGTTGAAACTGGGGCTGACTTGTACCTCTGGGGTTGAGACCGGGGTTGAAATAATGGCCCGATATTGAGACCAGGGTTGAACTGATAGCCTGATATTGAGACTAGGGTTGAACTGATGGCCCAGTATTGAGACTGGAGTTGAACTGATAGCCCGGTATTGAGATCGGGGTAGAACTGACAGCCCGGTATTGAGACCGGGGTTGAACTGATAGCCAGGTATTAAGACCGGGGTTTAACTGATAGCCTAATATTGAGATCGGGGTTGAACTGATAGCCCAGTATTGAGACCGAAGTTGAACTGACGGCCCTGTATTGAGACTGGGGTTGAACTGATGACCCGATATTGAGACCGGGGTTGAACTGATAGCCCGATATTGAGATCGGGGTTGAACTGATAGCCCAAGATTGAGACCGGGGTTGAACTGATATCCCGGTATTGAGATCAGAGTTGAACTGACGGTCCTGTATTGAGACCGGGGTTAAACTGATGACCCGGTATTGAGACCGGGGTTGAACTGACGGCCCGATATTGAGACCGGGGTTGAATTGATAGCCTGGTATTGAGACCGGGGTTAAACTGACAACCCGATATTGAGACCGGGGTTGAACTGATAGCCCGGTATTGAGACTGGGGTTGAACTGACAGCCCGATAGTGAGACCGGGGTTGAACTGATGACCCGATATTGAGACCGGGGTTAAACTAATAGCCCGATATTGAGACCGGGGTTGAACTGATGACTCAGTATTGAGACCGGGGTTGAACTGATGGCCCAGTATTGAGACTGGGGTTGAACTAAAGACCCGGTATTGAGATCGGGGTTGAACTGATGGCCCGGTATTGACACCGGGGTTAAACTGATTGCTCGATATTGAGACCGGGGTTGAACTGATGGCCCGGTATTGAGACCGGGGTTGAACTGATGACCCAGTATTTAGACCAGGGTTGATCTAACGGCCCGATATTGAGATCGGGGTTGAACTTATGACCTAATATTGAGACCGGGGTTGAACTGACGGCTCGGTATTGAGACCGGGGTTGAACTGATGACCCGATATTGAGACCGGAGTTAAGTTGAAAAGACAATCTTGCCCTCCTACAGTGTTAGTAACAGGGAAATAAAAAATTCAAGTGTCTACAGATGCCCCTCTTTATCATGTTCATGCAATGTAGTGGAATTAACAGGATAAAGATTGCTAGACACTAGAAATTCACATGCAAAGGGGAGGGAGTGCATGACATGATATGCGATGAATGTTATATACCTTCAAGAAGGTAGGGTTATCACTGATTGATTACGTTAGCTTCTGTTGGGGATAACGTTATGTTGGGTTTCTACGAAAACGGGACGCAATCAAATTGCAAAAATTAGCGGAAGCATGGTATATCAGAGTTTTAAAAAATTTCTACAAAACCATTACCCGGATCATCCTTTATGCAAATTATTAATTTAAAACGATAAATAAGAAGTTATGGAATCATACCCTTGTAAAACGAAGCTTCCACAGGTACGAGTTCAACTCCTTGTTCTTCGTGATCTCCTTGAATTTCCGGGTTAGATTCCTTCCTTTGATCAATGTTAGCCACCCAAGTGTTTGGCCTCTAGAGGTGATCCACCAAGGAAGATGAATTATCAAGAATGAGGGTGGTTGGCTTAGTTTTCTATCCTCTATAGAAAAGGAGTACTCTCCAACAATTGGAATTGCCTCAATCAATATCTATTATAAGACCCCTCTTATATAGATATTGGTCAACCCTTCTAATCCTATTAGACATGGGATTTCTTTTAATTGATTAAACTCCTTTAATTAATTTAGGCTTCCCACCACATGGGGAATAATTAATTAAATTCATTTAATTAATTTGTCTCCTAATCTTATTAGGAATAAATGAGAGTACTAATATTAAATTAATTACTAAACTCCTTTACAAATTAAAATAATAATAATTATAATAATATTAATAAGACTCCTCTTATTAATTTATATTTAATATTTCCAAAATATTAAATAATAAACATTAAGCTATTTAATTTATTCTATCACTATAGATTAAATTAATTACACTTAATGCATTATTACGATTATGCCATTACCTTCTTAAATAATTATTCTTCCTTTTATGGTGTGACCCTTTAGGTTATCTATATTAAATCGGTTGTGAATAAATCAATTAGAACAATTCTAATCTTATTTAAATAAATAAATTAAACTAATAATCTATTTAAATAAATAATATTTATTCTACAATAGGGATAAGCCTCCCTAGCGATCAACGACTTTCCAGATAATATAGATTTCAACATTAATTATAAAAGAACCTGTGAGTAAATAGTTACCATACAATTCAATCCTTCCACCATACAATGTCCCAATTAAATATAAGACATGAATTTACTGTCAAGTCTTATTTTATTTAATTATATGTATTTCGATTAGAAAATGCACAACTCCGATTAATGCAAATTAGAAACCTCTTTCTAATTTCATTCCACCTTGGCCAAGGATTCCTGGGTTGTCATTTAACGAATCACATAGGACATATCTCCTCTTTTACTAGAGGTGGTAGATTTTTTATTGATCATTCATTATCTCCATATGTAACTCATTATACCCAAGCATACCCTATATATGCCTTAAAAGGTCTTAAGGAATAAGTCAAAGTATAATTTGTTACATACAAGATACTATGATGATCTCAAGTCCAAGGATCACTTGTACTACTTTCACATTAGGAATTCCTATTGACAGGCGAGTAAAACTCCATTAGGTATTCCATAGCGAGTCACGTTCAGTGAACTTATTCTCCAATAAGCACCTACATACTTGCTTTATTATCTCCACACAAATGATAATGAGATAATGAGATCAATCATCCTCATCCAATGAGCAAGCAACATATGTACCAATCTATCCGGATTTACTAATCCCCTTTTTAGTAATCCCATGATTGGGAACTATTTTCATTTTAAAGCTTTCTAAGAATTTAGATCTCATTAGCATGATCAACATCATGATTCTAAGAACATTGCTTAAAACTATGGGTTATTTACATATTATAAAAACAGCACCATGTAGATAATTAAATGCCTTTAATAAATAAATATTTTATTAATAAATAAATAAGATTGTTTACAAAGTATGTGCTTTATCATCATACATGATTGGCTTGTATGCACACTACTATCAATCTCCCACTTGCACTAAAGCCAATCGCCATGGTATCTCATACCCATCTTCTCTAAGTGACGATCAAACTGCTGTTGTGTTAAAGCTTTAGTAAATGGATCTGCAGTGTTGTCTTGAGAGTCTACACGCTCCAAGGTGACATCTCCTCTTTCAATGATCTCCCTGATCAAGTGAAATTGCCGCAACACGTGTTTAGATTTTTGATGAGACCTTGGTTCCTTAGCCTGTGCAACTGCTCCTGTGTTGCCACAGTAAACGGGAACTGCTTCTCCAATGCTAGGAACCACACCAAGTTCAGTTATGAACTTCTTCATACAAACAACTTCCTTTGCAGCTTCACTTGCAGCTATATACTCTGCCTCTGTCACTGAATCAGCAACTGTTTGCTGCTTGGATTTTCCAACTCACTGCGCCTCCGTTCAAGGTAAAAACATACCCCGAAACAGATGTACTGTCATCTTGGTCTGTTTGAAAACTTGAGTCTGTGAAGCCCTCGAGTTTTAATTCAGACCCACCGTAGACAAGAAAAATATCCTTAGTCCTTCTCAAGTATTTTAGGATATTCTTCACTGCCTTCCAGTGCTCTTCTCCTGGATTCGACTGGTATCTGCTCGTTACACTAAGTGCATGAGCAACATCCGGTCTAGTACATATCATACCATACATGATAGATCCTATTGCAGAAGCATAAGGGATCTTACTCATACGGGCTCTCTCCTCAGGTGTCTTTGGGGCCTGTTTCTTGGAGAGATGTATTCCATGGCTCATCGGCATGAGACCTCTTTTGGAATCTTCCATGCTAAATCTCTTTAGCATTGCATCAATGTACGTTCCTTGGGATAAACCAAGCATCCTTTTAGATCTATCTCTATAGATCTTTATCCCCAAAATATAGGATGCTTCTCCCAAGTCCTTCATGGAGAAGTGTTTAGATAACCAAATTTTAATCGATTGTAGCATAAGAATGTCATTCCCTATCAGTAATATATCATCAACATATAATACAAGGAATGAAACTGCTCTCCCACTAACCTTCTTGTATACACATGGTTCATCGTCATTTTTGATAAAATTAAACTCTTTGATTGTCTCATCAAAACGAATGTTCCATCTATGAGAAGCTTGCTTCAATCCATAAATGGATCGTTGTAGCTTACAGACTTGATTTGTTCCAACCTTTGAAACAAATCCCTCTGGCTGTATCATATACACATCCTCCTAAAGTTTCCCATTGAGGAAGGCCGTTTTCACGCCCATCTGCCAGATCTCATAGTCGTTATAAGCTGCAATCGCAAGCAAAATCCGAATAGACTTGAGCATAGCTACTGGTGAAAAGGTTTCATCATAGTCAACTCCTTGTCTTTGTTTGAAACCTTTTGCAACCAGTCGGGCCTTATAGGTCTCTACCTTGCCGTCCGCTCTAGTCTTTCTTTTAAAGACCCATTTACACCCAATAGGCTTAATGCCTTCAGGTGGTGAAACCAAAGTCCATACTTTGTTTTCATACATGGAGTCCATTTCGGATTTCATGGCTTCAAGCCATTTTCCTGAGTCTTTATTACTCATAGCCTGTTCGTAATTCAATGGATCATTATCATTCATGATGTGTACCTCATCGTCATCCTCTATAACGAATCCATACCTCTCAGGTATCTTCGGTACTCTTCCAGATTTACGAACAGGGTGTGGTATAGTAGGTTCTTCTACTTGGTCAGGTACCTGACTTTGATCTGTGGTAATTTGTGGTTCTTGAACTTCTTCAAGATATATCTTACTCCCACTGACCCCTTCATGGATAAACTCCTTTTCCAAGAAGGCAGCATGTTTCGCAACAAACACCTTTTGATCAGTTAGATGATAGAAATAATACCCTAAAGTTTCTTTAGGGTATCCCACAAATCTACACTTATCGAATTTAGTCTGTAGCTTATCATTTTCAAATTTTTTGATATAAGCTGGGCAACCCCAAGTCTTAACATGCTTAAGATTTGGTTTCCTCTCCTTCCACATCTCATATGGAGTCTTTGGGGCGGATTTGGTAGGTACCTTGTCAAGCAGGTATGCAGTCGTTTCTAGGGCATATCCCCAGAAAGAAATTGGAAGGTCGGTAAAACTCATCATGGATCGAACCATGTCCAACAGTGTTCGATTTCTCCTTTCAGATACTCCATTTAACTGTGGTGTACCTGGAGGAGTCCATTGTGAGATTATACCATTTTCTTTGAGATAATTGAGAAACTCACCGCTTAAGTATTCTCCACCTCAATCTGATCGAAGTATCTTTATACTCTTGCCCGTTTGTTTCTCTACTTCACTTCTGAACTCTTTGAACTTTTCAAATGATTCTGACTTGTATTTCATTAAATACACATATCCAAATCTTGAGTGATCATCAGTGAAAGTAATAAAATAAGAATACCCACCCCGTGCACTTGTTGTCATACGTCCACAAACGTCTGTGTGAATCAATGCCAACAACTCTGTAACTCTTTCTCCTTTTCCACTAAAAGGAGATTTAGTCATTTTATGCATGAGACAAGATTCACAAGTTGGATATGATTCATAATCAGATAACTCAAGGAGCCCATCTTTATGAAACTTGGATAATCTTGTTTCATTGATATGACCAAGTCTACAGTGCCACATGTAGGTATAATTAATATCATCTCTTTTCCTTTTCTTAGTTTGTTCAATTTGAAAAATATTTTCTTGTAAGTCAAGTGTATAAAGTCCATTTCGCAAATTTCCAACACCATATAAAACATCGTCTTTATAAATAGAACAACTATTGTTCTTTATAACAACGTTAAATCCTTCCATATCCAATACAGAAATTGAAATAATATTTTTAATAATATTCGGAACATAATAACAATTATTAAGATAAATGGACTTTCCCGAAGGCATTGCTAAATAATAAGTTCCTACAGCTAATGCAGCAACCTTTGCTCCATTCCCCACTCGTAGGATCACCTCATCATTGTTCAGCTTTCTACTTCTGACCAGTCCCTTCACATTATTACACATGTGAGAACCACAGCCGGTATCCAATACCCAAGTAGAATTTTAACTTTCTGAAAAATTAATTTCAACCATGAACAAACCTTGATTGGAAGTCGAAGCTTCTCCAAGCTTCTTCTTTGCCAGAAACTTCTTGCAGTTCCTCTTCCAATGACCCGGCTCGTTGCAATGGAAGCACATTCCTTTGCTAGCTGGATCAGATTTCTTTTGTTCCTTTATGTTCACTTTGCCCTTGGTCATCCGAGATCGAAAGAGCTCCTTAGATATCTCATATCTAGCAGTCCTACTTTGTTCACCATACAACTCCTTGAGGTGAATCAACATAGTAGGAGCATCCATGTTTTCGTGCTGACGCAGAAGCTCGTTATTCATGGATGCGAGCATGATGCATTGAGCCACAGATGCATCATCTTGCCACTTTACAATGGTGGCAGTCTCTTCCTCAGAGGCTGTTTCTGGAACAGTTCCAGGGACAGGTGAGTTTAGGACATAAGAAATCTTTTCAGCAGTGAGAACTATTCTCAGATTTCTTAGCCAGTCCGTATAATTCGCCCCGGTAAACTTATTAGCATCAAGTATGCTTCGCAGTGAAATTAGTGATTTTGACATTTTTAAAATTCTGCATGTGAAAAACAACATTTTAGCAAACATTCATTTTATTAATTTTGCATTCCAAAATAAATTTAGGTCTTTATTTTAAATTGGCATCTCCCACTATTTTTATCAAACTATATTACCCTCACTTATATAGTTCGGCAACATCTAATTAAAGATTTGCTAGTGAGAATAAGGATCCCATTTCAAATGTATATAACCTTGTGTATAGCACAACAAGCGATATACAAATAAATAGGTAGACAACTCTTGTCAATTACATCACTATATAACTCCTTTTATTTTGCCTATTAAATCATAATGGTCAAGTGTGTGCACATCCGAACTAAAATGATTTAAGTTAAGTCCAGCCTAGCACTTCCATAAATTCAAAAAAAAAAATGTTCGTCCTTGTGGATAGCACAACAAGACTAGATCGTTCAATTTTCTTGATAAGCATCAAATGTGATTAATTAACATCTTAAATATGCAATACTAGCCTTGTGGATAGTACAACAAGCTCATATTAAATATTTAATACTCTATTAATTTATCATACTAGAAGGCGATGTTCGATATTCCAAATATCATTTGAACGCTTCGGACTTAATATTATTTCTTTGAGGGGTTTGTTATTATTTGTCTCATCTTATTTAGCGCGCATGCACATATATACATATATATATAAAATACGCGTCATTTTATTAAACATGCGAAGCATGTTTGCATAAAATATAATATATATAATATTTAGCATGCAATATAGAATACTATATTCTACCCGGATTGATTATGGACTTTTATTCTAGTTTGGCTCACTAGAGCCACCAAGTGAACCAAAAGGTCAAACATAGGAGTGCAAGAATTTAAATTTAAATATAACTATTACATTTAAACCCGGGCTCCATACAAACGGGTCTTCACGCGCTCCTTGCTCATTGGTCTCCAATTTTTTCAAGATAATTCTAACTATTTCTATTACATTAAACTATTTAATTTAAATAAAAATCTTGATCAGCAGTCAAGGGGAAGTACATAGGAGGGAGATAGAATTTTACATCAAGAAAAAATAAATTAGAGGAGACGAGGTACACAGACCCCATTTAATAAAACCCATTCATTCAAGTATTCAACTAAAATAAAATTCAATCACATTGGTCAAATAGTCCATAATCAATCCCCATTTATTATCATACATATCACCATATATATCATTAAATAAATATTCATCTCATGAATTAAAACATTCCATATATATATGAGTATCATTTAATGGGCAATTTTAAATTGCATGAAATCCAATTTCAAGATTAAAATAAACCCTTTATTTTAATTATAAAATTATTTAGAATATAATACATAAATATATCATATATATATATATATTTGATATTACCGTATATATTATATATATTTATATAACGAATCAGGTTATATATATATATATATATAATATAAATTCACATTTATTTTTTAAAAAGAAGTCACCTTCTTTTATTAAAAGAGTCCTGCAGGTTTATTAAAAGAGTCATTTTCTGATGGGTCACCTTCTTTTTGGAGTAAGAAAGAGACAACACCTTTTCCTTGAAGAATTCAAGATTAGCACCCCAAAAAAAAAAATTGTGATTCGTCCCAAAAGAAAAACGTCATTTTTTTTTAAATTTTTTTTTATATAATAAAATTATGGCCAATAAATTATTTTTAAATACATACCCATATGTATATGAAATCAAAAATAAATTAATAATTGCATAAAGGTTTGGCTCTGATGCCACTGTTGGGTTTGTACGAAATCGTGACGCAATCAAATTGCAAAAATTAGCGGAAGCATGGTATATCAGAGTTTAAAAAAATTTCTACAAAACCATTACCCGGATCATCCTTTATGCAAATTATTAATTTAAAACGATAAATAAGAAGTTATGGAATCATACCCTTGTAAAACGAAGCTTCCACAAGTACGAGTTCAACTCCTTGTTTTTCGTGATCTCCTTGAATTTCCGGGTTAGATTCCTTCCTTTGATCAACGTTAGCCACCCAAGTGTTTGGCCTCTAGAGGTGATCCACCAAGGAAGATGAATTATCAAGAATGAGGGTGGTTGGATTAGTTTTCTATCCTCTATAGAAAAGGAGTACTCTCCAACAATTGGAATTGCCTCAATCAATATCTATTATAAGACTCCTCTTATATAGATATTGGTCAACCGTTCTAATTCTATTAGACATGGGATTTCTTTTAATTGATTAAACTCCTTTAATTAATTTAGGCTTCCCACCACATGGGGAATAATTAATTAAATTCACTTAATTAATTTGTCTCCTAATCTTATTAGGAATAAATGAGAGGACTAATATTAAATTAATTACTAAACTCCTTTAGAAATTAAAATAATAATAATTGTAATAATATTAATAAGACTCCTCTTATTAATTTATATTTAATATTTCCAAAATATTAAATAATAAACATTAAGCTATTTAATTTATTCTATCACTATAGATTAAATTAATTACACTTAATGTATTATTACGATTATGCCATTACCTTCTTAAATAATTATTCTTCCTTTTATGGTGTGACCCTTTAGGTTCTCTATATTAAATCGGTTGTGAATAAATCAATTAGAACAATTCTAATCTTATTTAAATAAATAAATTAAACTAATAATCTATTTAAATAAATAATATTTATTCTACAATAGGGATAAGCCTCCCTAGCGATCAACGACTTTCCAGATAATATAGATTTTAACATTAATTATAAAAGAACCTGTGAGTAAATAGTTACCATACAATTCAATCCTTCCACCATACAATGTCCCAATTAAATATAAGACATGAATTTACTGTCAAGTCTTATTTTATTTAATTATATGTATTTCGATTAGAAAATGCACAACTCCGATTAATGCAAATTAGAAACCTCTTTCTAATTTCATTCCACCTTGGCCAAGGATTCCTGGGTTGTCATTTAACGAATCACATAGGACATATCTCCTCTTTTACTAGAGGTGGTAGATTCTTTATTGATCATTCATTATCTCCATATGTAACTCATTATACCCAAGCATACCCTATATATGCCTTAAAAGGTCTTAAGGAATAAGTCAAAGTATAATTTGTTACATACAAGATAATATGATGATCTCAAGTCCAAGGATCACTTGTACTATTTTCACATTAGGAATTCCTATTGACAGGCGAGTAAAACTCCATTAGGTATTCCATAGCGAGTCACGTTCAGTGAACTTATTCTCCAATAAGCACCTACATACTTGCTTTAGTGTCTCCACACAAATGATCATGAGATAATGAGATCAATCATCCTCATCCAATGAGCAAGAAATATATGTACCAATCTATCCGGATTTACTAATTCCCTTTTTAGTAATCCCACGATAGGGAACTATTTTTGTTTTAAAGCTTTCTAAGAATTTAGATCTCATTAGCATGATCAACATCATGATTCTAAAAGCATTGCTTTATTACTATGGGTTATTTACATATTATAAAAACAACACCATGTAGATAATTAAATGCCTTTAATAAATAAATATTTTATTAATAAATAAATAAGATTGTTTACAAAGTATGTGCTTTATCATCATACATGATTGGCTTGTATGCACACTACTATCACGTTATTCATGATAACCCTCGTGGCGGCATTGTCAGCTGGTTGTTGGTAGGACATCCACTGACAGGTTCTCAGAGTTCGGCTGTTGTCTCGTTTTGTTGGGGATGTCACTAATAGGCCACCGTGAACTATTTTCGTCACTTTTTGCTGGGGATGACATCATCCATAATAGCCGAGGTGACTCTGATGAGGACGACATTGTTGTTGTCGAGTTATTCTAATGAGCGCTCCCTATGCCTATCTTGAGGATAATCTACACCGGTAGTTCGCCAAAGTAAGTTGAATTACCACTTCAACTTAGTGCCCCCTTTGAGGATGTGTATTGATTCCATCATCGGGGATGGATTATTATATTGCTCCCGTCATCGGATCCCTCCTGATGCTTCGTTGGGGTTCAGCCAACGGCCGAACTGTCTCAGTCTGTACCTGACACTTCGCTGGGGTTGAGCCAACGGCTGAACTGTCACCAGTCTGTACCCGACGCTTTGCTGGGGTTGAGCCAATTGCTGAACTGTCATCGATCTGTACCCGACGCTTCGATGAGGTTGAGCCAACAGCTGAACTGTCATCAATCTGTACCCGACGCTTCGCTGGGGTTGAGCCAATGGTTGAATTATCTTGGTCTGTACTCGATGCTTCGCTGGGGTTGAGCCAACGGCTGAACTATCATTAGTCTGTACCCGACGCTTCACTGGGGTTGAGAGAATGGATGAACTGTCACCTGTCTGTACCCGACGCTTCGCTGCAGTTGAGCCAACGACTGAACTGTCATCAGTCTGTACCCGACGCTTCGATGGGGTTGAGCCAACGGCTGAATTGTCATTAGTCTATACCCGACGCTTCACTGGGGTTGAGCCAACAGCTGAACTGTCATCAGTCTGTACCCGACGCTTCACTGGGGTTGAGCCAACGGCCGAACTGTCTCGGTCTGTACCCGACACTTCACTGGGGTTGAGCCAATGGCTGAACTGTCACTGATTTGTACCCGATGCTTCGCTGGGGTTGAGCCAACGGCTGAACTGTCATCAGTCTGTACCCGATGCTTCACTGGGGTTGAGCCAACGGCTGAACTGTCATCGGTTTGTACCCGACGCTTTGCTGGGGTTGAGCCAATGGCTGAAATGTCATCAGTCTGTACCTGACGCTTCGCTGGGGTTGAGCTAACGGCTGAACTGTCATCGGTCTATACCCGACGCTTCACTGGGGTTGAGTCAACGACTGAACTATCATCAGTCTATACCCGACGCTTCGCTGGGGTTGAGCCAATGGCTGAACTATCACCGATCTGTACCCGATGCTTCGCTGGGGTTTAGCCAATGGCTGAACTGTCATCAGTCTGTACCTGACACTTTGCTGGGGTTAAGCCAACTGCTGAACTGTCTCGGTCTGTACCCAATTCTTCGCTGGGGTTGAGCCAACGACTGAACTGTCATTAGTCTATACCTGACGCTTCGCTGGGGTTGAGTCAACAGCTGAACTGTCATCGGTCTTTACCCGACGCTTCACTGGGGTTGAGCCAACGGCTGAACTGTCATCGGTCAGTACTTGACGCTTTGAAAGTGGCAGTTTTCGGTAGTTTGGTGCAATTTTTTCGCAGTTTTTCAGTATTCTTCATCATTGATCCCTGAACATTACTTCGGGATGAATACCAAGGGTTTTCAGGGAGTTCCCCTTTCTGTCAGGAATACGCTACTTGAACGCAGGATTTCAGGACAAATCGCTCAATCGCGTAGTGATGTTTTCTCATATTTGTCTTTTTGGCTCATAGGAACTCCGTTTTAACTCGAACCGAACCTAGCCCGGGGAAGCGGGACCCACCTTGGGGAACTGCAGGTAGAGGTACGACTGCCGTAGGTGGGCCCGCTTCTACCCGTGGCTTTATATTTGCTGCGGGAATTCATTTGAAATCAGTTTCATTTCGAGTTTCAAATGGAATCCGATCTTCTTTTTCAGATCAAAGGAGTTCGGGCAGCCTTTTTTAGATTCCGTCAGTTCCCACGCGCTCAGCACTTTGCAGGTAACGTTTTCCATCCATTTTTCATAAGTTTTTGACCGTTAAAAGCATGTAAACCACGTAGGGTGTTTTAGGACGCAATGTATGAAAAATGTATGCTTATATGACCTGTTAAAAATTTTCTGATTTCATATGTATGCATAACTTACTATAATGCATGTTTTGATGTAAGAAAATTTTGATTCTGAGACAGTCATATTTTGTTCTTTTTGATCAGTTTACTCATCCTTTTTGAGGCCTAGTGAGCCTGGATTTTCAACTAAAAATGTCCATGGTAATTTGGATATCATGTGAAGTCTACTTTTAATTTTATTTCATAAATATGAACTAGTTTTATTTTTGGAAAGGTGTGCTACTGAATGGCCACCTAGACATGTCTGTGTGCATGTGGACAGTCCATTTTACAAAGGAGACTCTGGCAAAATTTTTCAAAAGTTTATGCATTTAAAAACATGCAATTTTGACTCTACTGGGGATTTTTTTTACTGACCCATGCAGGTTTTTAGATTTAGCTTTTGAAAAACACACATTTTTAAATTTACTGGGTATTTTTGACTGACCCATGCATGTTTTTGGACTATGAAATGCATAAAGTACTGATTTAAATTAATAAGCTACAGGTTTTAGGCTTACCACACCTTTTTTGAGGTGTTTTGGAGACTTTGTCCAGGTGATGGATCGAGATAGACCCGGCAGTGGTAGCAAGGTGGTTTCAGGCGTTAGGTGGAGGCGAGCTTCTGATGTCCCTCAGCCACGTCCGACTCGACCGCCTCATAGATTAGCAGAGTCGGTGATTTATCCATCCCAGGACGAGCAGCCGATTGATATTGATGATGAGCAGGCTCATTTTCCCGCTCTTGCCCCTGCTTAGGCCCCACGTGTGGAGGTTCCGGGCATTGTTGTGCCGACCCAGGAGTTGTTGGGGGACTTGAGTCGTCATCCATCGAGATTTCTTCACGCCAACAAGGTGACTTGAAGTTTTCTTCTTTTTTGATTCTCTTTCTTTCTTTTGCCATTCTCGGGGCATAGGTTTTTGATATGGGTTGGTTTTTTGATGCAGGTTCCCAGCTTTACGCAGCCTTGAGGGAACTGGTTCAACGTGCACTCCCTATACAATACTTTGCACCAGGATTACAGGGATATCATTGATGGCTGGGGGTTTTAGGCCTTCTTCTCTATTCTTCCCCGCCATTGCCCTTGGGGGTATATTAGGGCTTTGTCTGAGCGCTGGTTCAACCAGACTCAGTCCCTTCATTTGTTGGACTATGAGGTGATGATGACCCCTATGGACTGGAGGTTCATCACTGATATTGAGTTTGAGGGTGAGCTAGTGCCTGTCGTGGCTGACATCAAACCTACTGTCGTTCGATCCCTGCTGGGAGTTCCTGCGATGACGATCAAGGGTCGAACGGTCCGATCTGTTCCCTTGAGTATAGATGCCCAGAGTGGGGCTTTACTTGAGCCTCTACCTGATGATCAGAGGGTTAGGGATCGCATCTTGAGGCGATTATTTTTGGTGATCAACAGGGGTTATTTTATGACGGATAACTCGTCGACTGTGTCCTTTGCCCTGGTCAGTGCTACCCGACATGTAGAGCGCCTCAATGACTTTGATTGGGGTTCCTACACCTTTGCCTATTTTCTCCGGGCATGCGCATGCTTTCGAAGGGTTTGACGGAGGATTGGTTAGGATTCTACCCATTTCTGCTGGTGAGTACATCTTTCTTGTACCTTTTTAATTTTTGCATTTACATTTGTCAGTTTTGGTCATTGAGGACTTTTGATAGCTATATGGCCAGTTTTGGGCATATGAGAGGCTTCCTTGCCTACGGCCCACCACTGCTTTAGGTCTGGAGACCTATCCCTGGGGACGGCGTTGGCATCACTCCACTCTGACGAAGGTCCCTGTTGCTGAGGGCTTTACTCACTCCCGCTTATAGTTGGAGCTTTTGACGGCCGGAGCGATCTCGTGGATCCCATATACCTCCTAGTTTTTGTCTATTAGATTTGAGGGAGACTTCCCCACTGGTCAAGAGTTTGCCTTGTCGACCCACAGAGTCCCGTTATTGACAGAGGGAGGCTGGGAGCTCTATCTAGGAGAGCGCGCTATCAAGAGTATTATAGGGAAGATCCGTATTCCCATTGTTCTTCCTGCTTGGCATCATTGGCCATTAATACAGCCACTGATAGATATCCCTATGGAGGGCGTAGATGGCTTTGCCTTTTTAGAGGGCCCTTACAGCTAGAAGGCATTTAGCAGCTGGTGGAGCCCTCGCACGATTGGAGCTCAGACTCGGGCTACCCTGTTCAATGTAGACATGGTGCTTGGGTCTGTTATGATGATAGACTGGATAGCTTGCCTCAGGGAGCCGACTCATTTGGACCATATCACAGGATTAACTCAGCAGTTGGAGAGAGCTCACTTGTTTATCAGGCATCTTGGCAGAGATCCTTCAGAAGCATCTTCTTTTGACCCTTCTAGCTCAAGAGCAGGCCCCTCTTTAGGTCTAGTTTCCAGCAGTTTTGCAGGGGAAGATCCTCCCTTGTAAAGCCCAGATATGCCTGATGACCGCGACTTTGTGTCCGCGGAGGAGATGGAGCAGGTTAACCACCTGAGCGTAGATATTTTGGATCTTTTTGGATAGCTATTGTAGCTATATCTTTTGGTCTGCTACTGTTTTGGCTATTTGGGCGGCTGTGCCCCATTTTGATAGACCACTGTTAGTAGTTGGGTGGTGGTGCCCCATATTCCTGTACTTTTTATTCTGTTTTGTATTTATCAGACAGGGATGATGCTTGCAGTATATAGTTTATTGTAGATATGCATGATATTTCCTATCTATTGCATCATATTTATTATTGTCATTATGCATGTATTATGTCATGTGTATGCATTTTAAACAGATGAGTTCAGATTTGACCCATGGATGGTCTTGTGATACGGTGATACAGATGTCGTCCTCTATCGTTAGCCGTATCGAGCATTTACCATCGTTTGAGGTGGCATTTTCATTGAGATCGTGGTACGACAGTCTGCCCTTCCCAGCCAGAGGGACAGTGGATCAGATGTTGGGGAATTCATTGGTCCTCGTAGATTTTCAGGTGCCATATGGATTCATAGATGGCATCTTATTCTATTGGATACCCACTAGACAGGTCTTTCGCTTTGGGCATCATGAGTTGACTCCGACCCTTGAGGAGTACCAGCGATTTACTAGCTTAGCTTTAGAGGTGCCATGTGCTCGTATGACGATCAGTGATATGAGGAGACCGTTTATACGGAGGTCAGGTCTTCGCCAGAGTGTAGTCATGGATGAGATCATCTCTAGACGTGTGATCTCCATCGACTTTTTGATCGATCTCTTCGATGAGCTCAACAGTTACGATCGACATGTCGAGGATTTTATTGTATTGGCAGAGGCGTGGCATTTGGTCAGGATAGACATTTTTCTGATGTGCATCGTATCCTACGTCTATATGCCGCTATGCTTGGACCATTTGGATGTGAAATTGATAGTTGTGGTTCGGGCCCTTAGGCAGGGTAGCACCATTATACCGATGATATTGGCCGAGACGCTGAGGTCAACCACTCACTGCATTACCCACCCGGAGGGGTTTTTCAGAGGCAGTTCGGTCTTGTTGTATATATGGCTCATATCCCATATTTGATCGATTGGATTTTTTAGGCATCAGGGGTATTATTTTTCCCATGATATAGCTATGTCCTACTCCTTTCAGCCAGCGGTGTGTATTGACGCAGAGACATGGTCAGTATTTTTGTCTGATATCGTGCATCCATTCTCGATTCTGCCGTACGCAGGGCTAGTCTCCCCATATAGCTTCATCACGCATTCACCTAGTATGGACTACTTTCCCCTAGCGGGATTGAGGGGAGTGACTACTTATCATCCTCTGGCTGTTATAGGCCAGTTTGATCAGTTTCAGAGCCTGCATCAGTTCGAGGGGTCTATTGATCAGAGGATGTCAGCTTCGTCTATGTCATCTTCTAATTTGATTAGAGTGTATGAGTGTTGGACTCACAGGGAGAGGGCTGATTTCTCTAGTAGCCATCCGGACAGTTCTCTAGAGTACTCGGCATGGTTGGAGGCAGATATAGCATCCGCGATAGTTGTCTATACAGCTCCGCTTGTGGATTTAGACGAGGAGGAGCCTATGGAGGATCTTGAGTGTCCGACTGAGGATGAGTTATTCATGGGTCTGACAGCAGCACTAGTTAGTGATTCGCCGATCATTTTCGTAGGGACAGATCCGGCATTGGCCGACTCACTAGCTAGGATGACTTTTGAGAGGGATCAGACTAGAGCACTGATGTTGACCACCTTGTCTAGCAGAGATATAGCTTTGGCTGAGAGAGATGCAGCTCGAGCCACTCAGGATGCAGGATTGATTGAGCGAGAGGAGATCTGATCTGCCAGAGATGCAGCTTTTGTGGAGATCGAGGAGACTTTGATTGCTAGGGATGCAGCTTTTGTGGAGAGGGATGAGGCTATAGCTGCCCGAGATTTCCACATTGTCGACAGTATTGCTTTTCGATCTTAAACTAATGGTCTGGTTATCGAGATAAGTGCCTATATTGATGACCACAGTGCCATATACAGATGACTGTGGATATTTTGAGCCGTATGAAGGTTGAGGGTATTGCACTTGCCGCTGCTCCTCCATCTTTAGAGAGAGATGCCATGTTGGCATTGCTGGCCCGCTTATCTCTGGGTCCATAGACTAGCTTTATTTTTCTTGCACATACTAGATCAGCCATTTTTGTCACGTACAGGACACTATGTATATATCAAACAGTGTTATATATCAGAGAAATATATTTTTGATTCACTTCCCTGTTTGGATATAAAATTGTCATTGCTGAGTGATTACCACTTCTTTCATGACTCGCTGTTGTTGATGTATCTTGAGATTCTTTTTGATGGACTGACAGTTGAGATGTCAGAGAGTATCTCAGATGGGCCTGTTGATCAGGGTAGCTTGATAGGACTTAGCTTTTATGTGGTTTTGGTGTCTTGGGACTGGTTTTTATTTTTCTTGAAGGTCAAACCGCACCGTAAATGGCTGCCTACGTACTCCCGGGCTGAGGAAGATCAGGTCTTTCGTAGTTCAAATTTTTGTGAGAGGTTTGAGAAATGTCTCTTTTGAGTTTAGTTTGATGAGTTTTTGAATTTTTATTTGGTTTGACCGCACCAGAAATGGCTGCCTACGTACTCCCGGGTGTAGGGAGATCAGGTCATTCGTAGTTCTGGCTTCTAATGAAAACTAAACCTGATTTGATTTGTAGGACCCGGATACAGGCATGCATGTTCTTCAGACATCGTATCTTTTCACGGTGTCTGACTTGATGAGTTGGGGAAATTCGCTCCCGTCCATCTCTTATAGTCTTATAGCTCCTCCTGTCAACACGTCCTTGACAATAAAAGGGCCTTCCTAATTAGGGGTGAACTTGCCTTTAGCTTCATCTTGTTTAGCCAAAACTTTCTTTAGCACCAAGTTATTTTTTTTGAATTACCGTATTCGGACTTTCTTGTTGTAGGATCAAGCAATCCTTTGCTGATATAACTGCCTGAGGAAAATGGCTGTAGCCCTCTTTTCATCTATTAGGGACAGTTGGTGGTACCGTTCTTGCAACCATTGATCTTCGTCCATCGGAGAGTCAATTAACACTCGCAAAGACTCTATCTCTACTTCTATGGGAAGGACAACTTCCATGCCATAGACCAATGAATAGGGGCTAGCCCCAGTAGAGGTACACATTGATGTCCTGTATGCTAACAGGGTTAGAGGCAGCAGGTCATGCCATTCTTTGAGATTGGCAGACATTTTTTGCATAATCTTTTTGATGTTCTTGTTGGCCGCTTTGACAGCACTATTCATCTTGTGCCGATAGATAACGGATTTAAGATGCTTGATGTGGAACTTACTACACAGTTCTTTCATCATTTGATTGTTCAGGTTCTTGGCATTGTCTGATACAATCACCTCTGATTGTCCATATCGATAGACGACATTGTTTCTGATGAAACCATTGATGACCTATTTGGTGACTTTGGTAAAAGAGGATGCTTCAACCCATTTGGTGAAGTAATCGATCATGGTGAATATAAATTGATGACCATTGCTTGCTTTGGGTTCCACGGGACCGATCACATCCATTCCCCACATGGAGAAAGGCCATGGTGAACTCATGTTGTGTAGCTCATTTGGAGGAGCGTGGATGGCATTTTCATGTATTTGACATTGATAACATCTCTTGACGTGATCATCACAGTCGGCTTTGAGCGAGATCCAGTAATATCATGTTCTTAATATCTTCTTAGCCAGCAGATGACTGCTCATGTGTGGACCACAGACTCCATCGTGGACATCATCCATTAATCTCTGGGCTTGCTCTTTATCAAGGCATCTTAACAGGCCTATTCCAGCATCTCTCTTATAGAGTGCATCTCCGCTCAGATAAAACTTTATAGCCATTTTGTGAATGCGCTTTCTCTCGGATTGGCTTGCCCCAGCGGGTGTAGATCCATCTTGGAGATATTCCTTGATGTCTTGATACCAAGGCTGTTTGATAGGAGGTATTTCATTGGATATTTCTCCAATATAATTCCCGTATGTTAGGGCTTTCTGAATTGTGAATTTGATGCAGGTAATCCCCCTCCTATCGGATATGTGGATCAATGAAGCCAGCGTCGCCAATGCATCAGCGAAGTCATTCCTACCCCGAGGAATATGGCTGAAGGTTATGTTTTCAAACTCAATGGATATTTTGTAATCTGCCAATGATAGGGCAGCAAATGCAGTTCTTTGGTGTGATATGCCTCAGTGGTTTGTCTGATGACCAACTCAGAGTCTCCAAAGACCAGTAAATGTTTGATACCCATGAATTGGGCTAATTTTAACCCCATTATACAGCCTTCATACTCGATTGTGTTGTTGGTGTTGCCAAATTAAAGTTTGGTAGCCACAGGATAATGCTTTCCTGTACCAGAGATAAGGACTGCCCCAGCTTCGGCACCCTTCCATGTTTACTGCTCCATCAAAATACATTTTCCATGGTTGGACTGTATTCTCTTGCCGGAGTTATTGAATTGTCATTATCCCATTATCTGGGAAATAAGTCTCTAGGGGCTCGAACCCTCCTGAAGGTGCTTTAGCTAATTGATCTGCAATGCCTTGACCCTTGATTAACTTCTGAGTTACATAGACAATGTCGAATTGTTATAGGATCAACTGCCATTTGGACAGTCAATAATTCAACATTGGCTTGTTGAATACGTATTTCAGGGGATCCATGTGGGATATGAGGTAGGTTGTGTGCCCATGCAAATAGTGTTGCAACCTCATGGCGGCCCATGCTAAGACATAACATGTCTTCTCAATCAGGGTGTACTTCTATTCACCACTGCTGAATCTTTTACTGATGTAGTAGATGGCTCTCTCCTTGCTACTATCATCCTTCTGTCCTAGCATGTAGCCCATTGCATTGGCATTAACGGACAGGTACATGAACAAGGGAACTCCATCCCTCGGAGGTACCAAAACAGGTGCTTCGACCAACTATTTCTTGATGCCAAGGAAAGCTTTCTGACAATATTCATTCCATTTGGTGAAGGAATTCTTCCTTAGTAGCTTGAATATGGGTTCACAGGTTGCTGTGAGCTGGGAAATAAATCGGCTTATGAAGTTGATTCTCCCCAGAAATCCACGTATCTCCTTCTCTGTCTGAGGTACGGGCATCTCAGTGATGGCTTTGATCTTGGTAGGATCTTGCTCGATGCCTCGATTACTCACCAAGAATCGTAACAGCTTGCCTGCTTTGACGCCAAAAGCATATTTGGCGAGATTTAGCTTGAGGTTGTACTTACGCAACCTGTTGAATAGCTTCCTGAGATGGTCAATGTGATCATCCTCGCTCTGGGATTTGATGATGACGTCGTCCATATAAACCTCTATTTCCTTGTGCATCATATCATAAAATAGGGCCATCATGGCTTGCTGATATGTGGCTCCGACATTGATGAGGCCGAAGGACAGTCGCCTATAGTAGAAGTTTCCCCAGGGAGTGATGAAAGCTATTTTCTCCCGGTCTTCTTTAGTAACCATGATCTGATGGTAACCAGTAAAGCAATCCACAAAGGAATACATGCCGTATTGCGCCGTATTGTTGATCAGGATGTGGATAAAAGGTACGGGGAAATTAGCCTTGAGGCAGGCTTTGTTCAAATCCCGGTAATCCTCGCATACTCGTACTTTCCCTCCGGGTTTAGGTACGGGGACTATGTTTGACAACCACTCCGGACAGGTTGATACCATGATGATTCCGGCTTTGAATTGTTTAACAACTTCTTCTTTAACTTTCAGACTCCATTCAGGTTTTAATCACCTGAGCTTTTATTTTACTGACTTGAACCCATCTTTGATGGGCATTCGATGGATAACAATGTCAGTAGATAGGCCAATCATGTCTTCATGTGACCATGCAAACACATCCTGAAACTATATTAGGAGTTCAATCAGGTCGGCTTTTTGGTCTTGGGTAAGGTCTATGCTTATCTGGATTTCTTTGATGTTTTCGGAGGTTCCTATGTTGATAGTGGTGGTTTGGTCGAGATTTTGTTTGGGTTTATCTTCGACCCATTCTTTGATCTCCTCGGGCACCTCATAGGCATCTTCCTCCTCTCGACCAATATCCATCGAGTCGAAGTTCAGTTCTACATTAAAGTTGTAGTCACTTTGACAGGGTTGCATCTCATCAGCAGAGATGAACATATCCAATGCTTTAGTCCTGAAAACAAATATGCTTTCATTTTAATATATACAACTGCTTAAATATACAGAGCATTTGGCAAAGTATGACAAAAGTTACTGCTATAGCTGTGCAGTCAAAAGTAAGCAGTAAATGAAAGCATGTTTAAAGGGCAGATGGACTCTCTGCCCTTTTACCCTTTTCGACTGAGGCAAGGGACACTGTTCCAGTTATCCAAGGTTAGATCCTCATAAGCAGGGAGGATCAAGGATTTGTGATCATCCGCCTCATCTCGGATGATGATTAAGACATCCTTCGAAATAGGGCCAGGGTTTTTCTTTGAACTGCCCCCTTTTTCCTTCTTGATGAAAGGAATTTGAATCTGATCCTCGTCATCGCTATCTGGGATATTATCATTCATACCCTCGTAGTTTATGATAACCCGCATGTTAGCAAATGGGTCTCGTCCTTCGTACATGATCTTTTCTTTTCCCTTTTTGCTATCCATCTCAAATTTGGGAGTTGTTCTCTCATTTACTGGTATAATGGGAGGAAATAACATGGTTGAGCTGGGATTTTCCTCATAGGTTTCACCCATCTGACACCCGTAAGGTTTGGCAGCAAAATGGTGGAAGCATGAGCCTTATGATGCTTGTGTGGATTCCGGTGGCTTGACCCGGATGAATAACCCAATCCGACTCTCCCTGTCTGGCTCGGGATTTGGATTGGACTCTTGATACCTTGTTAATTCTTTCCTAATCCTTTTCTAGGTTGGAAACCTAAAGATACCATCTCCTGGCCCACTGTCATCACTTCAGGGGATACTTTAGGCTTCAAGGCTGGTGCTCCGATGGTAGATATTGAGTATCACTCACCTCCAGGGCTTGAAAACTTGCAGGTTCAATCCCTGCATCCAGGCTGATCACTGGCATGTCTCCCTGCATAGAGACAGGGTATTCCAGTTCGGCGTTGACTGTGATGAGGTTGCCGTTGATAATGTATTTGAGTTATTGATGGAGGGTGGATGGCACTGCCCTTGCCATGTGGATCCATGGCCTGCCAAAAAATAAGTTGTATCCAGTGGCAATGTTGAGCACCTAAAAGGACACATAGAAAGTGTGTGGGCCAATCTCTAATGGAAGCTCTATTTCTCCCATAGTTTGTCAGCGAGATCCATCGAAAGCTCGGATGACCACATGACTGGTTTTAATCCGGTTTGGGTTGATCTTTATTCTTTCCAAGGTGTTGTAGGGACAGATGTTGAAGGATGATCCTCCATCTATGAGCACACCTCCGATCAAATACCCGGATGATATTACAGCTATATGTAGGGACTTATGGTGGCCCGTTCCTTCTGCAGGAATATCATCGTCAATGAAAGATATCACATTGTTGTTGAAAATGTGTTCTACCACATGACGAAATTTCTCGGCATCCACGGTATGTGGCAGATGAGCTTTTTCCAGTACTTTCACCAGAATGTTGCGATGATCCACCGATGATAAGACCAAATCTAGGATGGACATTTGCTTGGGTTCATCTTTCAAGCTTTGCACGATTTTGATTTTATTGTGTCCCATTTTGTTGAGGAACTCTTTGATTTTCTCATCGATCACCTTTTCTTTGGCTTTGATGACAACTTTGATCACCCGCTGAGGCAGGTATAATGGATTATCCATTGGTACAATGGTAATGTTGTTTGAAGTGGAACCTTCATCATTCTCGTAGTTCTATGGGACCCTCTTCAGACTAACAATTGGATACTGAGGTCTGAAGGGAAAGATTAAAGGCTCTGGTGCGGCCACCTTCACAGGATTTTGTATTTCTTGGACCCCTTTCCCTGGCATTACTAAGGGTGTGAGGGATGGCTCCTTATCACAGGAAACCACAACCACTGTATCCTGATTCCCTACAGTGGGGATAAAGAGAGTGTCTTCATCTGGGAGGCCATAATCCCGATTCCCTCTTATCAATTCACCGCTTTCAATCATGTTCTGAATCAAGTTACGGAGTGCCCATCAATCTTCAGTATCATAGCCGGGTGCATTGGAGTGATACTGACAGATTTGGTCAGGTTTGAATTTTTTAGATCGCGGGTTCAATGGAGGTAATAAATCTGCAACTATTCCCTTGTTAATTAACATTTGGAGGATTTCTTCCATTGGCTGGTTCAGGTCGATGAAATTCCTTTAAAAGGCAAATTTCCTACCAGCTTGGAAATTCTCCTCTTTGGCCATCTTGTCGATCCAGGATTCATGCTTATGAGACCGGTAGTGATCCCTCATGGGAATGGGACTGATCTCCGGCGTGGGAGGATTTTCTTCAGAAGGTTGGTCTGGTTCATCATCTGTCTGGTGATTTGATGTTGGTATATAACCAGCTCTGCTAATTGTTCGATCTGCTCCTTAATAGACTTAATCTTTTGTTCTATCAGGAAAAGCCTTTCTGAGACTTCCCAACTGTCTGGGCTGTTGCTGCTAGGTGGAGTTGACTCTCCCATATAACGGAGGTATTTGGATCCTTATCTATTTCTGGTGCTGATTATGTTGACATTCTCTTCTTTGTGCTGAGGTAAGGGATTATCCTGTATGTGCGGTTGCTCGGGCTTTGTTATCATAATCTCTCCGTTGTCAATCAAGTCGTGAATTTTGTTCTTGAGAGACCAACAGTCTTGTGTATCATGGCCCGGAGATCCCGAATGGTAAGCACACTTCTTGCTTGGGTTAAAATTTCGTCCACCAGTATTGGTTGGTGGAAGGAGGACAATCTTCTTCTGGGCTGTCAACAATTTTAACACATTCTCGAGTGAATCCCATAATGGGGTTAACGTTCTTCGACGCCTGACCTCCATATTTTTCTGAAATGGAGGGTTTGAAGGTTGTGCTGCAGCTTGGAAAGGGGTATAGTTCCTCCTTTGAATGGGCATACTGTTTGACTCGCCTCTTTGATTATGTCCTTGTAATACTAAGGACACCTCTTCATCTTTCTTTTTGTGTACCCTCCAGAGATTACTCTCGTAATTTTCGGACTGGATATGCTCGGCAACGGCTTCCAAGGCAGTCAGGTCCTTTATCTTCCCAGACTTTAGCCCCATTTCTGCCATTTCACCGTGCTTGATCATTTCAAAGAACAGTTTTCCTATACCTGCTAGGACCCTCTCATAATATGGAGCTTCTTGGATGTCGATGAAGGTCATGACTATCTTAGTCTCATTCATAGGTGGAATGACTTGTGCTGCAACTCGTCTCTATCATTGAGCATATTCTCTGAATGATTCAGTGTTTTGTTTCTTGATTTTGGTTATTTGGTATCTGTCTGGAGCCAACTGAGATTTGAAGTTGTATTAACTATGGAAGGCATGGGCCAACTCTTCCCAACTGTGAATTTTGGAATTATCTAGACTGGCGTACCAGGCTCTAGCCTCTCTAGTCAAACTCTGCTGAAATAATTGCATTCTAAGCTTTTCGTCCTCTACATAGGATCCGAGTTCTCCAATGAATACTTTCAGGTGGGTATAGGGGTCTCCCAATCCATCATATTTCTCAAAATCAAGAGTTATGTATATTTTTAAAGAAAAACTAGTGGGGTACATTTGTTAAGGGGGGTTTGTCCATCGTGGGAATCAGATTTTGATCAGTTTGATCATGAATCTCACGATTCCTAGGCTCACATAGGGAGGCCAATAAACCTGCACAGTTCAAATTTGTACAAAAATATATCCAAATATCGCCAGGACCAAGGATTCATCAGTAAATCCTGGTTCGCACATGGCCGAAGCATCTCGTTCCCACTAGATAGCGATCTAAGGGCCACGAGGTTGCTTTTATAACTGAAATTAGAAAAAATGCTAGGTTTAAATAAATCTCAACCATTCTAGCTTTCCGGTTCTGTCTGGACCTATTTTGAACCGTTTGAAAGCTAGAGTTGGCGAGATTTAAATAAATCTAGTTCGCCCGCAGAAATGTTAGTGCCGATTCATATCAAATGAATATTTAAAGCAATAATTTAATAAAAATGAGTAAAGCAATATATATATATATATATATATATATATTATATACGAAAGCTGTAAAGGGCGATGGGTTTTCACACCGGTGCCCGGACTAGAATTGAAATATATATCTATATATATATATATATTTATTAAAGCTGTATAAAAGCCACGGTGATCCAGGCTGGACAGAATTGAAATATATATATATAAAATCAGTAAAAAGGGCGATGGATTTTCACGCCTGTGCCTGGACTGAAATATAAATATATACAGAAACGTAGTCAACCAAGACTGGAAAGATAACCCAGTATGGTGAATGGAGCAAAAAATGGTAAAAAGGCCACAGCATGATCCAGGCCAAACTGAAATGTAAATGTACAGAAAAGTAGTCAACCAATACTGGGAAGATAACCCAGTGTGGTGAATGTTACTTATATACGCATATTTATATATAAAAGCAGTAAAAAGGCCACAGAATGATCCAGGCCGAACTGAAATATAAATATATATATATAGACAGAAAAGTAGTCAAACCAAGATTGGAAAGATAACCCAGTGTGGTGAAGGATGCTTATATATGCATATTTATATATAAAAGTAGTAAATTACCGCAGATATGACATCTGGGCTTGACAGAATTGAAAATTTAGTATATATACAGTTAAATATATATAAAAAAGCCAAACCTAGACTGGGAAGATAACCCAGTCTAGCGAAGTTGCTCAAAACGCAGGTATTAGTACTTAAAAGCTACTAAAAGCGACGGATCGTCAATCCGAGTTGTAGAAATACTAGAAAATGCGTTTATGTACCAAAATGTACCAAAAGTTGACAAAAACGGCCACGGAACTGAGTTTTGGGTATATTTAGAAAACGAAACTTGATATGGAAGTGGATAAAAGTGCAAAGAAGTAGTATTGACTTACTGATCGTAAAAATACTCACAATGGACTGCTACACTGGCTTTTTACCAAATTATAGGCTTTAAACATCTGAATTTATCAGTTATTTTTTGATTTGTGGTAGTATGTGGGTATATCTACGTGTTAGAGTGAAAAAATTTAGGTTTGGAAGACAAGAAAATAGACAGAAAACCAAACAGGCAGGGGTTCGGAGCGTTTCTAAATTCTTCAAATGAGAGGGGGGTGCACCTTTATATATAAACCAATGAGCCTCCACTCTACCCGCTGCTGTCACAGGCAGAGGTATAGCTCCACGTGGCGGGTCCTATTATCTCGAAGTACGTGCACTCCGAGTAACGCGAGGTCTGATTCAAAACTTTCTAACTTTTGATCGGAGCGTTTGTTTGAGGCGTGCGATACCATTTCGGAAAGCCCTCGCCGAGAGTGTTGCAATGACATGGGATAAAATATTTTCCAGGTTCAAAAATATGGGTTCAAAACTAGGTCTTTGATTCCCCGCAGTTTGTCCGTTGAGCTGTCTTGTGCTATTTGCACATGGGATCATCGTTATGGTTCATTCAGACCTTGGTGGCATCAATTTGGCTTGAGTTTGACCGAATCAATTAGAGTTGGTAAAATGACTCTTTTGCCCCTCTCAAGGTTGCCTTTAGTGTCAACATAGCCTTCGGTTGACTTCCTTGGGTTGTTTCTAATGTTTGGATCCCATTCGAGTCTGTTTGTCCTCAGTGTTGTCTCTGAGGTTGACTTGGTCACTCCAGATTTTCCTCTATAGATGTTGAAATGCTTCAGGATTGGTTCTGAAGTTGACCTGACTTCCCAGGTTGAGTCTGGGGCTAACCTGCACCTCCCGGGTTGAGATCTGGGCTGATCTGAACCTGCTGGGTTGAGACCGAGGCTGACCTGTACCTCCCGAGTTGAGATTGGGGCTGACCTATACCTCCTGGGTTAAGACCGGGCTGACCTATACCTCTCGGGTTGAGACCAGGGCTGATCTGTACCTCCCGGGTTGAGACCGGGGTTGATTTATACTTTTTGGGTTGAGATCGGGGCTGACTTGTACCTCCTGGGTTGAGATCGGGGCTGACTTGTACCTCCCAGGTTGAGACCGGGGCTGACCTGTACCTTTCAGGTTGAGACCGGGGCTGATCTATATTTCCCGGGTTAAAATCGGGGCTGACCTGTACTTCCCGGGTTGAGACCGGGGCTGACCTGTACTTTCTGGATTGAGACTGGGGCTGATCTGTACTTCTCGGGTATAGACCGGGGCTGATCTGTACTTCCCGGGTTGAGACCGGGGCTGACCTGTACTTTTCAGGTTGAGACAGGGGCTGACCTGTACTTCCCGGGTTGAGACCGGGGTGACTTGTACCTCCCGGATTGAGACTGGGGCTGACCTGTACCTCCCGGGTTGAGATCGGGGCTGACTTGTACCTCCCGAGTTGAGACCGAGGCTGATCTGTACTTTCTGGGTTGAGACCGGGGATGACCTGTACATCCTGGGTTGAGATCGGGGCTGACCTGTACCTCCCAGGTTGAGACCAGGGCTGACCTGTACCTCCCGGATTGAGACCGGGACAGATCTATACTTCCCAGGTTGAGATCGGGGCTGACTTGTACCTCCCGGGTTCAGACTGGGGCTGATCTGTACTTCTCGGGTTGAGACCGGGGCTGATCTGTACTTTCTGGGTTGAGACCGGGGCTGACCTGTACTTTTTAGGTTGAGACCGGGGCTGACCTGTACTTCCTGGGTTAAGACCGAAGCTGACCTGTACCTCTCGGGTTGAGACTGAACTGACCTGTACCTCCCAGGTTGAGACCAGAGCTGACTTGTATATCCCGGGTTGAGACCGGGGCTGACCTGTACCTCCTGGATTGAGACTGGGGCTGACCTGTACCTCCCGGGTTGAGACCAGGGATGACTTGTACCTCCCGGGTTGAGACCGGGGCTGATATATATTTCCTGAGTTGAGACCGGGGTTGACCTGTACCTCCCGGGTTGAGACCGGGGAGGACCTGTACCTTTCGAGTTGAGACCGGGGCTAATCTGTCCTTCCCGGGTTGAGATCGGGGCTAACCTGTAATTCCTAGGTTGAGATCGGGGCTGACATGTACTTCCTGAGTTGAGATCGGGGCTGACCTGTACCTCCTGGGTTGAGACCGGGGCTGACATGTACCTCCCGGGTGAAGACCGGGGCTGATCTATACTTCCCGAATTGAGGCCGGGGTTGACCTGTACCTCCCGGGTTGAGACCGGGGTTGAACTGATATCCCGGTATTGAGACCGGGGTTGAACTGATAGCCCGGTATTAAGACCGGGGTTGAACTGAAGGCCCGGTATTGAGACCAGGGTTGAACTAATTGCCTGGTATAGAGATCGTGGTTGACTTGATAGCCCGGTATTGAGACCGGGGTTGAACTGATAGCCCGATATTGAGACTGGGGTTGAACTGATAGCCCGGTATTGAGACCCGGGTTGAACTAACGACCCGGTATTGAGATCGGAGTTGAACTGCTGACCTGGTATTGAGACCGAGGTTGAACTGATAGCCGGTATTGAGACCGGGGTTAAACTAACGGCCCGGTATTGAGATCAGGGTTGAACTGATAGCCCGGTATTGAGACCGGGGTTGAACTGACAGCCCGGTATTGAGATCGGGGTTGAACTGATATTCTGGTATTGAGACCGGGTTGAACTGATGGCCCGGTATTGAGACCGGAGTTGAACTGATGACATAATATTTAGATCGGGGTTGAACTGATGGCTCGGTATTGAGACTGGGGTTGAACTGATGACCCGGTATTGAGACCGGAGTTAAACTGATGGCCCGGTATTGAGACCGAGGTTGAACTGATAGTTCGGTATTGAGACCGGGGTTGAACTAGCGGCCCGATATTGAGACCGGGGTTGAACTGATGATCCGATATTGCAATTGGGGTTAAACAAATGGCCCGGTATTGAGGCTGGGGTTGAATAGATGACCCAGTATTGAGACCGGGGTTGAACTGATATCCTAGTATTGAGACCGGGGTTGAACTGACGGCCCGGTTTTGAGACCGAGGTTGAACTGATGACCCGGTATTGAGACTGGGGTTGATTTGAAAAAATAATCTTGCCCTCCCACAGTGTTAGTAATAGGGAAACGAAATTTTGAGTGTCTACATGCATCTTTTGATGATTTCCATTTCATATCTGTGACTGGTCGTCTTGATGTATCGCTGTCTTTTCCTTTTCGGGACTTGTGCCAGATTTGATGGAATGACATTGAGATGCCGTTGGGTCTTCTCAACATGGCTCACTGATTTTAAGAGTTTTTCTTGGGTGTAGGCTTTTAGGTTTGATTTGGTGTCTTGAGACTGGTCTTTGTGTTTATATTTGGGTTGGATTTTGGGTTGAGAGGTAGAGTGTTTAGTTTTTTCTTTTGAGGGTTAGACCGCACCATAGATGGCTGTCTACGTACTCTCGGGGATGTGGGAGGTCAGGTCTTACGTAGTTCAGGCTTGGCTTGAATGGTTTGAAACTGGTACTCTATATAGGGAGAGAAATATTATGGGAATTTGACAGGTGTTTGGGTTTGAAGGGTTTCTGGAATTTTTGTTTTGAAGGGCTTTTGGAATTTTTGTTTGTTTTGACTGCACCATAGATGGCTGCCTACGTATTCTCATGGATGAGAGATCAGGTCATTCGTAGTTCGAGCTTGGACAAGACCTGATTTGTTTGATATTTTTTTTGATTTTTTGATTTTTTAATTTTTTGATTTTTTCAATATTCACATGCATGGAAAATAAAAGACATAACAATAAGAAAGTGATAACGTCCCAACATCTCCTGGAACTTGCAACTTTCCTCTTGATCTACGTCTTCTTGGCTAGTTGAGGCCTGATAGCCCAGTTGTCAGTGGTTATGTTGCCTTCGAGGCTCATGATAGAGGTTAACTCCTGGTTCTGAATATCTTCAATCATGGCCATAACTTGATCGTCTCCTGAATCAGCATATCCCTTAAGGAGGCTTAAACTGGACTCATCGCAAAAAGGGATGAACTCTAGATTCCTCGATGGGTTGGCTTCCTAGACAACTTCGCAACCTTTTTCTTCATCTGTTCCTTAAACTTTCTCATAGGCTTGAGGGGATTTTACTATGAAATCTCTATCAAACTGTTGTGTTTCTCGTAAGGAACTTTCCTTTTTGGCTTTTTCCACATTGGGAAGGATCAGTATTTCCTCCTCATCATTCAGGAGGTTAAAATCAGGAATTGGTTGCTGACTTTAGGCAACAAGATATTTGATGGTGGCGGATGAATTTCCTTAGGGGACTCTCTTGTCTCCTCTATCACTCCCAGCATTAGGATTAGTCCACCTTGTGTTCTGCCAGGATTGGTGCGCATAGCTGTCACCTCCTTTGAACTACCCGTCTCGAGTGAACATCTTAAGCTCTTTATTTCCCTTTCGCCTTTTCTGGTCAGGGTAATGGTGTAAACGAGTCAAACCAAAGCAAACATTGAGCTACTCGAATTCGACTCGAAATGTTAAATTCATACTTGAATTCGACTCGAATTTGAATTATATTTGAAATTTTTTACTCAGATTTGACTCGACTCGAATATTTATTACTCGAATTCGATCTGACTCGAATCGAATTATATTCAAACTACTCGTGAGCTTCAAATTCAAGTTAGAATTCAAATCTCCATTTAATAAGTAGCTCTATAATAAATATAATTATAAATTAAATTTGTTATTTTACTTAAAAATGAGAAAATATATTTACTATTACAGTTTACAAATATAAAATCATAATTTAAATCAAAAATAAATAAAATAATAATAATTAATTAACCTAATTTAATTTAATTTTGTATATATTATAAGAGAATGTATCGAGCATCTAATCGAATATGTGTTAATCGAGTATGTATCGAATCACAATTAAGAATTCGAGTAGTTTGAATCTTAAACGAGTCAAGCATAACCTTGCAAAGATTCTACTCATATTTTTATTCGAACTATTTTTTATGCTCGAATTTGGATCATATTATTAACGAACCCGAGTCCCGCTCGTATTTTTTTGAGTAGAGCCCGAATCGAGCCTGAACTGTTTGGCTCATTTACAGCCTTAGGCCAGAGGGACTTCTATCTTCAGTTCTCCATTTTCAATGAGATCTTGGATTTTATGCTTTAGAGACCAACATTTCTTAGTTGGATGTCCAGGTGAGTTAGAATGGTAGAGACATATCTTGGTGGAATTATAACTTTTCATCTCGGTATTTACAGGAGGTAGCAACTCAGTAATCTTTCCTTCGCTTATCAGAAAGTGTAGCATCCCTTCATTTGATTTGTTAGAGGGGTGAATTTTCGGTCCTTTTGGAGGTTGTTTGATCTTTCTTCTTTGAGAATTCGCATTCCCCCGAGCAATTTTTCCGCTGGCGAGATCTTCTAGTAATTTTATCATTCCACTTTTCCTGCCATTTCAGCCTGCTTTGATCTTCTTCAGTTAGCTGGATTATTTTGGAGGGAGATAGGCTTACATTCTGGCTAACCTCTTTTTCCTTTTGGCTTTCTGAGAGTTGAGTGAAAAGCTTCCTTGTATCCTGATGTTGGCGTACTATCAGCTTAGCTAGCAGAGTTACTTGATTTTGGATCGTTTCTAATTTTTTAACTATTATTATACCCTCCTCTAAAATTTTCAATTATAGGACATTAGTTATGTTCCTTTGGGGGTATTCCTCCATCCTTCTTATGTACTTATGATTTAGATCCATTTTAGCGCTTCTTGACCCGATCATGTTTACTTCTTCTGTATCATGCTGGATCAGAAGGTTGGTGTTGACATTTGGATGGTCAGGTTGTTGGACCACAACATCATCGCTTTCGATCAGATTTTGGATTTTATGCTTTAAGGACCAACAATCTTGTGTATCGTGTCCCGGAGACCCTGAGTGGTAAGCACATCTTTGGCTTGGATTGTATCTTTTGCTTTTTTGTATCCAGAGGTGGAGCCAATTCGGTAATTTTCTTCTGCTTGATTAATAACTCCAATAGGTTTTCCAGGGAATCGCCTAGTGGAGTGAACACCCGATTTTTCGTTCTTCCAAATTTTCTCTTTTTGTCCTGCCATTGGTTGAATACGGCCTATTGTTTAAATGAGAGATTGCATTCCTTCTTCCAAATGGGGGGACTGTGGTTTGGTCTCCTAGATTGCCCTTGTAAAATGAGGGATACATCTTCATCGCCTTTCTTGGGTACCCTATTGGGAGCGCTTGCATAGTTGCCCCACTGTATTGTTGGTTTGTAAGATTCATGGATACAATCAAATTGCATAAAATAAGCGGAAGCATGGTAAATCAAAGTTTTAAAATTTTACAAACCATATACCCGGATCATCCTTTATGCACAATTATTAATTAAACAAAAAGATGGAGATTAATATTCATACTCTTGAAGATTCTAGCTTCCTCAGGTACGAGTTCAACTCCAAATCCTTTTTGCATTCTATTTGAATCCATCGGGTTGATTCCTTCCTTTGATCAACATTAGCCACCCAAGTGTTTGGCCTCTAGAGGTGATCCACCAAGAAAGAATAAGAATTCAAGAAGAAGGGTGTTTGGCTAAACCCTAGTTCCTTCTATCTAAAAAAGGACTGCTTTCCCAACTTTTAAAATTAAGTGTCTAACCTTGTTCTATAATAAGATTTTCTTATTTATAGACGTAGGCAACTCTCCTAAACAATTTAGGATTAGAGTTTCATATTAATTAATTAAACTCCTTTAATTAATTAGGCTTCCCAATCCTATTAGAAATAATTAAACTCTTTTAATTAATTAGCCTCCTAATCTTATTAGGAATATATATGAGAGAGAGTATCTTATTAATTAATTCCCACTTCTTTAGGAATTAATTAATTAATAATAATAATAAGACTCCTCTTATTAATTTATATTTAATATTTCTAAAATATTAAATAATAAATATTAAGCTATTTAATTTATTCTATCACCATAGATTAAATTAAATATACTTAACTTATTATTATGATTATGCCATTAGCTTCTTTAATAAATATTCTTTCTTTTATGGTGTGACCCTTTAGGTTCTCTATATTAAACCGGTTGTGAATAAATCAATTACAACAATTCTAATCTTTTTTAAATAAATAAATAAAACTAATAATTCATTTAAATAAATAACATTTATTCTATAATAAGGATAAGCCTCCTTAGCGATCAACGACTTTCCAGATACTATAGATTTCAACATTAATCATTAAAGAACCTGTGAGTTAATAGTTACCGTACAATTCAATCCTTCCACCATACAATGTCCCAATTAAATATAAGACATAGAATTACTTTCAAGTCTTATTTTATTTAATTATATGTATTTCGATTCCAAAATGCACAACTCCAAATAATACAAATTAGAAACTCCTTTCTAATTTTATTCCACCTTGGCCAAGGATTCCTGAGTTGTCATTTATCGAATCACATAGTACATATCTCTTCTTTTACTAGAAGCGATAGATTCTTTATTGATAATTCATTATCTCCATATATAACTTATTACACCCAATCATACCCTTTGATATACTCTAAGGGTCTTAAGGAATAAGTCAAAGTATAATTCATTGTATACAAGATACTATGATAATCTCAAGTCTGAGGATCACTTCTACTACTATCACATTAGGAATTCCTATTGACAGGCGAGTAAAACTCCATTAGGTATTCCTTAGCGAGTCACGTTCAGTGTACTTATTCTCCAATAAGCACCTACATACTTGCTTTAGTGTCTCCACACAAATGATCATGAGATCAATCATCCTCATCCAATGAGCAAGCAACGTATGTACCAATCTATCTGGATTCACTAATCCCCCTTTTAGTAATCCAACGATTGGGAATAATTTTAGTTTTTAAGCTATCTAAGAATTTAGATCTCATTAGCATGATCATCATCATGATTCTAAAAATATTTCTTAAAACTATGAGTTTATCACATATTATAAAAACAGCACCATGTAGATAAATAAATGCCTTTAATTAAATAATACTTTTATTAATAAATGAATAAGATTATTACAAAGTATATGATTTATCATCAAACATGATTGGCTTGTATGCATACTACTTTCATGTATATGCTCAGCGACTGTTTCCAAGGCTGTGAGATCTTTAATCTTGCCCGCTTTTAGGCACATCTCTACCATTTCACCGTGTTTGATTATCTCCGAGAATGGCTTTCCTATTCCAGCTAGGATCCTTTCATAGTAAGGTGCCTCTTGGATCTCTATGAAAGTTATCACCATTTCAGTTACTAACATAGGCGGGCTGACCTGTGCTGCCAGACGTCTCCATCTTTGAGCGTATTCTCGGAAAGACTCATTATTCTGCTTCTTAACTTTAGTCACATGGTATCGATCCGGTGCCATTTATGACTGAAAACTGTACTGATTTAGGAAGGCATGGTCTAACTCTTCCCAGTTGTGGATTTTGGCATTGTCAAGTTGGGCATACCAGACTCTAGCCTCTCTAGTTAGACTTTTTTGGAATAACTGTATTCTGAGCTTTTCATCCTCTGCATAAGACCCCAGTTCTCCAATGTATGCTTTCAGGTGCATATAGGGATTGCCTGGCCCATAGTACTTTTCAAACTCTGGGACTTGGAATTTGTCAGGATATCGAGCCCCTCGGAATATGCAGAGATCTGAATAGGTGACACTTTCAAGGTTTCCAGTCCCTTTTATTGACCGGATGGTTTCCTCCATTTGTTGGACTTTCTTTCTTATATCCCCAATTTCTCGATCATCCCTAAGGTTATACTTTCAGGGGTTTTGTTGGTTCCTTTATTGGAATGAGGTTGAGGTATTTGTACTTTCCTCTTTTTGTCAGCACTTTGATTGCCACCCTGTGAGGAGGACTCTGTTTGATTAGGCACTGTACTGAGAGCTTTTACTTTATTCTTTTAGGAGGATTGTTGACGTCGGGAAAAATCTTGATTTCTTTTCCTGTGTATTTCTACCCTTTATGTTTTCTATTTCTGATTTGATTGATCTAAGGGTGAGATTTTCAGGAAAAGACTGACATACAATGTCGATGATTTGAAAATATTGATTTTATTGGTCCGAATTAGACAAAGTCGCCAATTGGTATGAGTTAAATAGTTGTACCAACTTAACCGAGTTTTGAAATATTTTGCAATATGGCCCAATTACTGGACTCTGTTTAATTGCTCTTGGAAACCGAGATTCATAGAGTTCGGGGGCTTGATTAAGTGGGGGGAAGGTGTTAGGTACCTCCGACTTTCGTGAAATACGGTTACCGCGTCTTTTCAATTCCCTAATCATTATATGTGTGTGTGTGTGTGTGTTGCAGTTGATTGGGTCTAAGCGCTTTATTTGAAAGTAGTGTTGTGCTTCGTTGGACCTATATACGAAGGGTTTGATTTATTTGAAAAGTCCATTTTTAGACAAGATATGAAAGTGATGTTTTGAAAAGAGATTTCAAACCCTTTCGCTCGCATAAGAATTGAAGCCTTTTGATACTTCTATTTTATTCTATATTCGGCTTTATTTGATTTTATTCTCGAGATGCGAAGCATCTTCGACAAAATAATATATACATAGGTGTCGGGCTCCTTTTGTGCATGAAAGCCATTAAAGTGACCCAAACACCACAAATAACGCTTTTACTATGTTGAGACCTTAAATCCGGATAACCGTTTTAAGGTCCCTCTTATTTACATTTACAAAAAGGCCTGAAAGCTATATATACATTTCAAATTTATCGATCATGGGAATCGGATCTAGATCCATGTAATTAATCGTAGATCCCGTGATTCATAGGCTCACAAAATAACTTTTAAAAGCTTGCACGGAAGATATGTTGAACTAGAATTCAAATTAAAATATAGACGTCGCAAGACAAATGATTCATCAGTTAAATCCTTGTATGCGCGTTCTCGTAGCCAAGCTTCCCGTTCCCTCTAGATACAGATCTAGGGTCGCGTGGTTGCTTAATATTTACAAAACTAGAAAAAAAATTAGATTTAAATAAATCTTAGCCATTCTAGCTAAACGGTTCCAGTTTTACAACTTTTGAACCAATAAAAAGTTAGATATAGCTAGATTTAGATAAATCTAGTCCACAAACTCTACATTAGTACATATTTATATCAAATGAATAGTTAAAGCTGATATTTAATCAAATTAAATAACTAATATATATATATATATATATATATATATTACTTATATATATATATATATATTAAAGCAGGAAAAAGCCACGGATTCACAATCCAGGATTGACTGATCAAAATAAATATATATATATTCTTATGTATATATATATATATATATATGTATATATATATATATATATATATATATATATATATATATATATATATATTAAAGCATAAAATGTCACATATTAACAATCCATGCTAAATGATACTTATAAATATATATATGCTTACATATACATATATTAAAGCCAGAAAAGCCACGGATTGACAATCCAGGAAAAACTAAGAATTATAAATATATATATATATATATATATATATATATATATATATATATTAAAGCAGTTAAAAGTTTCAGATTTGAAGAAATCTCACAGTGTATAGCGAGGAAGGTTTTAAACTGCTTTTGTAGCTTGAAAACTCTGTTTCTATCGGTTAAAACTTGATATGTTAGTATATATACATATAGAAGTGTTTACAAAGAACAATATTGAAGTTTGGAACACTGTTGGAAGGGTTAAGAGCTGAAACGGGTGAAATTTTCTCTTCTTCTTTTTTTTTTTCCCTTTTTTCTTTTTTTTTTTGGTTGATGGAGGGGTCTATTTATAGACCAAAGGAGCCGCGGGTCAACCCACGGCTGACCCGGGTGGGCCTTGCCTTGTAGGTAATGTCGTCTCGAAGTACGTGCACTCTAACCAACTCGCTGTCTGCTTAAACCTTCATAACTTTCAATTCGAGAATCCGATGGAGGCGTGCTATACCTTTCCGGAAAGCCCTTTTCGAGAGGTACACAATGACATGGGATTTGACCATTTTTGAATCCTAGAAGACGGGTCCATGACCAGATTTTTGAGTCTTCATAATCCGTCCGTTGTGCTGTCTTGTGCTACTTTCACTCGAGATTGACGTTATGGTTCTGCATGACCTTCATGGTAGTGATTTGACATAATTTAATGTTGAGTTGGCCAAATGACCATTTTGCCCTTCCGGGGGTTATCTCTAGGGATGACGGGGCTTTCGACTGTCTCTTGGGGTTGTCTCCGAGGTTTGATCCCAGCCGATTCTGTTCTTCCTCAGGGTCATCTCTAAGGATTGATTTGATATTCGGGGTTGTCTTTGGGGATTGATTTGATGCTTCGGGGTTGTCTTCGAAGGTTAACTTGATCTCCTCGGGTTATCGTCAGTGTAATACCCGAGAATTTCCTAATATTATTAAATGAATACATTAATGGAAATGAAAATTTATTAGAATATAAATGATTTTGTGTTATGAGAATGATTAATTCAATTATATTAAATTGAATAATTATAATAATTGAGAAATTGATGGAGTTTGCGATAAACTCGTTGATAGCCTTGTGTGGCACAGTGACGCAATATAAGAGTGATTATATTAATTTAAGCGAATAATTAATCTATATTAATTGTTATCGTAGAATATTAATTAATTATTGTGGAATATTAATGGTGATTAATTTAATAATATGTGATTATTATTATTGCAAGAAATATAATAATAATAAGCAATGTATGATATTTAATCATATAAATTAATAATCAATGAGGAATGGATTAATTAATATTATTATTAATTAATCAATGAAATGAATAATTTATTTATTTGACATTATGAATAATAAAATAAATAAGCAAGTTATTAATATAATAAGATTATATTGAATGCTATGTGCAAATGTGCAAGAATTAAATATAAAGTATATGGAATACGACTATATTATGTAGTGTAGAGAAACACTTAGGTGTGACCATGCAAGTATACATAAACTATGTTATATAGTGCAATGTGAATACATTACACATAGAGGCCATGTATTAAGATTGATTGAAATATATAAACTACATGTTTATGTTTGTGTGACAATAAATATGTGCGTATACATTGTATAATAGATCATGAACATATTGTAAACTATTAGTTTTAATAAAGGAGACAGTGTAATGTGATAACATCCGATTAGATTATATCCGGTATTAACAAAATGTACATGGATTATATGTGTCAATTTACACTTACTACATTATGTGAATTATTGTGACATTTCAATTAAAGACCTAAGTGTCTAAATATGTGTGTATATATAACCTAAGTATTAACACTAGTTTGTTTACAAATTGGAAATGCTGAGATTTCTATGCCTTGTCCCATATTAATAGACACAAACCTTGTACACGTGAAATGCATCATGAAGCTAGCCTACTCTCTTCTCTCAAACTCAGCATTCTAGCAAATCATGATATGGGGAGTGGGCACAACAGTGTTCTTCAACCACTCTACCAACTCTTCCTTAGCTGATATACAAAGCTTCAATCTATTGGTTCAATTTAATGGACAATTGCATTGTCTGTGTAAGGATTCTTCTATAAATAGCAGCCATGTTTCTTCGTTTTAAATTTGCTGAGAGTTTGCATAAGTGGTGAGTGAAAGCAATATACATATATCGGTAGGAGAAGTTGGATTAGCAGCAAACTCTATTTGAATCCTAGCAGAGGTATAATCCCTCTTCCTTTGTTCTTCATTTTCGTTTTCTATTTCTGAAGTTTCCTTCAAATTCTTGATTATGCCAAATTGGTTCATAATTGGTTTGTAGAACCCTTATATTGTTGTTATATGAACATACATACATAATGGAACCACTATATAGCTTTCTTGACCTTCATTTCCATTTTTGCTCTACAATTTCTGTAAAACATCAAATTCGTGAATTTGGTTGGAGTTCATGAAATTGGGAATTGATAAATGGCGATTGACTATTATATAAGCATATATATATATGTGTGTGTGTTAGTAAGTTAAAGAAGGCTAATAGCATCTGGGTATGTTGAAATCGATGAAATAGGAGATTTTGGGTCGGTTCTGCAGAAACTGTCCCCACGCCGCAGCGCCATTGTCCGCGCCACAGCTCCACTAGCGCCGCAGCGTCAGCTTGATGCTGATGTTGCCGCGCCGCAGCGCCACCAGCACCGCAGCTCCAGCTTGAGGCTGTTGTTGCCGTGCCGCAGCGCCTACAGTGCCGCAACGCCAGCTTGCTGCTGTTGTTGCCGCGCTGCAGCGTCGCTGTGCAGGCAAGCCCAGAAATAACTGTCTTGACTATCTGTTTGTCCAGTCCGAGAGCAGTGAAATTATAATTCATACTAAGTAAATGTAACATGATTTATGGAGTCCCTCTTATGCAATATATGTTTCCATAGTTTACTTAACATAAAAAGAGAACCCATGATTTTGAAAACACAAGCGTTGAACATGGACTCTAACATGTTATATTAGGATTCTAGGTTCTGATATTTCGAGCATGTTATATGGCCTTGAAATGCGTGTCAAATATGTTAATATATGAATCTAGATAGCATGAGCATGTTAGGCCTTATTAGTGAGCTTTACTAATGAGAATACAAGTTTTAAACGTGCACCTTGACATGTTAACTTAAAGTTTAAATTCTGAAGTTTATGAACGTGTTGGATAATACTATTGACTTCATTAACGTCATGCATATATACATACCATGATAGATGTCATGATTAAAATTTAGCGTAAACAGAGCATGTTTTCAACTAATAACTGTAATAGTTACATGTATGAAATGTGAATACTCATAAGTATGTAAATGAATACCTTATGTGTTTTAAAGAGCGAGCATAATAGGCGTTATGAATTCCATGACCTTGAATGACTTAAAATTATTGAAAGTGTTGACTTAGAATCTATTGCATGTATGATTGGAACGAGGAAAGGTTGTATACACTTAAAAGTATCCTTTAACATGTATATATGCTATATGATATCCTATGTCGTTACTTGAATCCGATTGACGGTTAACTCACAATAATGCTGTAAAGTGCTAGAAAGGTTATGTTTGCTAATTATTGCGATCTTATATGATATGAGAATGTGTTTAAACTCAAAAAGAGAAAGTTAAGGGTAGAAATTATATTCTATATAACTGTGTAGCTAGGTTAAAACTTAGCTTATGTGTTGATCGTATATTCGAAGATAAAATATGAAATTTAATTATATGACTAATGAATATCATATATATACGTTACGATAGGAATTCGAAAGTGTTGGCTAGCTTTACATGAGTAAACTACGCTAAAGGCACGTATCCTAAACCCTTGCATTACTTTATTCAACGGATATCGTAAGCGAGTATCTAAACCTTATCTCTTTGGATACAAGTATCCTATCTTTGTATATTGCGAACTAGTTTCCTACTTAATCGTTTGAATTGAATTAGCATACTTAAACTCTTATTTCATTAAAGCTATTATTCATGTTGAACTTAGTATTGTTCTTGAATATTGTGAAAGTGTCTATACCATTTGATTCGGCTAGACATATATTATTGAAAAGCGACTCAAACTAATTGATTGGTGCGGGATCTTGTATTTGACTGAGAAGAACAACCTTCTTTGAAGGGAATATATAATTATCGGAGAACCGACGTGTACACTTGAGTATGATTGATTGTTATGCATAACGATGGTACTTTAGGCTGATCACCTGTTGTACCTATTTTTGTTGGATTTTTAGTTTATTACTGTTAATTCTAGTAGAAGTTCATAGTCCTTAGCGACTGCTCAGTATTCAGTTATCTTGAAATTTTAAATTGATTTGTTATTGAATCACATTGATATTATTCTGACCTTAGCGACTATTATTGAAAACTGTTGATATTCTTGTTATCCTTGAACTATCAAACTTTGTTATACCCTTTCGAGAATTAAGAATTACATCACTTACCCTTATTGTATATTATTTGCTGAGCAATTTGTACTTATTCTTGCTTTCTGGGGTGATAAAAATATGTAACTGCAAGTGCACAGTGTCAAGTTGAAGAACTGGCAAGTACAGGTCGAACCCACAGAGACTAGATTAATTTTAATATATCCTTAATATCTATTTTAGGCGAATTAAAAATAAATATTGAGAGTTGATTAATTAGAATATGAAAACTAATAATGAGAAAACAATTTAGGAATCCGAATCCATTAAGTAATAAACATAACATATAATTCAATCTCTTATATTTTTATAACTTAATTATGATTTTGATCTCCCTTCCCTTTAATTTAGTAATTTTACAATTAACGTGGGCAAGCATAGACTATGAAAATTTAAGGATTAACTATAACCCATCAAAACTTCTTTGAGCAAGCATGGATTATGAAAAACTCATATCTTAACAATAATCTATCAAAACCTTTTAATTAATTTAAAATTACATGAGAACTATAAAACGAAGATATTCCAATAACGAAACATGAAGGCGAAATCAATTAAACATAAAAGCATAAATAATAGAAGAGATGAAAAATATTATCATGAATAATTATTTAATTTCATCTTCATCCTAGATATAAAAAAATTAACTAGACATTAAAAATAAAATAACTAACTAAAAATAAAGAAGAAGAAATAAAATAAGAAAACTCCCTTTATTGATGATTCTCCAACAAGCGTATAATGAAGAAGTAATTTAATCTACTTCTACTCCTAACCTAAACTAATACAATACCTAATAATCCTTTCTCTCTAAAGCAAGAGACCTATTTATAAGGAAAATAAATTTGTGCCCTAATTTAGATACATTGAACTTGGACACTTTTGTTCCCATGTAGGTTTTAACTTCCTAGTGGCAATCAACTTCTCAAAAAGATCTTCTAGATAGACTTTCCTTTCTCTTGTTGGATTTGACTTGCACACCAAGATTATTCCACCTCTTTCCTTCTCCTTGCAGGATTCTTCTTGGATATGTTTTACATGAATAAGAGCATTAAATATCGCTTGATCACCAAGATTTTGACTTTATTGCAATAAATATTAAACCCTACAAAATAAAATAAAACATATTAATTTAATAAACTAATATAATTAAAAGGACAAAATTAGGGATAATAAAATGTATGAATTATGTATCTATCACTTTCCCTAAAACATTTCAGTTAAGGCAGAGCAGGGCGAACCTTCGGGCGTTGATAAGGGCAAGGCTACCAACTAGCTTGTCTTTGTTATTTTTTAAATATTTTAATATTGTATTAAGATGATGTAGTAAGACTGGATTTGATTATGTTTAAGCTTAAGTTAGATTATGTAATAAGTCGTTGATTGATATTATTATGTAACCTATTAAGTACTGTAGGTTGCAAGACTTGGGGGAATAATTATAATAAATCATTGTAAATTATTCTAGAATAGATTTTCCGCTGTGATTGTGTGATACTTAGTTATTATTATTGTGATGTATTACCATGAGCACGTGATGAACCGAATTCGAGAGGCCAAGTGGCGGTCACTGGAATTTGGGGGCGTCACAGTCAGGGTTTGACTTGATTACCCGGGGTTGTCGTCAGGGTTTGACTTGATATTCCGAGGTTGTCGCCGAGGTTTGACTTAATCTCCTGGGATTGTCGCCGGGGTTTGACTTGATCTCCCGGGGTTGTCATCGGGGTTTGACTTGATCTCTTCGGGTTGTCGCCGGGGCTTGACTTGATCTCCCGGGGTTATCATCAAGGTTTGACTTGATCTCCTGGGGTTATCGCCGGGGTTTTATTTGATCTCCCGGGATTGTCGTCGGAGTTTGAGTTGATGATTTGGACTTCCAGGGTTGTCTTTGGAAGGTAAAAGATGGTTTTATCCTCCTGCATGGTTAGTAACAAGAATGCAAAAATTTTGAGTGTCTACAGATGTCCATCTTTATCATGTTTATACAATGCAATGGAATGAAAATGATAAAGATTGCTAGACACTGGAAATATAAGATATGCAAATGTAATACAATGCATGATATGCCATGTTTTGGACTCTGAACGCTTTTGTTTGGAGTTACTTTCAACGGTATTCTATCACTAACTGCTTCTGCCATTTCTGCTGGGGATGAAGTTGTCAATGATGGTCTCCACTTAACTATCTTGATGTTTACTTGAATGGTAGTTTACACAGGCTTTCATTACCAGACTTTCTCGATGCCTACTCGAACGGTAGTTTGCAAAGCTTTCATCATCGACTTTTCTTGATGCCTACTGGAATTGTAGTTTACAAAGATTTCATCACCGGATCTTTCCCGATGCTACATTGGGTTGAAGCCAATGGTTTAATATGTCCGTCAGTGCTACTAAGACTAATTCTACAAAATGTTGTAGCGATGTTTTCAAGATCCCTGCTGGGGAGATTTTCCTATGGCTGATACCACAGGACCTTTCTGAATTCGATGTTGGGGTTGTCACCAACGTTCTTTGTCTTCAGATACACTTTCTGACTTTTCCTTCGATGGGGATGCTCCTCTTCTAACGAGTAACCTCATTGGGGTTTACTGATGCCTATCCTGACGATAGTTTACATCGGTTTACATCATCGGATCCTTCCCGACGTTATGCTGGGGCTGTCACCATCGATTTGGATTCTTATCCGGTTGACGCCGACGTTGTTGCCAAGGACATAGCTTACAATGGTAATTTCCAAAACATCCTCCCAATGTCTACTCAAACGGTAGTTTACAATGGTCTAGAAATCACCGAACCTTCGTGGTGCCTCGGCTGGGGATTTATTTAACAGATTCCATCATCGGTCTTCCCCGAGGAAGAGCATTTTCCACGGTTTCCATCATCGGATCTTTCCCGATGCTGCGCTGAAGTTGTCGCCAACGGTTCTCAATATCAGATTCTCCGACCTTCGTTGAAGTAGTTCTTAACGGCTTTCATCATCGGATCTTTCCCGATGCTACACTGGAGTTGTCACCAACGATTTGCAATATCAGACGCTCTGACCTTCGTTGAAGAAGTTCTTAACGACTTTCATCACCGGCTCTTTCTCGATGCTATGCTGGAGTTGTCGTCAATGGTTTGCAATATCAGACGTGCCTGATATCTCTGTTGGGGGTATCTTTCTGATAAGTTATACTTTTGAACAAATCTAAATACTTCAACGCGTTCAAAACCACGATTTATGACACCGGACTTTCCCGATGCTTCGATAGAGGCAGTTTTCATTAATTCATCATTAGGTTTCCAAATACCACATTAGGGCTCATACCAATGGCTTTCATGAAGATCTTCTTTCATCAGAAGTTTGGTACCCGAATTCAGGGTTTTAGGCCTTTTCTGCTCAATCGCGTAGCACCTTTCTCCCTAATTTGACTTTTCAACTTTCGAGAACTCCGCTTTAACTTTAATTGGATCGAATCGGAGGGGGTGGAGCCCACCTCGGGTGGCCACAAGTCTACCTGCAAAAGTCGCAGGTAGAGCCATAGCTCCCCGCTATTTTATTTAGCCCCCCGTTCCTTTCATAAGTTATTTTCAAGTTGAACTTTATAGAAAATCCAAAAATTCTTCTTCAGATCTATTGAGTTCGGGCTATTTTTTGCAAAATCCGTTACCGCCCAATCGTTCTGCACAACACTGGTAACGTTTACATCCTTTCTTTTTAAGTTTTGACCGTTAGAACGTTAGATTTCATATAGAATGCTTCTAAACACAATATAGCGAATATGCATGATCATATGACTTGATAAAAATTATCAGACTTAGTAAATACTTATATTTTACCATGGTGAACATAATGATGTAAAAAAATTGATTTCTAAGACAGTCATTTGGCGTCTTTTTTTGCTAGTTTATTCATCCTATTTGAGGACAAAGGCGCATGGGTTTTTAAAAAAAATGCACATAGTAATTTGGCTGCCATTGTGATTTACTTTTAATATTTAATATATATATCTTTGCTATTGGGTTGGTGTGCTACTGAATGGCCACCTAGTCATGCCTACGTGCATGCGGATAGTCCATTATACAAAGGAGACTCTGGCGAAATTTTTTCACGAGCTAAAGCATTTTAATGAACATACAATTTTAACTCTACTGGGGATGTAAGTTAAACTAATGCATGCTTTAGGACTTAGACTATGCATGAAACCATTATTTAATAAGCTTTAAGTTTGAAACTTACCTCACCCTTTCTGAGTTAATTTGGAGATTTTGTTCAGGTTATGGATTCATATATACCGAGCAGCTCTCGCAGGGTCTTTGCAAGTGTGAGGAGGAGAGCTTTTGATGTCCCTTAGCCTCGTCCAGCCTGGCAGCCTCGTCGATTGACTGAGTCAGTGATTCGTCCTATCTGGGTTGATAAGCCTGATGCCGAGGACGAGGAGGCGGTTATCCTTGTCGTGGATCCCGCTCCTTCTACTACCCCGCATCGGGACCTTCTAGCTATCATTGTGATGATTCCAGATCTTTTGGAGGATTTTAGACGCCATCCTTCGATCTATCTCTGTAAAGACCGAGAATTTTACATGATTATATGTGTAATTTTTACGAATAAATTTTTTTTAAGAAAGTACTTGAACTATATAAGGTATATGTGAATTAAGCTAGAAAGTTAAATTTATTAACTAAGAAGTATACTTACTCATTTTTAAGGAAGAATAATATAAGTTATGTTAGAAATTAACATAACTCGAATGTTAGCCTTGATTATTAAATTGAAAAGATTTACAATCTTTAAGCAATTAATTATTGATATGAGTATGTAAGTGTTTATAACTTATTAAGTTAATTTGGACTATTAAGTTAATAAACCAGGGGAATATGTTATAACATATGTGAATTATATACGTGATTGAATAAATATGTATTATATAATGTGTATACATTTATTTTATAAAGAGATTAAGAATAAAATTGGGTAACCTAATACATACATTAGGCATGGTAAGTAAATAACTTAATGGGTTATAATATAAGAGAATGATAGTATTTAAAGATATAAACTAATCTTAGTAGATTTATTTTATACATCTTAATTAATTAATTTTATAACCTAAGGCAAGTCTAATTGGATTATGAAAATAAAGTGGTATTCTTGATTTATGGGTATGTGTTATAGTCCAAGTAGTAAGTGTTACTAGTGGGCTAGCCCAATTGAATGATTAAATCAAGCCCACTAATTTTATTGGGAGATATAATTTAATGGCCTTAGTTAAATGAATTAACTTAGCCCAACTTGTGGAATTATAATAGTAACCCAAGTAATATAAAAATAAACTTGACTACTAATAGCCCAAACTAATTAATTGCAAGCCCAAACATTAATTAAAAAGGACCAACCTTTGGTCCATAGAAGAAAGGACAATTAATCATTATAGTATGTATATAGCACAATAAAAAAATAAATCTATAATGGGTAAATAGGGGTATGGCCGGCCACATGAGGGCAAAAAGGGGAGAAAAAAATCAAATTTTAACAAAGCTTGGACAATATCTTGTATATAATCTTTGAGCCCAACATCCATGACAAGTGTCATCCTCTTAGCATGCCCAACACATATGTTTAGTGACTAAGCTTGCAAGTAATGATTAAGTTGGAAGTGAGTGGGATGCATGCTTACAATTTCAATTATACACATCCCCACTAACTACACTTCATTTGCACACTTACACTTCAAGCCCCTTTAGCTAGAGAAAGAAAGGAAACATATAGAGAAAAGAGGGAGAGATTTTATGCCAAGAGGAAGAAGAAGAGAGGATCTTGTGCTTCATGCATGCCAAGTTTGTAATCTACTTTGGCAAGATAAGGAAGATAGCAAGAAAAACTAGGTATTGATTCTCTTTATTTTTAAAGTTTGATTTCTTATTTGGTGGGTTTTTGATGAAACAAAAGTCTTAAGTTTGATCTTTGGTAAACTCTTCATCTATTGGTGTATAAATGTTTTATTTGATGATCAAAACATTTTTGAAGTTGAATATAAGATCAAAAGGGAGATTTGTACCAAATGAGTAGAGAAAGGCACATGCATGCATGTACTAGGTGATTTTATGATAGATTCTTGTGATTCATGTTAAATATGGTTAATATCATGATTAGAGTGTTAGATCTTGAGTTTAACAAATGAGACTTGTGGATTTATATGAGTTCATATGGTGAGATTTGGAAAAAGGAAGTTAAATGGATTTTTGAATGAATTTTTGTTTAACTAGTATGCTTTATCATGTGCATGTTGAGATCTACAAGTGATATTTGAGTTTTTCTTTCTTGGTATGCTAGATGCATGAGTTAAGGGCTAAACGCCTTTGGAATCACTCAAATATGTTTTAAAATGAGCAAGATATGGATTAAATCCCAAACTACCCAACTGTTGATAACATGCTACTGATCAGTCACTTGTGGACTATTTTTGGTAACTAAAACAAACTCAAATTTGGTGTTTGATATTTAAAAAACATATTTTGGGAAAATACAAATCCAAAGATACCAAATGGACCCAAATCTGAGATATAGATCTCGAGATATGAGCGTTTCCGTAAAGGACCTCAAATACGGAAAACGACTAAACTGTTGCAAATTTTCCTGATGATCAGTCACTTTGGCACTGATTTCCGGGATATAAGCAAAACAGAATTTGATGTTTGATGAATGAAAATTGGAGTTCGGGAAGAGACGAATCCAACGCCTCCGACGGAACCAAAATCTGAGTTGTAGACTTCGTTCTACGGGCGTTTCCGTGAAGGACCCCAAATCCGGAAATTTTGGGCGAAAATTTGTGTATCATTATGGAACGAAATGAAAGCAAGATATTGTAATAAATAATTTTAAGGCCACTAATGGGCTATTAAGTTAAATACATATAAAATAAAATATAATTAATTATTTAATTATTATTTAAATAATGTTAAGTTTAAAATGGGTTAGTGTTAGTAAGATAACTACTTATTATTTAACTAAGCTTGAATAATGAATTGAGTTAATCAATTAATTAATTATTATTTAATTAATATTAAATAATGATTAAAGTATAATTAAGTAAGATTAAGTAATTACTTACTTACTTTGACATGAAAGTTTATAGAATTAATTATTTATTATTTGAATAATAAATAAAGATGAATGTTAATTAATTATCCTTTTAAAATAATAAGAAATAATTAAAGAAGAATGAAGTGAATATATCAAATATTATTTATTCAAAGATGAGGGAGTTATTAATTATTATTTAAAGATAAATAATAATTTAATTGTCCATTATTTAATTAACATTAAATAATGAGGAGTTATAATTGGTTATTGGTAAGTAATAACTAAAGGTAAATAGTTAATTACTATTTAACTAATATTAAATGGTAATCGAAGGAAGTGGGAGTTAACAATTGAACGAAATTAAATAAATCCTTAATTAAACAATTAAAATAAATTGTTTAAAGATCTAATAAGTTTTAATTCATAAATTATATGATATAGTATTGTTAAGTCTAAGGTAGTATGGTTTTACTCTTTAATGATAATTATGTGTTTACATGTTAGATAAATTATTATGAGTAAGATATATGATGCTAATTAAGAGATCGATCTTATTAATGATAGGTCTTATAAAAGAAGTTAACTTAAATTGCGTAGCAGTAGTCAACGAATCAAGTAAGTTTCCTAACTCAACTTGAGTTACTATTTTTCAAGCATGGTAGTGAATAATTATTGATAGTTATTCACCTCTATAATGATTGTTGTTATTCGCACGTAGTGCAATTGATTCTTGTTCTATTATTTGAACTATTTATAAGTCATGTCTCAGCTAATTGTTTTGGCAAGACAAATATTTGTTAAAACATGAAACGTTCTATATCTTATAAACTGATTTATTATTGGAAGATCTATGCCATTGATTTCGGCTAGATCAATATTAATATTATATGTTGAGATCATAGTATTTCTTTAAAAGTAATCCAAACCATATTGTTATGGTATGAACTAGTGATGTAAGACTGAGATGAACAAACTGTATTGTCGTAAAACGACCCTTGCGCAATTATTGAGTATTATGCATAATATAGGTTACAAAGGAGTTGGCTGCTCCAGGTACTTGCAGAAGAGTATAATTAGTTTTTATAACTAACTTATATTCTTGAGGTAATTTAGTTTTAATAACTAATAATTCCTCGAGTAGTTCATGATCCTTTTGAGATCACTCAACATAAAATCTAGGGAATATCCCACTTTATTGAATATTGTTGTAGTATTGTTAATTCTTCATATTCACTTGAATATTATTGAATCTTTGAAAGAATTTTACTCTTTCATCATTGTTATGTTATTCGGTATGGAATTTGAGAAAGTTTTATTATTGAGATTGAATTATTATTCAGCTACTCCTTTGATTATTGTTGAAGTTCTATAGAAGCTAGACTCTTCTATTCTTGATATATATCCTTTATTGTATACTTTATCTTGCTGAGCAAACTCGTTGCTCACCCTTGCTTAAATAAAATATTTCAGCTAATGCCGAGGTAGCAGAAGGTTCTAACAGGGACAAAGGCAAAGGCAAAGCTCAGGAGTAGTTATTGTCAAGTTTTAATGGTTATGTTATATTATGTAAATTAATTATGTAAACCTTTTGGATACATAAGGGTATGTAAGTTATATTAAGGTTAGATAACCTGGGATAACGATAAAAGTATGTTTTGATGTCTGTTTTTATTAAAAACATGTAATGAATGATGTTTTTCATAAATAAATGGGTAGTTAGATGAGATATGTATGATGGATCGTGAGCACCAAACCCGAGGTTAGGGAACCCGAATTTGGGGGCGTCACAATCTCCATGCGAATGAGGTAGTAGAAGTTTTCATTTTGGAATTCCTTCCTTTTTTCATTTCTAGAACAATGTCCTAATCTTGATTTGCAATTTGATGCAGGTTCCCGGCTTCACTCAGCCCAGGGGGAACTAGTTTAGTAGTCATTCCTTGTATCAGACCCTCCATCCGGAGTACCAAGCCATCGTCCACTCCTGGGGTTTCGAGGCTTTCTTCTCTATTCCTCCCCGTCGTTGCCCTTGGGGTTATCTGCGGGCTCTATCTAAGCGCTTGTTCCACCAGACTCAGTCTTTCCATTTATTGGACTGTGAGGTGATGATGACACCGATGGGCTGACGGTTCATCACGAGGTTGGAGTTTACAGGGGAGCCGGTGCCTTTGGTGGCTGACATTTCACCGTCTGTAGTTCAATTCCTTTTGGGAGTTTTTTCTACGGCCCTCAAGGGTCAGACTATCCGCTTTGGGCCCTTGAGTGTGGATGCCACGAGTGGGGCTTTGACTGAGCCTCTGCCTGATGATCAGAGGGCTAGATATTGCATTCTTCGACGACTGTTCTTGGTCATTATTAGGGGTTGTTTAATAGCGAATAACTCCTCGACGGTCTCTTTTTCTTTGGTTAGCGCCACTCGTGATGTGGACCGCATCAGGGATTTTGACTAGGGCTCATTCACCTTTGCCTATTTCCTTCGTGGGCTGCGCCTACGCTCTGAGGGCATGACGGAGGCTTGGCTAGGCTTTCACCCATATTTGCTTGTGAGTAATCTCTTTTTCATCTTTCAGTTTCCCTTATTTGGGTTGCCAATCTTTATCAATGAGGACATTTGATCTTTTCACTTTCAGTTTTGGGCATATGAGAGTCTCCCTTGCTTATGTCCGGCTACTATTCTAGGTTTGGAGACCAATCTACGAGGATGCCGATGGCATTATTCCACCTTTACAGAGGTCCCTGTGGCAGAGGGGTTTACTCATTCCTACTTGCAGTTGGAGTTATTGACCGCTGCTGTTATTATGTGGGTTCCTTACACCCCTGATCATCTGACAGGAGGAATTTGTTGCGTCAACCTATAGGGTTTATCATTTTTCTAATTTCGTCCCTAGTCGAGTGTGAGAGATTACCTTTTGATTTACCAGAAGCAGAAGAAGAATTGCTAAATCTGCACAATTCCCTCTTCATGGTTTTGAAGATGGATTTTCGACCGGGGTAGAGTATATATTATCCACTCGTCGGATGCCTCTTTTGATTGATGGAGGCTGGGAGCTCTACTTGGGAGAGCGTGCTATTAGGAGCATCACAAAGAAGATTCGTATTCCATTTTTTCCTCCTGCTAGACGACATTGGTCCCTATCTCAATCGGTTGTTGACATTCCCATGATGGGCTTGGATGACTTCACATTATCAGAGGGTCCTATCACTCAGGAGGCTTTCTACCGCGGTGGTTTCCTCACACTATTGAGGCTCAGACCCATGCCACTCAGTTCATGACAGACATAGTTCCTAGGTCTGTGATGATGACAAACTGAATTGCCTGTGTTCTAGAGCCCACTCACTTGGAACAGATTACCAGTTTGACCCAGCGATTGGATCAGGCACCTTTTTTCATCAGGCACCTTGGCAAATATCCTTCGGAGGTAGATTATTTTGATCCATCCAGTTCCGGTGCTGGCCCCACAGGTGGACCATATTTTGACAGCTTTACCGGTGCAGATCCCCCTCTCTATTTACCTGACATCCCTTCTGGTAGAGATTCAGTGACTCAGGAGGAGTTACAACAGGTTGATCGACTGGGTGATATAGATATCATAGATTTCTTCTAATAGGTTTCTCGCTATATCTTTTGATAGGTCTTTATTAGTTGTTGGGTGGTTGTACCCCATTTGTTGTTATCTCTTTTGATAGGCCTTTGTTAGTCATTGTGCCGATGTGCCCCATTTCCCTGTACTTTTTATATTTTCTTTTTAGTGGCACAAAGAGATGATGCTTTTATTAGATAGTGTATTTAGCAATGTATGTATAATATTTCCTATCTATTGCATCCTATTATCATTTAACATTTATCATGATACATGCATTATGGTATGGATATGCATTAATATAGGTGAGTTTAGCATTGACCCCTGGATGGTCTCATGATACGATTTTACAGATGTCTTCATCTATCGTCAGTCAGATTGAGCACACTCCACCCACATTGATAGCATCCTCTTTGAGATAATGGTATGATAGTTTGCCTCCCACAGATAGGGTGATAGTTGATCAGATGTTGAGACATTCCATGGCCATCCTGGTGTTCCAGGTGGGCTTTATAGATAGCATGTTATCTTGTTGGATACCTGAGAGACAGGTCTTCAGGTTTGGTATCCATGAGCTGACTCCTACGTTAAAGGAGTATGAGCGCATTACTGATTTGCCGTTGGATCGGCCTTGTGCTAGGATGGCCACCGGCGATATGAGGCGATAGTTTATGACACTGACTGGCTTACAGCGCAGAGTCATTGTAGATGAGATCATTTCAGGGCATGTGGTGTTCTTGGATTTCTTGATTAATCGATTTAGCTTGCTGGACATCTATGTACGACACTCAGGAGACTTCACTATCACTGCAGGTGAGTGGCAGATTGCACACGTAGATATTCTGTTGATGTGCATCACAACTTACTTGTATATGCCACTATACATGGACCATCCGGACATTGGCCTGATTATAGTAATTCGTGCTCTCAGAGAGGGTTGTACCATCTTGCCCATGATATTGGTGGAGACCTTGAGGTCGGCCACATTTTGCCATACCCATCCTATAGGGGTTCTTCATGGGGAGTGTCGTATTATTATACGTGTGGTTCATGACCTATTTGAGATCGATCGACACTTTTAGATATCATTAGATATCATGGGTACTGTTTTACTTATGAGATAGCCATGCCTTAATCTTTTCATCTGGCTGAGTGTACAGATGAGTCATCTTGGTTGGCTTTTTTGACGACGATCGAGGATCCATTTGCGATTTTATCCTATTCAGGACTCAACTCTTCTTATAGCTTTATTACTCATGCAGTTGGCATGGATTATCTACCCCTGGCCAGTTTGAGATGGGTGACCACATATCATCCATTGGATGTCATAGGACAGTTTGATCAATTTCAAGATATTCACCACTTTGATGTTTCTTTAGATCAACGACTATCAGCTTCGTCTCTGTAAGCTGATGACTTGACCAGGATTTCTAATTATTGGACTTATCGCGAGGGGGCTGATTTTTTGACTAGTCATCTGGGTCTTTCTTTAGAGTACTCTGCATGGCTAGAGGTAGACATTGCATCGGCTGTAGTTGTTCACTCAAAGCAGAGTATTGATTCTGATTAGGAGGAGCCTATGGAGGACCCTGATTCTCTTACCGAGGACGAGTTATTCGCTGGTTTGACCCCTCTAGCACTTCTACTGTCGTAGATTGATCCCTTGTAGACTCTTTAGCTCGGATGACTTTTGAGAGGGATCAGGCTAGAGCGCTGATGTTGACAACCTTTTCTGGCCGGGATGCTGCTTTTGTTAAGAGGGATGATGCTCGAACTGCCCGGGATGCAGCTTTTGTTGAGTGGGATGAGGCTCAAGCTACTCGGGATGCAGTTTTTGTTGAGAGGGATGATGCTCGAGCTGCCCGAGATGCTTACATCGCTGATAGTAATGCACTTAAATCCTACACATATAGCATTGTTGCATATATGAGTACATTGGTAGATGATCATGGTAGCACTATACAGATGGCTGTGGATCTTCTAGCTCACATGGAGACCTTAGGGTAGGAGCTCACAGATGCACCTCCATCTTCTAAGAGGGATGCCATGTTGGACTTGCTATCCCAGTTATCTGTTGGTTTGTAAACTAGCCTTCATTTTCCTGCATAGACTAGGTCAGCCATTTTTGTCATGTACATGATACATTGTATATATTAAACAGTATTTTATGGCAAAGAAATATATTTTAATTCACTTCCCATTTGGATATGTTTTGTCATTGCTGAATGATTACCACTTTTTTCATGACTTGCTTTTTTGATGTATCATGAACTTTTCTTGGATGGATTGACATTGAGATGTCAGAGAGTATCTCAAAAGGGTCTGTTGATCAAGGAGGTTTGATAATATTTAGGTTTTATATAAGGTTTGGTGTCTTGGGGCTGGTTTTCAAAAAGTGTTATGTTTTTTTGAAGGTTAAATCGCACCATAAATGGCTGCCTACATACTCCCGTGGTTGAGGGAGATCAGGTCATTCGTAGTTCAGGCTTAGCCTGAATGGTTTGATAAATGGATTTTCTATTTTTGGGTTTTTTCTTGGTTTGAGTAAATTTTTGGGGTTTTTGGGTTGGTTTGACCGCACCGTAAATGGTTGCCTACGTACTCCCGTGGTTGAGGGAGATCAGGTCATTCGTAGTTCAGGCTTTTTAGCAGTAAAGACCTAATTTGATTGATTGTTGTTGTTTGTAGGTGACTAAGACATAGTACCTCTTCACGGTGTCTGAATTGATAAGCTGAGGGAATTCTTCCCAATCCATTTTTTGCAATTTGAGGGCTCCTCCTGTCAACACTTTTTTGACAATGAATGGGCCTTCCCAATTCGGGGCAAACTTTTCTTTGGCTTCATCTTGATTGGCAAGGACTTTCTTCAATACCAAGTCATTTTCTTTGAATTGTCGGAACTGGACTTTCTTGTTGTATGATCGAGCAATCCTTTGCTGAAATAATTGCCCATGAAAAATGGTTGTAGCCTTTTTCTCATCTATCAAAGATAACTGGTGGTACCGCTCTTGCAACCACTGGTCTTCTTCCATCTGAACATCTATTAACACCCTCAATGACTCCATTTCTACTTCGATGGGGAGTACTGCTTCCACGCCATAGACTAATGAGTAGGGAGTAGCCCCAGTAGAAGTGCTCATTGACGTTCAATAGGCTAGCAGAGTCAGAGGCAATAAGTCAGGCCATCCCTTGTGATTAGCAGACATTTTTTACATGATTTTCTTGATATTCTTGTTGGATGCTTAGACAACACCATTCATCTTGGGACGATAGATGACAGAATTAAGTTACTTGATCTAAAACTTATCGCATATTTCTTTCATCATCTGGTTGTTTAGATTCTTGGCATTGTCTGATACAATCACCTCCGGTTGTCCATATTGACATATAATAATATTTTTGATGAAACCAATGATTACCTCTTTGGTGACTTTGGGAAAGGAGGCAGCCTCTACCCATTTGGTGAAGAAATCAATCATGGTGAAGTTGAATCAATGACCATTGCTGGCTTTGGGCTCTATTGGCCCAATCAAGTCCATTCCCCACATGGAAAAGGGCCACGATGAACACATGCACTGCAATCCCTTCGGAGGCGGGTGGATAACGTTTCCATGGACTTGACATTGATAACATCTTTTGACATGATCATCACAGTCAGCTTTGAGGGAGATCCAATAATGCCCTGTTCTCAAAATCTTTCTAGCAAGTAAAGGACCGCTTATGTGTGGACCACACACTCCACCATGGACTTTATCTAGGAGTCTTTGGGCTTGATCTTTATCCAGGTATCTTAAAAGGCCTATTCCAGCATCCCTTTTATAAAGTGTGTCTCCACTCAAATAGAATTTCATAGCCATCTTATAAATTCGCTTCCTTTAAGCTTGACTTGCACCGGCAGGCGTAGATCCATCTCGTAAATATTATTTTATAGCCTAGTACCAAGGCTGTTTGATAGGAGGTATTTCATCTGATACTTCTACAATGTAATTCCCATATGCCGGGGCCTTTTGGCTTGCAAATTTGATGTCAGAAATTCCCATCTTATCAGATATATGGATCAAGGAAGCCAATGTTGCCAATGCATCAGCAAAGTCATTTCTACTTTGAGGGATATGTATGAAGGTTATTTCTTCAAAATCCATGGCTATCTTGATAAATTACCGATAATAGGGTAGCAAATGCAATTCTTTGGTATGACACGCCCCGGTGGTTTGTTTGATAACCAACTCAGAATCCTCAAAGACTAGTAACCGTTTGATACCCATGGATTGGGCCAGTTTCAATCCCATTATACATCCGTCATACTTAGCTGTGCTATTGGTGTTGACAAATTGTAGCTTGATGGCCATAGGATACTGTTCTCCCGTAAGAGATACAAAAACTGCCTCTACTCCGGCACCCTCCATGTTTACAGCTCCGTCAAAATACAATTTCCAAAATGGGGCTGTATTTTCTAGAGGGATTTGTTAAATTGTCATTATCCCATCATTCGGGAAATAAGTTTCCAAGGGTTCGAAATTCCCTGATGGTGCTTCAGCCAATTGATCTGCAATTCCTTGACCTTTGATTAACTTTTGAGTCACGTAGATGATATCGAACTGTTGGAGGATCAACTTCCATTTAGACCATCGACAATTCAATATGGGTTTGCTGAATACGTACTTCAGAAGTTCCATGCGGGATATGAGATAGGTTGTGTGCCTATAAAGATAATGTTGTAACCTTATGGCGGCCCATGCTAACGCACAACAGGTCTTTTCAATCAAAGTGTACTCCTGCTCGCCGCTATTGAATCTTTTACTGAGGTAATAGATATCGCTTTCCTTGTTTCTATCATCCTTCTGCCCCAACATGCAACCCATAGCATTGCCATTGACTGACAGGTTCATAAATAGGGGAACCTCATCTCTTGGGGGTACAAAGACATGTGCTTTTTATCAAATGCTTCTTGATGGAAAGGAGGGCTTTTTAGACAATCTTCACTCCACTTCATGGAGGAATTTTTCCTTAACAGCTTAAAGATTGGTTCACACGTTGTCGTGAGTTGAGAGATGAATCTACTTATGAAATTGATTCTCCCCAGAAATCCCCGTATTTCCTTTTTTGTTCGAGGCACGGGCATCTCGGTGATTGCTTTAATTTTGGCGGGATCCAGTTCAATGCCTCTGTTTCTCACTAGAAATCCCAACAACTTACTTGATTTGACACCGAAGGCACATTTGGCCAGATTCAGCTTTAAGTCATATTTGCGCAATCGGTTGAAATTCTTTTTGAGATGGCTGATGTGGTCGTCTTCCTTACGGGATTTGACGATGATATCATCCACATATACCTCTATTTATTTGTGCATCATGTCATGAAAAAAGGCCATCATGGCTCGCTGATAGGTGGCACCGACAGTGATAAAACCGAAAGATAATCGTCTATAACAAAAGGTTCCCCAGAGAGTAATAAAGTTTTTTTCTCCTTGTCCTCTTCAGCAACCATGATTTGAGAATACCCTGCGAAACAGTCAACAAAAGAATACATGTCATACTGCACCGTATTGTCTATTAGTATGTAGATAAAAGGTTTGGGAAGTTGTCCTTGAGACAAGTTTTGTTCAAATCCCGATAATCCACGCATACTCGTACCTTCCCTCCGGGCTTAGGCACAAGAACTATATTGGATAGCCACTCTGGGTAGGTTAACACCATAATGATGCTGGCTTTGAATTGTTTGACAATTTATTCTTTGACTTTTAGACTCCACTCAGGTTTTAGTTGCCTGGGCTTCTACTTGACTAGCTTGAATCCCTCTTTAATGGGCAGTCAATGAATGACAATATCGGTAGACAAACTAATTATGTCTTCATGTGACCATGCAAACACATCCTGGAATTGAGTTAGGAGGGCAATTAGTTCTTTTTTTTTTGGTTTGGGGTAAGGTCCATGCCTATCTGGTTTTCTTTATGATTTTTTAAGGTTCCGATATTGACAGTGATGGTTTGATCGAGGTTTGGTTTGGGTTTATCTTTGACCCAATCTTTGATCTCCTCAGGCACTTCATAGTCATCTATCTCCTCTTGATCAATCCCCATCAAGTCAAAGTCCCGTTTTACATCGAAGTCGTAGTCACTGTGGAAATTTGGCATCTCATCAGCAAGGCCAAAAAAATCCAACTCTAGTCCTGAAAAAAAATGCTTTCACTTAATATATGAAACTGTTTGATCATACAAAGCATTAGCAAAATCATGACAAAAAGTAACTGCTAGCGCTGTGCAACAAAAATAAGCAGGAAATAAAACCACACTTCAGGGCAGATGGACTTTCTGCCCTTTTACCCTTTTCGATTGATGCATGGAGTGCTGCTCCAATTGTCTAAAATTAAGTCCTCATTGACTGGGAGGATGAAGGGGTTGGTATTGTCCATCTCCTCTTTGATGATGACTAAGACAACATTTTCATCAAGGTCGGCATCTTTCTTTGGGACATTCCCTTCAGCTCTGTCCATACAAGGGATTGTGAGTTGATCTTCTGCAGTATCATCATCTGGGATATCATTGTTCATTCCCTCAGTATGCACCAAAAAATACATCTTTGAAAATGGGTTTTGTCCTCCCTATAGGAACCCTTCCTTCCCTTATTTGCTTTCCTCATTAGGCTTCGGGACTTCTTTTTCAATGATCGGTTTAGCCTTAGGAAGTAGCATACCGGCGACCGTAACAGGAATTTTCCTCATAGGCTTCACAAATTCTGCATCAGTAAGGTTTGGTAGCAAAATAGTAGAGGAAGGAAACGGTGGATGCTTGTACGGGTTCTGATGGTTTGATCTAGAGGAATAGCCTAAACCAGCCTTCCCTGTCTGGCTAGGGATTTGAACTGGACTTCTAATTCCTTGCTGACTCTTTCCTAACCCTTTTCCGGACCAGAAACCTAAGGATATCATTTCTTGATCAACTGACATTACTTCGGTGGAAACTCTTGGTTTCGAGGCTGAGGCTCCAATAGTTAAGTATTGAGTGTTGCTTACTTCAAGGGCTTGAAAACTGACAGGCTCAATCCCCTCATCGAGGCTGGTCACATGCATATCGCTTTGTATATGTGAAAGAAGTATGCATACAAGCCAATCATGTATGATGATAAACCATATACTTTGGAGGCAATCTTATTTATTTATTAATAAAAATATTCATTTATTAAAGGCATTTAATTATCTACATGGTGCTATTTTTATAATATGTAAATAACCCATAGTTTTAAGCAATGCTTTTAGAATCATGATGATGATCATGCCAATGAGATCTAAATTCTTAGAAAGCTCTAAAACTAAAATAGTTCCTAATCATGGGATTACTAAAAAGGGGATTAGTAAATCCGGATAGATTAGTACATATGTTGCTTGCTCATTAGATGAGGATGATTGATCTCATAATCATTTGTGTGGAGACACTAAAGCAAGTATGTAGGTGCTTATTGGAGAATAAGTTCACTGAACGTGACTCGCTATGGAATACCTAATGGAGTTTTACTCGCCTGTCAATAGGAATTCCTAATGTGATAGTAGTACAAGTGATCCTTGGACTTGAGATCATCATAGTATCTTGTATGTAATGAATTATACTTTGACTTATTCCTTAAAGCCCTTTAGGGTATATAAAAGGGTATGCTTGGGTATAATGAGTTACATATGGAGACAATGAATGATCAATAAAGAATCTACCACCTCTAGTAAAGGAGGAGATATGTCCTATGTGATTCGTTAAATGACAACCCAGGAATCCTTGGCCAAGGTAAAATGAAATTAGAAAGGAGTTTCTAATTTACATTATTTGGAGTTGTGCATTTTCTAATCGAAATACATATAATTAAATAAAATAAGACTTGACAGTAAATTCATGTCTTATATTTAATTGGGACATTGTATGGTGGAAGGATTGAATTGTATGGTAACTATTTACTCACAGGTTCTTTTATGATTAATGTTGAAATCTATATTATCTGGAAAGTCGTTGATCGCTAGGGAGGCTTATCCCTATTGTAGAATAAATATTATTTATTTAAATAGATTATTAGTTTAATTTATTTATTTAAATAAGATTAGAATTGTTCTAATTGATTTATTCACAACCGGTTTAATATGGAGAACCTAAAGGGTCACACCATAAAAGGAAGAATAATTATTTAAGAAGGTAATGGCATAATCGTAATAATGCATTAAGTGAAATTAATTTAATCTATGGTGATAGAATAAATTAAATAGCTTAATATTTAGTATTTAATATTTTGGAAATATTAAATATAAATTAATAAGAGGAGTATTATTAATATTATTATAATTATTATTATTTTAATTTCTAAAGGAGTTTAGTAATTAATTTAATATTAGTACTCTCATTTATTCCTAATAAGATTAGGAGACAAATTAATTAAATGAATTTAATTAATTATTTCCCATGTGGTGGGAAGCCTAAATTAATTAAAGGAGTTTAATTAATTAAAAGAAATCCCATGTCTAATAGGATTAGAAGGGTTGACCAATATCTATATAAGAGGATTCTTATAATAGATATTACTTGATGCAATTCCAATTGTTGGAGAGTACTCCTTTTCTATAGAGGATAGAAAACTAAGCCAACCACCCTCCTTCTTGATAATTCATCTTCCTTGGTGGATCACCTCTAGAGGCCAAACACTTGGGTGGCTAACGTTGATCAAAGGAAGGAATCTAATCCGGAAATTCAAGGAGATCACTAAGAACAAGGAGTTGAACTAGTACCTGTGGAAGCTTCGTTCTACAAGGGTATGATTCCATAACTTCTTATTTATCGTTTTAAATTAATAATTTGCATAAAGGATGATCCGGGTAATGGTTTTGTAGAAATTTTTTAAACTCTGATATACCATGCTTCCGCTAATTTTTGCAATTTGATTGCGTCACGATTTCGTACAAACCCAATAATATGGACATGATATTCTGGTTCGGCATCGACAATTATTATATTGCCATTAATGATGTACATAACTTGTTGATGAAGGGTGGACAGAACTGCTCCTGCCATATAGATCCACGGTCTTCCCAACAGTAAATTATATCATGTGGTAATGTTTAGTACTTGGAAGGATACGTAGAAAGTGTTGGGACCAATCTCCAATGGAAGTTTGATTTCTCCTACAGCCTCTCGCCGAGATCCATCAAGGTCCCTTATGACTACATGACTAGTCCGGATTTGATTTAGATTAATCGTCATTCTTTCCAATGTGTCATACGGATAGATGTTTATGGATGATCCTCCATCTATCAACACACCTCCAACCACATATCCTAAGGACATCACTGCTATGTGCAATGACTTGCAATGACCCGTCCCTTCTGTCAGTATGTCATCGTCAGTGAAAGATATCACATTGCTGTTGAAAATGTGCTCTATCAAGTGACGAAACTTTTCTGTATCTACCATCTTTGGCAAATGTGATTCTTCTAGTACTTTCACTAAGATCTTGCGATGATCTTCCGAAGATAAGGCCAAATCCAGAATGGATATCTGTGGAGGTGCCTCTTTTAAACTTTGCACCATTGTAACTTCGTTATGCCCTATCTTGCTGAGGAAATTTTCAATTTTCTCCCCGGGCACTCTTCCCTTGGATTTGATGACTGACTTTATGACTCGCTGAGGTAGGTACAACTCGTTTTCCTTTCATATAATAACAATGTGATTTAATGTTAATCCCTCATCTTTCCCATAGTTCCATGGGACTCTCTTCAAGCTGACTACAGGATATTGCGGTATGAATGACAATATTAGAGGTTCGGGCGCAACCACTTTCACAGGATTCCGTCCCTCTTGGCCCCTATTTCCTCGAATTATCAATGGCGTTATGGCTAGATCCTTCTCACATGAAATGACAGCTACTATTTCTTTTAGATTCCATGCCATGGGAGAAAAGATTACTTCCTTAGTAGGATAACCATAATCTTGGCTTACTTTCAGCAGTTCACAACTTTCAATCAGAATTTGAATTAAGTGATGAAGTCCCTAACAATCTTCTGTATCATTCCCATGAGTGTTGAAATGATATTGACAGATCCTATTGGGAATGAACTACCTGGATCGAGGGTCTATTGAGGGTAACAATTTTGTGACTTTCCCCTCGTTGATCAACATTTGGAGAATTTCTTCCATAGGCTGATTCAAATGAGTGAAATTCCTTTTATATGCGAACTATCTGTTAGCTCAGAACTTTTCTTCCCTAGCAACTTTTTCTGCCCAGGGTTCATGCTCATGGAACCGGTAATGATCCTTCCTGGCAAGGGGACTAATTTCAAGTGTATGAAGATTTGTTTCCAGCTTGAAAGTCCAATAATAATCTAAAAGGGGGTTGAATAGATTATTACAGATTAAAAATTATCTTAGGCCTTTCTAAATTTTTAGATAATTAATTTGCAGTGTTAGAAATTAATATGCAAGATAATAAAAATTCAATCACACAATGCACAGAGATTTGTCTGGTTCACAACATACATCCCGGGTATGCTGCTACGTCCAGTCTCAAGCTTCTCTTCAAGACTTGAGAACCTATTACTATCAGTAATAAATACTCCTTTAATAGGCGGAGAAGCCTTTACAAAGTTTTATAGATAAACTTCCAACTATACACAACTACCTATCTTGGACAGCAAGCTCCCAGCTCCCTCCTCAAGCTTAGTTGTACCTTCTTTTGAGTTCAGTTTTATTCTATGATCTGGTCTTGAAACGACAGCCTCTTCCTCATCTAACAAGTACACAAGAGATCTAACTCCCAGCTGACCTCTCTACGACTCTGGTCTTGGTCAAAGAATTACTCGTCTTTTACACAGGTCCATAAAATAAACTAACTTTATCCTTTTCCCTTTTTACAAAATGTTTGACAGAATTTTGCTTCTAAAATAAGTAGATACAATTTAGTAAAGATGTATAAAAGTTTAAATAACTTTTATATTTTGTGTAAAAAGTGCTTCTTTAATAAGCAAGTATATGAATTTAAGCTTTGATTAAAAAGTGCTTCTACACAAGCAGATATATGTTTTTAGTTCAGATATATAAAGATTTAAAATTCTTTATAAAATAAAGAATGTGTTTCTATGGAAACAAATTTTAAATTTAATTACGAATATAAAAGATTAAATAACTTTTATAATTATGCCTCTTGCTAAGCAGATAAATTCACAGAAGTTCATGATATAAAAGTTTAAATAACTTTTATATTATACAACATGTATATTATGAATGTTCAAATAATGACAGATATCAAGTATAATAAATTAAACAATTGAAGTAATACTTGATATAACAAATAAATTTATTATACTCGAAAATATATATAATAATATATTTTGTCTATTCTGTGAGTATTAAATAAGGTCACTTAGAATTTTAATGATCATTTGAATGATATTCATGTTTAAGGAATACCTCCAAAAAGCGGAATATAAAACTGACCGAATTTAAAATTTCACGGTTAATATTCGTATAAATATTTTTAATAGATCATTTAGAATTTTAATGACCGTTCGAATGATATTCTTGTTGAAGGAATACCTCCAAAAAGCGGAATCTAAAACTGATCTATTTTACTATATTTATATAAATAAATTATATATCTATAAAGAGCCACTCAGAATTTTAATGACCGTTTGAATGATATTTTTAAGGAATACCACCAAATAGCGGCGCCTAAAACTGGCTTTTTATTTATATGAATAGATGAAATATAGATATATATAAATGTGTATAACAATTTCTATTTGTATATCTATATTTATACACAAGTATGAGATAATATCAAATAAAGTAATTCAAGAACTTATCTTAAAATAATTTGACCAATTTTTCTCTTCTTCAAGAAATCAGAGCTTTGAGTAGAAGAGAGAGAAAGCTTCTTTAGAGAGAGAGAGAGAGAGTATGTTGGCAAGGAAGAGTGAGCTTTTCTTTTCTTGTAAATTGGCAAAGGAGAATGATGAAACACTTCCCTTTTTATAGAAAATTTTGGCCAAGGATATTTTCAGAATTTTGAAAGATTAATTTAAAATTAACGGCCAGGATTGATTTATTTGAAAATGAATGGCTTGGATGAGTTTGGATAAGGCTGATGTTCTGCCCACTTAACATGTTTACAAGCAACATTTCACCCATGTTACATTTGCTGGAAATGTGCATTAAATGCCATTAAAACAAATGCCCAACACAATTGCACACTAACATTTTTTTATAATTTTGGTTCATGCAAAAAGGTGACTAACAAAATGTCAGCACAACGTCTCATGCATATTTAATGCACATATTTAGACAAAGTGAAAAGCTCCAGCACATTCACTTTTTTTCTTTTAATTAATAAAATGCACATACTCATTTAATACATTTCCAATTCCTTCCTCACTATTTCGGATAAATCAAAGGCTTTAGTCCTGTTGATTTTTTTTTCATTTTTTAATCTCATGGATTCATTTATTAAACATTTTAAATCTTTCATACTAACATTTATTAATCTCCCAAGCTCCCCATGAAATTCGGATAAAAAGAAGGTAAAAAACATTTATCTTTTTGCCCTTTTTGTAAAAATAGCTTTAATATATAATTTAATAATTTGAGAGCTTTTGGTGAATAAAAAACATTTAAGAGAAATAGGAAAATTCCTTTCCTTATTAATTAAATAAGATTGGAAAAATATTTTTGGTTAAAGAAAATAAGATAATTAAAAACAATTATAAAACAAATCTTATGGAGAGGATTTTACCATTTTAATTATCCTATGCACTAATTATTGTTATCATTAAAATATTTCTAAAAGTTGGAGACCCAACAATCTCCCTCTTTTTGATGATGACAATCAACTAAAAATATTTTCTTTAGTAGCTCCCCCTAAGTTTATGCATACACTTAAATTTTATTTTTGAAAAATAAGCTTGTAGCAACATATATGGCAAAATGGTCACATAGCAGCATATATAGCATATTAGGATATATTTTTCAGCATATATGGCAGATTATGGCAAAATAAAATATTTTTGTTGCCCAACCATATTTTTCTTCTCCCCCTTTGTCATCATAAAAAATAATGTGGGAAAGAATACTATAACTTTTCAGTACCTGCAGAAAACTGGTTAGTATCCGAAAAGTAGTGTCCTGAGTGATTTAATGACATGAAACAAATCTTGTAAATAATCAACAGTCAAGATGGATTCTATTTTTTTTAAAAAAATTTAGTAGACTAGTTAACTTTTGATTCGAAGGTTGAGATTTGTTTGACTTTAGATCAAACGGTAGGAAACTTGCATGATTTGAATCCATGTAGTTGCTCATGATTGGTCCAAAACAAATATACAAGGATGGAGGCTATTTACTGTTTAGATTAATACATACTCAAATAAATATTTCAGATGAAGTCAATTTAATATTAAATATATTTAAATATTAAAAAAATCTAAATATTAAAATATAAATTTTTTTAAAAATATTTATTGATATATATATATATATATATATAATTTATAAAAAAATTTACAAAATTAAATATGAAAAGTTATTACTATGTTCTAATTAATTAATAACATATATATATATATATATATTTAAATGTATAAATAATTATGAGAAAACCGACATGTGTCACTTGTTCTTTAGCAATCATGATGACCTGCATAGTCAGAATCTTTTTCACCTGGTTTGATTAGCAATCCTAGGAAGAAGTTTAATTCTCCCTTCGTGCTCATTTCAAAATCTTTACTCATGCTTTCAAAGAACTTATTTCACAAAGTAATATTAATAGACCGAACAATGATGTTGTCAGTTATTTTTATTAGATTTAGCACCAAGACATACCTGCAAAGTTTAATAATTTCACGAATTGGTACCCTTTAATAAGAAGGGTTCTTTGGGTGAGTTTTTCTTTTTGTATAAGGAATGTTTGTGTTTTCCTTTACAAAAATGGGTAAAGGATAATCAATCTTAGTAGATACGAGCATTTTATGAGCAACATGTCTATAAGATGCATGATTTGCTTTACTTTTATATCCTGAATTTTTTTTTGATGATAATTTCTATAGGATATTTCATTATAGAGCTCTTTTCTTGTATTCTTTACAATACTTGGTGCAGTGTAAGTTCTTTTTGGAACCCAAATCATTTTTTCTTTATAATTTCCATTTCGAGCATTGCACATGTGAATGGAATGACCATTTCTGTTACAGTAAGAACATTTAGTAAAGGGAGATGTATGATTTTATTTTTATTTACTTTTAACATGATAGAGTCCTTTATCTTTTCTTTTACTAAATTCTCCAACATATTCTAATCCTTCTTTGTTAAATCCACATCTTTGTTGATTAAGCATGACATCAAGGTTTTCTTTTCTTTTTGTGAACTTAAGAACTATAGCATTTAAATCGTCACGTTCTTTAGTTAAAATATTAATTTGATCTATTAAAGTCGAATCTTCACTTTGTTTTTCTAATTCTATATTTAGAGATGAATTTTCAAGCTTGAAATTTTTAATATCTTCACTTAACACTTGATTTTGTATTTGAGTATTTTCATTAATAACAACAAGTGTTCAATTTTCAATTTCAAGTTTTTAATAGAAATGATAAGTGTTTCTATCTCCAGATCTTTGTTTAGTTTTCTCAATTTTTTTAATTCTTCCTTTAGTAATAAACTTTCTGAAAAATTATTTTCTAATTCTTATTTTTCTTTATTTAAATTTTTATTTTCTATTCCAAGATTTTTATTAATTTTAATTAATTTTTCTTATGAAAATTTTAATTTAATAAAATCTTCTTTTAATAATTTCATAATCTTCATATAAACAATTATACGCTTCTTGTAATTCATGGTATTTTTTATTTATATTATCTAAGGTATGTGTAACAAATGAAGTACTAGGTAATTGATATTTAAAATTTACCTCAGATCTTGGTGATGAATCATTGTTTGCCATTAAACATAGATTTGAAATTTCCTTGGTTTGTTCAGCAGGTTCTTCATTATATCTTTCTTGATTTATAAATAGAGCTTTGAAAGAAATTCCTTTCTTTTTGAGATCTGTATCTGATCCTGCTTTTTTGATTAACATGTTGACTTCGTGGGCACGAAGATTTTCAATAAGGCTATCAAGAGGATAAGTAGTTAGGTCTTGCCTTTTCTTAAGAGCAATAACCTTCATTTTCCAGATGGATGGAAGAGCTTTGAGAATTCTTCTATTTTTCTCATTAGTTGTATATGCCTTCCCTAGATGTTCCAGTTCATCAATAATTTTGGAAAAACGTGTTTCCATATCAATGATCGTTTCATCTTCTTCTAGCTTGAAATTTTCATATTCCTGGATTAGAACATCTTTTCTAGTTTCTTTAATATGATTGGTTCCTTCATAGGTTAAAATTAACTTTTCCCAGATTTCTTTTGCATTCTTGCAATTGCTAACTCTTTTGTATTCTTTTTCAATGAGAGCACTAGTCAGCACTTGTTCTGCTATAGATGCTATGTTCATAGCCTTTTCATCATCAGTAGTGAACTCATCAACGTCTTTCTCAACGATCTTTTCTCCTATAATTTTTGTAGTAACTTTTACACCTCGTTCTATTGCAAGTCAAACTTTGATTCCTTGTGATGTGGCATAGATTTTGAAACAGCTCTTCCAGGTGACAAAATTTGTGCCATCAAATAGTGGAGGTCTGGTCATTGATAGTTCTTCTCCTCAACCAGTAGCATTGTATGATATAGATGGATCTACTATTAGGTATGCCTGTATTTACTCAACAAACAAGTTAAAGAGTACCGCTCTGATACTAATTGAAAGTCCAATAATAATCTAGAAGGGGGGTTGAATAGATTATTACAGATTAAAAATTATCTTAGGCCTTTCTAAATTTTTAGATAATTAATTTGAAGTGTTAGAAATTAATATGCAAGACAGTAAAAATTCAATCACACAATGCACAGCGATTTGCCTGGTTCACAACATACATCCCGGGTATGCTGCTACGTCCAGTCTCAAGCTCCTTTCCAGGACTTGAGATCTTATTACTATCAGTAATAAATACTCCTTCAATAGGCGGAGAAGCCTTTATAAAGATTTATAAACAAACTTCCAACAATACACAACTACCTATCTTGGACAGCAACCTCCCAGTTCCCTCCTCAAGCTTAGTTATACCTTCTTTTGAGTTTAGTTCTATTCTATGATCTGGTCTTAAAACGACAGCATCTTTCTCACCTCACAAGAACACTAGAGATCCAACTCCCAGCTGACCTCTCTACGACTCTGGTCTTGGTCAAAGAATTACTCGTCTTTCACACAGGTACATAAAATAAACTAACTTTATCCTTTTCCCTTTTTACAAAATGTTTGACAGAATTTTGCTTCTAAAATAAGTAGATACAATTTAGTACAGATGTATAAAATTTTAAATAACTTTTATATTTTGTGTAAAAAGTGCTTCTTGAATAAGTAAGTATATAAATTTAAGCATTGATTAAAAAGTGCTTCTATACAAGCAGATATATGTTTTTAGTTCAGATTTATAAAGATTTAAAATTCTTTATAAAATAAAGAATGTGTTTCTATGGAAACAAATTTTAAATTTAATTACGAATATAAAAGTTTAAATAACTTTTATAATTATGCTTCTTGTTAAGCAAATAAATTCATAGAAGTTCGTGATATAAAAGTTTAAATAACTTTTATATTATGCAACATGTATATTATGAATGTTCAAATAATGACAGATATCAAGTATAATAAATTAAATAATTTAAGTAATACTTGATATAACAAATAAATTTATTATACTCGAAAATATATATAATAATATATTTGTCTATCTTGTGAGTATTAAATAAGGCCATTTAGAATTTTAATGACCGTTTGAATGATATTCTTATTTAAGGAATACCTCCAAAAAGTGGAATCTAAAACTGACTGAATTTAAAATTTCAAGGTTAATATTTGTATAAATATTTTCAATAGATCACTTAGAATTTTAATTACCGTTTGAATGATATTCTTGATTAGGGAATACTTCCAAAAAGTGGAATCTAAAACTGATCTATTTTACTATATTTATATAAATAAATTATATATCTATAAAGAGCCACTCAGAATTTTAATGACCGTTTGAATGATATTTTTAAGCAATACCTCCAAATAGCGGTACCTAAAACTGGCTTTTTATTGATATGAATAGATGAAATATAGATATATATAAATATGTATAACAATTTCTATTTGTATATCTATATTTATACACAAGTATGAGATAATATCAAAGAAAGTAATTCAAGAACTTATCTATAAATAATTTAACCAATTTTTCTCTTCTTCAAGAAATCAGAGCTTTGAGTAGAAGAGGGAGAAAGCTTCTTTAGAGAGAGAGAGAGAGTATGTTGGCAAGGAAGAGTGAGCTTTTCTTTTCTTGTAAATTGGCAAAGGAGAATGATGAAAAACTTCCCTTTTTATAGAAAATTTTGGCCAAGGATATTTTCAGAATTTTGAAAGATTAATTTAAAATTAATGGCCAGGATTGATTTGTTTGAAAAGAAATGGCTTGGATGAGTTTGGATAAGGCTGATGTTCTGCCCACTTAACATGTTTACAAGCAACATTTCACCCATGTTACATTTGGTGGAAATGTGCATTATATGCCATTAAAACAAATGCCCAACACAATTGCACACTAACTTTTTTTTTTTAATTTTGGTTCATGCAAAAAGGTGACTAACAAAATGTCAGCACAACGTCTCATGTATATTTAATGAACATATTTAGACAAAGTGAAAAGCTCCAGCACATTCACTTTTTTTTTACTTAATAAAATGCACATGCTCATTTAATACATTTCCAATTCCTTCCTCACTATTTTGGATAAATCAAAGGCTTTAGGCCTGTTGATTTATTTTTTTTCATTTTTTTAATCACTTGGATTCATTTATTAAACATTTCAAATCTCTCATACTAACATTTATTAATCTCCCAAGCTCCCCATGAAATTCGGATAAAAAGAAGGTAAAAAACATTTATCTTTTTGCCCTTTTTGTAAAAATAACTTTTATATATAATTTAATAATTTGAGAGCTTTTGGTGAATAAAAAACATTTAAGAGAAATAGGAAATTTCCTTGCCTTATTAATTAAATAAGATTGGAAAAATATTTTTGATTAAAGAAAATAAGATAATTAAAAACAATTATAAAACAAATCTTATGGGGAGAACTTTACCATTTTAATTATCCTATTCACTAATTATTGTTATAATTAAAATATTTCTAAAAGTTGGAGACCCAACAATCTCCCTCTTTTTGATGATGACAATCAACTAAAAATATTTTCTTTAGTAGCTCCCCCTAAGTTTATGCATACACTTAAATTTTATTTTTGAAAAATAAGCTTGTAGCAACATATATAGCAAAATGGTCACATAGCAGCATATATAGCATATCAGGATATATTTTTCAGCATATGTGGCAGATTATGGCAAAATAAAATATTTTTGTTGCCCATACATATTTTTCTTCTCCCCCTTTGTCATCATAAAAAATAATGTGGGAAAGAATACTGTAACTTTTCAGAACCTGCAGAAAATTGGTTAGTATCTGAAAAGTAGTGTTCTGAGTGATTCAATGACATGAAACAAATCTTGAAAATAATCAACAGTCAAGATGGATTCTATTTTTTTTTTAAAAATTCAGTTGACTAGTTAACTTTTGATTCGAAGGTTGAGATTTGTTTGACTTTAGATCAAACGGTAGGAAGCTTGCATGATTTGAATCCATGTAGTTGCTCATGATTGGTCCAAATCAAATATACAAGGATGGAGGCTATTTACTGTTTAGATTTATACATACTCAAATAAATATTTCAGATAAAGTCAATTTAATATTAAATATATTTAACTATTAAAAAAATCTAAATATTAAAATATAAATTTTTTTAAAAATATTTATTGATATATATATATATATATATATATAAAATTTATAAAAAAATTTACAAAATTAAATATGACCTGCATAGTCAGAATCTTTTTCACCTGGTTTGATTAGCAATCCTAGGAAGAAGTTTAATTCTCCCTTCGTTCTTATTTCAAAATCTTTACTAATGCTTTCAGAGAAATCATTTCACAAAGTAATATCAATAGACCCAACAATGATGTTGTCAGTTATTTTTACTAGATTTAGCACCAAGACATACCTGCAAAGTTTAATAATTTCAGGAATTGGTACCCTTTAATAAGAAGGGTCCTTTGGGTGAGTTTCCCTTTTTGTATAAAGAATGTTTGTGTTTTTCTTTACAAAAATGGATAAAGGATAATCAATCTTAGTAGATATGAGCATTTTATGAGCAACATGTCTATAAGATGCATGATTTACTTTACTTTTATATCCTGAATTTTTTTTTGATGATAATTTCTATAGGATATGTCATTATAAAGCTCTTTTCTTGTATTCTTTACAATAATTGGTGCAGTGTAAGTTCCTTTTGGAACCCAAATCATTTTTTTTTATAATTTCTATTTCGAGCATTGCACATGTGAATGGAATGACCATTTTTGTTACAGTAAGAACATTTAGTAAAGGGAGATGTATGATTTTATTTTTCTTTACTTTTAACATGATAGAGTCCTTTATCTTTTCTTTTACTAAATTCTCCAATATATTCTAATCCTTCTTTGTTAAATCCACATCTTTGTTGATTAAGCATGACATCAAGGTTTTCTTTTCCTTTTGTGAACTTAAGAACTATAGCATTTAAATCGTCACGTTCTTTAGTTAAAATATTAATTTGATCTATTAAAAATGAATCTTCACTTTTTTTTCTAATTCTATATTTAGAGATGAATTTTCAAGCTTGAGATTTTTAATATCTTCACTTAACACTTGATTTTGTATTTGAGTATTTTCAATAATAACAACAAGTGTTGAATTTTCAATTTTAAGTTTTCAATAGAAATGATAAGTGTTTCTATCTCCACATCTTTGTTTAGTTTTCTCAATTTTTTTAATTCTTCCTTTAGTAATAAACTTTCTGAAAAATCATTTTCTAATTATTCTTTTTCTTTATCTAAACTTTTATTTTCTATTCCAAGATTTTTATTAATTTTAATTAATTTTTCTAAAGAAAATTTTAATTTAATAAAATCTTTTTTTAATAATTTCATTATCTTCATATAAACAATTGTACGCTTCTTGTAATTCATGGTATTTTTTATTTATATTATCTAAGGTATGTGTGACAAATGAAGTACTAGGTAATTGATATTCAAAATTTACCTCAGATCTTGGTGATGAATCATTGTTTGTCATTAAACATAGATTTGTAATTTCCTTGGTTTGTTCAGCAGCTTCTGTTGGGTTTGTACGAAATCGTGACGCAATTAAATTATAAAAATTAGCGGAAGCATGGTATATCAGAGTTTAAATTTTTTCTACAAAACCATTACCCGGATCATCCTTTATGCAAATTATTAATTTAAAACGATAAATAAGAAGTTATGAAATCATACCCTTGTAGAACGAAGCTTCTACAGGTACGAGTTCAACTCCTTGTTCTTCGTGGTCTCCTTGAATTTCCGTGTTAGATTCATTCCTTTGATCAACGTTAGCCACCCAAGTATTTGGCCTCTAGAGGTGATCCACCAAGGAAGAGGAATTATCAAGAAGGAGGGTGATTGGCTAAACCTAGTTTTCTATCCTCTATAGAAAAGGAGTACTCTCCAATAATTAGAATTTTATCAACTGATATCTATTATAAAACTCCTCTTATATAGATATTGGTCAACCCTTCTAATCTTATTAGACATGAAATTTCATTTAATTAATTAAACTCTTTTAATTAATTTAGGCTTCCCACCACATTGGGAATAATAAATTAAATTTATTTAATTAATTTACCTCCTAATCTTATTAGGAATAAATGAGAGTACTAATATTAAATTAATTACTAAACTACTTTAGAAATTAAAATAATAATAATTGTAATAATATTAATAAGACTCCTCTTATTAATTTATATTTAATATTTCCAAAATATTAAATAATAAACATTAAAAAATTTAATTTATTTTATCACCATAGATTAAATAAATTACACTTAATGCATTATTACGATTATGCCATTACCTTCTTAAATAATTATTCTTCCTTTTATGGTGTGACCCTTTAGATTCTCCATATTAAACCGGTTGTGAATAAATCAATTAGAACAATTCTAATCTCATTTAAATAAATAAATTAAACTAATAATCTATTTAAATAAATAATATTTATTCTATAATAGGGATAAGCCTCCCTAGCGATTAACGACTTTCCAGATAATATAAATTTCAACATTAATCATAAAAGAACCTGTGAGTAAATAGTTACCGTACAATTCAATCCTTCCACCATACAATGTCCCAATTAAATATAAGACATGGATTTACTGTCAAGTCTTATTTTATTTAATTATATATATTTCGATTAGAAAATGCACAACTCTAAATAATGCAAATTAGAAATCCCTTTCTAATTTCATTTCACATTGGCCAAGGATTCTTGAGTTGTCATTTAACGAATTACATATGACATATCTCATCTTTTACTAGTGGTGGTAGATTTTTTATTGATCATTCATTATCTCCATATGTAACTCATTATACCCAATCATACCCTTTTATATACCCTAAAGGGCTTTAAGGAATAAGTCAAAGTATAATTCATTACATACAAGATATTATGATGGTCTCAAGTCCAAGGATCACTTGTACTACTATCACATTAGGAATTCCTATTGACAGGCGAGTAAAACTCCATTAGGTATTCCATAGCGAGTCACGTTCAGTGAACTTATTCTCTAATAAGCACCTATATACTTGCTTTAGTGTCTCCACACAAATGATCATGAGATCAATCATCCTCATCCAATGAGCAAGCAACATATGTACCAATCTATTCAAATTTACTAATCCCCTTTTTAGTAATCCCACGATTGGGAATTATTTTAGTTTTAGAGCTTTCTAAGAATTTAGATCTCATTAGCATGATCATCATCATGATTCTAAAAGCTTTGCTTAAAACTATGGGTTATTTACATATTATAAAAACAGCACCATGTAGATAATTAAATGCCTTTAATAAATAAATATTTTTATTAATAAATAAATAAGATTGTCTCCAAAGTATATACTTTATCATCATACATGATTGGCTGATATGCATACTACTTTCAGCTTCTTTATCATATCTTTCTTGATCTACAAATAGAGCTTTGAAAGAAATTCCTTTCTTCTTGAGATCTGTATCCGATTATGCTTTTTCGACTAACATGTCGACTTCGTGGGCACGAAGATTTCCAATAAGGCTATTAAGAGGATAAGTAGTTAGGTCTTGCCTTTTCTTAAAAGCAATAACCTTCATTTTCTAGATGGATGGAAGATCTTTGAGAATTCTTCTGTTTTTCTCATTAGTTATATATGCCTTCCCTAGATGTTCCAGTTCATCAATGATTCTAGAAAAACGTGTTTCCATATCAATGATCGTTTCATCTTCTTCTAGCTTGAAATTTTCATACTCCTAAATTAGAGCATCTTTTCTGGTTTCTTTAATATGATTGGTTCCTTTATATGTTAAAATTAACTTTTCCCAAATTTCTTTTGTATTCTTGCAATTGCTAACTCTTTTGTATTCTTTTTCAATGAGAGCACTAGTAAGTATTTGTTCAGCTATGGATGCTATGTTCATAGCATTTTCATCATCAGTAGTGAACTCATCAACATCTTTCTCAACTATCTTTTCTCCTACAATTTTTGTAGAAACTTTTACACCTCGTTCTATTGCAAGCCAAACTTTGATTCCTTGTGATTTGGCATAGATTTTGAATCTGCTCTTCTAGGTGATAAAATTTATGCCATCAAATAGTGGAGGTTTGGTCATTGAGAGTCCTTCTCCGCAACCAGTAGCATTGTATGCCATAGATGGATCTACTATTAGGTATGCCTGTATTTACTCAACAAACAAGTTAAAGAGCACCGCTCTAATACCAATTGAAAGTCCAATAATAATCTAGAAGGGGGGTTGAATAGATTATTACAGATTAAAAATTATCTTAGGCCTTTATAAATTTTTAGATAATTAATTTACAGTGTTAGAAATTAATATGCAAGACAGTAAAAATTCAATCACACAATGCACAGCGATTTGCCTGGTTCACAACATACATCCCGGGTATGCTGCTACGTCCAGTCTCAAGCTCCTTTCCAGGACTTGAGATCTTATTACTATCAGTAATAAATACTCCTTCAACAGGCGGAGAAGCCTTTATAAAGATTTATAAACAAACTTCCAACAATACACAACTACCTATCTTGGACAGCAAGCTCCCAGTTCCCTCCTCAAGCTTAGTTATACCTTCTTTTGAGTTTAGTTCTATTCTATGATCTGGTCTTAAAACGACAGCATCTTTCTCACCTCACAAGTACACTAGAGATCCAACTCCCAGCTGACCTCTCTACGACTCTAGTCTTGGTTAAAGAATTACTCGTCTTTCACATAGGTACATAAAATAAACTAACTTTATCATTTTCCCTTTTTACAAAATGTTTGACAGAATTTTGCTTCTAAAATAAGTAGATATAATTTAGTACAGATGTATAAAAGTTTAAATAACTTTTATATTTTGTGTAAAAAGTGCTTCTTGAATAAGTAAGTATATGAATTTAAGCATTGATTAAAAAGTGCTTCTATACAAGCAGATAAATGTTTTTAGTTTAAATTTATAAAGATTTAAAATTCTTTATAAAATAAAGAATGTGTTTCTATGGAAACAAATTTTAAATTTAATTACGAATATAAAAGTTTAATTTTTTTTTTATAATTATGCTTCTTGTTAAGCAGATAAATTCATAGAAGTTTGTGATATAAAAGTTTAAATAACTTTTATATTATGCAACATGTATATTTTGAATGTTCAAATAATGACAGATATCAAGTATAATAAATTAAACAATTTAAGTAATACTTGATATAACAAATAAATTTATTATACTCGAAAATATATATAATAATATATTTTGTCTATCCCGTGAGTATTAAATAAGGCCACTTAGAATTTTAATGACCGTTTGAATGATATTCTTATTTAAGGAATACCTCCAAAAAGCAGAATCTAAAACTGACTGAATTTAAAATTTCACGGTTAATATTTGTATAAATATTTTCAACAGATCACTTAGAATTTTAATGACCGTTTGAATGATATTCTTGTTTAAGGAATACCTCCAAAAAGCGGAATCTAAAACTGATCTATTTTAATATATTTATATAAATAAATTATATATCTATAAAGAGCCACTCAGAATTTTAATGACCGTTTAAATGATATTCTTAAGGAATTCCTCCAAATAGCGGCATTTAAAACTGGCTTTTTATTGACATGAATAGATAAAATATAGATATATATAAATGTGTATAACAATTTCGATTTGTATATCTATATTTATACACAAGTATGAGATAATATCAAATAAAGTAATTCAAGAACTTATCTCAAAATATTTTGACCAATTTTTCTCTTTTTCAAGAAATGAGAGCTTTGAGTAGAAGAGAGAGAAAGCTTCTTTAGAGAGAGAAAGAGAGAGAGAGTATGTAGGCAAGGAAGAGTGAGCTTTTCTGTTCTTGTAAATTGGCAAAGAAGAATGAAGAAAAACATCCCTATTTATAGAAAATTTTGGCCTGAGATATTTTCTGGATTTTGAAAGATTAATTTAAAATTAATGGCCAGGATTTATTTGTTTGAAAATGAATGGCTTAGATGAATTTGGATAAGGCTAATGTTCCGCCCACTTAACATGTTTACAAGCAACATTTCGCCTATGTTACATTTGGTGGAAATGTGCATTAAATGCCATTAAAACAAATGCCCAACACAATTACACACTAACATTTTTTTTTAATTTTGGTTCACGCAAAAAGGTGACTAACAAAATGTCAGCACAATGTCTCATGCATATTTAATGCACATATTTAGACAAAGTGAAAAGCTCCAGCACATTCACTTTTGTTCTTTTACTTAATAACATGCACATACTCATTTAATACATTTTGTTAGTTCCTAGAGGCACAATAGTTATCTAGAAAGGGGGTTGAATAGATATTTTAAAACTTTTTTCTTTTCAAAATACTTATCAGGTTTGTTAACCACATCGAAATATATGATTTGTTTGTTTTCCTTTTAGATAAGCCAAGTTTAAAGGTGATAAGAAGTTATAGTAGTTTATAACAGATATAACTGTTATAGAAGATATCAGACACAGTGATTTTAAGTGGTTCAGAGCACACAAGGCTCCTAGTCCACTCTTCTACTCCATGAGTAGGAAATCCACTAAGGATATCTTTACAATCTTTGAATTACTTAGATTCCTTCAAGACCAGCAGTCTTGAAACTTCTTAGTTCACTTAGAACTCTTCAAGTCCAGCAGACTTAGAATACACTTGATTGAGAGTTGAGTTCTTGGGTTGTGCTACTCAGTTGCTGTTAAGCATAAGTTCGAAAGAACTGAGTAGTTGTGAAAACTTTTCTTCTGAATCGTAGAGTTTGGATGTTCAGTGTTCTTGAGATTTTTAGTTTTTGCTTGCTTGAGTCTGAATCTATGTCTGATTTGCTTATGAAGGAGCCTTTAAAATGTTTTTGTTGAAGGCATCCACTGCAGCATTAAATACTTCAGACGTTTCTGAGCACTGATGTTGACTTCCTGCAAATCTGCTGTTCTACCGTCTGGCCCACTGACACAGCAGACTGCTTTCTCACCTAACACCTGAAAAGGTGTTTTCAGCAGGCATGCAGTCCTCTCCTTAGCTTCTTCAATACGCTTCTTTGATGCATACTAAGGATGAATGTTGGATCATTGGGACTCCCAAAATGTCAACGTCTATAATCCTTGCTTCATTTATAATACTTCTTCCTTCATCAGATAGACGATTCTGATGCTGACTGGAGAGACACCACGATCATTGTCTTTGGATCATGATCGTTGTGTCTTGTCGTGCTCGTGTTTGATTCAGCTTTGATCGTAGGGAGCACTACAATTTCTCTTAAACTCTGATAGACTACGATCTCCACTTGCTTGCTTTGCAGACTCCATGTTTTCGAGGGCTGACTACGATTCTTGACTTGGCTCGGCAGGCGCTCATATTATCTCTATGATTTTGAGTGTGGCTTCCAAGACAGACTACGATTCTGAAACAACTTCTTCGATACTCCACGATTCTGCCTTGGCTTCTACAAACTTCTAGCTGGCTCGACAGACTACGAATCTGTTGAGGCCTAATAATTACATCTCAAAATAGATCAACCTAACAGCTTTGATCTTTCTTCTATACATTCATTTACAGAATGATAAACATTAAAGCATAGATCAACCTAATAATTTTGATCTATCATCTAAGTCATTGTACATTAATTCTCTGAAGGACTTTACACATAAGCATATATATTTACTTTCAACATCAAATTTGAATATGCAATTTCCAACAATCTCTCTATATTTAATGTTGACATAACCAAGGAGATTTGCATCATATCATCAATTTCCAAATGCAAGATGCTAGAAAGTAAATATGACTTAGTGTTTCAGTGAGCATCTGAAATCTTTAGAGAATATGCATGCATTTATTGATGTTTAAGAAACAAATATTATAATTTAGCACAAATACATCAATAAGAAACAAATTTTAACTTATCTCTATTTTCTTTGCCTCTTGTTCTTCGGAGGGTTGCCATACTCGGCAGCTCTCTTCATCTCTCCATGCAATATCGTCAAGCTCACTTTGACTTAGCCTTTTTCTATGATCATGCCTGTTCATAATGGTAGGATCTCCAACGAGCATGTTAAGGCCAGTATTGGATACTCCTTGTGAGCTGAGAGATGGACCTTGACTCCTTATATAAGGCTCTGCCATTATGATTGGTTGCTGCTGCTGCTCAGATCGTGGAGTCTGATAGCGAGGCTGTCTTGAATAACTCCTTGATGATTATGCAGTAATTTATTTTCCTTTACCTCTGCCTTTGCCTTTCTCCCCTTCCTCTTTATTCTCCCCCTTTATGTCAGCATCCAGGGTTCAAATGTCTTCTGAGAGGCGGTTCACTCCTTGCACCAGCTCATGCATTTGAGAACTTTTATGAGCAATGTCAGCATAATTTTCTTCAACCATGGTTTCATTATATCTTCTCTGTTATTGCAACAAAGTCAAGGCATCTGCAGTCTGTTGAACTTGAGTCATGGAATGGTTTTGAAATTCATGAAGGGTGAGACGCAGTTCATGGATCTGATCAGCCATAAGAGCATTTTGGGATTCTTGAGTTTTCTGGAGAATCTGCACAGCTTTCTTATGCTTGTTGGAAGCTTTGAAGTGAATAGCATCCCTTTGGCTGAGACTATCACTCATCTCACGTACAATCTCCTTCAGTTTTTTTGAGAGCTCAGTCGCCAAATTTCCTGGCAAAGTCTTGCCAGAGTTGATTATATGATTGAATCATTGATGCAGTGCCAGTGAGTTAGCTTTAAGGTTTTCCTCTGTCTCTAGAGCCATATGGCTTGTTAACTCAGCAAGCTTTTCTTTGGTTGGAAGTAGAGACAGACGATCAAAAATTTTTTGTACATCAGGAGGAGAAGTCGTAGTGTACTCCCTTATCCTTGACACGCTTGTGAGAGCAAGTGTCATATCAAAATATTAATTATTGGAGGACTAGGGAATATCTGACTGTGTGAGAGGTGTTGTAGTTTGGTGTATGGGAGAGGAGTTTGGCTCAGGTTGGGGTGACTCGACGAGCATGAATCTGTGATCGACTATTTGGCTTGGTGGCTCACTAGTCGTGGTGTCATGTAGTTGGTCGAAGATTATGAATTGTTGTTTGACAACCATGGAGTCACTGGTAGTAGGCTCAATTATAATGGAAAGTTAGTTATTTGGTTCATCAGTTACAGAGTTTTGGGACTCTATAACTGGAAAATGGTTTAGTGGGTGAAGAACCACTTCCAACCATGTTGGCAGTTCATAAAACTGGTTGAAGTTTGATGGAGGGCAGTGGTTGACAATGAAAGAGATATGAGTGAAGTGTACTTCATGCTCAGTCTCTGAAGATGAATGATTAGTGATCAGCTTCTGAACAAAGTTGAGGTTGCTTGGGAATCCATAGACTAGCACTGAAATTGCTGGATAAGCCTTGTAAGTCCAGAACATGTGATCCCAGGAGTTAAGAATCAGAGCTCTGTGATAGGGCATCACGGGCAGGTAGTTAAACAACTGATTGTAGTTAGCTGCTCTTTCTCCATCCCTGCACACTGCAAGAATCTCAACTTCTTCATCCTCTTCTTCTTCTCTGTCTTCATCATCTTCATTAAGAATTTCTACCACGTCCATCATCTCCTTATCCTCATCCTCATCTCCCCTTTGTTCTTCAGCCTTCTCCATATCCACTGCTTCAGCACTTCCCATTTCAACAGCCTCAGAGACTATGATTTCTTGAAGGGCTGAGGGGACTTCATGAGCATCTTCTGGCGGCTCCCCCTCAGTTGTAGCATTCTCTGGCTCAGGTTCTTCTAACAACTCCCCCTCAGCTGGAGCACTTCCTTGTTCAGGTGCTTTAAGAAGCTCCCCCTCAACATGAGCTGTACTCACTTCCATTTCTTCTAGCACCTCTTCCTCAGCAGAAATGATAGCTTGATCAGATACAGTAGGGGTTACTGCACTGTTAAGGTTGGCTATCACATCAACAATGATCCTGGTTTCATCCAAGGACTCATTGTGAGCATTAGATGATTGAGGCTCAGGTCTTGTTTCAGCTTGCTCAGCATCAATTCTCTTTTCTTCTTCCTTCAATGCTTCTTTATTGACAAGAATATATTTCTTGACAAGCTTCTTCTTTGTTCTCTTGGGCTTAGCCACATCCTCAGTTCTTTCTTCAGCTTCAGCTCTTACAGTTTGTACAGGCTGAGAGACTGTTGCGGCATCCTTTTCAGGAATGATAGTAAGTCTGGACTCCACGATTGGTAAGGACTCCACAATCGTAGTGAGTGAAGACTTCTTTAATCGATGGCTGCACTTCTTCTTATGAGGCTCAGAGCTTCCTTCAGCTTTATCCTCACTTTTCTCCCTCTTTTTCTTCTTCTTCTCCTTCAGAACCTCTTCTGGTGATTCGGTCGCTTCAAGAGTGAGTTCTCTTTGAGTGACAAGACCTCGAATCCCAGTACCAGAACCAGAACCCCCTTGGGGCGCATTAATGGTTGAGCCTTAAGGCTTTTCTGTCATCTGAACATCTTCATTTAATTTCTTCTTACCCTTACTCTTTCTGACCAAAGCCAAGGGTTCCTTTTAATTGACTTCTTCTTCTTCCTCAGCTTCCTTCACAACTGACATATTTCCCTGCAGAACCGATTTCTTCGCCTCACCAGTTCTTCCACTGGATTCAGACATCATCTTCACATTTTTTGCAGGGTTCCTCTTCCAATTTTGAAATAGCTGCTGGGTCATCTTTCTGTTGGGGTTGATGGGTGCACCTTCTTTGTTTCTAATTTTGTCTCCCAGAGCAGATTGGAGAATAATACTAATGAATCTCCCATAGATCATCTTTCTAGAGCTCTTTGCCTTCTTCGAACTGAGAATCCACTTCCCAATCCATCCCATGAATAGGGCTCCATAATTGATTTGGGACTTGAAGCAGATAGTTGTCATGAGCTTCAGCTGATTTTCATTCACCGAGTCGTGGCCAAAGCTCTTGCAACATATGCATTTCCCAACAATATCAGCCAGAAATTCATACTTCTAGGGAAACTTTTTCTTCTTGTAGCCCTTGATGCCTTCAAAATTCTTGTTGCGCATCCTCTTCAAACCTTCATGAAAGTCGATGTGGCCCAGAGTTAGAAGACCCTTTGGTTTAAACCCTAGGGCCATGTTTATATCTTCAGCTTTGAGCTGAATTTGCACGCCCTTGACCTTTGAGGTTATGACATCATTTTTGAAGACCCCATTGTAGTAGAATTCTTTCACCAGCTTTGGGTAGATTCTTATGCTGGTGCTCAGAGCTTCTTAGAGACCAGCTTTCTTCAGAAGGTACAGAATTTTATGAAATTGAGGGTTAGCTGTCTTGAATTCGTTGAAGCATAGCTGGTAACCAGATACAACATTTGAAGTAGCCATTGATTCTGTTGAATATCATGTGACGAACAAACTTATCTTAGCTTTCTAAAGCTTAGGGTTTCTTTTGAGAGAGAGAGAAATAAACTTTTGAAATTCAAAGGTGAACTGACAAAAGATAGTTCAAAATGTATTTGTAACTTCCCTCCACACGATCTGCAGAGTGGGGCACGTGTCGAGCTCTGCAGGGCTCCACGATTTTAAGTCGCATGAAAAGTACTTTTCTGCCCTTAGCTCCCCCTTAGCTAATGTATCTTTTGAGAGGACTACGATTGTTGAGGACAACTCCACGATTGTTGAGTTTATTGCTGAACCAGTTTCACTACTGTTGTCTCTACGGTTTCTTGTGATGCATTCTGAAACAGCATCCCTTCTGGGTTAAGGTTTCTCAGGAAGGGCCAACCTTTTAGTCTAGAACTAAGGGTCAGGCTTATCCCTAAGGCGCTTATCAGGAGGGCTGTTTAGGCTGGGTAGAAATGCTGTCATCACAGTGGGCTTCTCTTCCATGTCGAGACTACTCCACGATCGTGGTTTCTCTTAGTCAACTCCACGATTTTGACATAGCCTTTTTATCTGCATGGTTAGCACCAACTAGAGCTTAAAATAAAAGTTATAGTTGTAGATTTAACATACCTAACTTACTTATTAGTTTATTAAATCTGGATTCATCTAAGGGTTTTGTAAAGACATCAGCAAGTTGATTTTTAGTAGGGATGTATTGTAAAGTTATAGTTCCATTTTGAACATGATCCCTAATAAAATGATATATTATCTCTATATGCTTAGTCCTAGAATGCATGACAGGATTATGTGTTATTGCTATGACACTTGTGTTATTGCTCTGGCACTTGTGTTATCACAGTGAATAGGTATAGACTTGAAATCAAACCCATAGTCTGCTAGCTGGTTCTTCATCCATAGGATTTGAGCACAGCAGCTACCTGCAGCAATGTATTCAGCTTCTGCTGTTGAAGTTAATACTGAATTTTACTTCTTGATAAACCAGGACACAAGTCTGTTTCCTAGCAGTTGACAAGTGCCACTGGTACTTTTTCTATCAATTTTGCAGCCTGCAAAATCAGCATCTAAATATCCTGTCAGTTCAAAGGAGGACTCCTTGGGATACCAAAGTCCCAAGTGAGGTGTGCCTTTGAGATACCTAAAAATTCTTTTTACAGCAGTTAAGTGTGATTCCTTAGGATTAGCTTGAAATCTAGCACATATACATGTTACAAACATTATATCTGGTCTACTGGCAGTTAAGTAGAGAAGAGATCCTATCATATCTCTGTATTGAGTAATGTCAATACATTTACCTTTCTCATCTTTGTCAAGCTTAGTTGCTGGAGCAATTGGTGTTTTCATGGGAGAGGTTGATTCTATGCCATACTTCTTGAGTAAGTCTTTAATGTACTTGGCTTGGTTAATAAAGATACATTCATCAGTCTGCTTTACTTGCAATCCAAGGAAGAAATTCAGCTCACCCATCATGCTCATTTTGAACTTGCTCTGCATAAGCTTGGCAAATCTCTTGCACATATTTTTATCAGTAGACCCAAAGATAATATCATCTACATATATTTAAACTAGTAAAACTTTATCTTTGTGCTTCCTAAGAAATAATGTGGTATCTACTCTACCTCTAGTTAATCCATTTTCAATAAGAAAGTTAGTTAGTGTTTCATACCATGCTCTAGGTGCTTGTTTAAGTCCATATAAGGCTTTGTCTAATCTATAGACATAATTAGAGAGAGTTGGATTGATGAAACCTGGAGGTTGCTCCACATATACTTCTTCTTAAAGTTCTCTATTCAAAAATGCACTCTTGACATCCATCTGGAAGACTTTGAAATTCATGTGAGCAGCAAAGGCAAGGAATATCCTGATAGACTCTAGTCTGGAAACTGGTGCAAAGGTCTCATCATAGTCAATGCCTTCTTCTTTAGAATAACCTTTGGCCACTAGTCTTGCCTTGTTCCTTATGATCACCCCATCTTCATCCATTTTATTTCTAAAGACCCACTTAGTGCCAATGACTGGGTGATTCCTTGGTCTAGGAACTAATCTCCAGACTTTGCTTCTTTCAAACTGATTCAGCTCCTCTTGCATGGCTTCTATCCAACTCGAATCTTCCATTGCATCTTCTATCTTCTTGGGTTCCATTTGGGACAGAAAGCTCAGATAAAAACACCCATTCTGAGTTGCAGACCTTGTCCAGATTCTTATAGTTAGATCTCTAATGATTAGATCTTGAGTGTGATCTCTTGCCCACCTATTCCCTGTTAGAACATCTGTTCTGGTGCCTTCTTATCTGAATTCTTCAAGATCAACTTCTGTCTTTTGTTGTAGAGGTTCGTCGTCTGGTGTAGCTCTTTCCACGAGTTATTCTTCAGGCTCAATGATTCCATCTTCTAGAACTGTGATCGTGGTGTTGGGATTGACCACTTCATTCGTGGTGTCTGGATCGTCGATTGGAGTGCCTTGTGTTACAGACTTGTCTGAGTCTGTTTCTTCAAAGATGATGTGAATCGAGACTTCAACACTTAGTGTCTTCTTGTTGAACACTCTATAGGCCTTGCTATCTGTGGCATATCCAAGAAAGATTCCTTCGTCTGACTTGGGTTGGAACTTAGTCAGATATTATTTTCCATTGTTGAGAATGTAGCATGCACAGCCAAACACTTGGAAATAACTGACGTTGGGCTTTCTTCCTCTCCACAGCTCGTATGGAATTTTCTTCAATGTAGAGTGGACAAGAGACCTGTTCTGAATGTAGCACATAGTGTTGATGGCTTCTGCCCAGAAGTATTCAGGCAGATGAGCTGCTGCTAGTAGAGTCCTTCCTACTTCGATTAATGTTTTGTTCTTCCTTTTAGCTACTCTATTTTGGTGTGGAGTTCGTGGAGCTGAGAAGTTGTGACTGATGCCATTGTCTGCACAGAACTGATCCATTTCTGAGAAGTCAAACTCTCTACCATGATCACTCCTTATGGCCTTGATCTTTTCTCCTTTTTCGTTCATCACCAGTTTGAACATCTTGATCAGTTGAGAGCTTGTTTCATCTTTAGAGTTTAGAAAGAACACCCATGTGAATTTGGTGTAGTCATCCACTACGACCAGTGAGTATCTCTTCCCTCCAAGACTTACAGTTGAAATTGGCCCGAAGAGATCCATATGTAGTAACTGTAGGGGCTTATCAATTGAGTTGACTGCTTTGCCTGTGAATGAGCTCCTTGTTTGCTTTCTAAGCTGAGAGGCTTTGCATGGCCTTTCTTTGACGAAGCTGAACTTGGGTAAGCCTGCTACAAGATCTTTGGAGGCCAGTTTTGACATGCTTTTGAAGTTGAGATGAGATAACCTTCTATGCCATAGCCAGCTCATTTCTTCAGAGACTTTCGCAAGAACGCATATTGTCTCATTAGAACTCAGTTGAGCAAGATTAACAGTGTAGACACTTCCTTCTCTTGTTCCAGTCAGCTTAATGGAGGAGGTCTTCAGATCTCTGACTTGGCATTGATTGTTGAGAAAGGTGACTTGATGGCCTTTGTCGCAGAGTTAGCTGATGCTCAGAAGATTATGCTTTAGTCCATCCACAAGGGCCATTTTGCTGAAGGACACTGCACCATTTCTAGCAGTGCCATATCCTCTTGTCTTGCCAGAGCTGTTATCTCCAAAGATGACTGTTGGTCCCTCCTTCTCTGTGAAGTTAGACGATGGGGCTTTGTTCTCGGTCATATAACGTGAGCATCCACTATCCAGATACCATGTTGTGATCGTAGAGCTCCGTTCCTGCAGAAGGGTTAAGCTTTCATTTTGGTACCCAAACTTGCATGGGTCCTATCTTGTTATTACCCTTGGGGGCCCAACTCTGCTTGAATCTGAGCCTATTACGTAGAGGGTTATAGTAATATACTGCAGCCTTATGACCATATTTTCCACATACAAAGCATCTAGTATGATGCATGCCTCTGTGTGTGTGTGTGGATTCTTTCTCCATTTGGAATTTTGTGGATTCTTGATGGCCTTACCCTTATATCGATTCTCCTTTTTCTATGCAGCCTTGTGGTTCAGGGTTTGTTATGAGTGAACCTTAACTCTACTATTCCTTCCAGGTTGGTTCGTGGAGTTGGTTTTACTTGACTCCACGATCCTTCGGGGTTGGAGAGTAGTGACTTAGTTACTCTTCTTTTTTCTGAACCCCAAGCCAGCATGGGATCCGTTATGTTTAGGGACATGACTTGGATCAGAAGATCAAGGGTGCATTGCTTCTTCCTTCTGTATGGATTTCATAAATGTAATGCTTCTATTGAAATTAGAAGCACTGCCGATGTTAATCTCCTTGAGCTTTTCCGCACAAGGTTCTGAGGTAGACTCCCCAAAACCTAAACCTGTTCTATCAAAAACATTTCTCTGACTTGAGATCAGAAAGTCCATGGATGAAGAAGACCTATTCCACATTAAGATTGTCTTTTCTAGCTCCTTAATCTTAGAGGTTAGATTTAACTCTCTTTGTGTGCTCAGTTCATTGGTCTGTCTTAAGAGTTTACTCTCAGCTTCAAGTTTGGAGAGAGAGGTAGTACTGAGTAGTGCTGTTTCTAGTTCTTTTTGAACTTTCTCTTTCTCTTTTTAAAGACCATAATAATCTTTAGACAAAACTCTGAACCACTTTATAAATTAATGCAGATCAGATGTTATGTCATGAAGAGCAGTTATAAAATCATCAATGTCTATATCAGGAGAGTTAAAGTCGAATACCTCATCGATGCTTACTTTAAGATGGTCATTGCTTTTCTTGTCTTTTGCATCTTTGGCCATCAGACACAGATTTGCTACTTGAGGCTCTTCATCATCTCCAGACTCAGGATTGGTGTCATTATCTAAGTTACTCCACGAACATCTGGCTACTAGACCTTTGTCTTTCTTCTGAAGCTTTTTGTAGCCTTTGAACTCCTTCATTGGATTCGTCTTTCTTTTCAGCTTTTCTCTGATCGGTTTGTTGCATTTTTTAATGAAGTGGCCATGCTTCTTGCAGTTGTAGCATAACTCGTTGATCTGCTCCTGACTGCTGTTGTTGTTGAATCTCTTAGGTCTGCTACTTCTGCCTTTGCGCATGAACCTTTTGAGTCTTCTTACCAGTATTGCAATATCCTCATCATCATCTTCCTCAGAGGCAGATTCATTTTCATCGTGAGCTTTGGAGGTGACTTCTGTTTCCTTGAGAGCAAATCCTTTATCCTTCTTTCTTCCTTCAGATAGAGTTTCTACACGTTGGGTCAGCTCTAGTTCATAGGTAAGAAGGTTTCCATAAAGTTGTTGAACTATCATCTCATGAAGGTTCTTTGATTCTCTGATTGCAGTGGTTTTGGCATCCCACTTGCTTGGTAAGGACCTCATGAACTTGATGATAAGATCTTTGTTTGGATAGATCTTTCCAAAAGCTCGAAGAGAGTTGAGCAGCGTGTTGAATCTTTCATAGGTGGAAATGACGTTTTCTCCTGGAACATGGGTAAACATCTTATACTGTTAAGTCAGAAGAGATTGTTTGTTTTCTCTGACTTCTTCTGTTCCTTCGTACATGATGAGAAGTGCTTCCCAGACTTCTTTGGCAGTCTTGCTGTTGACCACATTTTCGAACAGATCATCTTCTAAAGACTGGAATAAAATGTTCTTGGCCTTTTTGTTTAGTTGGACATTCTTCTTCTCGTTGTCAGTCCATTTTAATTTGATCTTGATCTGTATTCTGTTTGGATCTTCTGGAGTTGGTGAAAGCTTTGTTGGAACGTAGGGCCCATTTAGAACGGTTTCAAATAGATCTTCATCTATTAAATCTATGTAGGCTTGCATACGAACTTTCCAGTTGGCAAATTTATCTTTGTTGCACATTGGTGGCTTGCTGCCTCCACCGGTCTTGGACTCGCTTACTAGATGTGCCATCAGATCTACTCAAGCTTTGTAGGCTAGTTGAGAGAACCTGCTCTAATACCAATTGTTAGTTCCCAGAGGCACAATAGTTATTTAGAAGGGGGGTTGAATAGATATTTTAAAACTTTTTCCTTTTCAAAATACTTATCAGGTTTGTTAACCACAGCAGAATATATGATTTGTTTGTTTTCCTTTTAGATAAGCCAAGTTTGAAGGTGATAAGCAGTTATAGCAGTTTATAACAGATATAGCAGTTATAGCAGATATCAGACACAGTGATTTTAAGTGGTTCAGAGCACACAAGGCTCCTAGTCCACTCTTTTACTCCACGAGTAGGAAATTCACTAAGGATATCTTTACAATCTTTGAATCACATAGATTCCTTCAAGACCAGTAGTCTTGGAACTTCTTAGTTCACTTAGAACTCTTCAAGTCCAGCAGACTTGGAATACACTTGATTGCGAGTTGAGTTCTTGGGTTGTACTACTCAGTTGCTGTTAAGCATAAGTTCAAAAGAACTGAGTAGCTGTGCAAGCTTTTCTTCAGGTTCGTAGAGTTTGGACGTTCAGTGTTCTTGAGCTTTTTAGTTCTTGCTTTCTTGAGTCTGAATCTATGTCTGATTTACTTATGAAGGTGCCTTTGAAATGTTTCCGTTGAAGGCATCCGTTGCAGCATTAAATGCTTCAGACATTTCTGAGCACTGATGTTGACTTCCTGCAAATCTGCTATTCTACCGTCTGGCCCACTGACACAGCAGACTGCTTTCTCACCTAACACCTGAAAAGGTGTTTTCTGCAGGCATGCAGTCTTCTCCTTAACTTCTTCAATACGCTTCTTCGATGCATACTAAGGAAGAATGTTGGATCATTGGAACTCCCAAAATGTCAACATCTATAATCCTTGCTTCATTTGTAATACTTCTTCCTTCATCAGATAGACGATTCTGATGCTGACTGGAGAGACACCACGATCATTGTCTTTGGATCATGATCGTTGTGTCTTGTCGTGCTCGTGTTTGATTCAGCTTTGATCGTAGGGAGCACTACAATTTCTCTTAAACTCTGATAGACTACGATCTCCACTTGCTTGCTTTGCAAACTCCACGTTTCAGAGAGCTGACTGCGATTCTTAACTTGGTTCGGCAGGCGCTCATATTATCTCCACGATTCTGAGTGTGGCTTCCAAAATAGACTACGATTCTGAAATAACTTCTTCGATACTCCACGATTCTGCCTTGGCTTCTACAAACTTCTAGCTGGCTCGACAGACTACGAATCTGTTGAGGCCTAACAATTACATCTCAAAATAGATCAACCTAACAGCTTTGATCTTTCTTCTATACATTCATTTACAGAATGATAAACATTAAAGCATAGATCAACCTAACAATTTTGATCTATCATCTAAGTCCTTGTACATTAATTCTCTGAAGGACTTTTCACATAAGCATATATATTTACTTTCAACATCAAATTCGAATATGCAATTCCCAACACATTTCCAATTCCTTCCTCATTATTTCAGATAAATCAAAGGCTTTAGGCCTGTTGATTTTTTTTTTTCATTTTTTTAATCACATGGATTCATTTATTAAACATTTCAAAGATCTCATACTAACATTTATTAATCTCCCAAGCTCCCCATGAAATTCGGATAAAAAGAAGTTAAAAAACATTTATCTTTTTGCCCTTTTTGTAAAAATAGCTTTAATATATAATTTAATAATTTGAGAGCTTTTGGTGAATAAAAAACATTTAAGAGAAATAAGAAATTTCCTTGCCTTATTAATTAAATAAGATTGGAAAAAAAAATTTGGTTAAAGAAAATAAGATAATTAAAAATAATTATAAAACAAATCCTATGGAGAGGATTTTACCAGTTTAATTATCCTATTCACTAATTATTGTTATCATCAAAATATTCCTAAAAGTTGAAGACCCAACAATGTTGATTGGTCTGATTTATCAATTGTCGTGTTATCTGATGTTGATACACTACAAGTTTTGCCAGTTGACCAACTTGTTCCTTGATAGATTTTATTCCATGTTCTATCAGAAATTGCCTTTCTGAACATTCCCAATTGTCCAACCTATCATTGTTTGCTTGGGGGGACTCTCCTACGTACTGGAGGAATTTGGAACTTTCTTCGTTTCCCATGTCGATCATATTGACGCCCTCTTTATTGTGTTGTGGCTGAGGATTATCTTGAACATTTGGTTGTTCTTGTGTTGTCACCACAATCTCCCCACTGTCTATCAAGTCCTGGATTTTGTGCTTGAGAGACCAACAATCTTGGGTATCGTAGCCCGGAGCTCCAGAATGATAAACACATTTCTTACTGGGGTCAAAATTCCGTCCACTTGAGTTAGCTGGAGGAAAGAGCTAGACAAACTTCTTTTGTGTTGTTAGAAGTTTTAGCACATTTTCTAGTGAGTCTCCTAAGGGTGTGAATGTTCTTCGACGTTTAACTCCTCCAATTTTTTAAAACGAAGGATTTGAAGATTGTGCAGAAGTTTGGAAAGGGGAATAATTTCTCCTTTTAATGGGCAAGTTTTGATTGCCTCTCTGACTTTGTACTTGAAATATTAAGGACACATCCTCCTCCTTTTTATGAACTCTCCGAGAATTATTCCCATAGCTTCCAGCTTGAATATGCTCAGCCACGGCTTCCAAAGTAGTAAGGTCTTTGATCTTTCCAGACTTCGATCCCATTTCAGCCATTTATCTGTATTTAATCATTTCTGAGAATGATTTTCCTATACCTGCTAGGACCCTCTCGTAAAATGGAGCTTCCTGTATATCAATGGATGTCATGACCCTTTCTATTTCTGTCATTGATGGAATGACTTGAGCAGTCAGGCGTCTCCACCATTGGGCATATTCACGAAAAGATTCATTGCTTTGCTTCTTAACCTTGGTAATTTGATACCTATCTGGAGCCATTAGTGATTGGAAACTATATTGATTTAGGAAGGCATGTGCTAGCTCCTCCTAGCTGTGGATTTTGGAATTATCTAGTCGGGCATACCATTACCATGCTCTAGCTTCTCCGGTTAAACTTTTCTGAAATAGCTGCATCCTTAATTTCTCATCTTCGGCATAGGAACTGAGTTCTCCAATGAACACTTTCAAATGAATGTAAGGATCTCCTAATCCGTCATATTTTCAAAATTAGGGATCTGAAATTTGTCTGGATAACGGGCCCCTAGAAAGATGCAGAGATCTGAGTAATTTACACTCCCATAGACTCCAATCCCTTTAATTGACCAGAAGGTTTCTTCCATTTGCTGGACTTTCTTTCTAATGTCACCAATTTCTCAATCTTCTTTGAGGTAGGTGATTTCAGGGGTTTTGTTAGATTTTTCATTAATTTATGGTTCAGGTATCTGAGCTTCCTTTTCTTTCTTCTTAATATTCTGGCTTCCTCCTTGTGTGGAGATTTCTGCTTGAGTGGGTATTTGTTGTCCCTGAGTACTCTTTCTCTGCTCTTTCAGGAAAATAGCTAACTCCGTTATTTGATTTTTGAATCCCTCAAACTCTTCTCGAGACACAAAACTGGTCCTCTGTTGGGTGTCTTCTTCCATGTTAGTGGGTAGGCTCTGAGCCTTATTAGATTTAGACCTAGTAGTGGGACCAATTTTGCCTACAATAAAAGTAGGTATGTTAATTTTGATATATATTAACAGGATGAATGCTATGCAATGTGTCATTTTTTGAGGTTTTTTAATTTTTTCCTGCAAAACAGCTGTTAGTTGTTTTGCTGACAGGATAGCATGACATGATTTAATATCTGTGCAAAAATAAAATTGACAGGGAATGGATTGTATATTTACATTTATTTGATAATTACATGGAATTGAAATTTACATTGAATTTACATAGAATTTGAAAGGGAAAGGTATGTAGAGACTTCCCTTCGCGTTTGGTTTATCAGAGGCTAACCTATCTTAGACTATTCTCGTGGCTTTTCGGCACGAAGGACCCTAGATCATCGCAATTTACTAGATGGGAAGTTAATCCGATCTTTCAATTGGAGCGGATCTAAGTGGATCCTTTCCTGAGCCTCGCAGGATTAGTCTACTTTGAGTCAAGTAATCAAACACCGACGGGTTCGCCTCTTGGTGGAGGAATCACATAACATACATTCATATACAACGCGTCTCACCATATGAAATGATGACATTGTGCCAAGCACTAACATAAAGCAGTAAAATATTTATTTACATCTACTCAATGTAAAGACATCATCCACACATATGCAGATAAAAGGGAATTTTTGAAAAAATTGAAATGCGGCTTAAGCCCTCTACAGTCCCCAGCAGAGTCACCACCTGTCGACGTCGGGAAAAATCTTGATTTCTTTTCCTATGTATTTCTACCCTTTATGTTTTATATTTCTGATTTGATTGATCTAAGGGTGAGATTTTCAGGAAAAGACCGACATACAATGTCGACGATTTAAAAAGATTGATTTTATTGGTCTGAATTAGATAGAGTCGCCAGTTGGTATGAGTTAAATGGTTGTACCAACTCAACCGAGTTTTGAAAGATTTTGCAATATGACCCAATTACTGGACTCTGTTTAATCGATCTTGAAAACCGAGATTCATAGAGTTCAGGGGCTTGATTAAGCGGGGGGACGATGTTAGGCACCCCCCCGACTTCAGTGAAACACGGTTACCGCGTCTTTTCAATTCTCTAATCATTATGTGTGTGTGTGTTACAGTTGATTGGGCCTAAGCGCTTTATTTGAAAGTAGTGTTGTGCTTCGGTGGACCTATATACGAAGAGTTTGATTTATTTGAAAAGTCCATTTTTAGACAAGATATGAAAATGATGTTTTGTAAAGAGATTTCAAACCCTTTCGCTCGCATAGGAATTGAAGCCTTTTGATACTTCCATTTTATTCTATATTCGACTTTATTTGATTTTATTCTCCAAATGCGAAGCATCTTCAACAAAATAATATATACATAGGTGTCGGGCTCCTTTTGGGCATAAAAGCCATCGAAGTGACCCAAACACCACAAACAACGCTTTTACTAGATTGAGACCTTAAATCCGGATAACCGTTTTAAGGTCCCTCTTATTTACATTTAGAAAAAGGCCTGCAAGCTATATATACATTTCAAATTTGTCCATCATGGGAATGGGATCTAGATCCATGTAATTAATCGTAGATCCTGTAATTCCTAGACTCACAAAATATCATTTAAAAGCTTGCACGACAAATATGTTGAACTAGAATGCAAATTAAAATATAGACGTCGCAAGACAAATGATTCATCAGTTAAATCCTTACATGCGCGTAGCCAAGCTTCCCGTTCCCTCTAGATATAGATCTAGGGTCGCGTGGTTGCTTAATATTTACAACATTAGAAAGAAAACTAGATTTATTTAAATCTTAGCCATTCTAGCTAAACGGTTCCAGTTTTATAACTTTTGAACCAATTAAAAGTTAGATATGACTAGATTTAGATAAATCTATCCACAAACTCTACATTAGTACATATTTACATCAAATGAACAGTTGAAACTAATATTTAATCAAATTAAATAACTAATATATATATATATATATATATATATATATGTTACTTATATATATATTAAAGCAGGAAAAAGCCACGGATCCACAATCCAGGCATGACTGATCAAAATAAATATATATATGCTTCTATATATATTAAAGCTGAAAAGACCACGGATTAGTAATCCAAGCCAAACGAATTATTAAAAATATATATATGATTATATATATTAAAGCAGTAAAAAGTCATAGATTTATAATCCAGGCATAAATGAGTTAATGTAAGTATATATATATATATATACATATACTAAAGCCAGAAAAGCCACAGATTGACAATCCAAGCAAAACTAAGAATTATATAATATATATATATATATATATATATATATTAAAGTAGTTAAAAGTTTCAGATTTGAAGAAATCTTAAAGTGTATAGCGAGGAAGGCTTGAAACTACTTTCGTAGCTTGAAACTTCGTTTCCACTGGTTAAAACTTGATACGTTAGTATATATACACATAGAAGTGTTTACAAAGAACAATATTGAAGTTTAGAACACTGTTGGAAGGGTTAAAAGTTGAAACGGGCAGCATTTCCTCTCTTTTCTTCTTTTTTCTCTTTCTTTTTTGGCTTATGGAGGGGTCTATTTATAAACCAAAGGAGCCGCGGGTCAACCCACGGCAACCGCGGGTCTACCTGCGACTGACCCGAGTGGGCACGACCTCGTGGTTCCCGTCGTCTCGAAGTATGTGCACTCTGACCAACGTGTTGTCTACTTAAACCTTCATAACTTTCAATCTGAGAATTTGATGGAGGCGTGCTATACCTTTTTGAAAAGTCCTTTCCGAGAGGTACACAATGACATAGGATTTGACCTTTTCTGAATCCGGGAATATGTGTCCATGACCAAATCTTTAAGTCTTCGCAGTCCGTCCGTTGAGCTGTCTTGTGCTGTTTTCACTCGGGATTGACGTTATGGTTCTGCATGACCTTCATGGCAGTGATTTGACTTGATTTGTTGTTGAGTTGGTCAAATAACACTTTTGCCCTTCCGGGGGTTATCTCCAGGGTTGACGGGGCTTTCGACTGTCTCTCGGGGTTGTCTTCGAGGTTTGATCCCAGGCGATTCTGTTCTTCCTCACGGTCTTCTCCAAGGATTGATTTGATATCCCAGAGTTTTCTCTTGGGATTTATTTGATACTTCAGGGTTGTCTCCGAAGGTTGACTTGATCTCCTGGGGTTGTCATCGGGGTTTAACTTGATCTCCCGGGGTTGTCGTCAGGGTTTGATTTGATCTCCTGGGGTTGTCATCGGGGTTTGACTTGATCTCACGGGGTTGTCGTCGGGGTTTAACTTGATCTCCTAGGGTTCTCGCCGGGGTTTGACTTGATCTCTCAGGGTTGTCGCCGGGGTTTGACTTGATCTCTCAGGGGTTTGACTTAATCTCCCGGGGTTGTCGCCGGGGTTTGACTTAATGATCTGGATTTCTAGGGTTGTCTCTGGAAGATAAAAGATGGTTTTGTCCTCCTGCATGGTTAGTAACAGGAATGCAAAAATTTTGAGTGTTTACAAGGATAGCCAATTCTGCTATTTGATTCTTAGGTCCCTCAAACTCCTTTCGAGATATGGAACTTAATTTGTGTTGGGCACTTTCAGCCATGTCGGTGGATAGGCTTTTTGCCCTTTTAGATTATGATCTGGTAATGGGACCAATCTTACCTACAAATGGTGGATAGTTTAGTCATATTAAACACTAACAGTATGTATGTTGTGCAATTTGTTAGTTTTAATGTTTTCCTGCAAAACAAAGGTTAGTTGTTTGGATGACAGGATAGCATGACAGGATTTGATATCTGTACAATAAAATTGACAGGGAATGGAATGGATATTTAATCGATGTTTACATGGAATTGAAAGGGAAAGCCATGAAGAGACTTTCTTTCGCGTTCGGTTTATCAGAGACTGACCTATCTTAGGGTTACTCTCACGGGCTTTTCGGCATGATGGTTCCCAGATCATCGTAATCTACTTGATGGGAAGTTAATCCGATCTTTCAATTAGAGCGAGTCTGAGTGGCGTCTTTCCTGAGCCTCGCGGGATTAATCTCCTCTTGAGTCTAGTAATGAGCCATCGATGGGTTAGCCTCCTGGTGGAGGAATCACACAATTTACATTCATCGCGCCTCATTGTATATAATGATGACATTGTGCGAAGCACAAATAGAAAGCGGGGTAACGAGACATTCACATCTATTCAATGTAAAAACGTCATTTCACACATATACACAAAGAAGAGAATTGAAAAGTTTGAAAATGCGGCTTAAGCCCTCTACTGTCCCCAATAGAGTCGCCACCTGTCAACTCCTGGAGGAATTTTGATCCCTCTTCCTAATGTGTTTCTTACTCTTTATGTTTTCTATGTGGTTTGTTTGATCTGAGGGTGAGATTTTTAGAAAGAGCCCGACAAAAAATGTCGACGATTTGAAAAGATTGATTTTATTGTTTCGAATTAGATAGAGCCGCCAATTGGTATGAGTTAAAATGGTTGTACCAACTCAACCGAGTTTTTAAAGATTTTGCAGTATGGCCCAATATTGGACTCTATTTAATTGGTCTTGGAAACAGAGATTCATAGAGTTTGGGGCCTTGATTAAGCGGAGGGAAGGTGTTAGGCACCCCCCGATTTTCGTGAAATACGGTTACTGAGCTTTTCATTCCCTAATCATTGTGTATGTGTGTGTATTGCAATTAATTGGGCCTAAATACTTTATTTGAAAGTAGTGTTGTGCTTCGTTGGACCTATATATGAAGGGTTTGGTTTATTAAAAAGTTCATTTTTAGACGAGATATAAAAATAATGTTTTGAAAAGTGATTTTCAAACCCTTTCGCTCGCATAGGAATTGAAGCCATTTGATACTTCTATTTTATTCCATATTCGGCTTTATTTAATTTTATTCAAGATGCGAAGCATCTTTGAAATCAAATATATATATATATATATATATATATATATGTCGGGCCTCTTATGGGCATAAAAGCCATCGAAGTGACCCGAACACTACAATCAATGATTTTACTATATTGAGACCTTAAATCTGGATAACCGTTTTAAGATCCTTTTTTTTTTACATTTACAAAGGGTTACAAGCTAACTGTACAACTCCAACATGTCCATTATGGGAACCGAATCTAGGTTCATGAATTTAACCGTAGATCCCGTGATTCCTAGGCTCACATAATATTATTTAAAAGCTTGCACAATGAATAAATTAAAATAAAATGCATATTTAACTCTAGACTTCGCAAAATAAGAGATTCATCAGTTAAATCCCTGCATGAGCGTAGCTAAGCTTCACGTTTCCTCTAGACACAGATTTAGGGTCTCGTGGTTGCCAAATATTTACAAACTTGAAAGTAAACTAGATTTAACTAAATTTTAGCCATTCTAGCTCAACGATTCTAGTTTTACAATCTCGGAACGGGTTAAAATCTAGATATAGCTAGATTTATATAAATATAGTCAACAAACTTTAAATATTACATATTTACATCAAATAAGCGGTTAAAAACGATATTTAATCACAATAATTAACTAATATATATATATATATATATATATATATATATACACACACACACACACACACAAACTATATTTAATAAAGCTATATATATATATATATATATATTAAAACGAGGAAAAGTCAAAGATTCACAATCCAGGCCCAACTAAATAGTAATATATATATATACACTTATATATATATTAAAGAAAGAAAAAGCCACAGATAGGGAAATTACCCTCCCTAAGTTAAATCAAGAAGTTAATAAACTTAAGAAAGAAATCTCTGGTCTTAAAACTGAGATTTCTAATTTACGTAAAGAAATGACTACTCTGGCTACTAAAGGTTCAGAGCTTCACATTTTTGATTCATCAAATAATGATGAAGAAGAAGCTGAGTCTTCTAATGCCAAAGAAGACGAGTCACTTCTTATGGTTCAGGGTAATTATTTGAAAAGGTTAAAAGACATTACCATTCAAAAATGGTATATTATTGTTAGTCTAGTTGTTGATGGAACTTTTGCAATTCAACTTCCTGCTCTAGTTGACACTGGTGCAGATCTTAATTGCATTCAGGAAGGATTAATTCCTACCAAGTTCTATAAAAAAAACTAGTGAACGTCTTAATTCTGCTAATGGTAGTATGATGGAGATAAAATATAAATTGCCTAATGTTCATATTTGCCAAGACAATATGTGTTTTAAAACTTCCTTTGTTTTAATTTGCAACTTGACAGATAAGATCATTTTAGGACTCCCGTTTATATATTTATTATATCCATTTACTACTAGTAATAACGGTTTAACTACTGAGCATTTAGGCCAGAAAGTTGTATTCGAGTTTATCACTCAGCCTAAGGAAAGAGATTTGAAATTCATTCAAGACGAGTCTATTTCAAAATCTTTGAATTTGTTAAACAGTAAAACTTCACAGTTAAAATTCCTGAAATAGGAAATTAAATATAAACAGGTTGAGGATCTTCTTCTTCTTGATAAAATTCAAGATAAGATTGAAGAACTTCGCGTGTTTATGACAAAAAATTTATGTGCTGATTCTCCTAATGCCTTTTGGCATAGAAGAAAATATGTGGTTAGGCTTCCTTATGCTAAGGAATTCAAAGAGCACTTGATTCCTACTAAGGCAAGACCTATTCAGATGAGTCATCAGCAGATGGAACTTTGCAAACAAGAAATTAATGACTTGCTTGCAAAAGGTTTAATTAAACATAGCAAATCGCCTTGGTCTTGTCCAGCTTTTTATGTAAATAACAAAGCTGAGAAAGAGAGAGGCGTTCCACGTCTAGTTATTAATTACAAGCCCCTTAATAAGATTTTAGAATGGATTAGATACGCATTGCCTAATAAAGAGGACCTTCTTAGTCGTCTTAGTAACGCTACCATATTTAGTAAATTTGACCTTAAGTCGGGATTTTGGCAAGTCAGTATTTATCCTAGTGATAGGTATAAAACTGCCTTCACCACCCCCTTTGGTCATTACGAGTGGGTAGTTCAAGCATTTGGCTTGAAAAACGCCCCTAGTGAGTTTCAAAATAATCTTAATAAAATTTTGAATCCTTTTAGTCATTTCATCATTGTTTACATTGATGATATTCTCGTCTTTTCTAAGTCAGTTGACGAACATTTCAAACATTTGAATTCGTTCTTCAAAGCTATCAAAGTCAATGGTTTGGTCCTTTCTCCTACAAAATGTAGTCTGTTCCAAACTAGAGTCAAATTTCTGGGTCATAATATTTATCGTGGTCTAGTCCGTCCAATTCAACGAGTCATTCAGTTCGCAGATAAATTCCCTGATAAAATCATTGATAAAACTCAACTCCAGCGATTCTTAGGATCTCTTAATTACGTGGATAAATTTTATCAAAATTTAAGAAAAATCTGTAAACCTCTGTTTCTTCGTTTACAGAAAAATCCTCCTTCTTGGACTGATGAACATACTGCTATCGTCCAACAAGTCCAAAAATATTTTAAGGTTTTGCCCTGCCTTGGCATTTTAAATGAATCTGCTTTTAAAATTGTTGAAACTGACGCCTCCGAAATTGGTTTTGGTGGCATTCTGAAGCAGAAATTAACCCATGCTTCTTCTGAACAAATTGTTCGATTTTACTCTGGTGCGTGGAATCAAGCTCAGTTAAACTATAGTACAATTAAAAAAGAGATTTTAGCCTTGGTTTTGTGTATTAGTAAATTTCAAAATGATTTGTTAAATCAAAGATTTTTAGTACGTATTGAATGTAAATCAGCCAAATACATTTTAGAAAAGGATGTTAAAAACATTGCTGCAAAGCATATTTTTGCCCGTTGGCAATCTATTTTAAGCATTTTTGATTTTGATATTGAATATATTAAAGGCAGTGAAAATTCAGTTCCTGATTTTCTTACTCGAGAATTTATTCATTCAGGTACCCAGAATATATGAGTGTGAGAGGTAACAAGAATGTTCGGCCTCCTGGCCCTCCAGGCTCAGGCCCGCCTAGTCAAAGGCCCTTGGGAGCCATAATCCCACATCCAGTTAGCCCAGTTACACCTATTGATGTAGCAAATAGGTTTACGGTCCTTGGTACTGTTCTAAAGCCCTATAATACGATTTTGGCCCAGCCTCCCAAGCCCTTTGATCCTTTTGCCTCTTCTTCCTCCAGTAATCCTACTTCTGGTTAACATACTTTTTCTGAGTATGTCCCTGTCTATTCCACCAATTTATTTCATATTGAGAGACATATGAAATCAATTGATGATCCAGTCAAGTTAGCCTCCCAGTTCTTCCCAACTGGTTGGCATTTTCTTCCTTTGGCTCCTTATAAATCCCTTGTGTATTATAAGGACGTTCTTCTTCAAACTCAGTCAATTGCAGTCAAACCCATTCATGATAGAAATGATTCTTCTAAAATCATCTATTATTCCCTCTATATTAAACAGATTATCTCCATGTCTGACTGGGGTAATCATCCTTCTGATCTGCATCAGTTAAATGATCATGATAGCCAGTTCTGCTATTATGATTATATGGAGGCTTGGAATAGAGTTTTTATATTTCAAACTCCTTCCTTTAATCACTCGTGGTTCATTCAATTTGACCACAAATTCAAGAGTCAAATTCCTCATTGGTTTGTTTTATGGTGGGAAAGATTTGGTCTCATCCATAAAATTCTTCCGATTGAGCTTCAGTCAGTTCTTTCTGTGTTTTGTTGCAGAGCCCCTAATAATCCGAAGAATGATTGTATTCCAGTTATTCTTCAATTTGTTAGTAAATATAAGGTTCCATGGATTCTGAAATAGAATTATGGATTTTATTCCCCTGTTGTCGAAATAGATCTTCAGTCAGAAAAAGATAAATCTATTATTACTCGCAATAACATTAGTCAATTGACTTATGTTACTCGCGAATTCTCTATTAAATGGTGGGATAAATTTGATGTTTATCGCATCGTCGGTCAAGTTCAAAAGGAGTTTCCTAACCCTACTCCTATTAAATCGGTTCCTCCTCCAAAGGAATCTTCTTCTAGTAAATCCAAAAAATCTTCCCAAATAAAGATAGATTTTGCGGATATTGATCACTATTCTAATGCCGAGTTGAAGCAGTTAGCTCGGCTTATTCAAAAACGAGTGGATAAACTCAGTGAGGACTTAGTTCCCTCAATCTGTTCATCTTCCTCGTCCAGATCTAGTCATGAGGCCTCCAACCCTATTGATCCATACAGTATCATTTCTCTTCGGGATGCTCAGAATCCTTTTGCCTAGGATGCCTACAGTTATAGCATATTGCAAGCGGCAGACAAAGAACTGTTGTTTTCACCAAAGTCATCAAGTGTGCAGTCAAAGCAGCTGAATGTTGATATCGAGTCTGTTTGTAATTTAGCTGAGTCATGTCCTGTTTGTCGGCCAAATGGTCACTTTAGTCAAAAGTTATTCTGATGTATTTGTATTTTATTCAAAAGTTGTAATAGTGGTTTGTATTTAGTCAAAAGTTGTAATAATGCTTCTGTCTTTTGATAAAGCATTACTGTTATTCAATAGTTAAAAATGTTTTGTAATTATTGAGTTGTAATCAATACGCCTTCTCTCATTCCTATATAAGAGAGGCTCAGTCATTTGTATAAGGCAGGATTTAGATATCCAATAGAGAGCTTGAGAAGACTCAGATTCCTATCTGACTAATCTTCAACCCTCTTGCCTTCTATCTTAGTTATAACATGTTAGGCTTCTATAATCGAGTCTGCTTGTAAGTTACCTTCAGTCATCTACTTGTAAATTATTTATCAATTAATAAAAGTTTATTTTATTTCAAATTCTTGTTAATACATATGAACTGCTGTTATCATTTCTTATAGTTTGACTATAGTTGTGATTCAGATTTGTATGCGCCACTCTCTCTCTCTTCTCTTTCTGCCTTCTTGGTATCAGAGCCATGTGTTGTTTGTTTACTAAGTGTTGTTCTTAATCTGGTTAATCAAAGCCATTTTGAAAATCAAAAGTTTTTAATTATTCTTTGTTCTTGAAGTCACCTAAGCTCTTTCTGTAGAACACCCCAGGTCGCCATAGGTCCCGTTGAGTCGTTGTAAGTCTCTAGTATTTGAGCAGTTTAGGCAAAAGGGAATCACTAGATCTAAGGGTATGCATCTGCTTAAGGAAAGAAGGGTATGTATGGAAGAACCTAAAGTTATTAAGAATTTTAATTTTTAAAATGAGTAGATTATTCAGGTCGAGTTCTTCAGTTAGTAATAGATCAACCCTACCTCCAGTACCAGGCATAGTCAACCAGGAAGAACATAGTTATGAAAACATTAATCAAACCCTTAGTAACTGGAACATACCTAGGGTGTCTCCTAAGGAAATTTATCAGTTAACCTTTATTGATAACTTTAAAACTGATTATAATGTTAAAACGGTTGAACGTGTCTATGCGATCAACAAAGAATATGAAAATTGTAGTCTTCTTTCTACTGATGTTATTAACAAACATAGAAAGAAAGGTTATAATTTTATTCATATTGGTTTAGTTCAGGTCGCAGTTAAACCTTTAACAATTAAAGGTATAAACTCAAGCATATTCTTATATCTTAGAGATGCGCGATATCTTAATTATGCTCCAAGCATAATTGGTATCATGGAGTCAAGTCTGCATGATGGACCTATCCATTTCAATTGCTTTCCTGATCTCCCCTTGAGTTTAAGTGATGTTAATCTATTAAAAGCATTAACTCTGAACATTAAGAGTGCAGGTGAGATAACTCATATGATTGAGGGTTCTCAACCTATAGCCTTAATTTACAGAATTTTTTATAAAGTCATGAAAACCAATTTAAATACTCATGCTCTTAATAATAGTACAAAAGATCACACTGTTTTAATTCAAAGCAGCACTAGTAACGCTAATATCCAAACCCCAAGGACTATTCTTTGGAAAGATATTACGCTACCTAGTCAGTGGATCCTCCCTCAAGAGATTCCACAAAAACCAATAATTAATAATTTGTTGAATTTAGACAAAATTAAACAATTTTCTGATGGTACTGTCAGAGTCAGTTTTGAACGTACCAGAAGACCTTTAATTATAGAAGAATTTACTAAATCTTCAGTTCCTTCGGTTTCCAGAAGATATACTGAAGTATTAAGTGATTTTTCTATTCCTGATATTAAAATGAAAGGTATTCTTAATCAAGGTCAGACTAGTCATCCTGGTTACACTCCTCCTACTAAGGTAGAAGATGAACAAGATGACGTGTAACCTACAGTTTCTGTAGGACCAACCCCTTTTGATTTCGAAGCACCTATTAATCATCAGTTAAGAGTAATCACTAAAGCATTTAAATTAGATTGGGATAGTCAGGTTGCAGATTTCAATTCTACATCTAATAAAGAGAAACGCCATGCTTTTCGTAATAAATATGATAAGCATGATAGAGATAAAATTGTTAATAAATGAAAAAAATATTTAAAAAATAATCAAGAGAACCTTACATTTTATAACTGGTATGATAAATATCATTCGCAGTGTAAAGTTCTTACCAAAAGTCAGTGGACAAAAGAGGATAAGTCTAAGATCTTAGCATCTCATCCTCCTTTAGAAACTGTTCTTTTACATGTTAAAAACACTCCAGTTATTGCTAGCCCATGTAAAGTTGCAGATGGGAAAACTGATGAAAAGAAAATTATTGAACAAAATAATTTTACTAATCAGTATCTAGCTACAATTGGTAAACAGTTAGATAAAATTGAAGAAAAGTTTGATCATTCTTTAATTAAAAATCCTGAAAAGAAACTAGATCAACCTTTATTGACACTCCCAGAAAAAAGAGAAGGAATGGGATTGCTTAATAAAGATTCTGATTTAGTTAAAAGCATTGATAAGTTAATTAAAAAGATTGGTTCAAGTTCTGGTGAAGCTAGTGGTACTGTTGCTATCATGGATCAAATTGAAGATTCTGATGATGAAAGTAATAGTCAGTCAGAAGCTGTTTCTGAGGTCGCTTCTATCCCAGATCTTGCTGAACAGTTAAACAAGTTAACTTTTAATAATACCAGTATTACAAAAAATTGGTATTCTAGACCCACTCCCCCTGATCTTCAGTATGAGGAGAGAAATCTAGATAATCAATTTTCTGTGTCGTCTAATAAAATTTATGAATGGAATATTGATGGGTTTAGTGAACATCAGATTCTTACTAAAATGAATCATTTGTCCATGGTAGCCAATGGTTATATTACAGCGTTCAGCAGCTTAACTCAGCCTGATATCGTTGAAATATTAACTAATGGTTTCACTGGTGTACTTCGTTCTTGGTGGGAAAAACACCTTGACGAAGATGCAAGGAACTCTATTATCCATGCTCGCCAGTTAGATGACAATGGTCAACCTATCTTTCGAGAAGATATAGGTTTTGGTATTCCTGATGGCATTAACACATTAATTTTCACAAAAATATTTTATTGGAACTCCTAGTAATATCACTGAGAGAATTCATGACCAGTTAAGTAAAATCACTTAAAGTGGGACAAGTGAGGTTACCTAACTGGTCATGAATTCTCTCAGTGATATTACTGGGAGTTCTAATAAAATGTTTTGTTATATATATATATGTTAAAGCAAGAAAAAGTAACAGATCTGAAGAGATCTTATAAAATATAGCGAGAATGGCTATCGAATGGCTTTAGCTCTTCAAAACTCAGTTCCACTGGTTAAAATTTGATATGTTGTAGTATATATGTATAATACTATTTACAAAGAAGATTTACAGAATTTGGAAGAAGATTTGAGCTGTTAGACACTGAAATGGCCGAATTTCTCTCTCCTAAACCTTCTTCTCTCTCTAATCTTCTCCTACAAGCTGATGGGCGTCTGATATATATAGACTGGATTTTCGCAGGTAGAACTTTGGCTTTCGTGAGTATACCTGTGGATGTGCCCAAGTGGGTCCCGCCTTACGTGCAATCTCGATCGATGTGCAGTTCGTTGAAACGCTTGTAACTTGTAATCCGAGAATCCGATGGAGATGTGTCATACCATTTCTGAAAGCTCTCTCCAAGAGCTAAGCAATGACATAGGTCTTTCCCTTTTTTCGAATCTGGGAACATGTGTCTGTGACAAATATGGCATCTTTGGGTCTTCGCAGGTAGTCTGTTGAGCTGGTTTGCGTAGTTTACGCTCGGAAGTGCTGTAATAGTTCTTTGTAACCCTATTTGAAGCTGTTTTGTGGTTGTTGAAGTTAACTCATCAAAATTACCATTTTCCCTTCTAGGGGTTTTCTCCAGGGTTGACGGGGCTTTTGGCTGTCCTTTGGGGTTGTCTCCGAGGTTTGATCGCAACTGATTCTATTTTTTCCTCAGTGTCGACATTGGGAAAAAATCCATCTCTTTGGATAGATCTTCCTCTTCCTAAATTTGTTGTTATTTACCCTTGTTTGTCTTATCTATTTTATGAAATGTGATTTTTTTAGGAAATGGTCAACATGTATCATGTCGACGATTTGAAAGGTTTACAAAGTCGCCAGTTGGTATATTTTGAAATGGTTGTACCAACTCAATCGAGTTTTGTTTGATTTTTTGCAAGTAGGCCCTATTACTGGACGCTGTCAAAAGTTGGCCTTGGAAACCGAGATTCATAAAGTTCGGGAGATTGGTTAAGCCGGGGGGGGGGGGGGGGGGGAAGGTGTTTGGCACCCCCGACTTCCGTGAAACACGATTACCGCATCTTTTCAATATTTTCATTTTTTATTTGCAATGTGTGTGTGTATGCTGGAAGTAATTGAGCCTACATTTGTTTGATTTGAAAGTAGTGCCATGCTTCGTTGGACTTATATACGAAGGGTTTGATTTGTTTGAAAAGTCCAATTTTAGACAAGATATGAAAATGTCATTTTGTAAGGTGGTTTTCAAACCCTTTTGCTCGCATAAGAATTGAATCATATTGATACTTCCATTTTATTCTATTCAACCTTTGGCTTGATTTGGATGTTAATTGTTGGGATGCGAAGCATCCTTGACCACAGGATGTATATACAAGTGATGGTCTTCTTATGGGCATGACAGCCATCGAAGTGACTCTAGCACTACAAACCATATTTTACTATGTTTGAGACCTTAAATTCGAATAACCGTTTTAAGGTCCCTCGGATGTACATTTTATAGAAAAACTAGCAGGATGTGTTTACAACGTGGAGTTGTCCATTGTGGGAATCAGATTCAGATCAGTTCGTTTGATCAATAATCCCACGATTCATAGGCTCACAAAAAATAGGCAAGAAAACATGCACAACATAGATATTCACAGAAAATGCAAATTGTACTCTAGACATCACAAAATAAAAGATTCTTCAGTTAAATCCTTGTTTGCGCGTAGCCAAAGCTTCCCGTTTTCACTAGATATGGATCTAGAGTCACGTAGTCGCTTTATATTTACAAAATTTGAAAAAAACTAGATTTAAATAAATCTTTGTCATTCTAGTTCTCCGGTTCCGGTTTGACCGATTTTGAACCGTTTGAAAGTTAGAAAAGGCTAGATTTAGATAAATCTAATCCACAATCTTTACATCAGTGCAAATTCATATCAAATGAATACTTAAAGCAAATATTTAATCACATTGAATAAAGAACATATATATACTTATATATATATATATATATATATATATAAGCTGTAAAGGGCCACGGATTTCCAATCCAGGCCCGACGAAGAAATATAAAAATATATATATATGTATAAAAGTTGTAAAGAGCCACGAATTTCTAATCCAGGCTCGACTGGAATGTATATATATATATATATATATATATATATATATATATAGATATATATATATTTATAAAAACTGTAAAGAGCCACGAATTTCTAATTCAAGCTCGACTGGAATGTAAATATTTATATATGTATAAAAGCTGTAAAGAGCCACGAATTTTTAATCCAGGCTAGACTGAAATGTAAATATATATATATATATATATATATATATATATATATATTTATTTATAAAAATAATAAAAGGCCACAAATTTCCAATCCAGGCCAAACCATGTCAGAATAATTATATATATATAGTTATATATATATAAAAGCTGTAAAAGCCACGAATTAGCAATTCAGGCTTGACGAAATTGAAAGTTAGTATATATATAGTCAGTTATATATATAATAAAGTTGAAAAAGGCCACGAATCAGCGATCCAGGCCGAATAAGTTAGTGTATATATATATATAAAAGCGAGTAAAAGCCACATATTAACAATCCAGGCTGTGCAAACAAAGAAAAACGTATATATATACTTATATATACTAAAAAGTAAGCTAAAAAGGCCACAGATATGATATTCGGACAAAACCAGAAGATGAAACTTTATATACATGTTCACATATACGTAATAAAGCAAGAAATGACTTCTGATCGTAAAAAAACTTACAATAGGCAGCTCCATAGGCTTCTTGCCACTCGGAAGGCTTAAAATCTCTATTTCCACCGGTTAATTTTTGATATGTTGTAGAATATACGTATGCAAACCTATTGGAAGAATAAAATTACTGTTTAGAGTACTAGAAGTAGGGCTAAGGGTCGAAATGGACGGAGTTTCAAAGTGTTTGTGTATTTTTTTTCCTTTTTTTGCAAGGGTGGGGGTTCTTATTTATAGACCAGATGGTAGCGGATCCACTCGTGGTAGCCACGAGTCTACCTACGGCTCCTCAAGTGGGGCCCACTCCCATGGGTCCTGTTATCTCGAAGTACGCGCACTTCGACCAACGCTGGGTATGCTTCGAATCTTCATAACTTTTGATCCTGGCGTCCGTTTGAGGTGTGCTATACCTTTTCGGAAAGCCCTTTCCGAAAGCAACACAATGACATGAGATTTAACCTTTTTTGAATCTAGGAAGATATGTGTATAACAGATCTTTGTTTTTTTGCAGTCCGTCCGTTGAGCTGTATTGTGCTGTTTTCACTCGAGATCGATGTTATGGATCTTTCTGACCCTCATTGCATCAATTTGGCTTGATTTGGCTTGAAGTTGATAAAATGACCATTTTGGCCTTCCAAGGGTTGTCTCCCGTATTAGCAAGGTTTTCAACTATTTTCTCAGGGTTATCTCCGAGGTTTGATCCCAGTCGACTCTGTTCTTCCTCAGTATTATCTTTGAGGTTTATTTGGTCTCCCAGGGTTGTCTCTGGGGATGATTTGATGCTTTGGGGCTGTCTTCGAAGGTTGATCTGGTCTGCTGGGGTTGTCGCCGGGGCTATTGTACTTCCCGGGGTTGTCGTCGGGGCTTCACTTGACATCCCGGTGTTGCCGGGGCTTGACTTGACATCCTGGTGTTGTGGCCGGGGTTGATTTTTATCTTTCGGTGTTGTCTTTGGGGCTACTGTACTTTTTGGGGTTGTCGTGGGGTTTCACTTGACATCCTAGTGTTGTCGGGGCTTTACTTGACATCCGGTGTTGTGATCGGGGTTGAGTTTGATCTTCCGGGGTGGTTGCCGGGGCTTGACTTGATCTTCCGGTGTTGTCGGTGAAAGTAGTAAGCATACAAGCCAATCATGTATGATGATAAAGCATATACTTTAGAGACGATCTTATTTATTGATTAATAAAAGTATTCAATTATTAAAGGCATTTAAATATCTACATGAAGCTGCTTTTATAATATGTAAATAACCCGTAGTTTTAAGAAATGTTTTTAGAATCATGATGTTGATCATGCTAATGAGATCTAAATTCTTTAAAAGCTTAAAACTAAAATAGTTCCCAATCGATGAATTACTAAATAAGGGATTAGTAAATCCAAATATATTGATATATATGTTGCTTGCTCATTGGATGAGGATGATTGATCTTATGATCATTTGTGTGTAGACATTAAAGCAAGTATGCAGGTGCTTATTATAGAATAAGTTCACTGAACGTGACTCGCTATGAAATACCTAATGGTGTTTTACTTGCCTGTCAATAGGAATTCTTAATGTGATAGTAGTACAAGTAATCCTTGGACTTGAGATCATCATAGTATCTTGTGTGTAATGAATTATACTTTGACTTATTCTTTAAGACCCTTAGGGTATATCAAAGGGTATGCTTGGGTATAATGAGTTACATATGGAGATAATGAATGATTAATAAAGAATCTACCACTTCTAGTAAAAGAAGAGATATGTCCTATGTGATTCGTTAAATAACAACCCAGTAGTACTTGACCAAGGTAGAATGGAATTAGAAAGGAGTTTCTAATTTGTAGTATTTGGAGTTGTGAATTTTCCAACCGAAATACATATAATTAAATAAAATAAGACATGACAATAATTTCATGTCTTATATTTAATTGGGACATTGTATGGTGGAAGAATTGAATTGTACGGTAACTATTTAATCACATGTTCTTTTATGATTAATGTTGAAGTCTATATTATCTAAAAAGTCGTTGATCGCTAGGGCAATTTATCCCTTTTATAGAATAAATATTATTTATTTAAATATATTATTAGTTTAATTTATTTATTTAAATAAGATTAGAATTGTTCTAATTGATTAATTCACAATCGGTTTAATATGGAGAACCTAAAGGGTCACACCATAAATGGAAGAATAATTCTTTAAGAAGGTAATGTCATAATCGTAATAATGTATTAAGTGTAATTAATTTAATCTATGGTGATAGAATAAATTAAATAGCTTAATGTTTATTTTTTAATATTTTTGAAATAATAAATATTAATTAATAAGAGGAGTCTTATTAATATTATTATTATTTTAATTTCTAAAGGAGTTTAGGAATTAATATAATATTAGTACTCTCATTTATTCCTTGTAAGATTATGAGGCAAATTAATTAAAGGAGTTTAATTAATTAATCCCAATATGATTGGGAAGCCTAATTAATTAAAGGAGTTTAATTAATTAAATGAAAACCTATTTCTAATAGGATTAGAAGGGTTAACCAATATCTATATAAGAGGAGTCTTATAATAGATATCAGTTGATGTAAATTCTAATTGTTGGAGAGTACTCCTTTTTTATAGTGGATAGAAACCTAGGGTTTAGCCAACCACCCGCCTTCTTGATAATTCATCTTCCTTGGTAGATCACCTCTAGAGGCCAAACACTTGGGTGGCTAACGTTGATAAAAGGAAGTAATCAATCCCAGACATTCAAGGAGATCGCGAAGAACAAGGAGTTGAACTTGTACCTGTGGAAGGTTCGTTCTACAAGGGTATGAATTCCATAACTTCTTATTTATCGTTTTAAATTAATAATATGCATAAAGGATGATCCGAGTAATGGTTTTGTAGAAATGTTTTTAAACTTTGATATACCATGCTTCTGCTTATTTTGCAATTTGATTGCGTCATGATTTCGTATAAACCCAACAGTGGTATCCGAGCCAAACTTTTATGTAATTATTAATTATTTTTTGATTTCATATACATATGGGTATGTATTTAGAATAATTTATTGGATATAATTTTATTGTATAAAATAATTTTTTATGAAAAAGGGCCAATTTCGAACTGAAAAAAAAATCGCGAAAGCGTCTTTTAATTCGCGAGCTGATTAAATTGCAAAAGCATTTTTTTTGGAGCAAAAGGTGATCCGTGTTACAAGGGGTGACCCACAGATTGTTTTTACAAGGTGATTAACGATTACCTGATACCAAAGGATTTCAACTAAAAGTCACTGTATATATATATATATATATATATATATATATATATATATATATATATATATATATATATATATATATATGTACAAACACACACTGGTGACCTTTAGTTATATAATATAAATATATAATCCAATAGTGCGGTAATATATTATATTATATATACGATTATATTATATATATATATATATATATATATATTTAATATATATATATAATATTCTTAATAATTTTATAATTAAAATAAAGAGTTTATTTTAATCTTGAAATTGGATTTCATGCAATTTAAAATTGCCCATTAAATGATACTCATATATATATGAATGATTTTAATTCATGAGATGAATGTTTATTTATTGTTGCATATGGTGATATGTATGAAAATAAATGAAGTTGATTATGGACAATTGACTAATGTGATTAGATTTTATTTTAGTTGAATGCTTGAATGAATGTGTTTTATTAAATGGAGTCTACGTACCTCGTCTTCTCTGGTTTTTTCTTAATGTAAAATTTTATCTCTCTTTTATGTACATCCCCTTGAATGTTGATCAAGGTTTCTATTTAAATTAAATAGTTTAATGTAATAGAAATAGTTAAAATTATCTTGAATAAATTGGAGACCAAGGAGCAAGGAGCGCGTGAAGACCCGTTTGTATGGAGCCCCCGTGTTTGAATGTAATAGTTATGTTTAAATTTAAATTCTTTCACTCCTAGGTTTGACCTTTTGGTTCACTTGGTGGCTCTAGTGAACTAAACTAGAAGAAAAGTCCATAATCAATCCGGGTAAAATATAGTATTCTATATGTGAATGCTAAGTATTATATATATTATATTTTATGCAGACATGCTTCGCATGTTTTAATAAAATAACGCGTATTATATATATATATATATATATATATATGTGTGTGTGTGTGTGTGTGTGTGTGTGTGTGTGTGTGTGCATGCGCGTTAAACAAGATGATACAAATAATAACAAACCCCTCAAAGAAATCATATTAAGTCTAAAGCGTTCAATGATATTTAGAATATCGAACGTCGCTTTCTAGCATGATAAATTAATAGAGTATTAAATATTTAATATGAGTTTGTTGTGCACACACAAGGTAAGTATTAAGTATTTAATATATTAATGTAATCACATTTGATGCTTATAAAGTTAATTGAACAATATTATTTTGTTGTGCACACACAAGGACAATACTTTTTTTTTTGAATATATGGAGTGCTAGGTTGGACTTAACTGAAATTATTTTAGTTCGGATGTGCACACACTTGACCATTATGATCTAAGAGGCAGAATACAAGCAGTTACATGTCGATATAATTGACAAGAGTTGTCTACCTATTTATTTATATATCGTTTGTTGCGCACACACAAGGCTATATATATTTGAAATAAGATCCTTAATCTCACTAGCAGATCTTTAATTAGATTTTGCCAAACTATATATATGAGGGTAATATAGTTTGAAGAAAATAGTGAGAGATACCAATTTAAAATAAGACTTAATTTATTTTGGTATATAAAATTAATTAAATGAATGTTTGCTAAAATGTTGTCTTTTCACATGCAAAAATTTAAAAATGTCAAAATCACTAATTTTACTGCGTAGCATACTTGATGCTAACAGAGTAACCGGGCCGAATTACACGGACTGGTTAAGGAATCTGAGAATAGTTCTCACTACTGAAAAGATTTCTTATGTCCTAAATTCACCTGTCCCTGGAACTGTTCCAGAATCAGCCTCTGAGGAAGAGATTGCCACTAGTGTTAAATGGAAAGATGATGCACCTGTGGCTCAATGCATCATGCTCGAATCCATGAATAACGAGCTTCAGCGTCAGCATAAAAACATGGATGCTCCTATTATGTTGTTTCACCTCAAGGAGTTGTATGGTGAACAAAGTAGGATTGCTAGATATGAGATATCTAAGGAGCTCTTCTGATCTCGGATGATCAAGGGCACTGCCGTTGAGACTCATGTCCTAAGGGTGATCAATCTGATTGAATGGCTTGGACAGATTGGGTTCGTCATGGATGGGGAGTTGAGTCAAGACTTGGTCTTGTAGTCACTTCTTGAGACCTTCTCGCAGTTCGTTGTAAATTTCCACACGAATAAGTTAGATGTCAGCTTGCCTGAATTACTTAATATGTTGAAAACTGCATAAGGTCATTTCCCATCCAAGAAGAACCATGTCTTAATGGTGGATTCTTCCAAGAAAAGGAAGTGGCCCAAGGTATCTTCGGAAAAGAAGAAATCTAAGAAGGCTAAGGGCAAGGTTAACACAAAGGAACAAAAAAAACCTGATCCAGTTAGCAAAGGAATGTGCTTCCATTGCAACGAGCCTAGTCATTGGAAGCGTAACTGCAAGAAGTTTCTGCCAGAGAAGAAGCTTAGAGAAGCTTCGACTTCCAATCAAGATTTGTTCATGATTGAAATTAATTTTTCAAAAAGTCAAAATTCTACTTGGGTATTGGATACCGGCTGTGGTTCTTACATATGTAATACTGTGCAGGGACTGGTCAGAAGTAGAAAGCTGAACAAGGATGAGGTTGTCCTACGAGGGAAAAATAGAGAAAAGGTTGCTGCATTAGCTGTAGGCACTTATTGTTTAGCACTGCCTACGGGCAAATCTATTTATTTAAATAATTGTTATTTTGTTCCGAATATCATTAGAAACATTATTTCTGTTTCCGTATAAGATATGGATGGCTTTGACATTATAACAAAGAACAACAGATATTCTATTTATAATAACAATATTTTATATGGTGTTGGTAATTTGCGAAATGGACTTATATACTTAACTTGCATGAAAATATATTTAAAATTGAACAAACTAAGAAAAGAAAAAGAGATGATGTTAATTATACCTATATGTGGTGTGACAACCCGAGAATTTATAAGATTAATAAAATCTTAAATGATTAAATAAAGGTTAAATAATAAGGCCTAGACTGGAAATAGAGTATGGATTTAAATTTTTTGTGAAAGACTTATATGATTTTGTGATTATATGTGTGTACAGTATGTGGTTAATGGTTGAGTAAGAATCAGGTAAATGGTAACATGAAAAAACCTTAATTTTAAATTGATAAACCCTAATTCAGTTGATGAAAACCCTAACCCTAATTACGGATAAAGATTTGATAGTTAATACAGTTATTATAATTATATCTATGATTGTGTGTGTGTGTATAGTAAGGGATTAATGATCAAATATTGATTAGACAATGTATAACCTTAGTAAACCCTAATGGTAGAAACCCTAATTTGCAGTTAAAAAATCCTAATTTCTTATTCGAGAATCCTAAACCCTAATTTGCAAACCTTAATGGTGATTAGCAAACCCTAATGTTATTTATCAAACCCTAAGGGTTAAATTTTAAGGAAAACATAGGATATGACCGAACTACCCTTAAAATTGTGTGGGAAATTATTAGAATACCCTTTTGGAGGCGAAATGACGGAATTACCCTTAAAATTATATGTGAAATGACCAAAATACCCTCCAATCTATGTGAACTTAAATCAACCAATCAGAGAAGAGATGATGCAAGCATGACATCATTCTTAAAGAAACACAGATGATGCAAGCATGATGAAAGCATGACATCAGCATTACAGAAACACAAAAGGTGATGTCATCATGATGATGTCATTATGATGATGTCATCATGATGTCACCGAGGGACTAAAGTGCAATTAATGAGGTACTAAAGTGTAATTAACCAGGGTACCAAACTGTAATAAGCAGGGGGCAAATTATAAAAAGCCGAGCCCCTAACGTGCAATTATTGAAACTATATTTTTCTATAAATAGGAGCCATTTCTCTTCATTTTTTTCAAAACCAAAAATATGGTTAGAGAGAGAGAGGAGAATTTCGGTAGAGAGAGAAAGAGAGGAAAGTTTTTGGTGAGTTTCAAGATTTCAAAGGATTAGTTAAAGCTTGCAACTCCAAGAGGTATTTACTCTTGTGGTTATTATGTTCATTATTCTTTATATATTTAGTAAAAAAATATACTTTTACAAGCAGTTATAATGCCCAAATTATTTTAAGTAAATAGTACAAAAGTCCTATTTACAAGCAGTTATAATGTTCGATTTATTTCTCTTATAAAGTAAAAAATATACTTTTATAAGCAGTTATAATGTCCGATTTATTTATCTTATAAAGTAAAAAATATACTTTTATAAGTAGTTATAATGTCCAATTTATTTCTCTTATAAAGTAGAAAATATGCTTTTATAAGCAGTTGCTATGTCCGATTTTTTTCAAGTATTTAGTAAGAATACTCATGTTATAAGCAGTTATAATGTTAAAATTATCTCAAATAGAATAGTAGAATATACATTTTATAAAGCATTTATAATACTCAATTTGTTTAAATATTAATGATATTAAATTTATTTAATAATTGTATTAAATAAATTACTTAAAAATAATTTTAATATTTTAAAAATCATTTAAAATGATATTAAAGTATTAGAAAATATTTTAAGTTATATTGAATAACTTTTAATATTTTGGGATGGAATTTCATTAATAAATTAATATTAATGCTAAAAAATTTATTTAATATTTATATTAACTAAATTATGTAAAAATAGTTTTAATGTTTTAAAAATTATTTAAAAGTGTTATTAAGGTATTAAAAATACTCTGAGTTATAATAAATAACTTTTAATATTGTGACATGTATTTCATTAATATGTGAACTTAATTAAATATTAATGATGATGGAATTATTTGGTATTTAAATCATTTAAAAATGATATTAGTGATTGAAAAATTATTATAAATGATAATAATTATCTAAAAAATGTTATGACTGATAAGTAAATTATCTAAAATAATATTGAAGCGTTTAAGCAGAGTTTTATTTAAAATAGACTCGATAATTATCTGATAAGGCAATCGGGACGTCGGAATAGTACCAAAATCAAACCGGACTGAAATAGTTTGACTTGATACCAGATTTTATGTGTTTTAATGACTGTTAGGGATATGTGATAAGTGTTTAAGTTATATTATGACTGTATTTAGTAGTGATATATGTTATGATATTATTCTAATTGAGAGATCGATATTATTAATCATAGGTCTTTCAACTGAAGCTTAATTAGATTGTGTAGTAGTAATCGATGGTACAGGCAAGTTCCTGAACTATACTTTTATTAAGTAAGTTCATATACTCTTTTATTGAGAAATTTTCCTAACTCGAACTCGAGTTGTTATTGTAAAGCATGTCCGTGGTTAATCATTGTTGATTACACCACATCTTTGATTATTGAGTCGCACGTTGCATATGTTCATTAGGTATAAAAGGCTGATCACTTTCCTTACCATTTGGTTCAGTTAAATTTGTCCATATTCATTGTTGGCCATTCATCATTATTGTCTCGGTCATTCAGTTATGTAAATTAATTCATGTTCTTTCATAATTATTACATTGTTGAAAGCTTGTTAGCTTATTATTCTTTTTCATCATGATATATCTTCATTTCAACTTAAACTTGCTGGAAAAACTTGTTGCTCACCCTTGCTATATCATGATAAAACTTTCAGATTAAGACGAAACTTCGGATACAGTCAAAGACAAAGACAAATTCTAGAATTAGATTGTGTTGCAGTTAAAATTGTAATAGTATTGGTGGCAGATGACATTGTAAGTCATGTAGAATATGAATATGTGTATTAAGTTAAGGTTACCGACCTTGGGAATTATGTGTAAAAGTTTATTGTATAAACAATTTATGTTTTTATCTTCCGCAGTAGTTATAGAAATAATGTATCGTAACGTATTAGGTCCGAGGTAAAAGGTACTCGAATTTGGCGGCGTCACATGTGGCGCTGTAGACTTGGTCATATCAATGAAATAAGATTATCCAAGTTGCATATGGATGGGCTCTTAGAGCTATCCGATTATGAATCATATCCAACTTGTGAATCTTGTCTCATGGGTAAAATGACTAAATCTCCTTTCAGTAGAAAAGGAGACAGAGTTATAGAGTTGTTAGCGTTAGTTCACATAGACGTTTGTGGACCTATGACAGTGAATGCACGGGGAGGGTATTCTTATTACTTTCACTGATGATCACTTAAAATTTGTATATGTGTATTTAATGAAATACAAATCTGAATCATTTGAAAAGTTCAAAGGGTTCAGAAGTAAAGTAGAGAAACAAACGGGCAAGAGTATTAAGATTCTTCGATCAGATCAAGGTGGAGAATACTTAAGCGGTGAGTTTCTCAATTGTCTGAAAAGATAATGGTATAATCTCACAATGGACTCCACCTGGTACACCACAGTTAAATGGAGTATCTGAAAGGAGAAATCGAATATTGTTGGATATGGTTCGTTCCATGATGAGTTTTACTGATCTTTCAATTTCATTCTGGAGTCATGCCCTAGAAACGGCTACATATCTACTAAATAAGATCCCCTCAAAATCCATCCCCAAAGACTCCATATGAGATGTGGACAGAGAGGAAACCTGGTCTTAAGCATGTTAAGATTTGGGGATGTCCAGCTTATATGAAAAGGTTTTAAAATGATAAGCTTGTGATAAGATCTGATAAGTGCACGTTTGTGGGATATCCTAAAGAAAGTTTGGGATACTATTTCTACAATCCTACTGAGCAAAAGGTGTTTGTTGCGAAACACACTACCTTCTTGGAAAAGGAGTTTATCCTTGAAGGGGTTAGTAGGAGAAAAATAGATCTTGAAGAAATTCAAGAACCACAAACCACTACAGATCAATTAGATGAACCTTTCCAAGTAGAGATACCTGTTGTACAACACCCTATTTCATAAATTTGGAAGAGTACCGAAGATACCTGATAGGTATGAATTCATCATAAAGGATGACGATGAGGTACACATCATGGATGATGATAATCCATTGAATTACGAACAGGCTATGACTAATAAAGACTCAGGAAAATGGTAGATGACCATAAAATCTAAATTAGATCTTTGAAGCAATGCTCAAGTCCATTTGGATTTTACTTGCGAATGCAGCTTATTATTACTATATCTGGCAAAATGGACGTGGAGACGCCCTTCCTCAAATATACATTATTAGAGGAGAATGTATGTATGATACAGCCAGATGGATTTATTTCAATGGTTGAAGCAAATCATATATATGAGCTACAACAATCCATTTATGGGTTGTAGAAAGCTTCTCAAAGATGGAACATTCATTTTAATGAGACAATCAAAAGAGTTTGATTTTATCAAAAACGAGAATGAACCTTGTGTGTACAAAAGGGTTAGTGGGAGCGCTGTTTCATTTCTTGTATTATATGTTGATAATATATTACTGATAGGGAATGACATTCCTATGCTACAATCGATCAAAATAAAGTTGTCTAAACATTCCTCCATGAATGACTTGGGTAGAACATCCTACATTGGGGATATAAATATGTATAGATAGATTTAAAAGGATGTTCGGCTTAACCCAAGGAACGTATATTCATTAGATGCTAAAGGCGTTTAGCATGGCAAACGCCAAGAGATGTCTCATAATGATGAGTCATGGAGTGTATATCTCTAAAATTGTCCTCAATAAAAGAGAGATCGCATGAGTTATTATCATGTATGCAATGAAATATATGAGACTTGATGTTGACCAGTCATATTCTGGAGATGATCACTGTAGGAGAGTGATAAACATCTTAAAGTACTTAACTGGCACTAAGGATGTCATCATAACACATGATGGGTCTTAATTAAACTAGAGGACTAAACAGACTCAAGTTTTTAGACTGACCAAGACGACATCAAATCCACTTTAGGGTAAGCCGTTACCTTGAAAAGTGGTGCAATAAATTAGAATGATTCCAAATAGCAAAAAGGTTACTGGTTTAGTAACAAAGACAAAGTATATAAACTATAAGTGAAGCTGCAAATTGATGTTTCGAATGAAAAGTTTATTATAGAACTAGGAATAGTTCCTAAGTCTCATCCAGAATCCAAACATGTGTTGCGGCACTTTGATTAAAGAAATCATTGAAAGGGGAGAAGTTACTAGAGATAGTGAACTCTCAAGACAACATTACAGATCTATTTACTAAAGCTTTAACACAATAACAGTTTGATCGTCACTTAGAGAAGATGGGTATGAGATACCGTGGCAATTGGCTTTAGTGCAAGTGGGAGATTGAAAGTAGTATGCATACAAGCCAATCATGTATGATGATAAAATATATACTTTGGAGACGATCTTATTTATTTATTAATAAAAGTATTTACTTATTAAAGGCATTTAATTATCTACATGATGCTATTTTTATAATATGTAAATAACCCGTAGTTTTAAGCAATGCTTTTAGAATCATGATGTTGATCATGCTAATGAGATCTAAATTCTTTGAAAGCTTAAAACTAAAATAGTTTCCAATCGATGGATTACTAAATAAGGGATTAGTAAATACGGATAGATTGATACACATGTTTCTTGCTCATTGGATGAGGATGATTGATCTCATGATCATTTGTGTGGAGACACTAAAGCAAGTATGTCGGTGCTTATTGAAAAATAAGTTCACTGAACGTGACTCGCTATGGAATACCTAATGGAGTTTTACTTACCTGTCAATAGAAATTCCTAATGTGATAGTAGTACAAGTGATCCTTGGACTTGAGATCATCACAGTATCTTGTGTGTAATGAATTATACTTTGACTTATTTCTTAAGACCCTTAGGGTATATCAAATGGTATGCTTGGATATAGTGAGTTACATATGGAGATAATGAATGATCAATAAAGAATCTATCACTTCTAGTAAAAGAAGAGATATGTCCTATGTGATTCGTTAAATGATAACCTAGTAGTCCTTGGCCAAGGCAGAATGAAATTAGAAAGGTGTTTCTAATTTATATTATTTGGAGTTGTGCATTTTTCAATCGAAATACATATAATTAAATAAAATAAGACTTGACAATAATTCCATGTCTTATATTTAATTGGGACATTGTATGGTGGAAGGATTGAATTGTACGATAACTATTTACTCACAGGTTCTTTTATGATTAATGTTGAAATCTATATTATCTAAAAAGTCGTTGATCGCTAGGGAGATTTATCCCTTTTATAGAATAAATATTATTTATTTAAATATATTATTAGTTTAATTTATTTATTTAAATAAGTTTAGAATTGTTCTAATTGATTTATTCACAATCGGTTTAATATGGAGAACCTAAAGGGTCACACCATAAAAGGAAGAATAATTATTTAAGAAGGTAATGTCATAATCGTAATAATGCATTAAGTGTAATTAATTTAATCTATGGTGATAGAATAAATTAAATAGCTTAATGTTTATTATTTAATATTTTAAAAATATTAAATATTAATTAATAAGAGGAGTCTTAGTAATATTATTACAATTATTATTATTTTAATTTCTAAAGGATTTTAGGAATTAATTTAATATTAGTACTCTCATTTATTCCTAATAAGATTAGGAGGAAAATTAATTAAAAGAGTTTAATTAATTAATCCCAATATGATTGGGAAGCTTAATTAATTAAAGGAGTTTAATTAATTAAATGAAAACTTATTTCTAATAGGATTAGAAAGGTTAACCAATATCTATATAAGAGGAGTGTTATAATAGATATCAGTTGATGTAAATTCTAATTGTTGGAGAGTATTCCTTTTCTATAGTGGATAGAATCCTAGGGTTTAGCCAACCACCCTCTTTCTTGATAATTCCTCTTCCTTGGTGGATCACCTCTAGAGACCAAACACTTGGGTGGCTAACATTGACCAAAGGAAGGAATCAATCCCGGATATTCAAGGAGATCGCGAAGAACAAGAAGTTGAACTTGTACCTGTGGAAGCTTCGTTCTACAAGGGTATGAATTCCATAACTTCTTATTTATCGTTTTAAATTAATAATATGCATAAAAGATGATCTGGATAATGGTTTTGTAGAAATTTTTTAAAACTCGAATATACCACGCTTCCGCTTTTTTTGCAATTTGATTGCGCCATGATTTTGTACAAACCTAACAGCCAGAAGGTAAAAGACGGTTTTTCCCTCCTACAGGGTTAGTAACAGGAATGAAAAATTTTGAGTGTCTACAGATGCCCCTCTTTATCATGTTTATGCAATGCAATGGAATGAACATGATAAAGACGGCTAGACACTGAAAAAATGACACATAAAAATGTAATGCAAAGTATTATATGTGACAAATGCTATAGGCCCTCGTGGTGATAGTTGGCACGGGTATGCTATCACTGACTACTCCCGTTATTTCTACTGGGGATTATGTCATCCGTGATAACTCTTCACCGAATTCTCCTGACGCCTACTCGAACGGTAGTTTGCAATGTCTTGACCATCACCGAACCTTCTCGGTTCATACTCAAACAGTAGTTTACAACGGTCAGTTGAACCA